>CALYLW010000131.1:395867-1115867 GCA_944989445.1 Ampullaceana balthica | reverse complement strand
CAAAAATATAAAATTGGAGTTGCGTCGTTAAACATGTTTAACATGCGCACCGATCAGAATATGTTTATAAAAAGTGTTGTCAATAAAATACGCACCTTATTGCGCGACAGAAAGGTTGTTCAATATAATACGCACCGCGACACTCTATCTCAAAAAAATAACATCATACATAGAAAGAAATAAAATAATCTAAAGATTCAATAATTTAATTACAGTACATGCGATCGATCTGAAATTTTGATACATCGTTTTTATCATCGGCACGAAACTGCCTGCAAAATTTCTGATCGCTAACTTACGAGAAAGTGGATTAAAAATCGATCTAAAGTTTTGGCGACAATCAAGCAAGCAAGGGTTGAAACAGACACCACGAGTTAATATAAAGGATTTAATAAAAACTGTTTTTTGTGAAGTGTCAAAATTTTCCACATAAAATGGATGCTGTGCAAACTTGCTTACGGGTTAATTATTTTGCAAAACGGGCCAAGGAACCTTGGAGGGAACGTTGACCACGTGACTATGGATCACTAAACGAATATAGTAATATAGGCAAATGATTTGATATAAGAGCTTGAGACAGCCTAACAATTATCGGGATTATCGCGTATATAAATAGCGCAAACAAAATGATCCATTGCAGCCTTGGTGAAAGTGGGGAGTGGGGGTGGGGGTGGGGGGGGGGTTAATAACTGGACATAATCACGTCATTATTAAGACGATTTATTGGTGACATTTTGTCAAGAATCGCATCGCTCTAAGTGACGACCCAGGTAACAAATTGTTAATAACAGCAGAGGTGCTTGATAAACAAAGATTGAAGGTGACACCAGTGTCGAGTGTCTAAGAACGAAATACGCTGTATAATAAGACATTTTAAAATACAACACTGGGCAGTGTCCACGCCCACATTGTCCATTGTAGGGAAGAAGAAGAAAATAAAACAAACCCGTAAAAACAAAGTTTTAGACTATAAATCCCTTATATATGAGACATAACTAACAGTATTGATTATTTTCAAACGCGACAAACATTTACAGACTGAATCTGTCTTAACTCAAATTTGCTTCATAACCCTGAGAGGGGACAAGTCTGGTCACCGATCGCTTGACCGAGCTCAGCGTGACACATAAAATATAAACAAAAGCACGCCGGTACTTCGATGGGTCGCGTCAACGCGTAAACTCAAACTCTCACGTGGAAAAAAAAACAATAACAAACCTTGAATTTGAATTACATACGTTATATAAGGATAAACTAAAAATGCATTAATTTAATTAAGGTACGTTCGATCGATCTCAAATTTTGATACTATGCATTGTTAGGCAAGACGGGTCCGTGTCCCAAATTACAGCTCGATCGGATCACGGGAAGTGGGTCATTTTTTACTTTTGTTTTTCCGCCCGCCCAAGACAGAGAGAGATGAAGACAGAGAGACAGAGACGGCGGTGAAGTTATTATAAGGGATTTAAAAACATCTTTTATAAACACGAAGTGACCGGGAGATTCTAAAGGCGTATATTTATACTGCAAGACACCATATCGCTGTCAGGGGCTACGACTGGCGAGATGGATGTCGACGGGCGGACCATCGCACATTGCCGTAATCGCATGATTCTTTGCTCAGCGTTGCTTTCACGGGGAGACAATGATATTGGGTTTATACCCGTGGTTTGTGGGCCTTTTGAGGGTTAACAAATTACCTTACAAAACGCCTCAGCCGCATAGTAAATAAAATAAACGTGTTCATGATGTCAAGATTTTACGAGGAGATGCCTCAGATCTACACGCGCGGCATTAATAAACGTGCGAATATTAGACTAATGAGAATCTGAACCGGAGATGTTATCTATATTGTTGTTACTACCCCTAATGGTCGTAGTAAATATGGGTGAGAATGCAACCTGGCCTTAAGATAAATAGATACATGTAAAAAAAAAGGGGGGGGGGTAAGTATAGGCCTGACAAGACGGCACAGAACAAAGAACGGTTGGGCAAAAAGCCTTCTCCAACGAATAAATAGGCAAAAACAAATACAACGAATATAAAATGAGATGAAAACTCAGCTGCGGTGTAATTCAAGGCCAAAAAGAGCGACAGGAGGTAGAGAGTAGTGCAGATGTTGTATAGATATGAGAAGATTGGGCGTGTTGCGAATCATTAGCTTGTCAGTGAGAATAAAACGTTCATCACATGCGGTGCATGCAAGGGTCCCATATGGTCGTACTAACTTAATAATAATAATAATAATAATAATAAATTGATTATTTATATAGTGCTGTATCCCAGTAAGGCACTGGGCTCACAGCGCTTTACATGAAAGAAATAACATACCTATAAGTATTATATTAACTTTCATATCATAACAAACACAAAAATTACAGTACATTATACATAAGCTACGTTAATCATTTACAAGAAATGTTGTTTCATTAATTTTGAAAATAAATGTTGAAAAGATGTGTCTTAAGTGCAGTCTTGAAGGACTTGGTTGTTTGAATACTACGTATGTGTAATTGTAGAGAATTCCATTGTTTGGCTGCACAAAAAGAGAACGACCTTTCACCAAATGTTTTGGTGCGTGTCGTAGGAACAGAGAGAACGCGTGTGTCTGCAGAAGATCGTAGCTGGCGAGTGGGTGAGTAGACCGACAAAAGTTCAGTAAGATACGATGTGCTCATTCCCTGGTCTCGATAACTTCCCAGTCGTGCTGCCTTGCTACTCGTGGACTACCTCCGAGGCCACTCTACCTTTTACACTATTTGGTTCTATCTACGTCCGTTTGTACCTCTTCCGCCCTTCAATCCAGATAACCTCATTGGGTTATTAGGTTCAAGAGTTAACCATAGTTGTAGCACTACGCGACGTCAGCTTTCCAAAACCAGGTAACTGAGCTGTTTCAAACGACACTGAGGAGGCAAGCCGTATCAACTGTTCAGTAAACGCAAACTCATATCGCACCGATCATATCACCATGCTGAGCTTAGGGATTGTGTTCTCAAAATCTTGCCAATTCCTAGACCGTGATCGCAGCCGTCCTTGCAGAGCGCTGGCCCCGTGACATCACTTTGAGAAGCCATGATCTCTGCCTCAGTTGCTGGTCCCATCCCATCACTTTGAGAAGCGCCTATCTCAGACTACGGTGCTGGTCCCATGCCATCACTTTGAGAAGCCATGATCTCTGCCTCAGGTGCTGGCCCCGCGCCATCACTTTGAGAAGCCACGATCTCTGCCTCAGGAGCTGGCCCTGCGCCATCACTTTGAGAAGCCACGATCTCTGCCTCAGGAGCTGGCCCTGCGCCATCACTTTGAGAAGTCACGATCTCTGCCTCAGGAGCTGGCACCGTGCCATCAATTTGAGAAGCCATGATCTCTGCCTCAGGAGCTGGCCCTGCGCCATCACTTTGAGAAGCCACGATCTCTGCCTCAGGTGCTGGCCCTGCGCCATCACTTTGATAAGCCACGATCTCTGCCTCAGGTGCTGGCCCTGCGCCATCACTTTGAGAAGCCCTGATCTCAGCCTCAGGTGCTGGCACCCTTGCCATCACCTTGAGAAGCCCCGATCTCAGCCTCAGGTGCTAGAATTGTATTCTTGTAGAACACGAATCCATTTGTTACCTGCGTCCGCCTTAATTAAACCTGGGCCGGCTTCAGTTTTCACTTGCATGGCGGACAGGTCACAGTGAGGTGACCACGACACTCGTGTCAAGGTTATGCTGCCCATTCAGTGGGGGAATATAAGAGAGAGGGGGGGTCAACGTGTATGTCATTTTGTTCTACATCCTGGTTTTGAATAATAAAAAAATTAAGGCGGATGAGAGGTCGAGGGGGGGGGGAGGAAATGGTGAGGGAGGCAATATTCCCTCTAAGGTTCTTTGGTCCATGTCAAAAAAACAAAAAAACAAAACAAAACAAAACAACATCGTGTGCAAAGTTTCACAGCATCCAATTTTAAATTTGTGTACAATATTTTACCAAATTTTCAACGCGGTTATTCTAAAATGCTGCGCATTGAATGCATTGATAAATATAATATGTGTGTTATTATTTTATGTGAAGCGCTGTGAGCTCAGTTTCTGACTGGGATACTGCGCAATAAAAATTATCAATTCATTATTATTATTATTATTATCATTATTATCATATTTCCAGGAGTATTTCACTGCTCATAAACAGTATTTTTGTGTCTGTGATATATCCACTCTCATCCAAAAGGCTGTCAACTTGTCGATTTCTAAATATTTTCATTTCTTTCTAAATTTAAAAAAAACAACAACAAAAAAACAACAAAAAACTGGCAAGCTGACACGTCATCAGAAAACAATTACTTTTACTTTTAGTTACCTATCACTACGACATCCTGTTTGGGAGCAGACGATCTCTCTCTCTCTCTCTCTCTCTCTCTCTCTCTCTCTCTCTCTCTCTCTCTCTCTCTCTCTCTCTCTCTCTTCTCTCTCTCTCCTCTCTCTCTCTCTCTCTCTCTCTCTCTTCCGCGGCATTTACCCCACTTGTTATTTTTTAAACTACGGCTATTGATTGCTGAATAGCCAAGCGTTTACTCCTTACTTGGGATGAGGCTATTTCAAAGTTTGAACCAGTGATTCTCAAACAAGTTTCCGGCCTCATTCCCTTGGTGGGAAAAGGTCAACGAACTCTGTGAGTCCCAACCCCTTTGATGTTTTTTCCCCCCACTCCCCCACCTTATCCCATAAGCCGTATCGTAACATGTTGACACGCCTATGTTTGGTAGATGATAGTACAATTAACTGTACACGCGTGCATGTATTTCAACAATTAATTCCATTAAATTTGAAACGATATTCTCTTGAAACTGTATGATGAGATGATAAATTGCATCAAGCGATAACTCGGCTTATGAAAATAGGATAATTACTTAGTGCGGTTTTAGATTTCTGGTGTTTACACAGCTCAATTATTGTTAATGTGATGGTCGCATTGCTATATGCAGTTTTTTGTTGTTGTTGTTGTCGTTGCTCCACACATAGTTTTGAAGTATCTAAGCCTAAGCACAAAACGTCGTGAAATAAGTTAAGATTTAAGCTCTATTTCTAGCAAGGTTTTTGGATGGTAGCGATAAAACCATCTTCCGCCAGTCAGTCACGCTGGTGAAAATAAATCAACGATATTATTAAGAGTATATCATCGATTGAAAATAACGCAGGAGGATCAGGTTTCAGGAAGCAGCATTTCATTAAATAGCAACTGCTAATTTATCGCTATTGCATTTAGCAAGCACTTCTGCTATTTAAATAATGCTGTTCGTGGCGGCTTTGATATCATCAGCAGAGGAACTTCAGTGCATGAGATACCCAGAATAAAAGTGAAAAACTGCCACACCTGTCAATGCAGTGCGTCGGTAATAGTCGGTAATAGTCGGTAACAGTACTTCAAAGAAAGTTCGGAGCTTACATTCATTTCACGGCACGAATTAAAGTAACTAAGAGTTTTAAACGGATATATTTAAAATATATTAATTAACTAGAGTATTACCCGTCAAAAATGACGGACGTTTTCAAAATAAATACATTTTAGGTGAAATCTATTTATTTTGAAAAAATACACATTAGAATAAAAAGTAATTTAATACAGAACTTTGATTTATTTTTAATTTATTCATTTATTTTCATATTCCACAATTTTATGTGGGACGTTCGAAAAGAGTTATTTTTGTTGCAGTAATTTCGTGCGCTGCTTTCTAAAATTAGTAGCGTCACGGTCAGGCAGACGTGACATAGTGACATACATTGCAAATTATGTATGTTGATTATTATTATTATTATTATTTTAAACTTTCAGTTATTCTATTTTAAGTTCTCATGTGATAAAATGAGATAAAGGGATATAAAGACATAACCAGTGGTTGAAATAGTCTGACCAACTACAGTGGTTGTAATAGTCTGACCAACTCCAGTGGTTGAAATAGTATGAATCGTTGGGCAGCTGCTCTCTCTCTCTCTCTCTCTCTCTCTCTCTCTCTCTCTCTCTCTCTCTCTCTCTCTCTCTCTCTCTCTCTCTCTCCCTCTATCTCTGTATATTTATAAATACCAGGCACATCGACCTCCTATGACCCGTTGCCCACATTATGAGAACCACTGATTTCAACATTGCTACTCAAGCTACTCGTTTATCGCGGTAACTAAACTTTGATCGTCAAACGGCAATCGACCACAGACCCCCCAACAACGGACTGCGCGCATGAAAGGTATCGCAGTCATAGTACAGGCGGTACTCGTCGAGAGGTGGACGATCTTCAAAATCCGAATACACATCGGAACAATTTCCTCTTACAGAAAAGGAGAAAAATAATGAGATTATATTCTTCTACGAATAATGGAAGCCAATGTTTTGCGAGCTATGAATATATATATATATATATATATATATATATAATATATATATATATATATATATATATATATATATATATATATATATATATTACTAGGGGTTTAGGGCGCCCACTCTTTTTTGTCAAAAGCCCAAGTAACTTATCCTTGTTTGATAAATACTAAATATTAAACTTCCTGAAATTTACACAAAGTATTTTATAAGTATAAATCCTAAAATCCTCTTTTTACATCGTTCCTTTTTCAAAAGTTAAAATATAAGCTAAAACAATGACATCATATAATTTTTTTTTACGGCGAGTCTTTAATTTATAATTAGTTTGCACACCTCTTGATGCACACCATGTATTAAAATATAAGCTCCAAAAAATGACGTCATAGCGGTAAGGATACAATGTGAGCTTGGGCTATTACATTATGATATAAGCAATTAGCGTAAGATATAAAGGCATGAATTCAATTTAAACTAGATATTATTATAGTACTAGTGTATCACCCGTCAAAAATGACGGAAGTTTTCAAAATAAATGCACATCAGATTAAAAAATAACGCAATACAGAACTTTCATTTATTTTATTTATTTTTATTTGATTCATTTATTATCATATTGAACAATTTTATGCGGAACGTTCGAAAAGTGTTATTTTTGGTGCAGCACTATAAAACATTACATACATTCGCAGCGCCACCTAACAGCATTACATCCATTCGCAGCGCCACCTAACAGCATTATACCGTACCGACGACGGGAATTATTTATATTGCTTTCCCACTGTTAGTTACTCTCGATACTAAACTTTTAAGTAAAAATATAGATATTTTTATATTAAAAATAACACACGCAGACAAACAGCTATTTGATACGATCTCGATTCCCTGGCGGAGCACTTGACTAAAATGTTACGTTAAATTGCATTTCACACGTGCGGTTAACCGTTTTTTTTATCTGCCATTGTCTACTTCACCAGTTACCTGAAGAATGCCAAGACGATTTGCTGGGGCAAAAAGATCCATTACTAGCAGCCGATTGATGTCGTTCTGGATCGCTTGTGCTCATAGTGTCTCCCTGCGATGTTGAACAAGGAATCTGCTTGTCCTGGTAAGCAACAACTTGGTCCTGGGTTGTGTGGGGTGGCTTGGGGAGGGGGGACATCCATCACAGTCGCCTACGACTACAATAATGGAAGAATTTTTTTTTAAATATACGTGACGATCTTTGGTAGGATGAGGACTGGGGCGTGAGGAACGTTAGACTCCCTTAACGATGTTGGTCGAATGAGGAACGTTAGACTCGCTTGACGATGTTGGTCGAACGAGGACCGTTAGACTCGCTTAACGTTGTTGGTCGAATGAGGAACGTTAGACTCGCTTAACGATGTTGGTCGAATGAGGAACGTTAGACTCGCTTGACGATGTTGGTCGAATGAGGAACGTTAGACTCGCTTGACGATGTTTGTCGAATGAGGAACGTTAGACTCGCTTGACGATGTTGGTCGAATGAGGAACGTTAGACTCGCTTAACGATGTTGGTCGAATGAGGAACGTTAGACTCGCTTGACGATGTTGGTCGAATGAGGAACGTTAGACTCGCTTAACGATGTTGGTCGAATGAGGAATGTTAGACTCGCTTGACGATGTTGGTCGAATGAGGACCGGTTGGACTTCTGTGACGATGTTGGTCGAATGAGGACCGTTGGACTCGCTTGACGATGTTGGTCGAATGAGGACCGTTGGACTCGCTTGACGATGTTGGTCGAACGAGGACCGGTTGAACTTCTGTGACGATGTTGGTCGAATGAGGACCGTTGGACTCGCTTGACGATGTTGGTCGAATGAGGACCGGTTGAACTTCTGTGACGATGTTGGTCGAATGAGGACCGGTTAGACTCGCTTGACGATGTTGGTCGAATGAGGACCATTGGACTTCTGTGACGATGTTGGTCGAATGAGGGCCGTTGGACTTCTGTGACGATGTCGGTCCAATGAGGACCGTTGGACTCTGGTGCCGACGATGGTTGAATCGACGGACAAGGCCAAATGATCAGTTCTTGCTTACCAAATATTCCAGCAAATAAAGACGAGCATAAGGAGAATGAGGTCGAGAACACGCCCGGTGTTCGGATCTGTGTCAAAGAAGGGGAACAGAGGGTGGAAGTCACATCGAGTGGTCACCTCTTTTCTTTGTACGAAAGGGTGGCATTTCTTCGGACTTCTGAGATTAATTTTCTTGAATACGGGACGCGTGAACATTGCCCCATATCGGTTTGGAAAACTCCCCAATAGCCACGCCACTGATTACGGTGGTTATGTGGTTACTTCGCGGTGGCGGGTTAAAGAGGAATGTCGTTGACAGCATGGCGTTGTGTGGGGAGTCGTGGAGTGGAAGCTGAGGACCGTGGTAAATGAAGGGACGGCAGTAGGATACAAGGGTGTGGTGGTGACAGGGAATCTATGCGCACACGGTTTACAGAGAAGGTTTTTTTGTTGTTGTATAGTTCAATGACCTCGTTAGACCTAAAGACGCATTCAGAAAACACGTAGACCGAATACGACCCGTTAAAGCCGAATACTATTCCGTACATCAATAACGAGGGATTAAATTTATCTCTAGGTAATCTCCTGACAGATTTTTTGGAGAAAAAACTTTTTTTTAATTTTTATTTTTTCCCTTGTTTCCCACTCAAGTTTCTGAATTGATTGTAACAGTGGTTCTTAACCTAGTTGGACGTACTGAGCCCCACCAGTTTCATATGCGCATCCACCAAACCATTGTTAATAGGAAACATTTTTTTTTCCAAAATCTTTTCTTGACCTCCGCCGAACCCCTGTGACTGACTCACAGAACCATTGGGTTAGATCAAACCAAGATTAAGAACCATTGGATTATTACGCCCCCCCCCCATCCTTTAATGAGCCTTTGTACATACATCACACACAAAATTAATTTTTAAATTATTTTTTTTTCTTAAACCAGCTGCGGAGAACTAAATAATACAACACACGGAAAAAATCTAGAATCTTTGTTTCGATTAACCTTTCACTCCCCATAAATACATCTAATATTTTTTTACAAAAATTTACTTAAAACTCGCGTTATCTCGCCTGATCTAATTGAACACCCGTATGTTCATCTCACTGGGGCCAAGCTTGTTACGACGCCGCAATTAGTCCGCATAAAACCTCGCCATAAATCCAGGTAAACAACGGAACTGTTTGTTCTGTGAGTTGCGCTAAAAGTCACCGATTTATTTCTTTACTTTCATTTCAAAGCAATTTCCCCACTCGCAATTTTCTCCTCCAAGACTTACTGATGCGGCTGAGAGTGTAAGCGAACTATCTCCCAACCTCCAAGCGTACATCGGTTGTCGCGCATTCGTTGCCGTGTGTCCCATCGATCTTCGTAGAGTTAAATCGGTGTTTAGACGTAAGTGGATTTTTTTTCTTCTCTCTTACTCTTGCACTATGAAGTTTAAACAAAGTACGGGGAAATGAGGACTAGTTAGGTTTAGATTTTTGTGGGGAGATGGGGGGGGGGCGTGGTAATGTTTAACAATGATTTTCTTTACATCTAAAATGTTATTATCCTTTTGTTTTAGAACAAAAAGGAATGTTTTGTAACGTAAGTATATTTTTTTAAAAATTGCTCTATCATTACAGCTTCCCAGTCTAAGACTCACGAGAGTCAGGGGGATGAAATTCGATTTCAACTTCCATGCTAGAATATTAAATTTAACACAAAATTTCATATTGTTATTTTTTTTTCAAAGTAATCTGGGGAGAATCGAATGTTTTAATAGTGTAAAATGATAGCCGTTTTTTTTTGTTAAAACAATGTGAAAAGAAAGATGGGGGAAAAAAAGTCAAGTCATTTGTAGTTAAATCTTATGAGAATTTCGACATGGGGCACATTTTTTCGGTGCTTCCAAGCCTTCATGTATATTAAACAAAGAACGGCATTTTTTATTTTTTTTTCAATTTTTTTTAAATTATTTTTTTTGGAGGGGGGGGAGGAAAAAAGGGGGAGGGGTGTTTTGAACATCGTGTTCAAGGGTTGGCGTAGTGCGGTCTTTGAACAATGTGTACCCACGTACTCATATTAACTTGTACCCACCTACTCATATTAGCGTGTACCCACCTACTCATATTAACGTGTACACACCTACTCATTTTAACGTGTACCCACCTTCTCATATTAACGTGTACCCACCTTCTCATATTAACGTGTACCCACCTACTCATATTAACGTGTACCCACCTACTCATATTAACGTGTACCCACCTTCTCATATTAACGTGTGCCCACCTACTCATATTAACGTGTACCCACCTACTCATAATTAACCAGCTTTTCAGAAATTTTGAATAACACTTAACCATCTACCGAAAACTTTAGCCACGCATCAGACTCTGAATGCTCCTGAAACTCTTTAGTTTTAGAACCACTGGTCCGGCTACATGAGAACGACTGCGACAAAACGCCCATGCCTCCTTGACTATGAGTGCTTCATAGATTCTCAGTTTTAGAACCACTGGCCCGGCTACCTGAGAGCGACTGCGACAAGATGCCATGTCTCCTTGACCATTGGTTAACGAGCTCTCGCGTGGCCATGTTGTTATTACTTCCAGGCCTGCGCAGTGAGACGGTTTTTTTTTGCATATGATTTGGCGTCTCAGACATGGTCCCCTGGAGCCTGGATGAGCTCAGGTTTATATACCGCTCTCGGGTGTCTAATGGAACGATACTCGCTTTGGCCCATGTCAGCAACGACATGCTTACAATATCAGCATTCGGTGCGGGAGAGTGGGGGGGGGGAGAGGGGTCGATGTGTGTGTGTGGGTGGGTGGGGTGGTGGTATGGGTGGGTGGAGTCGCATTGTTTCTATTTATAACAGTACGGCATTGAAATTGGAGTTTGTACAAGTGGGTGGGATCGATCATGGAGACCAGTTGCGCTGGCGATGCTCGATGGATCCCTTTATTACCGGAAAGACGATTACCGAGATCGGATTAAGAGACTGCAAAGCAAATTCTAGCATTCTTTTGTTGGATACTCTATAAAAATTTGAAGCAAACACAATCTTAATCTGAAATTCACGGAGACCAGGGTTGTAGCTTAGTCTTTCAAAGATTTCAGCATGGCGACTCTAGCCAGGTAAATTACATTGAAAAGTTTCGATTACAGTGTTCGTCTCACCATATTAAGCCTCGATTAGTAATTGCTTGTTTTAAATATGAAACGCTGAAAATGTATACGTATATTATTTTAAAAGATGATTTAAGGGAAAGTGGATGCCCGCCACGGAGAGAACTTTGTTTTATTCACCATGTTATTGTATCTCTCCAACTTAACATGCACTTTTCAAGACTACGCCTGCTAAGGTTATTTCCCCTTTCGGTGTGGCACGCCCAAGATTTGAGAACCTCAATTTTTTATATATTTTTTTTTGGGGGGGGGGAGAAGAGGGTTAAAGTAAGTCACGTGCCTACACACCGACAGCATATCACCCCCTCACCTTTGACCTTTCCGCCCAAACCTGCAGTAGACTAACAAACGAACACACCGTGAAATGAACAATACAGGCAAGGACTTTGGGTGGTGGGGGTACGCCTGCATTCTGTCAACAGTATAAGTTGAGGTCACGCCGTGCGGGCCTGCTACCCCCACCCACTCGCTACCCCCACCCCCTCGCTACCCCACCCCCTCTGGCACTACGACCATTACGATAAGATGTCGCCCCCCCCCCGCGGCTAACGGGGTTAATTCGCCCCAAGACCCGAACAACCCTAGGCCGCTGTGACATATGGGCGTACTGAAGAGATTGGTTCACTGGAGAGGTTCTCCGTCGGCACCGCAGGCATCAAGTGTAAAGGAGATGGCTTGTTGGCGCTGACATACTTACTTATTACGGTTTGACCCACACACTGGCAGGTACTTCGAGGACACACATCGACACACATGTAGGCACTTCGAGGACACACAGCGACACACATGTAGGTACTTCGAGGACACTCAGCGACACACATGTAGGTACTTCGAGGACACGCAGCGACACACAGGCAGGTGCTTCGAGGACACTCAGCGACACACATGTAGGTACTTCGAGGACACGCAGCGACACACTGGCAGGTGCTTCGAGGACACACAGCAACACACAGGCAGGTGGTTCGAGGACACACAGCGACACACATGTAGCTAACGTAGCAAGCTTACATTACTATTGTTGCTTTTGGTATTATTACACGAGGCTCTACTTATCTACTTAAAAAAAAACAACAAATAACAAGATGACAAAATAAATTATTTCTTTAGATCAGTGCTTCTCAAAGTGCTGGTCCGTGGGCCATCCGCTGCCGGTCCGCAGATGTTATAAAAAAAAAGGACCGAAAAAAATGTCAGTGCAGGGAAAATAGTGCACCGGTCCCTGGTGCAATGGAAAAAATGCCTGCCGGTCCGCAATACTAAAAAGTTTGAGAAGCACTGCTTTAGATAACTGGTTACTGCACCTACGGCTCCATATCTCTCTCTCGCTCTCTTTCTCTCCCCCCCCTTTCTCTCCCCCCCACACACACTTTCATTTCCACACTCTCACATACATACACTCCTTTTTCAAACACCCCCCCCCCATCCTTCATCCCAGCGTACATCCAATTCATGAATGATTAACATGCCCACAAAATCCCGTGACCTGCTAACTTAATTATTTGGTGAACGGTCCTATATAAGTCCGTGATATAACAGCAAGGACCATGTATAGGGAAATATATCATATAGAATAGGACTACGATAAAGCTTTTAAATAAAATACAAAAATACACAACTTGTGTAATCAAAACAATAAATGACAGCTTTATTAATTGACATTTAATATGCGAGCAATTGCCATGATAGGATCTACGTTGCAAATAGATTCATAGAACGATTTGGTACGCTATGCTCAGTATGGATTAAACCAAATTCACAATTTTACATAATAACTGTGGAATCTTGTTCCCCGTTGTTGTTTTCACTGTTACGTTTGATACTTCCTCCATTTTCTTATGTCCCGCGTCATTGTTTGTTGGTTTTTGTTTGTTTTTTTTTCTTTCTTTTTATATTTACGTCCTGATGTAGAATGTCTAAGATAATTTAAATGTAATTTAATACTTGTGTAAGTGTAATTTTTTTGTGCAGACCAAGGCGTTAGCCGAAACGTATAGCTTTGTATTAGATCATTAATAAAGCGTTCATTTATTGTTTTGATGACAAGTGTGTTTGCGTATTTTGCATTTACGCGGAAACAGCTTTTAGCAGCGCTTATTAATGTCTACAGTGCTGTCATAAGCCGACAGCCCTACAGAAGCACACAACATGCTACTCGCTGCATCGCCTTCTTTCTGATGTGCTGCCAATCGACCGGAGCACACAAACTGACATAACAGCTCCGGGCTCCGGACATATCAGCCGTGAAATGAGCTTAATGCAAACTTTAGCTCCCTTCTGCATCTGGGCGTATGACATCAGGTGCTGCTTTTAATAAGGCATGCCGGGCTACGGTGCTGAAACAGCTTCCAATGCCACAGTTAATACATGGCCAACGACGGCACGAAACAGCTTCCAATGCTGCAGTTAATACATGGCCAATGACGTCACGAAACAGCTTCCAATGCTACAGTTAATACATGGCCAACGACGGCACGAAACAGCTTCCGATGCCACAGTTAATACATGGCCAACGACGGCACGAAACAGCTTCCGATGCTACAGTTAATACATGGCCAACGACGGCACGAAACAGCTTCCGACGCTACAGTTAATACATGGTCAATGACAGCACGAAACAGCTTCCAATGCTACAGTTACCAACGACAGCACGAAACAGCTTCCAATGCTACAGTTAATACATGGCCAATGACGGCACAAACCGACTACTACTACTACTACTACTACTACTACTACTACTACTACTACTACTACTACTACTACTACTACTACTACTACTACTACTACTACTACTACTACTACTAGCTGCAAGCTATTAAATGCCGCTACCATCTGCACACCTATAATTCAGCACTGCATAGCTTCCAACTGGAAGACAGTGCATACCAGACAGGAGCACAGGATTTCGATAACAGCGCCCGACTGCCCCCCCCCAACCCATTGGGCGTGAGTTATCCCCAGAGCACACGGCAAAGAAAACGTTAATCTGCGGCCTGGTATCACCCTTGTGGTGACCCAGTTGTCGGGATTAAACACATGCACGGAACATGCAGTCCTTGACACGGTGCTATAATACCAGCCGGGCCTGGTGTGTCGGGGGGGGGGAGGCAGATTTCGGAGCGACGCAGCCTAAATAGTGTGTTAAATACATATACCTAGTATTATACTAGTTATGTAGTCAATGCGTTAATATACTAGTTGTGTAATCAATGGGTTAAATATACTAGCGTTGTAGTCAATGCGTTAAATATACTAGAGTCAAGGCGTTAAATATACTGGTTGTGTAGTCAATGCGTTAAATATACTAGTTGTGTAGTCAATGCGTTAAATATACTAGCTGTGTAGTCAATGCGTTAAATCTACTAGTTGTGTAGTCAATGCGTTAAATATACTGGTTGTGTAGTCAATGCGTTAAATATACTAGCTCTGTAGTCCATGCGTTAAATATACTAGTGTTGTAGTCAATGTGTTTAAAATACTACGCAGTTTTGTAGTTAGTGTGTCAAATATCTCAAACAGAACAGGACTGCGATAAAGCTTTCGAATAAAATTCAAGATATACCAGCGAATTGCGTTATCGAAAGAGAAATAAATAAATAAAGTACATATTATAAATGGTCTAATTAATCCACAAGTGAACATTTCGGCAAATGCCTTCATCGGTACAAATACATACACACGCGTATTTGAATTAGATTTAAGTTAAATTTACATTAAATATTACCGATACGTATTATATACCATGGAAAAAAATAATAATTACTGTAAGTAGAGATTATTATCAGAAACGAACAGAGTAAAGGCGGTCTGTCACAAGTACTTTTATGCTTTTTAGTCAGTATTTCAAAAAATAATAGTTTCATATGTGTCACATTCACATATACTAGTTTTAAAGTCAAAGTGTAAAATATACAAATTTTATAGTCAGTTGTCAAACATAATAACAAAATATTATATTCAGTGTGTCAAATATTCTAGTTTTACTGTTTGTTTACTTTACTTGTTTTATAGTCTGCAGTGTGTCGGAAATTATAGTTTTATAGTAAGTGTGTCAGATATTCTAGTTTTATAGGTAGTGTGTCAGATATTCTAGTTTTATAGGTAGTGTGTCAGAAATTCTAGTTTTATAGTTAGTGTGTCAGATATTCTAGTTTCATTGTTAGTGTGTCAAACACACATATTTTTTTATATACACTGTGTAAAATAATATAGTTTTATAGTTAGTGTGTCAAATATTCTAGTTTTATATTTAGTGTGTCAAATATTGTAGTTTTATATTTAGTGTGTCAAATATTGTAGTTTTATAGTCAGTGTGTCAAATATTGTAGTTTTATAGTCAGTGTGTCAAATATTGTAGTTTTATAGTCAGTGTGTCAAATATTGTAGTTTTATAGTCAGTGTGTCAAATATTGTAGTTTTATAGTCAGTATGTCAAATATTGTAGTTTTATAGTCAGTGTGTCAAATATTGTAGTTTTATAGTCAGTGTGTCAAATATTGTAGTTTTATAGTCAGTGTGTCAAATATTGTAGTTTTATAGTCAGTGTGTCAAATATTCTAGTTTTATATTTAGTGTGTCAAATATTCTAGTTTTATAGTCAGTGTGTCAAATATTGTAGTTTTATAGTCAGTGTGTCAAATATTGTAGTTTTATAGTCAGTGTGTCAAATATTGTAGTTTTATAGTCAGTGTGTCAAATATTCTAGTTTTATATTTAGTGTGTCAAATATTCTAGTTTTATAGTCAGTGTGTCAGGATTAACAAGAGAGAATTTCATTGCTTAAAATGTTGTTTTTGTTTTTTAATCGGCTCTAAAATGAAGTAATTTTTTAAAAAATCATGTATTTTATTATAAGATAAGTGGAGGACGCAATAATCTTCTGCATAGAAGAAGCGTCTGTAAAAGATAAGATACGATAAGATAAGATGGTCGCATCGTGTTATAAACAGTTGCGTTTTCCTACCTTCCACCCGATAACAAATAAAAATAATAATAATTATTTTTTTTAAAATTATAATTTTAATATTTTTAAGCACACTTTTTAAAAAAATTCCCTAAAGCTATATAACAAACACATGACAACGTCACGTGACAGTGGAAGTTGAGGGAGAGATGGATAACGCGAGAGGGAATAATTGTGGATTGCACATTAACGTGGCTGAATCCGTCTTGAATTTATACCCGTATTTTAGAAATACAATGTAATAATATTTATTCACTCGGCTAACGACTGAACAATTTGTGACGCCACTATTCGGATTAGGAGCCGCCTTTATTTCCGGCACGATATCCTGCTGTATAGGGTAGGTCATTTAAGAATTATTATTTTTTTAAAAACTTGAAGGATTGCTTTAAAATATTATAGGTAATTTACACAATTTAATTTAGTTAATTTCACGATATTTAAAGTATTCTTTAAAAACAGAACAATTATATTTTAAAAAACCTTCAATTTATGAATACCCATCGCGGTAAGCGTGTAACAAAGGCGGCCTGATCTTTTTGGTTAAGATCTGAGCTTGTTTGTGCTTCTATTTAATGACATTCAACCACACAGTTCTCAGCGAACGAATCGAGCTTTGGATATCGTTACAACAACATACAATGAGGTTTTGAGATTAATTGTCATGAGCATTGGATTTACGGTACGGATTTTTGAGTTTTCCCACTGTTGATTTTTTTCACCCGTTTTTTTATTTAAAAATCGGGTTTGTTGTAAGTTGTAAGTTGCCAGTTTATTTTGTTCCGATTTTTGTTTGTATCAGTTGTATGTTGATCGATATGTTCGTTGCTTATTTAGTTATAGATATCAACATATGTGCCTGGAGTGTTGATGTTTGACTTTAAACAAGAATTAATGTGACATATTGATAAACATATAGGATAACGTTGACACTATAGGGCATAATATAGGATAATGTTGACACTATAGGGCATAATATAGGATAATGTTGACACTATAGGGCATAATATA
The DNA here is from genome assembly GCA_944989445.1 of Ampullaceana balthica. Lineage (NCBI taxonomy): Eukaryota > Metazoa > Mollusca > Gastropoda > Lymnaeidae > Ampullaceana > Ampullaceana balthica. The sequence continues at coordinate 1,098,327 of CALYLW010000131.1, read as the reverse complement.
GGATAATGTTGACACTATAGGGCATAATATAGGATAATGTTGACACTATAGGGCATAATATAGGATAATGTTGACACTATAGGGCATAATATAGGATAATGTTGACACTATAGGGCATACTATAGGATAACGTAGACACTATAGGGCATAGTATAGGATAATGTTGACACTATAGGGCATAAAATAGGATAATGTTGACACTATAGGGCATAATATAGGATAACGTTGACACTATAGGGCATAATATAGGATAACGTTGACACTATAGGGCATAATATAGGATAATGTTGACACTATAGGGCATAAAATAGGATAATGTTGACACTATAGGGCATAAAATAGGATAATGTTGACACTATAGGGCATAATATAGGATAATGTTGACACTATAGGGCATAATATAGGATAATGTTGACACTATAGGGCATAAAATAGGATAATGTTGAAACTATAGGGCATAAAATAGGATAATGTTGACACTATAGGGCATAATATAGGATAATGTTGACACTATAGGGCATAATATAGGATAACGTTGACACTATAGGGCATAATATAGGATAACGTTGACGCTATAGGGCATAATATAGGATAATGTTGACACTATAGGGCATAATATAGGATAACGTTGACGCTATAGGGCATAATATAGGATAACGTTGACGCTATAGGGCATAATATAGAATAATGTTGACACTATAGGGCATAATATAGGATAACGTTGACACTATAGGGCATAATATAGGATAATGTTGACACTATAGGGCATAATATAGGATAACGTTGACACTATAGGGCATAATATAGGATAATGTTGACACTATAGGGCATAATATAGGATAATGTTGACACTATAGGGCATAATATAGGATAATGTTGACACTATAGGGCATAATATAGGATAATGTTGACACTATAGGGCATAATATAGGATAATGTTGACACTATAGGGCATAATATAGGATAATGTTGACACTATAGGGCATAATATAGGATAATGTTGACACTATAGGGCATAATATAGGATAATGTTGACACTATAGGGCATAATATAGGATAATGTTGACACTATAGGGCATAATATAGGATAACGTTGACACTATAGGGCATAATATAGGATAATGTTGACACTATAGGGCATAATATAGGATAATGTTGACACTATAGGGCATAATATAGGATAACGTTGACACTATAGGGCATAATATAGGATAATGTTGACACTATAGGGCATAATATAGGATAATGTTGACACTATAGGGCATAATATAGGATAATGTTGACACTATAGGGCATAATATAGGATAATGTTGACACTATAGGGCATAATATAGGATAATGTTGACACTATAGGGCATAATATAGGATAATGTTGACACTATAGGGCATAATATAGGATAACGTTGACACTATAGGGCATAATATAGGATAATGTTGACACTATAGGGCATAGTGCCTTCAAACAGTACAATGTTACGTTTAGATGATATAATTCTGTCGTACAAGACAATGTAACAGCAGGAAAATATAATGACGTCCCGCAGGGTTATGTAACCATAGGAACATAAGGCCGTCTCATTCTATAATGTAACCATAGACCATAATGCCACCATACAAGGCAATGTAGCCACAGGCCATAATGGGACCATACAAGGTAATGTAACCATAGGCCATAATGGGACCATACAAGGTAATGTAACCATAGGCTATAATGGCACCAAACAAGGTAATGTAACCATAGACCATAATGCCACCATACAAGGCAATGTAGCCATAGCCCATAATACCGCCATACAGGGTATCTAAAAAGAAGACATAATAGCGTCACATATAAGGACAACTTACCTCTTTGTTTCAGGCTGATTAACCACAGTGACCACAGCAAAGTAAAGAAATCCTTGATGATAGAGTAACGGTCCTATTAGCTTACCCCTGACCTAATGTCAGGCCTAGTCAAAGTCCGTGGTGCCTGCAGTGTATATATGAAATATCTGAAAACAAATAGAAAGAAAATACAAATTATATTATAAATCACGCAAACTAATTAGTATATTGCATTCAACCTACACAATATCTTATAAATCGTGTTTCTTCTTATGACAAAACGATTGTCCACAAGGAATAGCAGAAATTATAGTTGCTTATCATTTACAGGACAAATACAATTAAACTGAAAGGCCAATCATAAGATGTGGACGCGTTAACATTTCCCTGGCCATTAGAATCAACGCTTTAAAGTGAATTGTTTTTTTTAAATTGTCAAGTTATCGTATAGTCAATATCATTGTCATAACAATAACTAATAATTATAATTATCATTAACATTGTATTAGTGGTTGCGCACTGGACTGTCGAACCGAGGCAGTTCCCGAGTCGCGGGTTCGAGCCCAGGTACATCACTTGCCCCATAGTCCGTCATGGACTGGAAAGGGGGGTCATTCTTATCATTAATATTATTACTATTATTATTATTATTATTATTATTATTATTATTACTATTACTATTACTATTACTATTATTATTATTATTATTATTATTATTATTATTATTATTATTATTATTATTATTATTATTATTATTATTATTATTATTATTATTATTATTATTATTTCTATTATTATTATTATTATTATTATTTATATTATTACTATTATTATTATTACTATTATTATTATAATTATTATTATTATTATTATCATCATCATCATCATCATCATCTTTATAGAATCACATCTCATATATTAAAGACGATTGTTCAATACACAAATGTGTTTTGTCGCGCCCGTACACTAGTCGAGATGCAGGCATAACGATAATAACTCCGACAAAAGTAGTTATTGATTTTAATGAGTATAAGTATATAATACATTCATACTTTGAGAATTCATCGATTGTGTCATCAGCAGTAACGACAGAAATATATAGGACTATTCCTTCTCACGACATCTCCTGCCATGTCCACCTCCTGAATCACACCAAAATAAAATAAAACATATTTTTTTAAAATGTAGATACATGTATTTATATATATTTAAAAAAGGTTAATCATTTCGAAAAGGGAAAGCTTAAAGGGAACATTGGAGATACTCAAACTGCAATAACAACACAAATCTTATTCTCTATGAAGATACAATTTTCTTTATTACTAAAGCTTTCCAAGCAACGCCGAACAAATGAGAATGCGACGCTTATATTATATTGTAAAAGTGATAAAGACAAAAAACTAGGTCGATAAAATATGTATACCATTACTACCTTTACTTTATAAGATTCACTGAATTACATGCTGCAGGCTTCATAAATACTCCCCCCCCCCTCCTCTTGTTCCCATCTCCACAGCTCATTTACTTCTTTATCATTCAAATTCCCGTAAACCAAGAAAATATTAATAATAATAATAAAGATAATAATACATTGGTAATTTATATTTCGCAGTTGACCAGCAAGCAACTTGGCTGACGGCGCTTTACATAAAAACAGTAACATGCATAATTATTAATTTATTCAATGTTAAACATACATATCCTAAATACAACATATAACGGCATTACGGGGCATATAGGCTAGGTTTATCATTTAAAAAATAGACATTCGATTGTTGTTTAATTAATTTTGAAAGTTAAGTTTAAAGATGTGTGTTTTTAGTGCAGTCTTGCAGGCTTTTATTAAAGTGGTTCCAAACGCGTATGTCATATACTTTTTTTTGTTTAATAAATAGAATTTCTGATAAATGGACTTTAATCGGTGATGTTTATTATTAAAATTATTGTATTATTAACAGCAGTAGTGCCGTCGGTGGTCAAATTGTAACAACCAGATGTATGTAACATGTAGTTATATTTTTTTTAGTGGTGTACGTTTTTTTATATCATTTTTAAAAATACATCCATCTTTAGCACTATTCATCGGCGGCGCCGATGTGATTGTAACCAACAATCATCGTCGGCTCAATCTCCCCGAGCCGATACGGCGCCCCCACCAAGTAGTCGGTATGGTATGTGACTGGATGGAGGTGGGTGTGGGGAGGGATGAATGCACGGGTAATCTGCATCGTTAACTCTTGTCATACAGTAAATGTGCGCACCCGTCGGCGCTGTTTTCACCAAGACGCGTGTGCATCGTTAGGTAGAGTACAGGATACTTTGCCGCTTCATTAGCCGCCCCCTGTGTGACGGGGAGGTGATTGGTGCGGTCGACTTGATTGAGAATCGGTGGGGGGAGAGGGGAGGTTTTCGGGCGATCATCAGATGTATCGCCGGACTAAGTGCATGATAGAAGGGCTAAGTGCATGATAGAAGGGCTAAGTGCATGATAGTCTGGCTAAGTGCATGATAGCCGGTCTAAGTGCATGATAGCCGCACTAACTCCTTAATGACGGGGTAAGTGCATGATAGCCGCACTAACTCCTTAATGACGGGGTAAGTGCATGATAGCCGCACTAACTCCTTAATGACGGGGTAAGTGCATGATAGCCGGGCTAAGTAAGTGCATGATAGCCGGGCTAAGTAAGTGCATGATAGCCGGGTTAAGTGCATGATAGCCGGGCTAAGTGCATGATAGCCGGACTAAGTGCATGATAGAAGGGCTAAGTGCACGATAGTAGGGGTAAGTGCACGATAGTAGGGGTAAGTGCACGATAGCCTGGCCAAGTAAGTGCATGATAGCCGGGCTAAGTGCATGATAGCCGGGCTAAGTGCATGATAGAAGGGCTAAGTGCACGATAGTAGGGGTAAGTGCACGATAGTAGGGGTAAGTGCACGATAGCCTGGCTAAGTGCACGATAGTAGGGGTAAGTGCACGATAGCCTGGCTAAGTGTATGATAGAAGGGCTAAGTGCATGATAGTAGGGGTAAGTGCACGATAGTAGGGGTAAGTGCACGATAGCCTGGCTAAGTGCACGATAGTAGGGGTAAGTGCACGATAGCCTGGCTAAGTGTATGATAGAAGGGCTAAGTGCATGATAGAAGGGCTAAGTGCATGATAGCCGGCCCAATATTTTCGGACGACAATGTGTTGCAATAATCTACATGTAATTATAACACTTTTCAACCGGAAAATAATTAAATAACTCATTAAATAACAGTTCTAAGTTATAAGTGTTTCCGTACAGGCAAATTTATTGACTTTTAGGTAACACAGTTGAATTTATTGAGATTTAAAACTAACAATTTCAATCACAGTATTATTAACAAAAAAAAACGTTTTTTTAAAAATGTTTCACACACACGCGCACACATACACACATACACACACACACACATACACACACACATAGAGAGAGAGAGACACACACACACACATATATATAAAATAAATATGTTAAATTAAAAAAAAGTATTTCAAACTTCTTAAAATGGATTGCACAAAGAAAGCGTGTTGAGATAATAATTTCAAAATAAGAAGAAAAAAATGATAATGATCATAAAAAAATTAAAAAATAGATATTTAAATTTCGTTGACGACGAATTCAAGATTTATGGCTTCAATTGGTGCTGGTCACTCACTCACTCTGTCTTTCTTATTATAGCATAGAGCATGTTAAGAAATTGTTGAACTATTTCTCGTTTCCATTGCGTCGTTAAAAAAAAATCATAGAAAAATAATAATAAATAGTACATAATAACTACAGAGGCGTCACTAGGGAAGCGCGGGAGTTGCGGACCGCAACGGGTAACACCATAACAAGGGGTGACACGAACGTGTAAAATTCTGTATGTTCCCGTTATTTGGCACTGGCAGACTCGGGGGAGGTCAGCGGGGTAAGTCGTGAGGGGGGGGGGACACCGTGAGCTACCGCTCTGGGCGACACCAACCCCAGCTTACGCCCCTGAATAACGACAATAAGATGACATGCGGCACGGCATTATCTATATTTCATTCTGGTGTTTTAGCCCAAGTACCGCAACCAATTTCAGTCCAATTTATTAGTGACAAAAAGTCAACTGTTTTAACTCCGAACATACCATTAACATTGAGTTTCTTCATGTTTCCTCGCTTTAAAGGCTTGTCGAATTATTTAAAAAAAATTTTTTAAAATTTTATTATTATTATTTTTTTTTGTGGACAAATTAATTTTATTTTACATTTCTTTACCAATTGAAATCTTTTGACAACTTACTATTTCCAGGAGTTTAACAAAACATATGAGAATACGAAATAAATCGATGATGTGGATATAGCTGGTTGCAAGACTAAAATTAATGACATGGACAAAATGAGTTTGAACAAAAACGGCGACAACAAGAAATAGCATAAGGACACAGAGTCATTGCAGTCGGAGCTTCGGTCGTTGCGTAATGTCAAACATAGACGGATATAGTCTGTAATGTTGGGCATAGACGGATATAGTCTGTAATGTTGGGCATAGACGGATATAGTCTGCGGTTATTTCCATCGCGGATAAACAACACCAACCCACAGCGATGGCTATTTTTAGACTGGGCAACTCAACATCATCAACACCGGGAATATTTCTGCCTCATTATCATCTAGATTAATCCAATCCAAGCAGGCCTACGAGCCAAAAGACAGGGATTTCATTATTATTATTATTATTATTATTATTATTATTATTATTATTATTATTATTATTATTATTATTATTATTATTATTATTTTAAAGCAGCTTTTCAGGTCTCTTATATATTTATTTTTGCCGCTGTCAATAATTTTAAAATATATTTTTTCTCCACTGAAAAGCTTAAAAATAATACCGCAGTGGCGTTTTGGTGCGTTAATTTCTCGGCGACAAGTAATAGCTTTACACCGGTGTGTCAACAATGACAATATTTACAATGTACTGCATTTGTCCTGATCCAGTGAGAACTAATTCAATGACTGATAGAGTTCAATATTAGATTTTTCTTATTTATTAATTCTTTTTTAGATGATTCTTATTTATATTTTAAATTTTAATACTCTTAGGTAATTTTATCTTTTTAAAATATTTTTTAAAATATTTCTTAATTTAAAAAAATAAATATTTTCTTTACATAGTTTCTTATGTATTTATTCCTTTTTAGATGATTCTTTTGTACTAATTTTTTTTCCAATAGATTATTCTTATGTAGTTAATTAATTTTTGAATAAATTATTTTCCAATTATATGTATTTACTTTTCTCATATATTTTATTATTTATTTATTTATTTTTTTAAAACTTTATTAATGTAAGAAAATTTTTACTTTAATACATGTATTCATTTTTTAAAGATGAATCTTATGTAATTATTTTTTTAAAAATTTGATTATCCTTATTAATGTATTATTTTTTAAAACGAGAAGTTACAAAACATCTACCGGGGTGTAATTAACGACTCGCAACATGCGCCGATGATGAATTCCCAAACATGATATTAATAGCTTTGGAATATGCGGTTAATGCACCACGTGGGCGGGGGGAGTTGGGGAGAGGTGGGGGGCTGAGGGTGGTGAGAAGGGAGGTAAGCAGAACATGCCATGAAGGTTGACGTAAAGAGCAGGTAAGAAAGGTGTCGGCGCAGGTGAATGTTGGGCACACGAGGAGGAAAGAAACGGTAGGGGTGAAGGAGAAGAGGAAGTTCTAAAATCTAAAGGAAGGGCAGGTCAGATTGCGGTGGACCTGAATCCTGGTGTTGTAAGTTGTATTTAAAAAAAAATTAATATTAAAAAAACTCATCGTTTCTCTGAACATAGGAATCAACGCTTTAAAGCGGAATGGAATTACACTCAATAAAAATTTAAAAAAATTGTCAAGTTATTGTATTCATTGGTATTGTCATCATAATAACTAATAATAGTAAATATTATTATTATATTGTTATTATTATTAATATTTTATTTTTATTAAACATTGTATTATTCTTTTTACTCTTATTATCATTGTTATTATTATTATCGTTATCAGTTGTTTATATCTTGGGTTGGTGGGAGCTGAGTGGATGGATGGTGGGGGGAGGGGGGGTTCTTACATGGATGAAGGGTTGACATTTGAAAAAAACAAGTGTTTCGTCGTACTTAATTGATATATTTTTTTAAAGCTACAACGTAAACCAAAAAGGTAGACATGATTTTGTAAAAAAAAATAAAAAAAAACAACAACAACACAATCAGGGTGGACGCAATGGCCAAGATGAGGGGTGGCCATCCAATGGTCTGAAACCGGTGGTATTTTACTTTTATTCATTTATATATATATATATATATATATATATATATATATATATATATATATATATATAAAGAATGTGTTATTGAGAAATGCAGATGCTACAGAGTTTCCTTTTAAAACGGTGGCAAAAAAAAATATCTTGATCCGCCCTTGGCCACTACTGGGTTTAATCAACAATTAACTCTGCCTGTAACAGCTAGTAGTCTCCGCCCTCTAATACGAATCGCTTTTTCATTTTCATTTAAGTACAAAACTTGATTCAAGTGTGTGTGTGTGTGTGTGTGTGTTTTCCCCTTTATTTCATACTCGGTTTTGTCCCCTTTTTTAAATTTTTAAAAATTTTAATTAATTCTAAAAAAATCACCCTTACGTAAATATCTAATACATTGTTATAATATATACAAACGTCAAATTTAATTGTATCTAGTTATCTAGTATATTACAGATTGATGCTCCTCCATATATTATGTACAGAAGAGTATTGCATCCAACGATATTTTATGGACTCTGCCCAGTCCTGATTATTATTTTTTAAAGAGTTTTGAATGTTGGCAGTGTTGGTGTAGCCTAATATATTCAGGCAGCCCATTCCACACATGAATGCCAGACACGAGAAAAAGGATTCTCACAGAATACATATATATATATATATATATATATATATATATATATATATATATATATATATATATATATATATATAATAAATGTATGTTAGGGCTGCAGAAAGTAACGATTAATTATAAAATCTATTAAAATCAATTTGATCGATTAAAATCAATTTGATCGATTAAAAATCGATTAAATTTAAAATAATATTTCTAATATATTTTTTTACACTTTATTCATAATTTAAGTTTTTTGTTACTTACATACTTTCCCCTCTTATTATCATTGTTTATTTAGACGTCCATGCGTAAACAAAAAGGTTTTTCTTCCTTATTTCTTGCATAGCAGAACGAATTTGCTGTGTTACGTCAAACAATTTGGAGCCACGGAATTACCGCGACTTAACCGATTTCGTGAAATAATAAATCGCAACTTAACGGGATCTATATATGCGTTATAAAAAAATAATTAATCGAAATCAATCGATTAATGGATTAATTATTTTTTTTAATTAATGGAACAATTTTTTTTAATCAGTACCTGATAATATATTATATTCCATATATACTTTTCCCCCACTAATTACTAAATAAAATTTATTATTCACCATTAGCACCTATAGCCGCTTTAGAGCACCACTGATTGGATCACTTGAGTACAAACACACACCAATCAAAAGACTGGTAGGAAGAAAGACTTTTAATCATAAACATGCACAATGTAAATGACGCGCAGAAATAAGGATCACACGACAAGTGTCTTATTCTCCTCTGACCCGACCAAGGCGAGGCCTTGGCATGACTTGTGCAACGAAACAATTAATCTTCATAATGAAAATTACGTCAGACGATAGCCTTAGTGACAAATGAAAGTTCAACCCCACATTGCTCCCCCATTTTCCTCTAGCATGGGAAACAAACCACCCCCTCCGTCCTCACCCCCCCAAAAAAAAATATATTAAAATCAAATAATTTATTATTTCAAAAATATTTAGAAATGTTAAAAATTAAATAGAATTATACATAAAAATGGCCCATTTGAAAAAAATTTTATTGCCACATTTTCTTTATTTTACTCCGCCCCCTACACCCCCCCCTTTTTTCCCCCCACTTCGCCTTTTATTTTTGCATTCAGAGAACAAGGACCTCAGGTGAGATTGTCACGGGGCGTGCAGACATTCTCTCCCTTTCCATTCATAAACACATCATGAATGATTTCCTTCCTACACACAAGCGGTCGCAACTGCTACAGGTGCCCCCCCCCCAAACACACACTCACAAACTAGCCCTCACATCCCCTCACATTTCATGTATTTATGTGTGTGGGACATGCACAAGAGACTGTGACTCGAGGATTGGTCTCATCAGCCACACTAAGAGCCGCGGTCTAAAAATATAAATCTATCATCTCACATAGACCGATAGATGCCATACAATATATATGTATACCCCCCAAACACACAGACAAACATAAGGAGTAAAACTGGAATACAAGAGATCAGAAATGTTACACTACTTGTAAAATACAAGCGACGCAAACGATTTGTGTGATTAAAGCGATAAGTTAAGTGTGACGCTTTATTAATAGAAAAATACGTAAGTAGACGTTTGGGAAAATGCCTTCACCTAATGATTGATTACTGACCCATGAGCTGGCACATGCCTGGTGTTCACCGTGGCCCGCCCCTTTCCACAGAGCCCTTCCGACACCCCCCCCCCTCCCCAGACAAATACTTGTATGTAACATCTTTCAACAGAATTTAAAAAGCCCCCTGCAATCCTCACATTCCTTATACACCCTTCATGGTGTTTCCATTAGAAGTGGTGGGCGGTCCGAGGGCAGTGACCGGCCTTTTAGCCCTTCATAACCGGTCAGTATAAAAGCGAATACGCTTTTATTTTTTTATAGACAAATATGTGCAACCTGGACAGCTGTCACTATATGGTCACACGGAAAATTCTCGACGGTACGGCATGCGGCATAGTTGCGCGTGCTGCGCTGTACCACTGCAATAGCCAGCACAGACCCTCCCAGTTCTACTGAGACTTACGTTAAATGTAGTTACTTACAAAACGTCGAAGACTTGTGCGTCCTTAATGCCTTGATTATTTTGTTTTACCTATATGCTATTCTCCTGCATGGTGAAGATTATCCAAAGGAGGAGATTAGACCTTGCGCCATAAGTTATACCACCGAGTCTTTAACACCCCTACCCGCCCCAATGACTGCACAAATACCGCCTCCCCCCAACACACACACACAGACACGCCCATGGCTGCAAGGCCATTCAACAAAGAAAATTAATTTGCGCTATTTTCACCAGGACGTTAACGAGTACTTGCAGTGTGTTGCGCTATAACTCATCTCTGGCGTCATGACAAGAGACAGAAATTTACCGACTTGGTCTGTCGACTGTTGACGAGAGGGTGCCGTATATTGTGTTTCACTGGGGAGAGATTGCTCGTCTCGCTAAACGGGCGACAGTCCGGTACAACAGATCCGGTAACTCCGGGAAAGGTGTTCACTTTTAAAATAATTAACTTGAAAGTCATTGGTGGGATCCGTTTAAAGAACTCCATGGTGTACGCACGCCGGTGCTTCTCAAACTTTTTAGTATGGCAGACCGGCACGAACTGTTCCATTGCACCAGGGACCGGTGAACTATTTTCCCTATTACTGACGTGGTAGCGGAATGTAATTTATGGTTTTATATTTGTTTCAATAAATGTGCTTATGGCCTAAAATTTTTAATTATCTGCAGGGTTAGTATTAATGGTTGCAAATGGAGGATTATAATTATACGAGCAACATAGCCCGTCCAAGGACTTTCCGCCGCCGTTCGGTGGCATGTTGTAACTCCCCTCCAACAGCCGTCTCGACCGGCATGCATGTGCATCACGTCAAAAATACTATTCATTATAGTTAAAATAAATAACTCGTAAAAACAGAGATTTTGACTATAAATCCCAACGCGCATAACTCAAAATACAGTCTTGGAAGAAACACTCCACCAAAAATAACTCGTTTTGAACGTCCGCGTAAACGTGTTCAATATGATTGGCTGTAGGAGCCATATGTGTTTGAAGGACCAATCGATGACCGCACAGAACATAGCCTTTTATTATATAGGATTTTTCTGTCCTTTCTTGATAACTTCTGCGGACCGGCGGCCGATGGTCCAAGGACCGGCACCGGCCTGCGGACCACCACTTAAGGTAGCACTGGTGTATACGATGCTCAGAGGCCATTACGCCCGGCCTTTAGCCCCTTTGGCTTCACAGTCGCTCGGACATGTGTGGGCTCTTAATTCTAAATTTGGGGTGTGGACTTAATTTTAAACTATTTCACTTACATACAAATGGTGGGTTACTGGGGAAATAAAACCCAAAAGTGGCTCGAGTCAATGGACGGGTCTAGTTATAAGATAATACCATTTTAGTATCAGGTATAAACACCCGAGAGAGTGACCAACTCCAAGTTCAATACCGTACGGAGAGTCGTGTTAATCGGTATTTAGCCACTGCGTCTAGGTATGTGAAGATAGCTCCACTTACCCAGGGCCCGCGATAGCCCCACCTATTGATGGCCGGCGACAGGCCACCTATGGAGGATGACAGCCCCACCTATGGAGGGCCGGCGACAGCCCCGCCTATGGAGGGCCGGAGACAAGTCCACTTTGTATAGACTTCCCTAAAAACTGAAGGATCTACCCCGTAACATGTCTAGGGCCGTGTTTCCGAGAAGCCGCTTTCTACGCGGACCAACCGCTTCTGAACGAGACAGGTTGCTTCATGCAATTAACTTTTTGTTTTCATTTTTGCTTTTGTTACTCTCTATCCCTATTCCCTACATCCGAGTCCACTTCCTCATTTAAAGCTGTCATTACAGAGGGTCTTGGTTTTAACAACGTGTACGAGGTAACAAAGTGTGTGTGTGAATAAGCCAGGGGCGTCACTAGCGGGGTGCGGGTAGTGCGGACCGCACCGGGTGACGCCATCACCAGGAGTGACATCAACATGTAAAATCGTGTATGTCCCCTTTATTTGGCAACTGGTGGACTCGAATAATGTCAATGGGGTAGGTCCTGAGGGGGGTGACACCATGAGCTATCTCACTGGATGACACCAACCCTAGTGACGCCTCTGGTATCAGCAGTTACTATTTCTGTGTATTAAGTATTAACCGGTGTTTTATGTTTATAAGTGAGGGTCGGGTTTTACATGGAATCGATCAAACAAATAAATGTCTTGAGTCCTGACAAAGATACTACTACATAACAATACAGCATTTAATAAATTTAAAGGTAAACTAATGAAAATAATAAAATAATATTACGATTCGCTAGTAATCAACATACATAATTCCCGTAATGGATGTGATGCTTCTTGGATGTAATGCTGTTAGGTTCAATAGTGCGCACCAAAAATTACTGCATCAAATATAACTCTTTTCGAACGTTCCGCATAAAATTGTTCAATATGATAATAAATGAATCAAATAAAAAATAAATAAAATAAATGAAAGTTCTGTATTACGTTATTTTTTAATCTGATGTGTATTTATTTTGAAAACTTCCGTCATTTTTGACGGGTGATACGCTAGTAATAAAATAATATGACGATTCGCTAGTAATGTGATGATAATAATACTAATAATAATGATTATCTTAAATAATAATAATAATAATAATGATAATAAAAAATTATGATGATAATGAAATTAATAATAACCATAATGTAGATATATCATTATTTACAATATTAATAATAATAGCAAAGATAAAATTAATGATAAAAGTCACTAGACTAAAAACAAGGGCAATACACACGACCATCAATTAAAGGAACGATATTGGTGGGAGGGGTTGGATGCGGTTGGATATAAGCATCGACGATTGACAATTGCCCTCCAGGCGAGATGCTGCACATTAAACATCTTTACTAAACTACACGCATACCTCAGTGGCGGACATATGTATGGATCAGTGCTGCCAGCGCTAGGTTTTTCAACCTAGATCTAGGTTTTTTCGACCTTGTCTAGGTTTCTAGGTTTTTTATTTCCAAAATAGCTATAATCTAGGTTTTTATTTTTTTTAAAGTAAATAAACGATATTTAAGTTTAAAAAATAAACTTGCGCAATTAATGTCCTAAACAAAGTCGATTTTTCAAAAATAAAATTAGGCATTAGATGGCAACAGATTTTTTCACTCGCCCTGTAATGTTATATAAAATATTATGATATATATTATATATAGCTCTACCTCACTGAATTCTAAAGGTGGCGCTGCTGTGGTACCAGTACCATCTGTCAAAAGAAATCTGGTATGAGATAAAACCAATGAAATGAGCCAAAATATTCAATTTTATTACACGTCATCACAAACTAACAGCTCTACCATTTTCTTCTGCCTGCGTTGAGAGCATATTCTTTCAAGTGATTTTGATATAGACCAAAGATAATCTAATACTACCCTCAGATAGTCAAAGTTATAAAAACACGTTCCTACTCCGTATGCAACAACAAAGTCATAAAAATTCTCGTTCTTTCCGTCCGGGCTTTGGAAGTGGAATGGGTTACCTGATCAAACGAGGAAAACCAAAACTCTATCAACATTTAAAACTCAAATAAAAATACAATACTAGAAATAAACAATTGATAAAAGTAGGACTCAATAATATCCTGTGTAAAAGGAGCGTATTTAATTAGATAAAATGAGAATGATGCAAAGAATGCTGAAAAGATTGCCAATAAGATTTATAAGAAAGATTACATAAGTGATGAATAAATGCAGATGTAGGTATATTTTACAAATAGTTATGTACAACATACCTTAGGGGCCGTCCATAAATGATTATTCGCATCTAAAAGGAGGGGGATGTCACACTTAAGTGAGATGTGTCACAATGGAGAGGGAGGTGTTTAAGAACTGTGACATCACATAAAAAATGCACAATTTTAAATGAAAGCTCCACTTAAATATGTGATTGCTTGCAACAAATTTATTTAATGACGTATTAAATGGCTCCGCGCGAGTTACTATATTAGAATGCAGTCTTACACTAAAAAGATACTTAATAATGACGTAAAATTGGTTAGAAACATGATACATTTTAATTTTAAGAAGGAAATACCTCTTTTATATTTTTTTTTAGGAGTGGGAGCTTCTTTGTGACGTCATATTTGTTTATTTTTAGCGTGTCTAGGTTTTTTCTTTCGGATCTAGGTTTTTTTTGACATGTTGGCTAGGTTTTTCCCAAAATTGTCGCTGGCAGCACTGGTATGGATTTATTCGAGGGAGGCGCGGTGAAGAGTATGTGTCATCACACATCAGCAGGATTCTAACTACTAAGGCCTTCAAGAATGCACTAAAACGACATCTCTTCGGACTTTTTGTGTGTGTGTGTGTCCCATAACCTCGTGGTCGTAGGGGGTTCTAATGTTTCCAATAGAGTTTTTTCGGAGCTTGGTAGACCTTGGCGGCGCCCATCTCCTCTCCAGGTCAGGGAAGGACTTCTTAGCGATAGTCATTCATCGACATTTTTATCGTGGTTTTTACGTGGGCTAGATCCCACGCTCCTCAGCTTGTGAGGCGAGCACACTATTTACTTCGCTGACCACACCCAGACTACAATTGTTTAATTAACAACATAACAATCAAACATTGACTGTCAATGATAGACGTGGCTTATGTGCACCATCACGTCATTTATATGTTGTAGTTAGGATATGAAGATGGTTTACATTGAATCTATCTATAATCAAATGTGTGTTACAATTTTAATGTGAAGCGCTGTGGGCCAAGCTGCTGGCTGGGGTACTCCGCTATATAAATTATCAAATTATTTTTTCAATTTTTTTGGTTGTTGTTCTGTTAGTTTATCTCCTTTAGTTATTTATTTGCCATACAACTAACACAAATAATGTTAACTATATAGTATTTACCCCCCCCCCACCCACCGCCGATATCTCATTAACTCTTGCATTATTATGTCTGTGGCGCTTATTTAACTGCTCTCAAACTTATCAAGTTATCAAATTATCAGGTTATCAAGTTTTCAAGTTATCAAGTTATCAAGTTATCAAATTATCAGGTTATCAAGTTTTCAAGTTTTCAAGTTATCAAGTTATCAAATTATCAGGTTATCAATATTTTTGTTGCTTGTATTTCCTTAATGATGCCCCTTGAAAAGGTTTCCTTGTCGACTTACTGCTAAATTTACTCACTAACACATACACTCACTAACACATACACTCACTAACACATACACTCACTAACACATACACTCACTAACACATACACTCACTAACACATACACTCACTAACACATACACTCACTAACTAACCTATTCACTAACTCACTCGCTCACTCACTAACTAACTCACTCACTAACTCACTCACTCTTCACTGACTCATGAAATTGAATGTTGAAGAAGCGGTCAGCGTTGTCCGGCTAAAACCCCAACTTCGACAAAGAATACCCAAGATTAGCTCAAAAGTTTGAATTAATCCATAACACTATCGTGCATACAGACACGATTTAAAAAAAAATTTTTTTAGAGCTAGCGATCGGCATTGTATTTACAATAATGAGGGACATGGGCCACATTTTAGAGAACATTTGTTCCCTGGGTTCGACTCAGGGGTGGATTAAGACTGCACGGGGCCCCTGGCTGCAATTCAAACTGGGGCCCTATCCAGCCAGCGTCTCCTTAAATGAAATGATTGCTAGCAGCTAATATAAGACTGTTACTTGTTACTAAATAGTCCATTGGTTCTTTTGCTCATAATTTGTCTGTACTACGGGATCGGATTCATCAAAAAAAACCGAACACGAAGAAATAACTGTTTGCCGGTATCCTAAAATTGAGTGTAAAAAGATAATGTTAAGACAAATGAAAATAAAAATATTCCACTGCTAGGAATGGAACACGGCACCGCTTGCGCTACAAACCACCACGTTGCTACAAGACCAGCATATCCCGACAATTTGATAAAGTTAAAAGATATAAATAGTATTTATGAATACTTTCTGTTATTGAGCGTATCAAATTAAGCTTTTCGATTACTAAGGCTATCGGGTCTGAATAGCGATTAGTTTAAAAGATAAGATTTTATTAATTTATTTAATGTATGATATTTATACGGATTCATGCAAACATTTGTCTACCTTTAATATAAAATATACTAAATTTGGGGGCCCCAAATCATCGGGGGCCCCTGGCTTTAGCCCGTTCATCCCTCCCCCCCCCCACACTTAATCCGCCATAGGTTCAACTTGTTTGCTTTTTACCATAGGCATCATGAGTAATATCTAACCGGACACAGTATTTTCTCATTTGCAGAACCTACTGGTGTATGTAATATATCACGTAGAATAGCCCTCAGAATAGCACTGCGAAAATACTTTAAAATTTGAAGGAAAAAAAAACAAGATTGAAAAAAAAACGAATTATGTGGTCAAAACAATAAATTAAAACTTCAATGATAAAATGTTTTCCAGATTTATATTTCAAAGTTCTATATACAATATTCACAATATCGTATATAATTTCCACGAGACTATGTTTAAATATATAACCTTTGATTTTTTTAAAAAAAAACTATTTCATCGCTTGCCACATAAAAGACAAACCGTACATCTACCTGCTCCAAGGTTACCAATGCCACCTCCAACCTCCCCCCCCCTCCTTCATTAGCTAGCGCCAACGGCTTACACTTACACACTTAAAGCCCCGAAACAAGGTCTCAAACAACCTGCCGTGACATTCTAATATTAGTTGACCTTATTTCAGCAATGTCCTCAATGCAGGAAACACCGCGGTGTGTGCTCTAGGCATGGTGTGTCCCTGAAGTAGGGCACAGTGTTACGTTATACAGAATAGCCGTGATGTGTGCTCTAGGCATGGTGTGTCTCTCAAGTAGTGAACACACTGCTCTGTTACAGAATAACCATTACGTGTGTTGTCGGCATGGTGTGTCCCTCAAGTAGGGCACACACTGCTCTGTTACAGAATAACCATTACGTGTGTTGTCGGCATGGTGTGTCCCTGAAGTTGGGCACACACTGCTCTGTTACAGAATAGCCGCGACGTGTGCTCTAGGCATGGTGTGTCCCTCAAGTAGGGCACACACTGCTCTGTTACAGAATAGCCGTGACCTGTGTTTTATGACACGGTCACGGTGTCTAGGCGGAATCCTTCTGTTTGTATCCTAGAGGTCGTTCTTTACACTTCTACTCGAAGATTGCAAATCACGCACAGTGATACTTTTCAGAGTATTGTATTGTTGAAATTAATATACTCGAATGATTTAATAAATTGACAATAATTCAAACAAAATTTTAATAAATCAACCCGTTTCGTCATGTTTTATTAGTTGCATAGCCAAACCAAATGTGCCACACCATAATTATAAATATACTTATATATGAATTATTTTAAAAATAAAAACCGTTTTCACAAATTAACTTACGTTTTTCTGGGAAAAAAAATTGGTTTTTAATTATTTTTATTGTTATTTTATTTTAAAACAGTTTTTTTTTAAATCTCCATTTTATTTCTTAACGCAGGTAGTAAACGTTAACTTTCAACGCCCAATTCTTAGATTAAAAGAAAGATATCTAAGACAAAAAAAAAGCGTTCAATTGAATAATATCCAACAACCTGGAGTAGTTTTTCATACAATAGACTTTTGGAGATAAACCTCGAAACCGAAAGTGTTACTGTAATGGACGCGACTATTAATGGGTGCTTAGGTTATTAGTATTATAATGTTATATATATATATTTAAACAGACCTTTACAATATCTTGCTTTATATAAAAATTACTGTGCTGGGATTACATATTTAATTATATGCGTGCACCATCAGGTAATTTGGTGATTACGTTTTTTATGGTAATTTTGTGATTAAGAAACGCGTGTTTTAAATTGAATGCATTTAGAAATATGTGTGCTACTGTGTGAAGCACTGTGAGGCCAGCTGTTTGCTGGGGTACTGCGCTATATAAGTTCCCAAATTATTATTATTATTGTTATTATTATTATTAATATTATTATTATTGTTATTATTATTGTTATTATTATTGTTATTAGTATTATTATTATTATCATCTTCATTATTATTAATATTATTATTATTATTATTATTATTATTATTATTATTATTATTAACTAACAACCATTAATCGTGTCCCTTGGTGTTAATGCCTACATCAAAGTCAGGATGGTGCACTCACTATCCATATCACTTCACTTGTGGCTATTTAAAAAATTAGGTGGAACTTTGAAAAAGAAGAGAAAAAAACCGACTTAAGCGGTGAACATTAAGTTACTTCACCGATCTTAAGATCAACTACACCGTAACGCAAGCAATGTGTAACACAAATGTTACAACACTTGGACTTGTGTGACTGATGGCTACCGAGACTATTTATACTATTATACTTCTCATTTTATTCGAAGATAGATAGGGTTAGTGACGAGCTGAGGCGCGGTAAATTATTTTTGTCGCCCAAACTACAAACAAACAAAATGTTACTGATAAATGAAGGACCCTCCCCCCTAAATTTAGGGAGGTGATTTCCGCCCAGATTCTAATAGCCCACCACCTTTTTCCGACGCCACTGCACTGCAGTAATAAGACATCTGTTTTTCGTATTCCATTTGTTTCCGTTGTGCCAAAGCGCTGGCCGCTACTCAGCCATTACAAAAAGCCACATTTCAAGATTAAACACAAACCGACTCGTACTATTAAAGTACAACTCGCACATATAATTATAGTCTTAAAGATCGGGAGGCTCTAGATTCTAGTGTATAGAACAATTTCGCACATACTCGTGTACCGGCACCGGTCAGCCGGGCCCGAATCACCGGTACGTAATTAACAAAAATGAACGTGAGATTAACCAGTCAGCACCAACGTTCCCACTAAGTTTCGTTGATATTTGTGCTTAGTACAAAAACTCGTGTGCAAACTTGCACAACACCCATTTTTCGTGCAATATTTTTACCAAATTTGCTGCGCGGTTATTCTAAACTGCTGCGCAGCTTAAATGGAAAATTGGTCTGCAAACGACACGTTTCGTCAGTTTCAGCCTGCCATAGCTCCTATCAAACGACGGTTACTCTCGAGGGTAGCAAATCCAAAACACACCCAGCATAGAGACTAGACTTTTAAAAAAAACAACATATTGTTATATAACACATTTATCTGTTACATAAATTTTAGGACCTCTGTTAAAAAAATCCCATTCAATGTATCATGACTGACCAAATTAAGAAGCATCCAACTTTCAAGCATGACGCAGTGAACCCTAAATCCTACTTTGTATCATGACTCAATAAACTCAAAATCCTACTCTGTATTATGACAAACCAAAGGGTGTCTTTTAAATGTGTATTAAAGACAAAGATTGGTTGGTACACACCGACAGGTATTTATACATCACAGAGCTAACGTAACACCTCTATGCATTACAACGTGACTATTGCTACAAGGAGTGTCTAAATCGGGAGTGAAGCCTGGACAATGGTCAGTTTGAGGCTCGAGGCATTCATCTGACAGAAATATATACTACGTTAGTGCTATCTTAATGTAGTTAATCGCATTTTGTTATAGTAGCGAACCTATAGGTTTTGTGGTGAAAGTAGCAAACAGAAAGGTGTTGTTGTGATTGTAGCGAACCTGTCGGTTTTGTCTGTGTCCTCGTGTTTACTCGGCGCACTCGAGTTACTCATAAGTCAATAAAATAGGTCAACAACATGACTTGAGTGACTGTGAATGAGCGCAGCTGTGTCGTCCAAGTCACATGACTTATACGTTTACTGTCATGTTACATCTTCAAGTACTGGTTACATGGCGGTGATATGTTCCTCTCGCGTGACAGCCGTTCGCTTACAAAATTTACATATTACATAGCTGGTGTAAAAAGCGGTCATAATTCCATTATACAATATGTTCGGCCACATCAACATAGTCTGTTACATCACGGCTAGCCTGTCATATCACAACTGGCCTGTCATATCACAACTGGCATGTCACTTCACGGCTAGCCTGTCACACCATTGGTAGACTGTCAAATCATTGCTAGTCTGTCACATCATGGCTAGCCTGTCACACCAGCTAGCCTGTCACATCATTGGCAGCGTGTCACATCATTGGCAGCCTGTCACACCATTATTAGCCTGTCAAATCATTGCTAGCCTTTCACATCATGGCTAGACTGTCACACCAGCTAGCCTGTCACATCATTGGCAGCTGCCACATCATGGCTAGCCTGTCCCATCATGGCTAGCCTGTCACATCATTGGCAGCCTGTCACATCATGGCTAGCCTGTTACATCATTGGCAGCCTGTCACACCATTGGTAGCCTGTCACATCATTGGCAGCCTTTCACATCATTGGCAGCCTGTCACACCATTGGTAGCCTGTCAAATCATTGCTAGCCTGTCACACCAGCTAGCCTGTCACATCATTGCTAGCCTGTCACATCAATCTAGCCTGTCAAATCACGGCTAGAAAAAAGTTAGATAAGTGAATACGTCGCCGCAGTACTGAATTGTGTCCAATGTCATATGTATTTCAAATTAGTATTAAGTTCCTTTATCTAACTGATTAAAAAAACAGAATTTATATTTCTAAAAATTAGCAGTCCTATCGCAAGACTGCAATATTCTCCACATACAACTGTTGCATATAAGCACTACAATTCCTTTATAACTGTCGCACATATGCACTAAAGTTCATTTATGTCTCTCACATTTCAGTACTACAATGCATTTATAATTGTCACATATCAGTACTAAAATTTATTTATAATTGTCACATATCAGTGCTAAATATTCATTTATAATTGTCACATATCAGTACTAAAATTCATTTATAATTGTCACATATCAGTACTAAATATTCATTTATAATTGTCACATATCAGTACTAAAATGCATTTATAATTGTCACATATCAGTATTAACATTCTATTACAATTGTCACATATCAGTACTAAAAATTCATTTATAATTGTCACATATCAGTACTAAAAAATTCATTCATAATTGTCACATATCAGTATTAAAATTCATTTATAATTGTCACATATCAGTATTAAAATTCAATTACAATTGTCACATATCAGTATTAAAATTCATTTATAATTCTCACATATCAGTTCTAAAATTCATTTATAATTGTCACATATCAGTATTAAAATTCATTTATAATTGTCACATATCAGTTCTAAAATTCACTTATAATTGTCACATATAAGTTCTAAAATTCATTTATAATTGTCACATATCAGCTCTAAAATTCCTTTATAACTGTCACATATCAGCTCTAAAATTCATTTATAATTGTCACATCTATAAGCCACAAGCCACATTCAGAGTGTCACATGTCTATAATACAAGCCGCATCCAGTGGTCAGTGGTAAATATAAAGAAGGCAGACCACATAATAAAGTGTGTTTAAGATAACTGTCAAATAAGTTCACCCTCCCCCCCCCCTCAGTTTACTCTCGAACCAAACACTCGAGACCGCTATAAATTAACTCAACAAGTTCAACTAATCTAAGGTCCTACTAATTAGTTTCTTTCTTCTCTGGTATGGACCCAAGCCAGAACAGAAGTATAAATCTTATTTATTCTTAGTTTTATTTTTAAAAAAATATTATGAACTTTTAAAAATTATTTTAAAAAACAACAAAAACAATAAGAATATTATCACGCGAGTTTAGAAACAATCTGTTTGATAGTCATGGAGTAGTATAGATAATTGATTTTGATATTTAGATAATGGAATTGGTAATAATTGCAAAACATAAAGGCCTTCAATGCATACAAAATAATATGCTTTGAAATATATAATTGTAGCTTTTGGTTTGCATTGCTTTTATATGAATTATATTACACTTAACTATATTACATTATAACTTATTATATTATATTATATCATATTAATTACAGTAGATTAAATTATATTGTATCATGTTATGTTATGTTATGTTGTATTATATTATATTATAGTATATTATATTACGTTATATTATATTATATTATATTATATTATATTATATTATATTATATTATATTATATTATATTATATTATATTATATTATATTATATTATATTATATTATATTATATTATATTATATTATATTATATTATATTATATTATATTATATCATAAATTATATTCGGTGGCTATAGCAGATATAACTTAAAGAGGTAAATATTAAAAATAATCGTTAAAAATGCTGAAAAAAATATGTATGTACGGTGTAAAAACGAAAAATAAAGTCTTTAAAATAACGGTATATAAATATCAATATTAAATGCTGCGTGGTTGATTTGTTAAACTTCTTTTAAATCTCCAGTGCTGATTATCTTTAATTTACATGTGGCTAAACTCCGCACCACGAACGTCCATTATAAAAACTAAATGTAGATATTGTATATAACATATAGATTTCAAGTTAGCTACATTATAAATATCAAAACAGAATAAATAAATAAATCCCGAAACCTACTACATTGTAACTATCAATTCTAATAGCATTATAAATGCCAATTTTAAATTATAATAATTTTTATAATTGTAGGCCTAAATGTCAAAACTAAATAAATTATAAGTGTTCATTTAAAATGAATTATAAATGCCAAAACCTACTACATTATAACTGTCAAACTAATAACATTATTAATGACAAGATAGCTACACGACAAATGTCAAAACTAAGTAAATTTTAAATGTCATTAGTAAATAAATTATAAATGCAAAAAACATGCTACATTAAGACCGACAATACTCATTTATTTATGAATGTCACTACTAGTTACAATATAAATGTCCAAACTAAATAAATCATAAATATCAATGTTATATAAATCATAAATATCAATGTTAAATAAATCATAAATATCAATGTTAGATAAATTATAAATGTCTATACTAAATGCAACCTTAAATGCCCATACTAGCTGCATTATTAGTGTCGATACTAAATACATAGTAACTGTCATCTATCAACATTAACTACTTTATAATAAATGGCAATACTAAATACTAAATACTTTGAAAATCTCGCTACTAACTATTTTATACAAGTTACGACCATAGCTACATGATACAAGTTATGACCCATAACTACATGATACAAGTCACGACCCATAGCTACATGATACAAGTCACGACCCATAGCTACATGATACAAGTCACGACCCACAGCTACATGATACAAGTCACGACCATAGCTACATGATACAAGTTACGACCCATAGCTACACGATACAAGTAACGACCATAGTAACATAATATAAGTTACGGCTATGGCTATATTACACAAGTTACGATTATAAAATCATAGCTACACATTGCGTGTTGATACTTTGGCAGATACGCTGAGTGTATGAAAGTTACTTCGCCTATATCGGTTGCTAAAATTTAAATTCTAACAAAGAATTCGTTTAGTGTTATAAAATTTACCGCGCACGCATAATCACTACAAATCACTCTTTCGTAAATATAATTTATATAATTTTCAATAAATCAAATTCTCTAAGCTCGTTCATGATGCTGCATTTTAAATTTAAACTATTTCGTTAACTTTTTCGGTAATATTTAAAAAATAATGTTAGAATAGATCCCCAAGCTTATGAAACATTTTTATGTTTTATTTTCTTTTTATAGCCTTTAATTATACTGATATCGACTAATTTTTGTTTTAATACACTATGTTTTTACCATTCCAGCGTTGAAATAATTTATCCACATATTTTATTTATTTTTTTAAAATCATTATTTTAATTTTTTTAAACCCTAATAAACGCAAATACATTTAAAAATGTATCTGTTACATCGCCAACAGCTGAGAGGGATTTGAGCATTGTGCCAGGCCATGCACCGTTTTACATCAACGAAGGAATCTCTCGTGTTATAGACACGATTCACTCTAGCGGGGCCGTCCGTATCAAAGACGTCGCCTTCTAATTGATCAATCAATAACGGCTATTGCCGAACTGTGATTAGCAATAATAACAACACACACACATACACACACGATCACACTTACACACACATTCACACAAAAAAGCGCCGATTCGAAATCTAAACGAAGTATTAAGTGCACTTGGACTCGTGTGAGAATTACACTTTGTTAGCCAGGGCAGGTGCCCTACCACCCCCAAGGCCCCCCCCCTCCCCCGGGGAGAATCGGGGCATCACTTGACAAATAAAGTTCAGTGTACGTGTGAGTTACTTAAATCCCTTTATGTAAACTAAGTTTACCGTTGGACTTTAAAATAATTATTGTTTTGTAAAGTGTAAACTTGAGTCGTGGTATCTCGAAGACAGCGGGTTCATCTATATGTTAAGTTAAACTCAAGATTCGTGTGCGTGTTAACAAATAAAATTGATGCAAAGTCAAATATTTTGTTACATTGATCCACAATAACTAACATTTTGGATTAAAACATTTTTGTTTTTAAAGCATTCAAAAAAAAAGGGAAAAGAATCGGTTTAACACTAATGCCACTAAAAAAAATCATCAAATTCTGCCTAATTTTTTCAAAGCTTCTAATTTTTACCACATTCTTATTTTTCGCTTTAAACTTGAAAAGAGAATTGGTTATAATAATGAAACGTTTATTTGTTTCTTAATCAAATTATTTTTCTCTTGAAAAGAAAAAGAAAACTAAAAAAAAATAATAATAGTGTTTTAATTATTTCGCTTTTCCGTCGATTTCGCTTGTTTTTCATTCTTTAAACTTAAAGCTACGATATCGGCATTTAAATAGATATTTGTATATCGATTATGTAAAGACATGTTAAAAATTTTCAAAATTTCTTGCAATCTGTTATAATATGCATTTATATAATCTTAAAGTTAAAGCAAACAGGTCATAAAAATTAAAAAAACAAAAAAACAAAAGAGAGAGAGAGAGAGAGGGAGCTTGTTCCGCTCAATCGAATCGGTTAAATCTATGCTTAAGTGACGATATCCATGCCAATAACCACGTCGGGGGATGCTAAACACACGCTTAGATAACTTGGTCGCCAAGTAGCAACAACACTAACACCACGAAAAGAAGCTAGATAATAATAATAATATTTATTTTTTTAAAATGCCAATGGTTTTACTTACAGACATGGGAGAACGTCGTCACACACGGCTAATTAGTAGGAAATAAGAAAACGGTCTAAATCCAAAGAAACGACTGACTTTGAGTGGTTGTTGTCGGTGGGGCGGATCCAGGGTGGCGCAAACACAACACCCCCTCCCCTGCTCCTTGAAGAGTTAGAAGTCGGATGTATTATTATTATTACTATTATTAGTATTATATCGGGCCGAGAAAAAGCCTGGGCCTCCAGTCGCACTTACTTACTCCAAACAACCAAGGGAGACCATGTCCCGACGACCTCTCGCACACAACTGCACGGGTTACGCCAGCACTACCAGTCAAACATGCACTGCACAGTGCTATCCGACACACAACACCTAGCGACTAAAAGAAATAAAAGACGAGATGGAAAGGAGGGGCGCGGGGGTGGGGGAGTAGTAGTGGGGGAGGAGGGACCTTTTCAAAGGGAGAGGGGGGAGAGGGAAAAAAATAAGTTAAGGGAGAGAATAAATTATAAAGGGAAAGAAGCGACTGAGTTGAGACTATAGTTAAAAAATAAAGTGTTTTTCCCCCTCCTCTCACACCCCCACCCCTTAGAAAAAAATAATAAGATTGCAGGACAAGGAGGCGAGCAGGGGTGGGGGTGGGGTCGAGAGGAGGAGGGAGGGGGTCGGTCTCTGTCATGAAGTAATAAAGAATTGGTGCAGCGAGGGTCGCGGGTGGGTGGGTGGGGTGTGCAGAAAAATGTGAGGATGGTAGTAATGTACCGCAGTAGTTGTGTAATCCTGTGCCAGAGTGGTACAACGCGAGTGCCGCGAACGACAACCTTGAATCGGTTGGACACCGAGGCGCAAGCGAGGAAGAAAAGGTGGGGGTGGGGGGCGAGCGCTTGCTTGGAAGGGAGAGAGTAGTAGGGGGACCGGGGAGAAGTGGCGTTGGGGGGGGGGTTATGTCAGAAATGCAGCGCGCGCGGTGCAGCAGAAGAAGCAGTGGCGAGCGAGAGAGAGAGAGAGAAGTAGACCGACCGACGCGGTGCCGAGGGCTCGCGACGCAACGGTCTCCATTCACAAGCCGCGGCATCAGCTGATAGTTCACTTTGACGCCTACCAGAACTACGGGCTGACTATTTCAATGCAGACGACATGCTCGAAGTTTGTGGCTTGTGTTGTGTTTTTGTTTTTTCCTTCTTCTGCCCGGCAGCTGCATTTTTTTCCTTTTTTTTTCTTTCTTTCTAGTTCGCGAGCAGAGCGCGCTCAGTGGGCTAAACGATACCACGGTAATTTGGGCACGATTACTGGAGACAATCTAAACACGTTTGATGTGAGAGACTAAATGAGAGGACATGAGTAGATGGAAAGAAGAGAGAGCGCAATATAAAGACATATTTCACAATAATAAATTTGTAGAGGAAAGTGAGAGAAAGAGAGAAGTGGGAAAATGAGAGAGAGAGAGAGAGAGAGAGAGGGAGAGAAAGTGAGAGAAAGGGATAAGATGGCAAATGAGAGAGAGAGAGAGAGAGAGAGAGAGAGAGAGAGAGAGGAGGGAGAAAGACATAATAAGAAAGAGATGGAATACGAGAAAGTGAGAGTACGTGAGGAAAAGATAGAAGATAGCATATGAGTGACAGAAAGTGAGAGAAAGAGAGAAGAGGGCATATGAAAAGGAGAGTGATAGAAAAAGAGAAGCGGGCATATGAAAGAGAGAGAGAAAGAGAAAGTACGTGAGAGAAAGAGATAGTACGTGAGAGAAAGAGGAATCGGGCATATGAGAGAGAAATTGGCATGAGAGAGAGAGAGAGAGAGAGAGATTGAGAGAGAGAGAGAGAGTAGAAACACAGCCAGCCAAAAAGTGTTGTGGGTAATACGTTAATATTAAGACACTTCGAATGGCATTCATCATCTTTGATTTTAACAGAATAAGCGCTCCTATAGGTAAAAAAAAACAACACACACACACCCTATAGGTAAAACACACACACACACACACACACACACACACACACACACACACACACACACACACACAACGGCTTTCAGGATACTATCTCAAAATCATAACACGTAAAACATTGTTGATTCCCTCTGCCACTGAAACAGTTTGTTGAGATTACTTCATGCTAGACGGAAAAATTTTTTTTTAAAATTCGCACATTAAATATGATAATCCAAAAATGGGGAAATTACTGCAAACTTTAAAAAAAAATATTTTTTTCTTAAAATTGTCAAACATTGTGTGCGTGCGTATGTATGTATATATGTGTGTGTGAGAGCATGGGCAAAAGCATTTCTGAAACGAATCAAAACGTTCCGCATTTTCCCCCACACATAAATTATATCTTCCAATCCTTGGGCAGAATATGTATCAAAATTTGAATGCGCTTAAATGTATATGTGATGCGCACGCACGTGGTGTGCAAATTAAAAACAAAATTATCCCAAGAGGAATGCTATTTTAGTAAGATATATATAGTATCTATAAAGTTTTTAACGCAATTTCCCTTGGGTATTGCGTTTATACATTTGAAATGTCAGTGCACTGTTCGAGCTTGCACATCCAACTCCTCCTGAACAATACCAGATAGAGGGTTCGGGTCTTTGCAAATATGTTAAGGAGGTCCCAAGGATGTGCGACGGCCGAAAAAATACCGAAAAGGTTTACTGGATTTCCTGGAAAATCAACACACACAAAAAAAAACCGAAAAAATATCAGTATTTTGTCAATTTCTCGTCAACCATGACATCTATCGGGTTGAAAAAAAACGCCAAACGAAAGCTGATAATATTTAGAACAATGTTGGAGCAAGAATTTTTGAATAATCTCGTTTCGTTAGAATTCCGTAATTTTAGCAGCAATTTGTAGAAAGCAATTGTTTTGTTTAGTTTCAGAATTATTGTCTTGAAATGACTTTTAATGTAATCTAGAATGATAGTTAATGGGGTTTTCCCGCCATGTGAATGCGTATGTTAGATTTTTGCGTGGTGAGCATTATATTGACACATTCTTGGTGTGATGTAGCGTGAGGGTATATGACGTCATATTGTGTTTATAGTTTCAGAATTACTTATTTGAAACTAATTTGTGCTGCGGCGCCCCCTTTTTTAAATCCCTTTTTCAAAAGGCCAACAACCTGTCCTTGCAGGATAAATACGTAATATTCAACTTTCTTAAATGTACACAAAGTATTTTATAATAGAGTTTTTGTTTGTTTGTTTTTGTTTGTCAAAAGCCCAAGTAACTTATCCTTGTATGATAAGTACGAAATATTCCTGAAATGTACACAAAGTATGTATATAATATTTTTTTACAGTGCTAATCACCACACGATTTTTAAAGTAGTTGTAGAAAGCAGCGCACCAAATTACTACACCAAAAAAAATAACTCTTTGAGTCAGTCAGCACTGTTTACAACACAAATGCTGGTTCGTGGGTTGTTTGGTTAATGTCAATCTGGAAACCAAAAGGATTATGATTTTCACGTCTATATTTTCAATTAGCTTTAGGCGCCTTTAGGCCACAGTGAGTGAGTCAGTCATACATAAGTGAGCGTAAATATATATATGATGACTTTAATGCAATCTAGAATGAATTCCCTTGAATAAAGCTTATTTAAGAAATATAAAGCTACCAATTCATATAGGATACACAAAAAATACTTAAAGATTAAACACTTGACACAAAAACTTAGTCGAAACCTCCAAAATGAATATATAAACAATGTAATTACCAAAGATAACAATAAAAACTTATGGTCCTTTATCAAATCTAAAAAAATGGAACCTTCAGGAATAGCCACACTAAAAGGCTCAAATAATAAAACCTATAATGATAATGAAACTAAAGCTAATATCCTTAACACATATTTTGCATCATCTTTTTCTGCCTCAGGCGACAAGGAAGTTTTAATAAATTTAAATAAAATGGAGGAAATAGGTAACATAACTGTAGATGAGATAGGTATACATTCACTCCTAAAAAACTTAAAATAAACAAAGCTACTGGCCCAGATGATTTGCCTGCAAGATTATTAAAAGAACTAAGCAATGAACTGTCCCCAATCCTTGTAGTTCTCTTTCAAGCCTCTCTAAACCAGGGTAAAGTGCCCCAGGATTGGAAATTAGCTAATGTAAGTCCACTCTTTAAGAAAGGGGATAAATCAGACCCTGGTAATTACAGGCCTGTATCAATTACTAGTATCACCTGTAAATTACTAGAACACATAATATATAGTAGAATAGTTAACCACCTTGACAAATATAATGCCCTATGCCCACATCAACACGGCTTTAGAAAAAACAGATCATGTGAAACACAATTAATAGGTTTAATAGATGAACTATCAAAAGGCTTGGACAAAAATGATCAAATAGATACAATATTACTAGACTTCTCAAAAGCATTTGACAAAGTTCACCATCTTAGTTTACTTAAAAAACTTAACTACTTTGGAATCTCAGGTTCCTTATATCACTGGATCCAAGACTTCCTTTTGGGCAGGGAGCAAACTGTAATAATTAATGGATCTAAATCTGCACCAATAAAGGTTAACTCAGGAGTTCCACAAGGAACTGTGCTAGGTCCCTTACTCTTTTTAATTTATATAAATGATTTACCCAACATCTCAACAGGTACAAAAGTTAGGCTATTTGCTGATGATTGTATTATCTATAGAACAAAAAAATCAGAACAAGATAGCAAAATTTTACAAAAAGACTTAGATGAATTGATAAAATGGGAAACTAACTGGAGTATGTCTTTCCATCCAGAAAAGTGTCAACTGTTAAGAGTAACAAAGAAAAAGAAACAAATAAATTCAAAATATTACATTCATGGAAAAGAACTGACCCAAACTAAAGATGCAAAATACTTAGGAGTCTTAATAAATGAGAAACTATCATGGAATCCCCATGTCAATGAAGTTATTAAAAAATCAAACAAAACCTTAGGCTTTATAAAAAGGAACTTTAACAAATGTAATAGAGATATAAAACTAAAATGCTACCTCACTTTGGTGAGACCTGCACTAGAATATGCATCTTCTGTATGGGACCCATCCACCAAAGAAAACATTGATAAACTAGAACAAATTCAAAAAAGAGCTGCCAGATTCATTACTGGAGAATATTCGAAACTGACAAGAGTAACACCATTAGTTAAATCATTAAACCTTGAAACACTAGAGGATAGAAGAACCAAGAGCAAAGTAGTAATCATACATAAAGCAATTAATTCTAATTTAGAAATACAACACAAAGATAACTTAATACAACCCTCAGATAGACATAAGGATAAAAACACCTTTCTTATTCCGTATGCAAGAACAAACACATACAAGTTTTCCTTCTTCCCGTCCGGAATTCGGGCGTGGAATGGGTTGCCTGAAGAATCCAGGAAAACCAACACTTTATCAACATTTAAATCTCTAATAAAAATGCAGGACTAAACACAAACCATAGATAAGCGTAGGACGCAATAATCTTCTGTATAGAAGGAGCGTCTGTAAACAGATAAGATAAGATAATAAAAAAATCGGAAATTCTTTCTTGGAAATTGCGTTTAAATACTCATTGAGATTTCATTACTTGTTTTTACAATGATAAGGCTGGTCATCGCCGGGCCTTTAGAAATAAAAAAAATGCCGCAACAAAGTGAGGCTTTTCTCAGATGCACGACCGTTCGGGAAAAAAAAATTACGTAGATGCTGCTGGAAAAAAAATAATAACAAAAAAGAATAAAAATAAAATTAATTTAGTAGTTTAGAATTACCGCGCAGTAAATTTTCTAAACTATTGCACACAAAAAAAAAGTGGATGCTGCGCAACTTTGCCCACGAGTTTATTTAATTTGCACACAGACCAACGAACCTTAGAGGGAACATTGACCCTTATGTCATTATATGTTGTATTTAGGATATGACTGTTTTACATTGAATAATTGATAATTATGTGTGTTCTAATTTTTATCTAAACCGCCGTGAGCCCAGTTGCTTGATGGGAAAATGCGCTATTTAAATTATCAAATTATTATTATTATTATTATTATTGTTATTATAATTATGATTAATTTATTATTATTATTATTATTATTATTATTATTATTATTATTATTATTATTATTATTATTATTATTATTATTATTATTATTATTATTATTATTATTATTATTATTATTATTATTATTATTATTATTATTATTATTATTATTATTATTTTCATTATTATTATTATTATTATTATTATTATTATTATTATTAATATTATTATTATTATTATTATGCGGAGAATTTGATGCTTTATTCAAAAAGTTTTTCCTATACATGCAAAAGTCATAGTGTTCATGTAGACACTTTAATCCGGGTTAAACACAAGGATCCGTTCATTGACAAACACACCGTGAAATATGTACGAAGTACGTTTAACACCAAACAACAGATAGAAGAATGTACAAGGCATCACCAGACTCTCCGTCAACAGGCACGTCTCTCGATTGCAGCAGCCAGCATTTGGGTTTTAGTCAATGTTCACTTTAAGCTGCGCGGCCACGCAGATATCTGACCGACACCGAGCAGCAGTTTATAGTTTCCGCGCCCCAAATTTTGTAAAATATTGCACAAAAAATGGAACTTGTGCAACTTGTACTTTGCATACGGACCAACGAACCTTACAGGGATCATTTGTTTTAGGCCCTCTTTGTTTAGACGCGCGACGTGAGTACTTGTTGCCCATTTCCACCTAGATTTGTTGGGATGCTATTTGCATTCTTCAAAGTGTAATTCTGTACGATATCCCCGCCACGACAAAACCACATACAAATAGACACGCACACTGACCCGCCACCGCAACAACCCCCCTGCCCGCCCCCTTGATGGTTCTCTAGTGCTGTTAGTCCACATCAGACACTGACCCGCCACCGCAACGGCCCCCTCTCTAGTGCTGTTAGTCCACATGAGGCCAACACCTCACCAAACCAACGGGGTGATGTATTCACGTGTCAGCTTACGTCATCCGTCGTTGTCCGAAGACCGCCCGGGGACCGAGCTTAATGAATATAGATTGGAGGGCAGATATTGTGCATCACGAGACCGACAGCACACACACACACATACAGAGAGAGAGAGAGACCCAGATACATTGGTGAGACTTGAGTAACAGTCCTGAATACCGGCATGATCGCAGCGGTCCCCGGCTGACCCCCGAGTGGCCCCCAGACGGCGTGACGGGCCCGGCCCCCGAACCTCAGCATGTGGGGGACCCTTGGTGGTCGCATGACGTGTATGCACGTGCACGTACTGAGTGCCTTATTGGTCAATAGTAGATTAACCAGGAGCGGAAATGACGGTGTCCGAGATGAAGGTACGATTCGGCTTACAGTAGGGTATGGATGACCAACAATGATATGGTCAATGGATTCGTTGGGCTTAAATGACGCGGTGCATAGATTGGCTGGCTCATAATGACCTAAGTTGTGAATAGATTGGCCGGCTCATACTGTCCTAAGCTGTGAATAGATTGGATGGCTCATAATGACTTAAGCTGTGAATAGATTGGCTGGCTCATAATGACCTAAGTTGTGAATAGATTGGCTGGCTCATAATGACCTAAGTTGTGAATATATTGGCTGGCTCATAATGACCTAAGTTGAATAGATTGGATGGCTCATAATGACCTAAGTTGTGAATAGATTGGCTGGCTCATAATGACCTAAGTTGTGAATAGATTGCGTGGCCCATAATGACCTGTTGAATAGACTGGCGTGACGATGTGTATTAATAGAGAAAGAAGGAAAAGAAAAGATGGCATTTCTTTTTAGTCCATTACCGATGCAACGTATTTAGACATTTTTAAAAAATGTAGCAATCTAAGAATAGCAAAGAGTGAAAGAGTAAAACAGAGACAAGTTACAAACATTAAGTGGGGATATGGATCACTTGGATCACGGTGCAACAGAAATAGTGACAATGGGGAAGATGGCCCAAAAGTATGAGATGAAAACGTTATGTACGGTAGGAATCAAAACAAAAGGTGGCTAATGGCGATTGTTGGATTGAAGAAGACAAGTTAAAGTTTAGTCCACCACTATTGAAAATCACTGAAGTATGTTTCGTAACAAGAGTATACTTGTGTCCATGACTGAAAAATGTGTTCTTCCATTGCCTGTTAGGTCTTTTATCTCAAAAATATTATAATTCTCAAGTGTCAAATACTTCCATCTGTCTTTATTGGTATCGTTCGGTTTTTGCCGTACATAGTTAAACCATGCCAATCGCTTGATATACCATTATGTCTGCCTCTCTCCCCTTCTACCTCTCTAATTCTATCTCTCTCTATCTATCTCTCTCTATCTATCTCTCTCTTTCTCTCTGTCTCTCTCTTTATATTTATAAGTATTTTTCGTCCGGTGGCTTTCATCGCATCTCTCTTATAAATTCAAGTATATGTCTTTCTGACAAACCGCGTTTCTCCTTCCTCTCTATCCTTTCTCTCTTTCTCCCCCCCTCTCTCTTCTTACTCTTAGACAAATATTTTCTCCGTTTGTCAGCCTCTCTCTCCTCCTCCACCCTCCCGCCCAAGAGGTATCGAGCTTAATCTCACTCCACGACTCGCCTGATATATCCGATACCGCCCAGTCGGTGTCTGCTGTGCTGTTGGTGGACATGGAGCCTCATCACTGACTGACTCGCGGAGGGCGACATCGAAACTTCTTTATTTTTAAAAGTAAATGTTTTCAATTCCGAAGAAACAAGTTAGCAGCTTCCATCCTATGTTTACGCTCCTCAGAAGCCCGTCGTTTAGCGTGGCCTTGATTGCGGTTTTTTAAAATTGTGTATTCTAGCCAACGACGTATCTAACAGTTTACTTTTTTTAATTTTTACCCCATACAATTATAATGTGATTGACAAACAATAACTGTCGGGTGGGGGGGGGGTGGAGAATATCTGAAAGAGAAGGGGGTGGAAAGAGAAATTATTTTTAAAATATATTTATGCTATTTTCTAAATTTTCTTTTTTGTTTTCAAGTATCTGGCGTTTAACGGTTGAGATTCGTAAAGATCTTATCTTATCTTATCTTAACTTATCCTATCATATCTTGTATCGTCTTATCTTATCTCATCTTATCATATCATATCATATCTTATCTCGACTTATCTCACCTTATCTTATTTTATTTTTTCTTATCTTATCCTATTCTATCTTATATCGTCTTATCTTATCCTATCCTATCCTATCTTATCGCGTCTTATCTTATCTCATCGTATCTCATCCTACCTTATCTTATCTCGTCTTACCTTATATTATCTTATATGTTGTCGACGCACATTTTATGTGAAAGATTATTACGCCATACGCCATTATCCATGATTTACGTCTAGTCTTGTATTTTTTATCAGAGCGTGAGTGTTAATAGTGTGTTGGTTTTCCTGGTTTGATCAGACAACCCATTCCATACCCGAATTCCGGAATTGGAAGAACGATAATTTGTATGCGTTACTTCTTGCATACGGAATAATAAATATAGTTTTTAATCCCCATATCTACCGGAGTGTTTTATTATATTATCTATGCACTCTATTCCAAAATTAGAATCCGTTGCCTTGTGTATGATCACTGCTTACAGAGTGGAACGAAAGATGCGGTCTGGTCGTTGTATGCAGTTTGGCTGAAAGAAGAGAAAACCGAAGGCGATGTAGAAATAGAAAAATTATAATACTGAAACAGTTTTGCACGTTAAGGAAGTAAGTATCTCAGCTTAGTGTCCTTGAGACAGTGGCGTGGGCGTAGGGAATGGTTGGAAGGGGAAGGGGGTTGACAAAGGTCTCTTTCGTCCCGGGGGGGGGGCACCAATCCTGACCTACGCCACTGTTTCAAGGGCGCGTCGAACTTCCACCCCCCCGCCCCCGCCAACGCACATAAAAAGATAAATCAAATACAAATTTGAAGAGATGGAAAAGCAAAAAGAATGTTTATGTGTGTGTATATGTGTTTTGTGTGTGTGTGTGTTGGGGGGGGGGAGGGAGGGGTATTAAGGAAGTCGATTCGTTGCGCATGTCACAAGTTACCTCTAAAATTGTAGACCTAAAAAACCGAACACCCCAGCAAGTGCTATACAAGGAATAGAATTGTACAAACATGTATTTCATTTTTTTAAAATTAAAAAAAATAACTTTTGGGCTGGTTTAATTTTGACATTCGAATTTCACCCGCGGAACCATTCTGTTCCCGATAATAATTGGAGAGGGTGACCACGGTTTTAGAACCTTTGGTTCGCGGCGCTCGTCCTGACATCTATCTTTGACTGAGTCCATCCTCACACAAGTACCGAAGGGAGGGGGGAGGGGGAGGGGGGATTATGTTGTCGACTTCTTTATGCCGTGACCTAGTTCTTAGCCTTATTTGTGTTCAACATTTCACCGTGGCCCAGATTCACCCTTCACACTTTAGCCCCACCCACTCACTACTCACAATACGGCTCAGACAGAATGCATTTCGTACAGTAACTCGGCTTGATCCTACTCTTAAAACACGGTTATGTCCCTTAAATTTCAAGAATATCTGGCGTATTTCAACGACTGCGAACGTGTCGATTTCTGCGTCTCTCCGCGTGTGTGTTCGCATCGTTTGAATGAAAGTTGCAGAATTATACAATTTTATTATTGATTGACGGTGTGTGTACGTTAATTGCCGTGATTTTTATTATTCTCAGTCGAATACCAAGATCTTCTCAGTAGAGATCAACTTGTAGCGGCCATGAATGCCAGTGTCTACCAGAGCAGTTCGTTTCATTGACAAGATCTACCAGTATAGTGGTCACTGTTGGGCTGCCTGGCTCTAGCGCTGTACTTGACCACAAGTATAGTGGTCACTGTTGGGCTGCCTGGCTCTAGCGCTGTACTTGACCACAAGTATAGTGGTCACTGTTGGGCTGCCTGGCTCTAGCGCTGTACTTGACCACAAGTATAGTGGTCACTGTTGGGCTGCCTGGCTCTAGCGCTGTACTTGACCACAAACGTAGTGGTGACTGTTTGGACTGCCTGGCATAAACGCTGTACTGGCCCACAAATGTAGTGGTGACTGTTGGACAGCCTGGCACTAGTTGCACTAGCGCTGTACTTGACCACAAGTGTAGTGGTCACTGTTGGACTGCCGGACACTAGCGCTGTACTTGCCCACAAGTGTAATGGTCACTGTTGAACTGCCTGGCACTAGCGCTGTACTGGCCCACAAACGTAGTGGTCACTGTTGGACCGCCCTGGTCGGAGGCGTCACTAGGGTTGGTGTCACCCACTGCGGTAGCTCATGGTGTCACCCCTTCACGACCTACCCCGTAGACATCTTGCCAAAGAACGGGAACATACAGAAATTTACAGTTTGGTGTAACCCCTTCTGATGGTGCCGACTTGTGCGGTCCGTACTCCACTCACCCCCTTTGTGACGGACGCGACTGTTGCTTTAGGATTCTTATAGTATCATAGTTGCAGTCGTGGTGATTTCTTCACAATGATTTGGTTTCTTTGTTTTTCCACACACATGTACACAATTAAACGAGAACATAAAAAGAATTTAACATGATGGTGTAAACTGGTGCGGTCCTCAACCTCCGAAAACCACGCCCCTCCCCCACCCCCCCCCCTGTGAAGCCTCTTTGCCTGGCTCTAGCACTGGACAGCCCGACCGACAGTGCAGTGGTCACCATAGACATGCTCAGCACTAGCTCTGTATCCATCCGAGTAACGGACACCACTACGTTACCTCATATTGTACTTTAACAACGAACAAAGCTTCACGACCAACAAACAGCCAATGACGCCCGTTACCATTAGACATTAAAACAACCATCTTGAGCTCAAGTGATATTGAACGTTGAGATATTCGCTCTACTTCTGCGTCTTCTAATCCAGCCCTTCATGCATAATCCTAGGGTGTCGAGTTTCATCACACAATAAAATTATAAAATTTACCTAATTATAATTATTTTAACGGTATTTTTATTCTTGAATATTTGTTTTGAGCGACCCGTAGCAAGGCTTAGCCATCAAATCAATGCTGCTCCTTCAAGCCAGCACTTAACGCCGCACATTATAGGGGGGCTAATTCATTCATATCTTCATTTCTACGGCGCGAGATTGTCTCCCCCCCCCCATTACTACTCTCATTAATGATGAATTACCGGTACATTTTCAGCTCAAGTTACACACCAACCAAAGACAAAGTTGCGCACGATTCCAGCACCAATAAAACCATTCAGTGTGTTGACCGGTGCTAACACAAAGCATCACTTTAGTTCAGTCACGAATTTTAACCAACTTAAGCCAAAGAGAAAGGGACTGAGAAAAAAAACAACACAACCCACAACCACCCGTAAGGACGGCTCTCGCGACTGTAGTTTGACCACTCTATTTTTTGACCGGTAGAATGTTGTGTGTATTGTCGAAAGCTAAAAGAAGCGATTTACAGAGGAAAAAAACCCACAGCAAAAATAATACGTCTGAAGTCTTAATTTGATGACAATCTAAAAAATCTTAAAGGTAGTTTCAGTCTACGACAGCGTAATAGATGAGATAAGAAGTTCAGATAAGAGATTTTAACTCCCTGGACATTGTTGTGGACATTTGGACAACATTGACATTGCTGTGGACATTTGGACAGCCTTAAACTCCTTTAAAAATGTTTATACCACCTCTAAAGACTAAAGCTGAAATCCACGAGAGACAAAAATTAGTCAAGAAATTAATTATTATTAAAATATTTCCCAAGAAATAATGTCTATTTTGCCGTGTATGAAACCGGGCCAATACTATACTTATATGAAACTGGGCCATTACGATACTTATATGAAACTGTGCCATAAAACACTTATTTGAAACTGGGACATAAAACACTTATATGAAACTAGGTCATAACAATACGTATATGAACCTAGGTCATAACAATACTTATATGAAACTAGGTCATAACAATACTTATATGAAACTAGGTCATAACAATACTTATATTAAACTAGGTCAAAACAATACTTATATTAAACTAGGTCAAAACAATATTTATACAGACTTCTCTAATGTTATCTTCCTGGTTTATTTTCTACCCAGTAGATGTTTCATTTATTTTTGTTTTTCTGACACGCATTTTTTTGGGGGTTTACTTTATAAGTATCATTTCATAACAAAACATGGGGAATCTTTTGTAAAATTGTGGGATCCCTGGTGATACAACTTTTTTTTCTCTCTCCCCTCCCCCCCTTTTTCCCTCCCGTCCTTATCACGCAAGGCAGCAAGTAGCAGAAGAGAAAACGATGGAACAGTCAGCGAGCGCGCGCGCTCAGCCAGCCACATGGCAGCAGACGATCAAACAGACAAGCGGACGACATAACAGTAAATGCATGTTGCCTGGTACTTTGCAGTAGCCGCTTGTTTTTTACAGTGCATGTGTGCAGTAGCACGCTCCAGGGCGGTGCGTATTTCAAACGGCTACTGCTACACTGTTGAGTGCTCATTTTAAACACATTATTTAACTTATGTTTTTAAGTTTAATTAAAGTAAATTACACAGACAATACAGTAGATGTTGATTTTAAGTAAGTATTGCATTGTTCTGCAGTCTCAAAATTCCGTTTCTTATTTTTTTCAAAACATTTTTGCTTTCAAGAAAATATTTTTTGCCTTAAAGAGTTTCAGAGATTTAATGAATAACGTAATTGTAAACGCCAAAATATACAAAATAATGAGTTATATGTTTTAAAGAAATTCAGAAATTGAAAGAAACAAAATTATTTTAAAACTTCCGATGAAAGTGAAATATTCCGTAGCAATGTGAAGGTGGAAAAGGTGGGATTACAACTTAACCAGATATTGACTGATTTGTTGCAGAATCAATGAATACAAAAACTCAAACATTTTTATCCTTCAGGAGATGGTCTGTGCAGATGGGCATATCCAGTAAGTTTGGGAGTCGGAGCGCTTCAGCACGGGCAGGTCGTAACACCCAGTGGAGCAGTGGAGTCAGCACGGCCAGGTCGTTACACCCAGTGGAGTCAGCACGGCCAGGTCGTAACACCCAGTGGAGCAGTGGAGTCAGCACGGCCAGGTCGTAACACCCAGTGGAGCAGTGGAGTCAGCTCTGCCAGGTCGTAACACCCAGTGGAGCAGTGGAGTCAGCACGGCCAGGTCGTAACACCCAGTGGAAGAGTAGAGTTTAAAATTACTCCAGGCATTCATCCCTCGCTTCCCCTCCCTCCCGCACCACAACACTACTATACTCCTTTTTCTTTTATTACCACGATTTTATTAACTTCCCTTCGTTCCTGTCTGTCTGTCTGTCCGCAAAATTTCAAATTTTCCAATGTAAAATTAAACAACTACTGATCGTGCTAGAGATTTGAAAATTTTACCACAGATAGATCTCGGATGACAATACATTGTATCAAAATTTCAGATCGATCGAATTTACCGTAGTTGAATTAATGCATTTTAGTTTATCTCTATATGACATCTGTATCCGTCTGCTATTGTTTATATCCACGTGCCAGTTCACCCCAGTCATCGATGGCAACATCCCCTTGTTTACAGCAAGGTGAGTTCAGTCAGTTTCATTCTGTAAATGGTTGTCACGCGATGCGTTTAAAGAAATAAAATTTTTGATATACTCTATGATTTTACACTTAAACTAAAAAGAATAAAATAATTAGAGGTAAAAAAAATATTTTAAAAAATCAAGTTTTTATAAGTGGAATTAAAAGAAGAAAATAATTTTATACTTCTAAGTTCAATTACTTCTATTTAATATGACTAAAACGTGGGGCGGGCGCTCATGAGGTTTAACATATGCAGTTCACTCATTCTCTCACTTATAGATCTCTCTTTTGTCTTCTAAATTATAAATCTTTAAATTGTATATCAAACATCCGCCCAGCGTTTTTAGTCATATTTAATCAAAGTACTTGAAATTTAAAGTTTTAAATAATTTCTTCTTTTTAGTCTACTTATAAAAACGACGTTTTTAAAAATCTTTTTTTTTACCTCTATTTATTGGTTTGGAATACGTGTTCGTAATGGAAAACCACCATACGCGTTTCTTCTCGTACTTTCCACCACACAACATCCGTTATGTCAAGAAAAGGCTCAGGGTAACTAACTCCTTGCCAAAGGCTACATGTAAATAAATTATGTTATTATACAAGACGAGCGTCAAATAAAATAAAACATTATACTTTACTCCCAGGCGGGGGAAGAGGAAAAAAAGAGATTATTTAAAAGCATGTCACGGCAATATGTCAGGGTAGTATGTCACGGCAATATGTCAGGGTAGTATGTCACGGTAGTATGCCATAAATAATTTATTTTTTAGGTCACGTGGATCACAATAGCAAGGGTTGTTTCCTTTATTGAATTGGGGTCACGCCGAAAATAGCCCCAGTCCAGGTTTAAAATATTGTCTCGCTAGGGCGGGAAAGGACACGGCAGTGGAAAAAGGTGTGTGGTTGTGTGTGTGTGTGTGGGGGGGGATCGGCGTACTTTTAAAATCCCTTATATTAACTTCACCGCCGTCTCTGTCTCTCTGTCTGTCTTGGGCGGGCACCGCGGAAAAACAGAATTAAAAAATGACCCACTTCCCGTCATGCCATCGAGCTGAAATTTTGCACACAGACCCGTGTCACCTAACAATGCATCTTATCAAAAATTCAGATCGATCGAACGTACCGTAATTAAATTAATGCATTTTAGTTTATCTATATAAACTATATGTAGCGGTCGCTATCGTTTACATTTTACGGGTCACTTGACTTCACCCCAGCCTTCGGTGAACACATCTGGTGTTTAACCAGGTAAACCGGCATGCTTTTGTTTACATTTGCGTGTCACGCTGAGCTCGGTCCAGCGATCGGTGACAAGACATTTCCCCTCTCCCACCCCCCACCCGGGTTAAAAGCAAAGGGGAGTTAAGACAGATTCAGTCAGTAAATATTTGTCACGTTTGAACATAATCAATACTTTTAGTTATGTCTCATATATAAGGGATTTATAGTCAAAAACTGCGTTTTTACGGGTTTGTTTTATTTTACATGTATTCTCGTGGCAAAAATGGCGTGGCGGTTAAGGTGAAAGTCAAAAGCTATTTATTTTGAGAAACGTTCGTGGGTCCCAGGCTGGGTTAGTTTGTACCATGTCATTTTATTTAAAAAAAAATAAATCCCTTTTATTAAATTCCCCGTCTTGTCGTCGTGGTCGGTCCGGCGGAAAAAAACAAAAGTAAATAGTGTCCCATTTGCCGTGATGCTAGCCAGCTGAAATTTTGCACATAGACTTGTGTCACCTAGCTATGCATTGTATCAAACTGTCAGATCGATCGAAAATGCCGTAATTAAATTAATGCATTTTTATTTTATCTCTATGTATCTCTATGTAGCCGTCTGCTATAGTTGACCCCCCACGGTACACAGGAGTCCACTCCAGCCATCGATGACCGCATCCCCGTGTTTACAGCAAGGAGATGTTCAGTCGCGTTCGGTCTGTAAATGTTTGCCGCGCGGTGCATACTATATTGAACATAACCAATACTTTTAGTTATGACTCATATATAAGGGATTTATAGTCAAAAACTTTGTTTTTACGGGTTGTTTAATTTATTCAACTGTTTCAGACAGCGGTCGTTACACGGCGGGTAGGGAAAGGAGGTGGATGACGTATCGTATTTCAAGCGTGACCATCAATCTAACAGCTCATCGCCTGTCGTACAGCAGAAGCCTTGAGCGCGCAAGCGAGTCCTTCGTGCCGCTCTTCTATGTTAAGGGAAATGAGAACCTACGTTGTGTCAAATAATCACCATGGGGTCATGGAGTCATGGAGTCATGGAGTCAGAGATGTAGACCTATAGATCAGTCTGGGGGGGGGGAGGGGAGAAAGAGAGGGGGGAAAAGAGGGGGGATTGTCCATGAGGACAAAGACCAAACAAGCTGACTAAAGTTGTAGATAAACTAATGTTGTGCATCAACCAATGTTGTATATCAACTATTGTTGTAGATCTACAAAAGGCCATTGATGGTAACGTTCGTCTATGTAGCAGGAGGAAAACGATAACGCTGTGTGTCCGATGTATGCATCACCATCGAGCACCGGCGAGTCAATTTTACGTTGGAAGAAGCCAACGATGCTATGAATTTTTGAAAATGCAATTGAATCGATAACTTATCATTATGGTCAATATCGTCATGCAAGGCTAACGGAATGGGCAACATTAAAGATGTACATTGGTGAGTTTAAGTAAATATTTACAAAAACATCTTGATGACTACATGTGGGATTTTCAATCTGTTTATTATGAGTTTATGTGTTAATTACAATCATGCATTCATGACTTAAGTCGCATGTCATCGTATTGTATTGATGACCTAATGCAAATGTTACAAACCATGGACTGTTGACTTAATGGGTAATTTACAGTTAGATATAGTCTATACTCTACACATCTATACAATCAGACAGATTGCCATCCACATAACTATACAATCAGACTTGCCATCCACATAACTATACAATCAGACAGATTGCCCTCCACATAACTATACAATCAGACAGATTGCCATCCACATAACTATACAATCAGACAGATTGCCATCCACATAACTATACAATCAGACAGATTGCCCTCCACATAACTACAATCAGACAGATTGCACTCCACACAATTTAACTACAATCCGACAGCGGTGATACGTGAACGCAATCACATTGCAGGAAGTACTGAGAACTAGGTGACTACAGAAGCTACTCAGGAAAAGTGTAGGTGAAGTGCGTGGGGGGAGGGGGTAGTATCCAGCGGTTGGAAAGGCAGAATGATGGATGGCTCCCCGGAAGATTATGTCAGTAGGACAGAGTTTGGGGGAAGGGTCGACAGGGAATCAGGAATTCGGGGATGGGGGATTAATTGTTGGGGGAAAGGAAACTGTCCTGTTAGCTAGCGCTGTACCATTACAGGGATGTTGTACCATTACAGGGATGTTGTACCATTACAGGGATGTTGTACCATTACAGGGATGTTGTACCATTACAGAGATGTTTTACCATTACAGGGATGTTTTACCATTACAGAGATGTTGTACCATTACAGGGATGTTGTACGATTACAGGGATGTTGTACCATTACAGGGATGTTGTACCATTACAGGGGTGAAGAAACTATTTTGAGATGGTGGACATTGGTCCATTAACAATGAGAAGTGACTTGGGTAAAAAAAAACTCAATAATTGCTAAGAGAGAAATGTTTCCGGCATAATAGGCTGAAAGCACCGAAAAAGTTCACAGGTAAATGTCAGCTGGAGAAAGGCGAGTAGCGTCATAAGACAGAAATGTTCAATAGGACATGAGCTAGAAATATACAATGGTACATAAGACAGAGATGCTCAATAGTACAAAAGACAGACATCGCTAATAGTACATAATAAAGAAATGACTAATAGTACATAATAAAGAAATGGCTAATAGTACATAATAAAGAAATGGCTAATAGTACATAATAAAGAAATGGCTAATAGTACTTAATAAAGAAATGGCTAATAGTACATAATAAAGAAATGACTAATAGTACATAATAAAGAAACTGCTAATAGTAGTAATAGTACATAATAAAGAAACTGCTAATAGTAGTAATAGTACATAATAAAGAAATGACTAATAGTACA
Source organism: Ampullaceana balthica (assembly GCA_944989445.1). Classification (NCBI taxonomy): domain Eukaryota; kingdom Metazoa; phylum Mollusca; class Gastropoda; family Lymnaeidae; genus Ampullaceana; species Ampullaceana balthica. The sequence continues at coordinate 1,053,777 of CALYLW010000131.1, read as the reverse complement.
TAAGACAGAAGTGGTCTATTACAAAGTTGAAAAGTTGCAAAATGAGAAAGAATGTTTGGTACATAGCCTCAAAGCTCTTATATGACAGTTCTGTATTCTTAAGTAAAGTAAGGGACATTTCATTTTCTCAGAAACGATTACCCTCAGTGTTGGTAAAACGAGGCATGCGGCCGCCTAATGCCAACAGTAAAAGAGAGGAGGGGTGGGGGTGGGGTGCTGCCTCGTGTGAGAAGTAAGAAGACTCGAACATCCATGCTCTTCAATCCACAAGGAATCCGCGCGATCAACACACTGGCATCCATACACAAACAACCATCCAGTTACAAAATGTATATTTCCACGCACCGCCATCCATAATCCATCTTTTATGCAACCACATCAATGTATTACCATCAATATAACACCAGCATTACCCCCCCCCCACCCACTTCTCCACACACCCTCACCAAACTAAGAAACGTATTTAATCCAATGATAATAATCATTTAACCAACATCGGAAAAGTTGTTCGCGTACAGCTCTCAAACACTTCCACTATGGGCACCGACATATCGGTTATATGAAAGTTCCCACCAATGACTGTCAGGGGACACACACGAGGAGCGTGAGATCCCTTGGGGGGGGGGCGCTGGACTGGGGAAGTAAATAAAACTAACCGTTATGGCGAAAACCCGCTGGAAGGCCATTAATCCGATAAGTCTAGACTAATTCTCGCTTGAGGGGACACAAATATCTCTGGATAATCACCATTACTTACTGACTGTTCCGGGGAGTGGGGAAAGGGTGGGGGGGGGGTCATCAAACTTTATTGAGAGGGGGGCTGGAGGACTCCGCTTAAAGATACTCTCAACCTAGAATATATCGACTTCGGTGCTTTGAACGTTACTGTATACAAATGTATCATGTCTTTTTAAACATTCAGTACACACCAATCATATTTACAGTAATGTATTAAAATAACCAGTGGTACCTTGAGATACGAAATTAACTGGTCCCCGGAGTCGCTTTCGCAAATCTCAAATTTTTCGTAGGTCAAGTTCACTTTCATATGTTAATTGCGAAGTTCGTTCCGGGCCCTACGAAAACACCGCTTTTAATTTAATAACAAAACTAAATATACACTGTCCTGTATACAGTAGAGTATACACTATACAGTATACATCTGCGGTACATCAAAACATTAATAACTAATTGTATACATTACAGAACTTGTAAAAGAAGTACCACTTGCGCAATAATGGTTACGGAACTTGTAAAAAAAAACAAATAAGAAAAACCCGTAAAAAACTAAGTTTTTGACTATAAATCCTTTATATACGAGAAGTAATTAAAAGAATCTTCATTATAATACGCAGCGCCAGACCATCCAGAAATACAAAATTGCAGTTGTGTCGTAAAACATGTTTAATATAATGCGCACCGATCAGGAATATGTTTATAAAAAGAGCTGTCAATAAAATACGCACCTTATTGCGCGACAGAAAGGTTGTTCAATATAATACGCACCGCGACGCTCTATCTCAAAAAATAGCATGATACATAGGAATAAATAAAATAATCTAAAAAATCAATAATTTAATTACGGTACATGCGATCGATCTGAGATTTTGATACATTGTTTTTATCATCGGTACGAAACTGCCTGCAAAATTTCAGCTCGCTATCTTGCGAGCAAGTGGGTTAAAAATCGATCAAAAGTTTTGGCGACAAGGTCGGTCGGTCGGTCGGTCGGTCGGTCGGTCGGTCGGTCGGTCGGTCGGTCGGCCGCAGACACCACGAGTTAATATAAAGGATTTAAAAACAACGCCATTAGGGCCATAGGAAACTAATATGCAGAACCTTTCCATTAGACTGAGGTGATGTCCGAGCGCTGGATTGAGACGATGTCTGAACGTTGGAGTGAGGTGATGTCCGAATGTTGGAGTGAGGTGATGTCCAAATGTTGGAGTGAGGTGATGTCCGAATGTTGGAGCTAGGTGATGTCCGAATGTTGGAGTGAGGTGATGTCCGAATGTTGGAGTGAGGTGATGTCCGAACGTTGGAGTGAGATGATGTCCGAACGTTGGAGTGAGGTGATGCCCGAACGTTGGAGTGAGGTGATGTCCGAATGTTGGAGTGAGGTGATGTCCGAACGTTGGAGTGAGATGATGTCCGAACGTTGGAGTGATATGATGTCCGAACGTTGGAGTGAGGTGATGTCCGAACGTTGGAGTGAGATGATGTCCGAACGTTGGAGTGAGGTGATGTCCGAACGTTGGAGTGAGATGATGTCCGAACGTTGGAGTGAGGTGATGTCCGAATGTTGGAGTGAGGTGATGTCCGAACGTTGGAGTGAGATGATGTCCGAACGTTGGAGTGAGGTGATGTCCGAACGTTGGAGTGAGATGATGTCCGAGCGTTGGAGTTGAGATGATGTCCGAACGTTGGAGTGAGATGATGTCCGAACGTTGGAGTGAGGTGATGTCCGAACGTTGGAGTGAGATGATGTCCGAACGTTGGAGTGAGGTGATGTCCGAATGTTGGAGTGAGGTGATGTCCGAACGTTGGAGTGAGATGATGTCCGAACGTTGGAGTGAGGTGATGTCCGAACGTTGGAGTGAGATGATGTCCGAGCGTTGGAGTTGAGATGATGTCCGAACGTTGGAGTGAGATGATGTCCGAACGTTGGAGTGAGGTGATGTCCGAACGTTGGAGTGAGATGATGTCCGAACGTTGGAGTGAGGTGATGTCCGAATGTTGGAGTGAGGTGATGTCCGAACGTTGGAGTGAGATGATGTCCGAACGTTGGAGTGAGGTGATGTCCGAACGTTGGAGTGAGATGATGTCCGAGCGTTGGAGTTGAGATGATGTCCAAACGTTGGATTGAGATGATGTCCGAACGTTGCACACCACCCTTATTGCTCTTGATCTCGACAACCACCCGCTACCCCCGACTTCTACATCTCAAAGACAATTACTCTAATGGTAAAACAGTCCGCGCGTAGGTTGCCTCCATTTCGGCTATGCTGATTGTCTGAAACTGCAGGGTGCAACAGTTATCATTGAATCACCTAGTTTTCAAGGACATGTTTAAAAAACAAAAAGTTGTTTAGGGGAAACTCAAATTTCATGTGTACCCGGGCCAACATCTCGTCCCTCTGTGCTTATTATACAATACCTCCTACCCTTCATGTAAGCGATCGTTGACTGATCTAAAGGAATATTAATGAGCGAGATAGCGGGGCGCGCGGCGTGAGTTCCACTTCCGTCACGTGACGCAACCGCACTGAATCCTTTTCCATACATGTTGGAATGTCATAAGCCCCCCCCCCACTTAGGGGTGGGGTGGGCGGGCGGGGCGGGGGGGGAGGAGGCGAGGACGTTGATGTATCAGTTGTTTCATGATGGCTGCCAAATTTCTTAAGGGAGGAGAAAACACAACACGACGATCACAGTGCTGCAATTATCACACTAAACAACTGCGACCTTCCGAGCGACCCGGGGGCCCCGGGACGATCAAATAATCTTACAAAACTGTTTTATCATTGACGGTTAACTTCGTTAAATGCTAAACACGATTGCGTTAGTTCCGCCACGGACGTGTATGCATTTTTTGGCGCGGGGGGGGTCGGGCGTTGATGTAATAGTCTAGAGCAGGAGAGGAGGGGATGTCCATCTCCCGACACCACCACCCCTCCGGCCAATGACCCCCCTACTCCCCCCTCCCCCCAAAACCAGACCCTAGAGAGAATTAGTGGTCCATTCATTGAATCGTATGAAGAGTGATTAGTTGGATATTGCTGCGTAAACTGTCAGTTAAAAAAGAACGAGACGTGCCCAACTGTGGGACAGGGTGACCCCAGCGCCAATGATATACGAGATCAAGGGAGGGGGTTCGCTACGCTCGGCGCCCTTTGTGGGAGGGGGTGGTGGTGGGTCCATAAGAAAATTTTGACGAAAAATGGGGGGCGAGGTGGTATATGGAAAGTTGCAATATATGAATATTCAAATGACGTGCAATGCAATGTTTTTTCTTCTTGTCATATCAGATCTCGGTGCATAGTTGCAACAGCATCGATTGTTTGAAGCGGATCTCAAATTGAAGTCGAGTCTATGGTAGACCTGCAAGCCGATTTTTTAAAAATTTTTTGGCTGGCTTACATAATTTTTCGGCTGATATCCGGATTAGCCGGATTTTAAAATTTCGGCTGGCTGACATAACTTTTCGGCTGATATTCGGATTAGCCGGATTTCTCCGTAAATTGACATTTGCAGCTGATTACGAAATATTCGTAAAGATCATCCAAGGCTGTTCCATCAAGTGTTACAGGTGCCGGTATGTTGAGAGATGGCCAATTAATTTTGAAGAAGTCAACAAAACCATCTTTAGCCACATTTTCAAAGGCGAGCAAGTCTCTACAGAACCAGATAACGATATCTCTTGTCAGTTCATGACTTGATGTTGCCTGACATTGACTGTTGCCTTCTCCATACTTAAGGAAATATCCCAAGGTTTTTTAATTGTTAAGGTGCTAGATAAACAAAAATGATGTATCCTACTCCGACTATGTGGCGTCAAGGGCCGAAAAAGCCTTATAAATTAAAAAGCCCTACAAATTAGCGCTATAAAAACTAAAATATAACATATATAAATATATTTAATAAATTAAAAATGTAAGTTCTCACGAGAAAATTAAAATTCGCAGCGAAAAAATTTACGTGTTAAAACTTCAGGATCACCCTTAAAAAATCATCAGTTATTGACTAAACTAGTATCTAGTTAATTTAAACAATTAATTAAATTTAATTTAGGCTTACCTTTCTGATTGTAGAAGATCGTTAAGCCATAATTTAGTAATAATAAATCGAATTATTTACTTCAAAGCTTAATGATAAAAAGATAACTTGCAAGAACTGTATCAATGATTTAGGTTTAAAAAAACTGTACAAATAACTCTAAAAATTCTAAAAATGCAATCGATGATTGTCGATCTTAAAACGGAACGCAATGAAACTTAAGAAAACAAAAACATTACGTTACGGCGGCTCGTTCATTTTTCGGCGGATTTACGACGGACGAAATACCTCGACTTATGCGGCGCGCCGCATATTTTCCGGCAGATTTTCGGCGGACGGAAATTTTGCGGCGTATTTGGCGCGCGGCGTCGGCTGAGGGGTCTAGTCTATGTGGTGCCTAGGTGGTCAATGGCTTTTGAAATATACCCTATCCAGGGCCGCCACCAGGGTGTGAAACCACGAATTATTTCAGGGGCCCCAACGGAAAGGGGGCCCCGTCAGCCAAGCTTGATTTTTTAAATGCTAATATATATTCGGACAATTATTCAACTTAAATATAACAAAAAAGTTATAAAATTTAGCTTACAGCGAACATTGGCGGAAAAACTTATCTACACAATAAACGGTTCGCTAAAGGCGTTCTTCGGAATTTCGTGTTTTACGTCACAGTTTTCTAAAAATAATATAATTTAGTAAAACTTATTGTTTTATATGAATGAATAAAATAAAAAGAAATTCTACTACTGCTTTTGTTGTAGCTAATATGTGGTGTTTTTGTTATTCAGTAGAAAATTCTTGCTCCCTAGATCGCTTGTATTGGTATTTATAAATGCAGCCGGATAAATTGTCGGATAAGCTACATTTCGGTCATTTTGTATACATATTTCAAGGATTTTGGCATGTGGGGGACCTGGGAAAAGACATTTCTGGCGGCGGCCCTGGGCCCTATCTGATCCGTTGCGGTTAATTATTGTATAAACCGTCAAACTTCTTTATTCCTCGCCCTTTCAAATAACACCTAACATCATATTTTTCTATTATTAGATGCTAAGAGCGTGTTTGAACTCCCTCATCAGATACTCTATGAACACACTGTATTGCTTGGGGCAAGGGTGGTCGAGTGGCATGCGCACTCGGCTGGCGTACCGATGGTCATGGGTTCGAATCTCCGTGAAGGCAGGGATTCGTGCCCGGGGGCCAAGGGTGTCCCTGAGTCCACCCAGCTCCGAATGGGTTACACCTAACCCTAGTTAGCGAAACAAAAGGCGGCGGCGAATAGCGTGGATACCCTCATAGACGTGGCCTGTGAACGCTGCGTCACTTGCCAACAGACCGGCATGGTCTGTGGACGCTATAATCCTCTGTAGAAGGATCGTCTGTATAGATAAGACAAGGCGTATGTTCCCTCTAAGGTTCGTTGGTCCGTGTGAAAAACAACAGACTCGTGTGCAACGTTGCAGAGCATCCATTTTATTGGTGCAATATTTACACCACACGCACTCAAAATAGATATTATCCTTTAAAAAAAATTGTTGCGCGGTCATTCTGTTCTGCTGCGCGGTGTCGGTCAGATATCTGCGCAACCGCTCGGCTTAAAGGGAACCTTGCTTGTGGCGTGATCAGCGCAACCCTTTAGTTTTAGGGTATGGCGAAATCGAGTTACCCATTTCTGTTTAGTTGACGCGACAGATTGAAATAAAGGTGGCGATACTGAAGTTACGTCTTGATGGACTCGTAACGTCCACAGGTCTTTCGATACACGACCGCAAAATATAACGAAACAATAATCCAACATCACGCTTGCAACCCACAGCGCGGCGAATCTATTTAGCACCCCAAAGCACAACAGCGATAGACCAGGCCGGACCAATGAGATGCGCGCGCACGACTTCCGGCCAAGGCTCAATTTGTAGTTCAGAAATCAAATTAGTTAATTAAAAATGCGGAGTTCCATCTCAATTACCACGGATCAATCGGGCCAGTGTTCCACTACTAGACGACTCATCACCATGGCAACCCTAATAAAGGAAACTAGTCATTAATATTTTTTTAAAATTTACAACAATATTTTTTGTATTCGTTCTTCTCGAAGTTAGTCACGGTTAGGTCGATTATCAGAAGTTGTGTTATCTGTATCGATTAATATACCACCGGAAGAGCGGACAGCAATGTTTCCTCGAAGGTTCCATGGTCCATGTGCAAAATAAATAATTTTAAAAAAAAGCAGTGTTCAAAGTTGCACAGGATCTACTTTTTAAATCCTTTATATTAACTCGTGGTGTCTGTTTGAACACTTGATTGCTTGCTTGTCGGTCGCCAACACTTTGTATCGATTTTAACACACTTTCTCGTAAGCTAGCGAGCTGAAATTTTGCAGGCACAGGTGTGCCGATGATAAAAACGATGTATCAAAATTTCAGATCGATCGCATGTACTGTAATTAAATTTTTGAATTTTTAGATTATTTTATTTATCTCTATGTATCGTGTTAAATTTTTGAGATAGAGTGTCGCGGTGCATATTATATTGAACAACCTTTCCTCTCGCGCAATAAGGTGCGTATTTTATTGACAACACTTTATAAACATATTCCTGATCGGTGCGCATTATATTAAACACATTTTACGAGACATAACTACAATTTTGTATTTTTGGATGGTATTGCGCTTCGTATTATAATGAACATTCTTTTAGATACGTCTCGCACATAAAGGATTTATAGTCAAAAACTTGTTTTTTTACGGGTTTTTTTTTGCGAAATTTTAAACCACACTAAAACATATATTAGTATCATAATCAAAATTTTCTGAGCAGTAAATCTAAACAGCTGCGCGGCGTCAGCCAGCCACATACCTGCGCAGGCGCGAAGCTTGAAAGGGACGTTGGTGGACATTGCGAAGAAATGTAATTATGATTGACAATTCACCCACTTACTATTGTGACGCAGCTATCACAATTTGAATTCCAGGATCTCTTTCATTCTTAAATCACTACAGAATCGTAAATTCCCGTCGCCACTTTCAGTATAGATTTTCGTCACTACGGAATCCGAATGGAGTTTCAGTGGAGCTTTTTGTCACTACCTATTCCGAGTGGACTTTCAGAGGAAGCAGCGCCCGTGCGATGTCGGCCAATAAACAAGTGTCGTGTGCAAATCTTCATACGATATGTTTAAAACATGGAATATTGTGCTGCTGTATTTGAAAATTGACTCAGTTATTTGTTTGTACAATGACGTGACTGTGGCCCGTTTCCCTGCTTCTGGTGTCCGACGCCGACTCTGAATATGAGATCCAGCAGTTCGACTTTTTGTGATTCAGTTTTTCCAGGGTAATCTCTCCTCCCTCCCTAGCTTGGCTTATCTCAAACTCCCCCCTCCCCCCACACACACAATCCTTTTAAAAAAAGACTGATTATTCAAAGGATGTTTTACTTGTGTCGCGTCTTGGCAAGGGAAACAACTCGCCATTTAACAGCCTAATGTCTAACTGGTTTATCTGGACTTTAATGACTTCGTCATAGGAAAGTCACAGTTTCCATAATTACCACAAAATTTTTAATTAATGGATCTCTGGCTTAAAAATTGTTTGTTTCCTCCGCAGACGCACAGGAGCAAAATGTTGTATATTCTGTTGTTTGAGATGCCAGTGGTCCTTCCGTTTCAAACGTTGAGTTAGCCATCTGCATGGAAATAGTTAGGCACATTGTGTGACACAGACTACTGGATTCAATGCATCTCTTTGACGCATCGACAAGGGAATAGTTAATTACATCTTCAACAGTGCATTCTCCACCGTACCTCAACTAAAAAATAAATAATAATAAAAGTTTCATTCCTCGCTCACACACATTTGTCAATATGCCCCCACCCGCAACCTACCCCCCGCCCCTGCAAATACACTTAATTAACTAACTAGCCGGTTAACCGGTTAACGCCACAGGACACTAATCGTATTAACCGAACACTTTAATTCCACGCATAGCTCTTCGAATCCTAACCCCATTAATATGAAAACCGCACTATCCTACACACAAATCTTCGAACCCTAACCCCATCCCATATAATAAACCTACAGTTTATCATACACATGCATATGTTTAAGAAGATAACTTCACTCAAAGAATGGGGAGAAAATGAAAAACAAGAAAAATAAAGAGAAATAACTCGAGCACGTCACCAAAACTCAAAATTTTACAAGCCCCAACCCTCACACAACTAACTAACACAAGTACTTCACCTTCTCTTAAAACTCCCCCCCCCCACCTCCCTCCTCCCACCCCATACACTAATTTACCTAACCAACCGATCGGCCCAGTGAATCCCGCCGCACAGAAGCGTGACGGATACGGTCACGGACCATCACGACTGTTTCGTCCAATAGTTCAGCTGATTACTTTGACATGGACTTCAGTGGTTCTCACCCCTCGACGCAATGCGCCAATTATCGGGGTAGGTATTTGGAGTCCTGGCCGCGCAGATATCTGACCGACGCGGTGCAGCCGTTTAGAATGACGGCGCAGCAAATTTTGTAAAGGATAATACATGTATCTTTGTGGGGTGTAAAATTTTAGCGCAAGACGTGGACTCTGAGTAACTTTACACACAAGTTCTTTTATGTTGCACATGGACCGACGAACCTTAGAGGGAACAGTGGTTCTCACCTTATAACCCGTAGGAGAGACCGCAGCTGCCTAGGATATCGACATATTCTGTGCTATGGACCTTTAAACAAATAACAAAGGACAGCGAAATGGTTGGTCAATTTGTTTCTTGAATTATTCAGTCGATCTCGAAATGTTTTTCCATAAAAGTATTAAATAAACAGGCTCTAATTATCCATGCAAATTTCTTTTCTTTACCCATTCACCGAGTAAATACCTAATTTATTTTAAACTATTTGTATGGATAGACCAGGTAACTACCAACTTCGAGGACCCGCGTAAAGACGTAGTGTTTGATTCTTGCCTAGGGAGATGATTGTTGGGCCACGGCATGTCCTCTTACGTCCCTTAGAGCTCTAAAGGGAACATGGCCCCAAAAGGATAAAATCGGTTCCGTCGGGCACTATGTGCTACTAGTTGATGAATTCTAACGCTGGAAATATTTAAAACTCGTTCGCGACTCTAGGAATACAGTTTGAACGCGATGACACACAACATTGTTCATGGATCAAACGCATAAATAATGACGTCAAAAACACGAGGACGACTTTATTGGGCTTTCGTAAAAAATAAAATGTCATCGGTGATTGCGTTGCATCCCCGCGCTTAAACGGGTTAAAAACTAGTCATGAAGTCAACACGGGATTCGTCACCAGAGGCGTCGGCAAGAAAATACCACCAAGACTTTAAGAGTGTCTAGAAACAACTGCCCAAGCCTTGCGCCATCTCTCTATGTGTTGTTCCCATCTTTCGTTTCACCACCTCGATACCCACGATGGCTATTTTAAAATTGACCCCCTTACACTTCTTTTGTGAGATTCGATTGATTTAAAAAACGTGTGCATCTTTTTTTTTATATTTCGAGAAAAGCGCCTAAACGTTTCTGACCCCCCCCCCTTTATTTCCCCATCAGCCCGACCCCCCACCCCCGTAATAAGAGTAGGTCTCTAAAGGTCAGGAAACCCTGAGACACGTGCCTCACTAGCCTCCAGGTTAATTCATCACCATCTCTACGACACCCCCGCCCTCCTCCCCCCCACACACACACTCTGCCAATACCTGCAGACGTTTATGGTTTCTTAAATACACGTAGAGTTCTGGATGCCCTTATGTTTTAAAGTCTCTCAGTTTTATTTCCCACACCCCCCCACCCAATTTTGTTTAACGATGACCTTTTACGCGGCCACCCATTATCCTCAAATCAACCACCACCTGCCTCAGATTCATCACGACCAATTAATTTATCCTAATTTATTATCAGTTATCCTTGTATCCCAACCCGAGTGCTCCCGACGCCCCCCTTCACCACCTTCCAACCCAAGATTAAAAACGCTCCCCGACTCCATAGCGGTCAGCAGGTAGCGGGTGACTCCGCCGTGACGCACTTTTCCTTCCAACCGGTTCAAGTATACATCATCATTAGCCGGCGGCATGAGAAAAAAAAACTTACCGGTTAAGTGGTTAAAAGGTGTCATCCACAGCAGGGTGCGGGTGGCGGTGGGGTGGGGGGAGAGGGGGGAGATATCGATCACTGGCATGTATTCACCGGCAGCGCCCTCACAGACATGCATTCAAGCTCCGCGGAGGCAGGTCAAGATTATATTTGTTCTCAGCCTCGTAACCAGTGCACATGGTTGGCTCATAGCTCTATGGAGGTGCACATGGTTCACTCTTTAAAATAGTGCACATCGTTGGCGCAGAGTTCCATGGAGGTGTACATGGTTTACTCTTTATACCAATGCACAGGGTTGGCTCATAGCTCTTTGGAGGTGCACATAGTTAACTATTAATTATAACCAGTGCATATGATTGGCTCATAGCTCAATAGGGGTACACATGGTTTACTCTTTATTATAACAAGTGCACACAGATTTGGCATTTGGTACGTGTAGAATAAATCAGTGCACATGGGTTAGCTATAATAGTTCAGTGAAATTAAGTTGTTTTTTTCTCGTATTTTTGTTAAAAAACAACAAATAAAAACATATTTAAAAAAAAACATTTCATGGTATGTGCTTCTTTGTTCTGTGGCAAAAATTAAACAGTGCATTCGTGGAATTTCTGACATAACCACAGTAGTCAGTAACCAGAGTAGTTCGTTAGAATGCTCCATTCATCCATACGAACAATACCGACTAGTGATATAATTATTAACCATTCAACCTAATCACCGTCAATAATTGCTCTGTTTTCCTTAATCGTAAATTAATACCCTTCTTCAAGGCATTTGTCATTTGTTCGAGAACGAAAATTAACCGGTTAATTTTAGCCCAATGCTGTAATCACTGTCATATTATATTAATTTATATCCATATATAGAGATAACCCTACTAGCAATGGAAGATAGAGATTTAACAACAGCGGAGGCCATGCGTGAAGTCACTTGACCAAAAAAAAAGCATTCAAACAACGAAGCTTTTTAAGAATAATAAAAATATTAAAAAATAAAAAATCTACGACACCCCCTGCAAGCCACATTTCAATGTCTTTACGCCCCTGGAAATCCACGCCACCCCCTGCAAGCCACATTTCAATGTTTTTACGCCCCTGGAAATCCACCCCCAACCCCTGCAAGCCACATTTCAATGTTTTTACGCCCATGGAAATCCACGCCACCCCCTGCAAGCCACATTTCAATGTTTTTACGCCCCTGAAAATCCCCGACACCCCATGCAAGCGCCCCTGAACATTTTAACACAGAATGTATTCTACATGGACATTCGAATTTTAGCCGAACAACTGAGAATATTAAGCACTCATCGTGGTTGCAAGGCACAGTCCAGGGAGGAAGGTAAAGAGGCAGACAAAAGAAGAGATGGGAGGACGATATCAAAGAGTGGACCGGCCTGTCATTCAGCGACTCTCAAAGGGCAGCACAGGACCGGGACAAATGGCGTGAGATAGTGAGCAGTTCACGATGGTGCCCCAAACGACCCAACGACGGGTTAAGGGATAGTTCAAGTGGTTGGATCGTGGTAGAACATGATTGTCTAACGCTGAAATCGTGGTAGAACATGATTGTCTAACGCTGAAATCGTGGTAGAACATGATTGTCTAACGCTGAAATCGCGGTAGAACATGATTGTCTAACGCTGAAATCGTGGTAGAACATGATTGTCTAACGCTTAAATCGTGGTAGAACATGATTGTCTAACGCTGAAATCGTGGTAAAACATAATTGTCTAACGCTTAAATCGTGGTAGAACATGATTGTCTAACGCTGAAATCGTGGTAGAACATGATTGTCTAACGCTTAAATCGTGGTAGAACATGATTGTCTAACGCTGAAATCGTGGTAGAACATGATTGTCTAACGCTTAAATCGTGGTAGAACATGATTGTCTAACGCTGAAATCGTGGTAGAACATGATTGTCTAACGCTTAAATCGTGGTAGAACATGATTGTCTAACGCTGAAATCGTGGTAGAACATGATTGTCTAACGCTGAAATCGCGGTAGAACATGATTGTCTAACGATGAAATCGTGGTAGAACATGATTGTCTAAAGCTGAAATCGTGGTAGAACATGATTGTCTAACGCTTAAATCGTGGTAGAACATGATTGTTTAACGCTGAAATCGTGGTAAAACATAATTGTCTAACGCTTAAATCGTGGTAGAACATGATTGTCTAACGCTGAAATCGTGGTAGAACATGATTGTCTAACGCTTAAATCGTGGTAGAACATGATTGTCTAACGCTGAAATCGTGGTAGAACATGATTGTCTAACGCTTAAATCGTGGTAGAACATGATTGTCTAACGCTGAAATCGTGGTAGAACATGATTGTCTAACGCTTAAATCGTGGTAGAACATGATTGTCTAACGCTGAAATCGTGGTAGAACATGATTGTCTAACGCTGAAATCGCGGTAGAACATGATTGTCTAACGATGAAATCGTGGTAGAACATGATTGTCTAACGCTGAAATCGTGGTAGAACATGATTGTCTAACGCTGAAATCGTGGTAGAACATGATTGTCTAACGCTGAAATCGCGGTAGAACATAATTGTCTAACGCTGAAATCGCGGTAGTACATGATTGTCTAACGCTGAAATCGCGGTAGAACATGATTGTCTAACGCAGAAATCGGGATTTTTATCTTTTCTTCCACGCAGAATTCTATATATGTCCATATGTTATACAAACGTACATATTTCTTCTTTAACCGCTTTAATTACCAGTGTATCTTTGTAATCACTTTAATTTAGGTAGTCAATATCACGATTGTTTCCCTTGTCCACGGAAAGGCGCTTAAAAATTAAACCAAACTTCTATCCACCTCCTCCCCCCCCCACCCCCACTCCGATAGTGCACACGTCCTGCACCCAGGCTGGTCCCTCCTCTCAACCTCCACCCCCTCCTCCCCTCCCGTCCTCTCCCACAGCACGTGCCTGGAGGTGTCAGAGAAAGGATTATTTATCTTTCGGTATTGATTGCCACTAATACCATTTCTACCAGCGGGTTGTAATGCAATGCACCCCCCCCCCACCCCGATTGATTCACTTACCAACTCGAGTCTACACCGGGCGAAGTCGAGATCTGGCTTTCAATATAAGTTTGCTTTGGCCAGAAATACTCAAATAGTTTCAAATCCTTTATTTTTTAATCTTGATTTTTTTTCGCTCCAAAATGAATAAGTGGAAAAAAAAGGGGGGGGGGAATTTCAATTTTATTATAGTTTACCCCCCCCCTCCCCACACACACACACACTTAATAACGGATTTTCCTTCATAGTTATTTAAACGCAATGTAGAAATCCGATTACAGGGACGGTGGCCCTTTGACTCCCCCCGTCGCACAGAATGAGAACCGCTACATAAATGCATATCCTGTCGTGCATTGTGGTTAAAGGAGAGATTAATTGGTGCGGCAAATGGTATTATACTATTCGATAAAGTACACAGAAAGTTAAAGTAAGTGCCTCTGATGACATGTTGATTTCTATCGTGTTTGGTAAGCTTTTCGATTGCTAGTGTTGTGGGGCGGTTTCAAAGATGAAAGTTGCTGCGATACTTCAGGGCTATCGAAATATTTTGCTCCGCAACCCATCGTTATGTCTAGGTGCCCCTTGGCAATGTATAAAAATAAAGTGAAAACGTTAATTGAAAAAACATTTTAAAAAAAATATTTTTAAACAATTATTTAATTTATTATTATTTTTATAATTCAGGATTATTTTTAATTTTTTTAAAAATAATGGAACAGTTTGAAATGTTGCCCAGCTGTGAGTAAAATCTTGAGGAGCACTGCGACACACCATTGATTACAGACACAAATGAATTGATTTAGTTATGAATGATATTTCATTGACCGAATGTTGTTCTGTTATCCTTGCGTCTGACCGTAATGTTGGTTAAATAGCAGCGGTTCTAAGAATGTTAGATGAGAAAGACCCGATAGCGTCATTGCAAGCAGGAATGCAATTCCAAGTTTCAACATCAATTACGATTTTCGTGTCTCTTAAAAGCTTCATTATGTTATGATCTATATTTAGACTTGGCGGACAGCGAGGAAGAGCTCGTGGACCAGGACTATTGACTTGCTGGCTGGGACAAAGGACATTTGGATTAGGTCTTAGGACTTTTGGACTGGGACTGAGGACTTGGGGACTGGGACTAAGGACTTGGGAACTGGGACTAAAGACTTGGGGACTGGGATTAAAGACATTTGGAAGGAGACAAAAGACAATGCCTGGGACTAAAATTCGTGGTGCCTGGGAATAAAGATTTGATGCATGGAAAAAAAATGTGTGGACTAAAGACATATGAAATCGGACCAAAGACATACGGAATGGGAATAAAGCTATGGCGGATTAAGGGGGGGGGGCTGAAAGGGCTAAAGCCAGGGGCCCCCGATGATTTAGGGCCCCCAAACCTAGCATATTTTATAATAAATGTGGACAAATGTATACATGAATTGCTGAAAATATGATAAATTAATAAAATCTTATCTATTAAAATGATCTCTTTTCCCACACGATAGTCTTAGCAGTCAAAAAACCTGATTTGATAGGCTCAATAACAGAAATTATTAAAGAATATTATATATATATTTTAAATTGACAACCCTAAATGATCTCTCGTGGCCGAATGTGGAGTACTAAGGCTTACGGTGCAAGCGGTGGCGGGTTCGATCCCCGGGTGGGGTGTGGATTTTTTTTTCATGTGTTTTTTAATTTTATAAATTGTCTTTTACACTCAATTTTAGGATACCGGCAAAAAGTTATTTCTTCGAATTCAGTTTTTTCATGAATAATCATTTTGGATGAATATTTACAAGTTACAGTCTAATATTAGCTGCTAGCAATCATTTTATCTAAAGGTACACTGGCTGGATAGGGCCCCAGTTTGAATTGCAGCCAGGGGCCCCGTGCAGTCTTAATCCGCCCCTGGAATAAAGACATACGGAATGGGACAAAAGACATGCGGAATGGGACTGCAGCGTTTTGGACTGAGACTAAAGACTTGATGTCTGGGACAATGAAGTTTTATGACAAAGGATTCGTTAAAATACGTTAAAGAACTTTTGGACTGGGACTAATGATTAATCATGGAAAATGATTTTTGAAACCTAAAATTTCATTAAAATTTTTTTTTAAAATTGTATTCTTCTTCTTCTTCTTCGTTCTCAATTTGAGTATTGCGTGCCGACGAGTTTTGCGCCAATTGGCCCGTGGTCTCCGACTTCAGTCTGCTGTTTTTTCTGGATGTGCTTCCATAGCCTTTGGTCAGCCAAGACCATCTGCAAGGCAGCAGTTGATTTTGGCAAGTGATGCAGCGTTCACATGCCACGGCTATAAGGGTTCCACGCATTACCCAGCCGCCTTTTATTTTCCCTAACTATGCGTTAGGTACCCACTTGAAGCTGGGTGGACTCGGGGACGCCCTAGGCCCCGGGAACAAATCCATGGTTTCCCATGGATTCGAACCCGTGACCATCGGTACGCCAGTCGAGAGTGCTGCCACTCGACCACCGTATCCCCTTAATTGTATTGAATTACCTGCTAAAGTTACCGCATTTTGACCTGATAAAATGAGGGACATGCCATTATAATAATTGTTTGTTGTTTGTCAGTTTGGGTCAGTGCTGTGGCCTCTTAGTCTCATTATGACATTTGTTTTCTAAGTGGTCACTGTCAAAAATTTAGGCTATGGGGATTTTTATTGCGGCAATATGTTTGATGCCCTCCATCAAAATCTGGAGGGAAAAAAAAACAACAACAATGAGCAAGAAATTGCCTTAAAGTAATTTTCTACTGTGCGTTTAAAAACTGAACGCATCAGTTGTAATTCTTTGTACCGACAGTAATAACTCGAATAAATCGCCAGGGAAGCACAGGTTATTTTGTTGTCTTTCTTTTGGCAAGCTTAATTGCCAGAGCGCCTACACTATATTTAATTTCGTGTTTGGTGTAGCGATCTTCTTTAAAAAAGGTTTCTTCTTCCTGACATCAACTGCATACTTTACGTTATTTAATTATATTGATTATCTTCTTCGGTGTACACGAAGATTAAGAAGACTGAGACATGTGCTGTATATATATATATAATATTTCAAATAGTAAGAATAGCCTCTCTAAATTAAGCATTGAAATTAACTTGAGAATTTCCCGTAGATATTTTGACGCGAGAAATATTGACACATAACCTGCATATTGCCTAATAACTGCTTAAATGTTTACCAGGTTTCGGTCCCGAAGGTCGTTGAAAGATTCGACACCCGCCTATTTGCTGTGTGCGCGGCTTATACCTAAGACGAACCATTGTTGTAACAGACTGACTGCCCGACGGGTTCGCTTCGAAATGTAATTGGCTAAAAGGTCCAGAAATAGTCGAGAAACAGTCTAGCGGTGCTATTAGTATTGATCTGACCCCGGGAGGGAAGTTAATTGATTTACTGCATGTTAGTCCACAGTACTGCAGCTCTCTCCGCTTTACGTCACACCAGGGCTTTCAATGAGTCGCAGTATCGCAGGACCCAAATGGATCGAGTCTCGTGTACTGCACGGAGAGGAGGACAAAGCCTTTGTCACAAACGCTGGTGTCATTTAAAACAAAACCAACCAGATTTTGCAATGTAGGGAAAAGTCACCAAGATGCAGCGACGCAGATGAAATTTAATTTTACGCTTGACTTAAACAAGATATTTCGGATCATCAAGCGATAAGTTAAAGTTATTTAGGGAAGCTTAAATAATGAGATCGCTTATAACATCAGGAGATCATCATTATTTATTTTTTAAAGTCAAGAACTACGCGTTATTTAGGTATCGCTGACAATTGCTTTGAGTAATCTTGCAAAATTGTCTTTTTAAACAATAGCCGAGTGGCCAGAGACGTGTGAGGCGGGTGCGGACAACACCGGGTGACACCGGGGCAAGCCGTGACGGCAAAATGTAAAATTAAACAACCTCGTAAAAAACAAAGTTTTTGACTATAAATCCCTTATAACATAAAATAAGTAGACATAACTAAAAGTATTGATTATGTTCAATATAATTCCCATCGCGCGACAAAGATATACAGATTGAAAGCGATTGAACTCCCTTGCTGTAAACACGAGGATGTGGTCGTGCATGGCTGGAGTGAACTCCCGTGACATGTAAAATGTAAACAAAAACAGACGGCTACATAGAGTTACATAGAGACAAACTAAAAATGCATTAATTTAATTACGGTACGTTCGATCGATCTGAAATTTCGATACAATGCATTGTTAGGTGACACGAGTCTATGTGCAAAATTTAAGCTCGATAGCATCACGGGAGGTGTGACCTTTTTTAACTTTTGTTTTTCCGCCCGCCCGACGACGAACGACAAGATATCGAAGTTAATATAAGGGATTTAATTATGTATGTTCCCATTATTTGGCACTTGCAGATTCGGATGAGGTCTATGGGTAGGTCTCTAGGGGGTGACACCACGGGCTACAGCACTGTATGACACAAAACCCCAGTGACGCCTCTGTAAATGGGTAGTCTCACTTGAACGCGCTTTTGAACAGCAAAGCTCAACGAGCATGCGTACTGTCTTGAATAGACACTTTTTCGCGCTATAGAACAAATCATTCATCATCATAATCATCACAATCTCAAGTGCTTCTCAACGTACGTAAAAGAGCCAATGGTCTGTCTCAGTGTCTGACTACCGGGGCTACACGGTCAAGTGAAACTACGAGAGGCTTGAAACTAAATTGCTGAGACCGAGTCCACCTCAAATACTCACCCACTTACAGATGAATTAATTATAGTAAATTATTTTAAAAAAAATATATATATATATATTATCACGTGTAGTTACTAATGTTTCTAAACACTTAATAACCATAACCAATGCTCCCTCTAAGCTGAGCGCCCGCGCAGATATCTGCCCGACGCCGCGCAGCTGTTTAGAGTTACCGCGTAGCAAACTTTGATAATAATAATAATAATATATGTGTGTTTGTTGAATATATAATGTTGCGCAGAAAAAATGTAATGCTCCACAAATTTCCATACCAATATTTTTTTTTCAACATGGACCAAAGAGACTTAGATGAAACAATGCGAGTAAGTTTAATTGAATTTGGTAGTTTTGTAATTATCACACCAATGGTTGGTTGATTGATCGGCTGTGAGGATGTTCGTCCATGATCATTATTAACACATCATACCACTAACTGTAGGAAAGTACTGAGCAGGAGTGAATATCGGATCGCTTGCATGCGGGCATTGAGTGTGTTGGTAATACTTCTAGCAGGCGACCGAATAACTCAAACACATTCGACCGAATTCGAAAAAAAAATAATAATAAAAAACAACAAAAGGATAATTTTACTTTTGAGACTAAGCCGAACACTGACCGAAAATGTTTCAAGACAACTTTCGGCGCCGAAAACCTAAACAGAAATTTGGTCGGCATGAAGTAGCATATTATCTGTTTCTACTTCATCCTGATATATAAACATCTGCACACATACACAAACACATAAACTATAGAGAAATCAGACCATGGACGTATTTTTAGAGTGACTGCAGATGACAAGACACATGGGGTTACAAGATGTCCGGTTTTGTACCTGACTTTTCGGTAATCTCGTTATTTCTTCAGTGAATAACGCAAAGAAGCAATACCGGTCATTTGTTATTTGCAAATGGCTTTTTTGTGCCGTCCGTCGACTAATTTCGACACTTGAGTCCTGTATTTTTAGAGGAAGTCACCTGGTAACTCTAGAGACATGCGCACATAATCCACTAACGTATTGCAATCACTTTAAAAAGGGCTTCTTGATACGACCAATCACAATGCATATTTAAAAAAAAATTGAAATGCCTTTTCATGTGTCATTGTTAGCCGTAGTTTAAGACGTCCCGCTTTTCCTCTCACCCGCTCACTAAGCCCTAAGTCAATATTGACCGAGAACGTCGTTTAGGTCTCGTCCAATTCCCACTGCGCGGTAACTTTTAACAGTGGGATGCACTCCAGCACAATCGCAGAGTAGGTCAGCTATATTTAACCCTGGACCACTTCCTGGTCCCGGCATTGTGGAACCGAGGCTAATGGATGCCTCAGCCACGGGGACCCCTGCAACACGGCGGCTACTGAGATGTGGGGTCGAGACCCTGGAAAAGGTGTCGTGGTCTCTGCCGTAGACTTGTGGTTGGGGTCACAGTCAGTGGGATTGAATAGGGTTCATAGCCAAATAATACCGGTTAGGGATAAAAGCCTAAGGAGAGGCTGTGGGGTCATAGTCCTTAAAAATAATTTGGAATAACCGATGGGGGTCAAAGATTTGGAACAGGCGATGGGGGGGGGGTCACATATTTGGAACAGGCGTTGACGGTCATAGATATTGAATATATGCCAGGGTGGGCTTAAAAGCCTTGCGGAACTCTCTTCTACAAAAACGTTTTATCTCTGCACTTGTTGTTCTCTGAAAGAGCGCGAATTTCTAATTAATGTTACTCCTAATATGAAAGCGACAACAAAAATAATAATAAATAAATAAAAATAATAATATATTTTAAAAATTAAACACTTACAACGTGGACAAAAAGACTTTTCGCGACGCCCGCGTTTCATAACAGCAACTACATAGCATCCAGACCGCCTTATATGCTGTACATTTTTTTCTCAAAATGCTAAATGAAGATGCACATTGGCGTGCAGATAAATAAAGCTATACGATAAAACTACAGACATCTTTACGTTTCTATTTAGCCACTGAATTCACCAAATACATATTTAAATACAAAAGAAAAAAAAAGCAAGAAGACATGGTTGGAGTCATGAGATAGGTGAGCCGCTAGATTTAACCCAGCGGAACGCGTGCGGACACCTGGCTTAGGGTAGTCAAGCCCCAAAGCAATTTGGGGATACTTGTAGCTATAATTCAGAAAGTCAGACCGGGATTATTTTAAAACACGAATTATCATGATCAGTTTCTTTATTTGCTGCACAATGAAACGATGCAACACCAATGCGGTGCCGAAAACATAAATATAAATCAAAACTTTTTTGTTTTTTTCTTCTTCTTTTGTTATATATTTAAAAAAAAATTTTTTTATAAACCGCACATCACTTAAGAGTGATTATACTCTCATTATAAAACCAACAACAACAACCAACAAACAACAACAAAGCAGGGAACTATGGCATGAAATCATAGATATTTCTCATTATCAATACATCTACACTGATGACTATCGTTTTTGGAGTCATCCTATTTGCCGCTCACAAAAAAAAATAAAAAAATATATATATAATGGTGTATCCCGCGTGGACAAGTAACGATTTTGAGTGACCAACAGTCAGGAATGTAAGCGTTAACGAGAGATGACATTTAGTCGGAGGGTACCCCCCACCTCCCCCCACCCACCCATCAATGTTTAATTAGTCATTGACAGCTTAGGTGTACTGCCAGCAACATTTTTGACCATGATTCCTCCCCCCCCCCGCCCCACCTCCGTGACGCCTTTGCAAGCAAACATTTGGAGAGACCATCACGCTTGCATGTAAGCGTTGCCGATAAGCGTCACTTCATATGAGGGTACCTCCATAAATGTTTAACTAGCCCGTGACAGCTTAGATTGACTGCCGGTGATATGTTAGACCATGACCCCCCACCCCAGTGACGCCTCTGCAAGCAACCATTTTGAGTGACCAACGGACCAGCGATAAGCGTCACTTCATATGAGGGTACCTCCATAAATGTTTAACTAGCCCGTGACGGCTTAGGTTGACTGCCGGCGATATGTTAGACCATGACCCCCCACCCCCACCCCAGTGACGCCTCTGCAAGCAACCATTTTGAGTGACCAACGGACCAGCGATAAGCGTCATTTCATATGAGGGTACCTCCATAAATGTTTAACTAGCCCGTGACGGCTTAGGTTGACTGCCGGTGATATGTTAGACCATGACCCCCCACCCCCACCCCAGTGACGCCTCTGCAAGCAACTATTTTGAGTGACCAACGGACCAGCGATAAGCGTCATTTCATATGAGGGTACCTCCATAAATATTTAACTAGCCCGTGACAGCTTAGGTTGACTGCCGGCGATATGTTAGACCATGACCCCCACCCCCACCCCAGTGACGCCTCTGCAAGCAAACCATTTTGAGTGACCAACGGACCAGCGATAAGCGTCACTTCATATGAGGGTACCTCCATAAATGTTTAACTAGCCCGTGACAGCTTAGGTTGACTGCCGGCGATATGTTAGACCATGACCCCCCACCCCACCGCAGTGACCCCTCTGCAAGCAACCATTTTGAGTGACCAACGGACCAGCGATAAGCGTCATTTCATATGAGGGTACCTCCATAAATATTTAACTAGCCAGTGACAGCTTAGGTTGACTGCCGGCTATATGTTAGACCATGACCCCCACCACCACCCCCCTCCCAAGGGAGATCTTCGACCTTCGAATATCGTTTTGAATGTGGGCCTGCGCCTTCATGGTTCGACACTTAAGCTGCAACAACAACAACAACAACAACAACAACAACACTGTAATTAAACAATATAATTTGCAATGTCTGTCTTTGCAATGTCTGTCCGTGACGCTACTAATTTTAGAAAGCAGTGAAAACCAAATTACTGCACCAATGCATCAAAAGGTGTGCAAATTAAAGATGCGCTGTAAAAAAAATATTATACGACGTCATTGTTTCCGCTCATACATGTATTTTAATTTTGGAAAAGGGATCAATGTAAAAAAGGGGATTTGATGATGGTTAATTATAAAATAAAAAACAAAGGATGCGCCGTAGGCGCCCTACAACCCCTATCATAAAATTGTGTACATTTCAGAAAGTTTAATATTTCTTATTTATCAAACTAACTTGTTGGGCTTTTGGAAAAGGTCGGTGCCATTGGCGCCCTTAAAAAAGTGCATTTTTTTATTAAAATAAATAGATTTCAGCTGAAAATTTCCGTCATTTTTGACGGGTGATACGCTAGTGTTTATTATAAAATTTATGACAACTTTTGAGCGCTGGTGTAATACAATGTATACTTGACGCGGGTGAATTAAAAAGTTGTATACACAACGGAATAGTCGAGGCGATGAAGCAGCAGCAACAAAAAACAGCAAAACAGAAGGTCGGAGTTTTATGTGCATGGTCAAAACCGAGCATGGGCGTAGCTGAGTTGTTTTGCGCCAGGGGACAAACTACACATTTACTGTTAACTTATTTTTGCGCCCTGAACACCGGCACTTTGGGGGCACGTGTGGCCGAGTAGCAGCTGCGCGCGGCTTGCGTACCGAGAGTCACGGGTTCGAATCTCTGTGATGACAGGGGCTCTGTTGGGTTCTCGACAGTTTTTGTTGTTGTAAGGTAAAGGCCGTTGGGAATTGTGGTAGCCACACAAACCCCTCGTATGAAGCGGCTAAAGAAACTCTGAACGCTGCTTCACTTGCCCCATAGGGCTTCATGATCTGAAAAAGGAGGTTGACTTTACTTTCGTACCCCGGCACGCGGAGACATATGTACCCCCCCCCTAAAAAATAGAAAATTCCAAAGCCCCACTCCCACTCGGTACGCCTCTGAAGCCGAGCGGTTTTTTCCCTGGAGTCGGTAAACGTAGGCGCGGGACGTCACTCGACGCGACAGCAAACTAAAGTTCAACATGACGGGGTCCTGACCCTAACTGCGTGGGGACCCCCGTGGCCGTACCGCGGCACTGAGACTACAACGAATAATGCAGTGCGCCATTTTTAGACTGCTCTCGCGTGTACGTCATCACTTGACTTTTTACTCAGCTCAAACCACGGGACCGGCTGACGTAAATTAAATAAGAGTTAGTGTTTTCTGGGGATATGAAAATATGTAGCGGATGATAACACGTTATTTGTTAGCAGAACAAAGCACCATTTGTTTAATTTTTTTCTGTCATTAAAACATTGCAATTTAATGCTTTAAAGTTAATATAATATATTTAATTGCCATTCTTAGTGATATTGATGCATAAATAATACGTTTCATTTGTATTGACAAATTATCCATAAAATGCATGTAGCAAATGGAACAAATTGTATATTTGCAGGGTCGGATTTAGACTCGATGAAGACATAAGCTGTTTAATTAAGACATGGGGTTATTTTTTTAGTCCAGATATTCTATGTCAGTGCCAAATATGATTTTCGAATACCTAGAGGGTTAAACTGAAATACAATTAATGAGAAGACTGATATTAAAATAAATATTTAACTCAAAATCCTTTTTATTCATATGAAACTTACTTGTGCAAACTCTGAGAAGAAAAAAGAGACAAAAGTTCTTCTTAAAGGCAAAAGTTACAAAGGTTTAATTATCTAACCTCTTGAAACAAGTTAGGGATTATTTTAAAAACTATTTTAAAATAGTTTAGTTCTCGCCTTTGCCAGAGCAATGTCACTGATGACATCATCAAATGATAAAGTCCGTAGTTAATCTATGCTCATGAGACTTAGGGAATATAATTTATATCGAATCATTGTTGTTCTAAATTCTAAATTCATTTTTATCCTCTGCAGCTGATACAAAGATATTTCTCCGGTAGCAAGTTTTAACCAAAATATTAAGAAACAACATTAAAAATTGATTCTTCATTTGGGAATGCTGATTGGACATGATAGTCAAATTCTACCCTAAGCTTCTAGGTAAGTCCAGCAGTGTATATTTGCACAAAAGTATGTGTTATTTGTTAATGATCAGATGTGTTTTGGACAGAAGATTTTCGTCTCATAAGCCACCAAAGGAACACTCCAATGGATGGTCCTCGGCGACCACGACGGACAAACAACAACAATAACAGATATGTTATGATTTGAGAATAACATAATTTATTTCACATTTATTGACGATTGGATACTCGTCATTGATTGTTTACTAAAATGTTATCAATAATGAAATTAATTCCAAATAAACCTCCCCCCCCCCGGGTCACTCTGAATATAAAACTTCTAATTAGTATTATTTTTAAATCGTTATATTAAATCGGGGTGTCTGCTTGAACCGTTGCTTGAATGTTTGCCTTAAAAACGTTGGATTGATTTTTAACCCATTTCCTAGTATGCTAGCGAGCTGAAATTTGACAGGCAGACTCATGCCGGCAATAAAAATGATCTGTTAAAATTTCAGATCGATCGACGGTACTGTAATTAAATTAATGAATTTTTAGATTATCTTTATTTAACTCTACGTAGCATGTTAAACTTTGTGCTATAGTGTTGGGGTGCGTATTAATTGAACAACCTTATTAATACTCTCCTGTCGTACGGCGCGGTGCTATTATATCGACGATACTTTTTAAAAAATATATTCCCAATTTGTAAATGTAAATGCTAGTATTTGCTAGTCTGTCTCGCGGTGCGCACTATATTAAACATGTTTTTATCACCCTTTTCCCCGTGATCAAATCGAGCTGAAATTTAGCAGGCAGAATGTAGTAGTTTTTTTAAAAAAACTATAAATCCTTAATATATGAGACATAACTACAATTTTCGATTTTTGGATTGTTGTGCGATGCGTATTATAATGAACATACTTTTACTTATGTCTCGTAAATAAAGGATTTATAGTAAAAAAAAACTTTGTTTTTTACGGGTTTTTTAAAATTTCCATTTTTTTTATAAATAGTTTAACAAAAGTAATATTTTGCAAGAAAAAAGAAATAAAGAAAGAAAAAAAGAAAGAAAGAAAGAAAAGAAAAGAAAAAAAGAAAGGAAGAAAAAGAAAGAAAGATAAATTGATACTTATAATGTTTCGGGTTACAAACATTTTGGGTTACGAATCAATTTCTGGAACGAATTAAGTTCGTATCCCGAGGTAGCACCGTACTAAGGTTTTGCTTTTTACATCAAATTTCTATTTGGCATCCCTACCTTGAGTGACTGTTAGCTAATCGAGACTGTCAACTCACGACTTAGCCAAATTTATCGTCAGGCATACAATATCATACTAAGGAAACGAAATAAAAACAAGCACATTCAAAGTAAAACATTATTTTACTTTTAAAAAAAAAGAGGTTATAAGACAGTAAACATACATTACAGACACACCATCTATGTAGAAGATTATGGCATACTACGCTTATCCTAGGTTTATGTCTAGTCTTTCACTTTATTCGAGTTTTTAAATGCCGATAGTGAGATGGAAGCGCTGCTCAACGAGAGTCCATCTATATCAAGTGTCTTATCTGTTACAGACGCTCCTTCTGTACAGAAGATTATTGCGTCCCATAGGCAAACGGGAATTTAAATCTATTACTAATGATGTTATAACAACCACTATTTAATCAAACAAATGTTGCGCGAATCCGTTAATTACGACTCGAATCTAAGAATATTTTTGTTTCAACTTGGTTTTCGCCCTTCAGAAGAAAAAGGGCGGGTTGTCGAAAATGGCATTACTTTTAAAATGCCCACATATGCCGCCCTCTAAATGTGTGCCGCCAGAGCGGGCCGCTCCCACCGCCGCCCCCCCCTAACTACAGCACCATTGATACTCATAATCAATGGTCGAGTGAAAAATAAAAAGCCAGTGTGCAAAGTTGCACAGCATCAATTTTGTGTGCAAAATCTTATACCCCACAAACACTGATAGTATAATATATTATCCTTATACAAATTTTGATGCGCGGCAATTCTAAACGGCTGCACGGCGTCGACCAGAAATCTGCGCGGCCCCGCAGCTTAAAGGGAATATAGCTCATAATTTTCGTTTAATACACAAAAACCAAGTAGTTAATATGTAGCACATGGGTAGCCAGATTTTTAGTAACTGAGAGCCATTAAAAAAAACAAAAAAACTATTGATAGCCACATTGAAGCCCTATGGACTTAAACCTATCTTGGATATCGTCCAGTAATCCTTGTAACATATCTTTCATATATTTTACGCAAGCCGCAATGTGAAACACAGAAGGGCCGCATGCGGCACCCGAGCCGCGGTTTGGCAAACGCTGCTACAGCGTGTTATCAGTGGTTCCAAGTATTTGCTGATGGGACCAAAGGGGTGCAAATAACCAACCCTGTGCTAAACTCCCCGCTCCTGCGTCAGAGATAGCGACTAACCCCCCAACAGCGTCCGTCAAAGACATTGGGGCTCAAACCACCGTCCCCGCACCACCTTCATTCATCTGCTCCCTGTCAGTCGCCTCCTCCACATACCACGAACATTCTAACCCTAATTCACAAACACCATCTCGCCCTCCAGCGCGCCTCCACCAACCTCCCCCCCAACCTCCTACCAGTACAAAACTCTCAGCATGTATCGTCGAGATCCCTGGCAAGTACGGACAGTCAAGATGCCTTGTGCTCCTACTTTTAAAAAAAAATGAATCGAAGGGAAGAGAAAAAAATGCTTGGAGATTGAAGAAAAAAAAACAACAACCCAACAACTAACGCCCTGGTGTTAGGTAAGAGTTGTCTGCCTCGATATCCGCCCACGGCGAGACGTGCGAACATTGTTCCACTTTCCCTGGCCGAGGTGGCCCCGGTGGTTAGGTGAGTAGGCCTGGAAATAGGACCACATAGGCGTTTGGATCAAGTGAAGGCGAGCCAACTCGTGGGGCGATGGAGCCCCAATTAACTGGTGTCCCCAAAACCCCTTCTACCATTATACCCACACCCCACTCCCCCCAATCTCTTAAAAAATAAAAGTCTTCTTTTCGTTGTTATGTACGAGTTGTTGTTTTTTTTTGTCCAGCAGTATAATAGAGGGGATAGAATATGAGAATTTGCCTTGTCTCATGGTAAAACACTGCGGCGGTAAAAAAAAACACAAAAAAAAATATTTAAAAATAAAAAAAATCAACAAAAAAAATCATTATAATTCAACGTTTCTCGAGTTCTGGAGACTTGAGGTAAAATAATTTTTATTAAGCAATTTTAGTCAATAAAAAGTGTGTTAAGGGTGTTCCACATATCAATTTGAAAAGTGAATGATTCCCCCTTAATCTCAGGCAAAATTTATTGCCCCCCACCCATTGTAGTCATTTGGAATACAATTTTAAATGAGCAAGCAAAAAAAAATTAATTAAAAAATGAATAAAAATAAAGAAGAACAAAAAGGGCATTGTTTCGAACATGATTCATTTATTTAAAAAAAATCATCTTAGCATATCTTTGGAGAAAAAAAAAGGTTTAATTGACTCACACTTTATGTGTGTCTCTTCCTTTCCATTCAACCCTTCTTCTTTCACTAAATCACTGGAAGACACTCACTCTCCGTCCTCTCTCTTCTCTCTCTCTCCCTCTCTCAATCCCTCCCTCCCCTCTCTATTCGTATATATCTCTCATTTATACAACTGCACATAACAGACCCTTCTCCAACCCTTGTCCCGTCCTTCATTTTTATCCGTATCTGTCGTCTCCGCCTAAACTACCAGGCATCGAATGTCACCCCCCCCCACCGCGCTCTAACCTCTAAAAGCTTCTGAAGAACCACTCACGTAATCTCCACCCCCCCCCCGACCCCCCACCTACGGGGGTAGGGGGTGTTGTCCTGACTAAAGTTAGCCTGACCCAGCCGAGACCAGAGACCTGCTCCTCACAGAAGATCCCGACAGACTCCTTCCTACACACTGCAGCACACACCGGAGGAGAAGACGTTTAAAACAGGCAACAACTCAACTTTAAAAAATAAAAAAAATTTAAGGATGGAAAAAAAGACCAAAAAAAAAGAAGAAGAAGACTTCCACCGAGTGTAGACTCCAGTAACCTGTACGCGAGTCTAACGGCTATACACCCCCTCCCCCACCACACACACACACACACCCCATCCCCCCACCCCCCGCGTGACCCTCCCCTCCACCCTCTTCCTGCACAGTACAATCGCCTGCTGTAGTTTCTACCTTTGCTCCTCCTTGTTAAACTTACTACACCAACACTCCTTCTAGCCCTCGACCCCACAACACCACTCGCCTCTGCTCTTTAGAACTTCTTTTCTTAGCATCTCGATATATCTTTTTTTTTGTGAGGCCAACAGCCCGCGCGTTTTAAAGTCTGCGCCGAGAGCTGCAGACGATCGCGTAAGTTACAGATGGAGGTAAAATAAAAAAAAATAATTAAAAAAGCAACCCTCTTAACCAACACTGCAGCCGAGTAAAACATAAATTATCATAATACGTTTCTTCCAGCAGTGCAACCTTTCTAAACTATTGGGAAGATCTACAGTTCATTGAAGCATCCGGTATGGCAGGGCAGTACCTCCCCCCTCCCCCCTCAACCCCCACAAAAAAGCAATAAAACACAAATGAGTCTTTTCTTGGATTTGATAAATACGTGGAGGGGGGAATGACTGACATTTGAAATTTGATGTTAAAAATTTATTTGGTAAATTATCGTTTAGCGGATAAGGCCGCCATCTTTGTTTATATGCAAGTGTCTGAAGCACTACAACTAAACCTAACCCTAACCCTGATTTCTTTAATACCTTCCATTTGTCATAAATTCACTTTTAAAATTTTAAAACTAAACCAATCAAGCACAAATCGGGCTGTGTATACAGTGTCACACCTAGCAATGGTACCGTCCTCGACGCGGCTGACATCTTTGATCCGTTAAACGATAATTAGCCATTTATTTATACAAACGTCGCTCGTGCGGGCGGAAAAAAACCAACTGTTGGGCATCTTTAAACAATTATTTTAATTTCTTTGAAAAAGAATGTCCTTAGGCACCAACAAAAAAGTCGGAGGTGAGGGGCAGAAGAACATGCTGTCAAGGAAATCAAAATGCCGTTCTCCGGCCATTGAATGATGACCCACCAACCGTTGATGTATGCGCCGTCATGTTGATGCTGGCCGACACCAAACTGACCGATACCGCACCGACCAAATGCCCAATATCATAGCTGCTTTCCTCTTACGGATTTCTCACCATCCATTGACATATGTCTCAAAGACTAATGTTGACAATCCAACACATCGCTGACAGATATCCCAAACACCAATGTCGACTATCCAACATGTCATTGACGGATGTCACACCAACAATCAACTAATGATACATCAAAATCGAAACCATTCTTTTATTTTTTTCCCTAGATGAACCCCAAGTTTTAAGGCACGGCATAGGTTACACCACCGTACATCGATATGTGTATGTATTCATGTAAGCATCTACGTATGTGCATGTCATTTAGGTTTGTATGTCCAGTCACATCACAGGAAACTGCAATATGTACCGTCTTCACTAACTCACATGCCCAGTAGCTGGCCATTATCTTCTCGGTATCGGAAAGTCTTGTAATCCCAGTCTAATAATCCCAGGATTAACGCATAAAGCAAGCAGACCGCTATGTGGGCGTAGTTAAGCTTAGAGTCAATTCTTCCACGACGGTATAATGGCGACCGCTGTGGGTCCCCGTGGATGTATCAAACAGCACCCCCCTCCCCCCGGTGGATAGTTAGTTTGTGTATATGATACATTGTTGCTGACTTCTCCGCATCTAAGCTGCTGAGACGGGAAAATGCGGCAGGGGATAGGACAGAAAAATCGTGATCGAATAACTGGCCATGGGGGACTTGATATGTTCTGATTGTGAGTATACGGCAATTTTTTTTTGGTCACTTTTTTATTGTTTGTTTTTTGTAAATTAACTATTCCAATTATATGATAATAAGAACCAGATTGAATCAAAACTCATTTCAAAAGCTAGTTCGTATGCAGCTGACATGTTTTTTTTGGGTTTATTTTGCAAACCAACAGTGCATTTTTTTTAATACAGTGGTTGGGGATGTTCATGAAATATATATATATATCAAACAACAATGAAGTTACGCCATTCTACCGTTAAATATGACTAGTTTGAGGCTTTTTTTTAGGGGAAGGTGGGGGGGGGGCTAAGATTTCTTAATGCGTCGGACGTAAAAAGGTTAATGTTCAAATCAAATCCCACCCAACTATTTTTGATTGTACATTCACGTTCAGGTCGCAACGATTCGTGCGCAAACAGGTTCGTATAAAAAACACACGAACGAACCCAAACCAAAGTGAAAACCTATGACACAATGAGGACCAAGTTCATTGTACAACTCACTTGCAGTGAGTTAAGGAATTCAGTTGAGCGGTTGAGCGAGATAGAGGCGCAGGACTTTGGTCTTGTTATATCCCGAGTTTCTCTGAACCAAATCTCGAGTCTCAATTTTATCCGTTAAGAATGGGAGAACTTAAATTAGGTGAATCCTAGAGAAACATGGCGGACTAACACATCGCAGCGTTTAACGAGTAGCATCATATCGTAGAACCTGTAGCAGCACCCAGTGAAATGAAAGCACCGTATGGGTGAGAGTAGTCGCACTGTTCACGTCAGAGCTCATGTCTGGGGTAAAGACTCACCCTGACGATATTCCTTTCGATGATTACGGACACCGTGGGATCAAAGAGGTTAAAATATACCAAGGTAACTTTGAAGGCGAAAAACCAACTTTGACCGGAATTAACCAACTTTGAAGGCAAATAAAAAAAATTGAACTAAAAAACCAATTTAAAAATAACTGAAGGGAATAAACAAACTTTGAAGACAAAAACAAAAACAAAACAACAACTTTGAAGGAAAAGAAATAGCTTTGAAGGCAAAAACCAACTTTGAACGGAAAAAAAACAACAACTATGAAGCCAGAGAACCAATTTTGAAGATAAAAACCATCTTTGAAGGCTAAAACCATCTTTAAAGACAAAAACCAGATTTGAAGGCAAAAACCAACTTTGAAGACCAAAAAAAAACAGCAAAAAAAATAAAAATAATAAAAATAAAAAAAAATAAAAAAAAACAATTTGACGTCAAAAAAAATAATATGAAGGCAAAAAACATACTTTTAAAACGATTTTAAAAAAAACAAAAATAAAAGGCAAAAAAACAACTATTAACTAAGTGGGAATAGCCGAAGATAACAAACATTATTGGGAGGAAGAAAAGATTTGCTAGGGGTGAAGGTATCTGAGAATTGGTTGAGTAAAAGTTGGCGGGGGGGGGGCTCAGACCACTCCAATAGGTAGTAGATGAAAGGAAGTCGGGGTGGGGGGGGTGGGGGTTTGGGAGGAGGTGCACAAAATATGACTGATACTAAAAGGAAGTGATGGTGGGTGGGTGGGTGGGTTTAATGAGGGTGGGTCGGGAGCTGATGTAGGAGCTCACGGCGAGTGACGATAAATTGTTAGTACCAGGACCTTAGTGGCGGTGTCAGCTGGGGTCGATGTCGTCACGTTAGGTCGGGGCGGAGACAGACGTGGAGAGTGGGGATAGAAGTTGTTGAACTATAAAGGTGGGATTGGGGTATGAAACGGGGGGGGGGTGGAGTGGACAGGAAAGAAAACCTTTTTTTCAATACGTAAATAGATTTCGATGGCAGCGTCATACCGGATTTTAGCTCCGGCTCCGGCAAATCCGGAATCTTGCAATTTTTAAAAATACGGATCCTTCCTGTTTCCAAAAAATGAATCCGGTACAACCCTAGTTAAAACCACCGATCTAAAATAACGGCAACGGTTGTTTTTTTTTAAACACGTTTTATTAACTCGCTTTCGTTCCTGTGGATTTGTTTGTCCCAAATTTTTCAAATCTGCCAACGTAAAATTAAACCACTTCTGATGGTCCTAGAGATCTCAAAATTTTACCACAGATAGATCTTGAATGGCAATGCATTGTATCAAAATTTCAGATCGATCGAATGTACCGTTATTATTTGTTTGTGTGTGTTAGAAAGTGTGTACGTCTCAGAGTTGAAATTAGTTCAGGAAATAAAACAAACCCGTAAAAACAAAGTTTTTGACTATAAATCCCTTATATATGAGACATAACTAACAGTATTGATTATTTTCAAACACGACAAACATACAGACTGAATCTGTCTTAACTCAACTTTGCTTCATAACCCTGAGAGGGGAAAAGTCTGGTCACCGATTTGCTTGACCGAGCTCAGCGCGACACGTAAAATGTAAACAAAAGCACCCCGGATCTTTGCTGGGTCGCCTCAAAGCGTCAACTCAAACTTTCTCGTGGGAAAAAAACAATAACAAACCGTGAATTTGAATTACATACGTTATATAAGGAAAAACTAAAAATGCATTAATTTAATTACGGTACGGTCGATCGATCTGAAATTTTAAAACGATGCATTGTTAGGTGAGACGGGTCCGTGTGCCAAATTTCAGCTCGATCGGATCACGGGAAGTGGGTCATTTTTTTACTTTTGTTTTTCCGCCCGCCCAAGACAGACAGAGAGAGAGAGACAGAGAGAGACGCCGGTGAAGTTAATATAAGGGATTTAAAAATAAAATAGAATCTACGTCACAATGTCTAATAGCTGATCAATAGGGTCACTGCCTATACGATGCATTCTCTTGGGGGTGTTGGTGTCGGGGGCGGGTGCGGTGGGGGGCGGGGGATCACTGATTGCTAACTTATCCAAAGTGTGTCTAACCGTCAATTGGTAAGTGAGCACGCGCTGCAGTCCATTACCATGGAAACTGTTTCTAATGAACGTCTCTTCTTTAAAAGTCTCGGCCGTCTTTTTTGTCTGGCTGCAGTGACCTTTAACTTAATTTTGGTTGTTGCTGTCGTTGTTCGAACACCCCCCTTCCCCTATTCATTTACTCCCCCCCCCATGCACCCCACTCTCACTCTCCGCTGGCTCACTCCAGCCGTACGTTTGTTTCGGCTGCAGTTGGAGCTAATTTTTCCTTAAGCCATTGCATTGAAACCTCTTTGTGTTACTTATACTTAGAGGTTAGTTTTTTTTTCTGGAAACGGCCGCCATCGTGGGGGACAAAAAAGTGGATAACAATAAAAATACAGTGAAAATGTTTTAACGCCTACACGAGGGGACTGAACTATTAGTTGGTGTTTAAAGAATTTCGTGTTAAAGGTTGGTCCACACCTCTGAGATGCTCGCGAGCATTTGATCAAACATCACACGAACGCACTATAAAATACGCCAATATTGGCGTATTTTATAGTGCGTTCGTGTGATGCTTGGGCACATGCTCGCGAGCATTTGTGAGGTGTGAACCAACCCAGTGGCGTCACTAGGGGGGTGCGATGGGGGCGGGCCGCCCTGGGTGACACCATACTAAATTCTGTATGTTTCCGTTATTTTGCACTGGAAGACTCGGAGGAGTTCTATGGGGGGTAAGCCGAGAGGGGGTGACACCATGAGCTACCACCCCGGGTGACACCAACCCTAGAGACGCCTCTGAACCAACCCTTATGGATGTTTTACATAAAAGTACATATACTCAATAAAATTACGTTTATTTGAGTACTATTTATGTACATAGATATGAATGTATGCAATTAATAAAAATCGAATAAACAAAATTATTAACTAAAATGTCAAGAAATTTCATGCATACATTTTTTATTTTATGAAAGAAAAAATAAAGTTGATTTTTACCACAAAATGTGATATTTCCCGCCCCCCCCTTGCCCCCATTGTAAATGAAGGATTGGAGTTGTTAAGTCATCTTTGTTTCGAGTTAGGAGAAGAAAGATGTATCAAAATAGATAGTAATTTGCCGGGACCGTGTTATTATTTCATGTTAACCGATATTTCTCCTTAAGTGTTTCGCTTTGAATGTATTTAACTGTGGTTTCGCGTTTCAAAGTCCGAACTTTTTTACTTTATGTGCGACTTTTTTTTTCTTGTGTGTGTGTGTGTGTGTGTGTGTGTGTGTGTGTGTGTGTGTGTGTGTGTGTGTGTGTTACGTATACATTCATTAATTGTAATACCACATCTCACTCCCTAAAAATAAAAAAGGGAGATTAAATTGGGATCTCGTAATTTAAAAAAAACAATTGTTGAAATAGTTGCGGTTTTTTTTTGGGGCATTTCCTTTAAAAAACTGATGCTGCAGAAAAGAACAGGTTTCATTGATTCAATATTTATAAATATACATTCAATTTGTTTCAAAAAAATAAATAACTGAATGAACTGCCACCCTGATCATTTTCACCAAGTATGCTAGAGTCACAAGACACGGTGATTGTCTTCCGAAGATTGTTTGTCGCAGACAACTCAGTGAAGTCGATAATGTATTTTTTAATCACTTTCTCAAGTTTACTGCAGCACCGTCCTCCCTCCTGCCCTGTTTCCCCGCTCTTCCTCTAAAACAAGAAATGAAAATATTAATAGAATTTAAAATTAAAAAATCAAATTTATTAACACCAACTTAACAAATCAAAATTTCTATCTAATTGTTTTACGACACTGGTAGTCCAGGCAGGACGATTGTATATGACGCCCGGCGCTCTTCAAAAGTCATGACAGTCTGAAGGACCTGAGTGGTGACCTAGCACAGTCTCAAGGACCTGAGGGGGTGACCTAGCCCAGTCTGAAGAACCCGAGGTGGTGACCTAACCCAGACTGAAGCACCTGAGGTGGTGACCTAGCACAGTTTGAAGCACCTGAGGGGGTGACTTTAGAGAATGTCATCATGTCATTGGCCCTTCCCTGCACTAAAAGCGTCACTGCTTTCGATGGTTCTAAGTCGGTGCTAACAAACATCCAGTTTCAATCGTTTTGGAATTTTTAAAAAAAAATAAGCTTAGAAATGCTTACACTTGAGATCTAACTTAACCTTACACAAACGTCTGGATTTGATATTTGTTAAATAGAAGTTCACTTTCTTGTATATACATATCATATATACCTTTTGATATCACCAGAACGCTCTTCGGTTTCATTCACGCACGTTAACACCATTAATTTCTGCCTTACCGTGCCAATTTGTAGTGTTTATGAGTTTATTCCCTTCATCGACTAACTTTTTTTTAACATTATAAATTAAATGAACTGATTGGCATTTCCTTGGTTTTTTGTTACATCCATTTAACTATGTAATTCTCAATTTTTTTTACCATCTCCAGATCAAGGTTCACCTTAAAGATGCGTGGCTGCGCATATATCTGACCGATGCCGCGCAGCAGTTTAGAATTACCGCGCAGCAAATTTGGTAAAATATTGCAAAAAAAAATGGATTCTGTGCAACTTTGAACACAAGATTTTTTTACTTTGCACACGGATCATCGAACCTTAGAGGGAACAGTGCTCCAGAGGCGTCCGTGAGGAAATGTCTTTGTTTAAGTTTAGTCGGAGGCGTAACTAGACTATTGAGAGCTCCGGAACAAGGTTCACTTGATGGCCCCCACTTCAAGTCTGAGGCCAATTCACTTAGTCGATGAAACATTACCAACGGGCTATTGAGCACACCGGATTAGCACCCAGTAATACGCCCCTGAAAGTATTCGAGTGCTTCGGTTAGAGCGTTTCAGCATTTTGGAAAGAATTCAGACTACGTTTGATAAGAATGCAGCACCCCACCCCCACCCCCCCTAAAAAACCCTCACCAATTTACCATAGTCAACCAAACATTTTATTCATCTAAGCACCTAAGCACCCCTTAAAGTTTATGCCCCCCCACCCCAAGTATAAGCCTTTCGCTCCACACGCAGACACCAAATTGTAACTCCCAGCCGACTCCTCTCCACTTAAACTATCACCAGATTGACTATTCAGAACGTTCGGAACCCTTCACTTGGCGATCGTTTCATGAAAGCCATGCACAAGTGTAGTACTTTATTTTTATAATGGTCACATTGCCATAGCTCTTCGTTATGAATGAAACGCATTTTTTCTCCAATATAATTTCACCCTTCGCAAACAATACGTGTATTGAATGTCTTAATAGAAAATTTAAAAAAAAATAAGAAGAAACGAAAAGCCTTCAAGCTTTTCATCTTCGTTGCATTGATTCGTTTAATCTTCTACACTTTTTACCACCTACTTAAAAGAAAAAAATAGAGATGATTTTTTGTTTCTCCTAGCCGTCTCTCAAACATCAAATCTTCTGTTTCCCACTGTTGCCGCTCTAAATTCTTTTCTAATAATACAATCTGAAGCTACGGATAACAGTTAACGAAAAGTGTAACAGCTCTGAGAAGAGGCCGTCAAAATTTCGAGTGAAAAATTTAATATTCTATGACACCACTTGTTTAAATGTCATTTGCAGGGAATAACACGCCCATATAACAACAATACAGCATATCACACATATCTAACAATACACCAATATCACACATATCTAACAAAACAGCAATATAACGCATATCTAACAATCTTATATAATAAAAGGTAAGTTTCTGTCTTTTCTGTCCGTTCTTTCCGGTCATCTATAGCGATTGGTCCCTCAAACACATATGACTCCTACAGCCAATCATATTGAACTCGTTTACGCCATTTACGCGGACGTTCAAAACTAGTTATTTTTGGTGTAGTATGTCTTCCAAGACTTTATTTTGAGTTATGCGCGTTGGGATTTATAGCAAAAAGCTCTGTTTTTACGAGTTATTTATTTTAACTAGAGGTCTACCGATATATCGAAGTGATAAATTTAAGAATGACGTATCAAATAAGACCGCTGGTTTTTGTCCCAACAAATACTCATATCAGCTTTCATATAGGAAAAAAAAATGGTAATATCAGCAAAAATGCATATCGGTAGTCCCCTAATATGAAAGATAAATAATTACGAGTGATACATTTAAGAATGATGTCATCAAATATGACCACTGGTTTTTGTCCTAACAAATACTCATATCGGCAAAAAAATATCGGTTCTATCGGTATAGGCAATATCGGCAAAAATGCATATCGGTAGACCCCTAATTTTAACTATAATGAATAGTATTTTTGACGCGATGCACATGTAATGCCGGTCGAGACGGCTGTTGGAGGGGAGTTAAAACATGCCACCGAACGGTGGCGGAACGTCCTTGGACGGGCTTTGTTGCTCGTACACCAATATCACATTCGTCTAACAATACTGAAATAACACATCTGTCTAACAATACTGCAATTACATTATCATCTGACAGTACAGCACTAACACACATATCTAACAGATCACCGAGTGTTTTTGACATCCTAACAATCTCGTCCTACTATTACTTCTACACGCCAAGAAGTAGCGGCAGAGAACAGAAAAAGAAAAAAGGGGGGGAGGGTCGGGAAACACATTCATTAGTCCACTTTAGCTAGGTCCGCGTCCGTGACTCAGTAGGTCAGAATGACCCTTCCTTCCAAGCTAGTCCATATATCACACAGTTAATGTCAGGTTGGCCCGGCTAATGGTGTGGTAACGTTGACGGCGACCCCAGGTGGGCTCAAACCAGCAGCGGTTCTTACGTTCCAACAATCCATCAGCGTTTCGGCTAGACCCGCCCATGAGCATTTAGACCGAACGCCTAGCATACATCAGGCAGAAATGGGCGGTAGGAGGTTAAACTTCAGTGTCAGCGACCTCAAAACTATTTTAAATTTCATATTTAAATTATCACTTTAAATAGATAAATATATTTACGTTTTTAAAATAAAACTTTTAAATATCACATCAAAATATTAAATATGCCTTGAAAAACGTCATACGTTTAAATATTTATTTTGAAATAAAAGCTTGTTGTATTTTGTTTTGAAAAGTGGTTTATAAATTAATTCTAACAAAATGTATGTCCCACTTTCGTTACTTCAGCCAACAGAAATTCATCGTCAATTAAAATAATTTGTATAGCCGTCATTGCTCGCTACTACCAACCATGTATTTAGGAACACATACTTTTTAAATATTAAAAAAATTAATATTTTTGACTATCTTCTTTAATTAGTTTTTAAAGTTAAGCTTTGAAACTGACATCTTTCATTCTGTAACTTCACACTCACAATTTCCAAAAAAAGGCACTGCGCTACTTTTTTAAGAATCACCCGTTCACCACGAGCCAGCACTCGGGTAGGATCGGAAAAATTCCTCGAAGAAGATGAAGGCGATACCGGTGGAGCTCATAAAAAATATCTTGGAACGAAAGGTTCTGTGATCTGAATCAGTGTTAAACATATCAAGTCAAATAGCACATCACGTATCTACACTTAAAGGGTCGCATGAGAAGGCATTGTTCAAACTAGGGCTGCGGATATGAACGATTAATTAATCGATTAATCGTTAAAAAATTTTTAAAGGATTAAAATTAATTTAATCGATTAAAATTTGATTACAATTTAAAATAATAATTCTAAATGTTTTTTTTTACAATTTGTTAATAATTTATATTTTTTGTAACTTGCATACTTTCCCCTCGTTTTATTATTATTTATTTAGACGTGCATACGTAAACAAATTATAGGTTTCTCTTCCTTATTTCTTGCATAGCAGAAATACTTGTCTGTGTTACGTCACAAAAATTATGAGCGACTAATCTAATTTCGCGAAATAATGAACCGCGACTTAACGGGATCTATATATGCGTTATACAAATATAATTAATCGAAATTATCGATTAATCGATTAAACTGTTTTCCCGATTTTTTAAAAATCAGTGCCGGCCCTGGTTCGAACATATGAAGCCAAATAGCACACGTATCTGCATTTAACGCGTCCACAATTCATTGTTTAAAAATCTCCGCAGCAACCGCCTTGACCGATGGACAGTCGTCGGTTTTCACGTCAGTATTGTTTGAAATGTTTGTGTTAAAAACAAATACCTCGGGATTAATGAACATTTTCTTCACGGCCAGTCAAATCAAAGCGACAACAAGGCTACGATCCTCTCATCTTAAGAGTATCGATACTCCTCGATGTACCGATGTATTGATAAAGTCAAACAGGTGTTGATATGTAGCGTTAATAAATATACTCGTGTACTAGTTTGTTTTGTAGCTTACCAGTATGTATTTGTTGCTTCTCGGGATTCACTGGCCGGACAAAATCAGCCAACCGGAACTGTGTCAGCGGGAAAGGCAGAAGCCCATAGAGCGAGAGATTCTCTGGAAGCGTTGGAAATGGTTTGGACATGCAAGCCTGCCTCCAATACAACAAGGCAAGCCCTGAAATGGAGCCCCCCAGAGAAAGCGAAAAAACAAGGCGTCCAAGAAACACTTTGTGCCGAGAATTGGAGGCAGACATCAAGAGAATTGGAGGCAGTCATCAAGAGAATTTGAGGCAGACATCAAGAGAATTAGAGGCAGACATCAAGAGAATTGGAGGCAGACATCAAGAGAATTGGAGGCAGACATCAAGAGAATTGGAGGCAGACATCAAGAGAATTGGAGGCAGACATCAAGAGAATTGGAGGCAGACATTAAGAGAATTGGAGGCAGACATCAAGAGAATTGGATGCAGACATCAAGAGAATTGGAGGCAGACATCAAGAGAATTGGAGGCAGACATCAGGAGAATTGGCCATGGCTGGAAGATACACGCAGGAGAAGCTGGCCAAGTATAGCGATGCCTGGAGGTCTCTCGTAGGCGGCCTATGCCCTTTGAGGAATCGCAGACGCCGACGGTGATCGGTGGATGCCCCTCATGGACGAGATGGCTCGACAAAAAAATAATTTAAACAAAATAAAACTGTTACTTGTTTCGAGGTTGGAGCCGAATGGGAACGTTTATTTCTCCTTTTTTCAGAAAACATGAAACGTTTTTTATTTTGTATAATCGTTATAATGTCACCACTGTAAACAGAGATTTTAGAAGGTGCATACACGATTATTATCATTTTGTATCATTATTACCTGCAAGCAAATAAACAAAAGTACAAAGAAAGTTGAAAAAAAAAGCAGTTATTATTGTTTAAAACTAGTTTCTCAGCACAGTTCAGCCCTATTTTATAAATATGCGAGTATTTAACATTAGAAAATTGTTTCTGTGTTATAATACTGGGTATAAAGAGTCAAAAACGAGCATTTAATAATTTATTAGGCATGTTTTAGACACCGGGTCTGAATAATGGCTACGTGTTTTTACAGTGCACATATTAAGCTTCACACAACGATAAACCAGCTTTCTTTTTAAATCCCTTATTAAATCTCTTATATATATTAACTTCACCGTCTAGTCGTCATCTCTTGGTCCCGCCCACGGAAATACAAAAGTAAAAAATGACCCACTTCCCATGATCCTATCAAGCTGAAATTTTGCTCATAGACTTGTGTCACCTAACAATGCATTGTGTCAAAATTTAAGATCGATCGAATTTACCGTAATTAAATTAATGATTTTTTCGTTTATATCTATGTATATCTATGTAGCATGTGTCTGCTATAGTTAACCTCCGCGGGTCACTGGAGGTTCATTCCAGCCCTTGATGCCACAGGGGTCTGTCGCGCGTATCGCGTTATATTGAAAAAAATCAATACTTTTAGTTGTCTCATATATTAGGGATTTATAGTCGAAAACTTTTTTTTTACCGGATGTTTAATTTTCTCTTGAGTTTTTAATTATGGCGTGCCGCAAATATTCTCGAAGGGCTTAGACGCCGCAGGGCTGGGGGGCTTAAATAGTTGTCGAACGCCTTCTTCTCAGATTCGGGTACTCTAGTGCAGTGCTTCTCAAACTTTTTAGTATGGCGGACCGGCAGGAATCATTCTATTGCACCAGAGACCGGTGACTAGTGTTCCATTTAAGCTGCGTGGTCGTGCAGATATCTGACCGACGCCGCGCAGCAGTTTGGAATTACCATGCAGCAAATTTTGTAATAAAAAAAATGCACAAAAATGGATACTTGCGCACGAAGTTTTTACTTTGCACACGGACCAACGAACCTTAGAGGGAACATTGCCGGTGACCTATTTCACTGTACTGACGTGGTAGCGAAGTGTTTAAGTTATTAATTTTATTCTATTTGTTTCATTTTATGTGCTTATTAGAGAAAAAATTACATGTTCTATAGGGTTAGTATTAATGGTTGCTAATAAGGGATTATAATTATATTTTTTTGTCTTTACTTGATCAATTCTGCGGACCGGCAGCGGATGGCCCACGGACCGGCACCGGTCCGCGGACCACCACTTTGAGAAGCACTCATCTAGTGTACATCCAGCTAATCGTATATCTCCCCGTCATGCTATATACCTGCAAAACTTCGCTCGGAAGGTTCCGTGTCTATCGGGGAATCTCCCGCCAGCAGGTCCCATGCCCATCTCCTGATCCCCCATGTCCTGTCAGGTCCTATGCCAATCTCCTGATCCCCTATGTCCTGTCAGGTCCTATGCCCATCTCCTGATCCACCAAGTCCTGTCAGGTCCCATGCCCATGTCCTGATCGCCCATGTCCTGTCAGGTCCCATGCCCATCTCCTGAGACCCCATGTCCTGTCAGGTCCAATGCCCATCTCCTGATCCCCCATGTACTGTCAGGTCCCATGCCCATCTCCTGATCCCCCATGTCCTGTCAGGTCCCATGTCCATCTCCTGATCCCCCATTTCCTGTCCTATGTCACCGTGATTCTACCCTGTCAACAGCTCGTCTCTGTGTCCACCGTCGTCCTTCTCCTACAGCCCCCCTCCAGGTATCCGGCCACGTGACACAGTGGTTTGCATGTTCCTTGTGGGTGATACGACAGTGTAGTAATCTGCAGACCGGTGCATACTCGGTCAATATTTGACTGAACCGCCTGTGTCAAGGTATGTACATTTCATTGACACAAAACGAGGAACGATTTTTGTTATATTATATTGATTATGACGAAGAGGAGTGAACTAGAGATATTAGAGAGAGAGAGAGAGAGAGAGAGAGAGAGAGAGAGAGAGAGAGAGAGAGAGAGGGTAAAGGAGAAAGGGAGAGAGAGAGAGAGAGTAAGGGAGAAAGAGAGAG
This sequence comes from Ampullaceana balthica, assembly GCA_944989445.1. Taxonomy (NCBI): domain Eukaryota; kingdom Metazoa; phylum Mollusca; class Gastropoda; family Lymnaeidae; genus Ampullaceana; species Ampullaceana balthica. Next base: position 1,011,228 of record CALYLW010000131.1, on the reverse strand, counting down.
AGTAAGGGAGAAAGAGAGAGAGAGAGAGAAGGAGAAATAATGTGTGAGTGAGATGGTTAGCTATATATAGAGACGAGATGTATGAAGAGAGACAGAGAGAGAGAGAGAGAGAGAGAGAGAGAGAGAGAGAGAGAGAGAGAGTAAGGGAGAGAGAGAGAAAGAGAAAGATTGTGTGTGTGAGAGAGAGTGAGCTATCTATAGCGATGAGATGTATGGAAGCAGAGACAGAGAGAGGAAGAGAGAGAGAGAGAGAGAGAGAGATGTAGACAAAGAGAGAGAGAGAGAGAGAGAGAGAGAGAGAGAGAGAGAGAGGGAGGGGTTGGGTATGAGAGGAGACACATTAAAGACGGATGGAAGAGTGGTGGTGATTAGGGAACTTGTGAAACAGGAAGTGTTTGTGTGACCGTGAATTTGAGTATATTTACTGCCTTATTAATCAAACATTTAAAATAAGACTACACTCAAGAGGCAGTATATATACTACATTATAAGACCTCAGAACCAATGTTCACTCCATGGTTCGTTGATTTATGTGATGGTTCGTTGGTTTATGTGATGGTTCGTTGGTTTATGTGATGGTTCGTTGGTTTATGTGATGGTTCGTTGGTTTCATGGTTCGTTGGTTTATGTGCAGAGTAGAAGAAAAAAAAACAGTGTGCAAAGTTGCACAGCATCCATATTGTGTGTAATATTTACACAATTTGCTGAACGGTAATTCTAAACGAGCGCAGGGCGTCGGTCAGATATTTGCGTGGCCGCGCAGCTCAAAAGGAAAATTGCTCACAACCATTTTCTGTTTCACATAAACATTTAAAATAAGACTAATAATCAATTTGCAAAGCCGATTTCCGAATAAATTTATGTTTAAAATTTTAACCGTGGAAAAACAAACAAAAAAAAACCATAACACTTCCGTTCTATAACTACAGACTATCATCTGTGCGGACTTACTATAACCGTACAAGTTATCTGATTTTTGAGGTTTTTTTTCCCCGAAGCATAACGATAACAAGGGAAAGAATTTCCTCACTGATTCAGAGAAGAAATAAAATATGTGTGCTGCTTGATTGTATTTTGTTCCACGACAAAACGACAAGGTGGCAAAACGACAATGTCTCATAGAAACAACGTCGATTACTGAAGAACCCCCCGCCCCCTCCCCCCCCCCAATGAAGTCCCCTCGACTAAGTCACTTTGAACATAGACTAAGGGTGTCAGACTCAATAGCTCTGCGTCCAAAACTAAAAACACTCTTCAGTAAAAATCATTGCCTTTTTTTTTCGTTGTTCTATTTTGAATTATTTTTGTCAACTTGTCGTTTTGTCACTGGTCGTTTTGTCGTTTCGTTATTCGTCGTTTTGTCACCTTGTCGTTTTTTCTGGTTACCATTCTATGTATATTGAGTCTGACACCCTTAGCCTTTGTTCGAAGTGACCTAGTCGCGGGGACTTCATTGGTGTGTGTGTGGGGGGGGGGAGGGGGGGGAGGTTCTACAGTAATCTACGTTGTTTCTATGAGACATTGTCGTTTTGTCGACTTGTCGTTTTGTCACCATGTCGTTTTGTCACTTGTCGTTTTGTCACCATGTCGTTTTGTCACTTGTCGTTTTGTCACCATGTCGTTTTGTCACTTGTCGTTTTGTCACCATGTCGTTTTGTCACTTGTCGTTTTGTCACCATGTCGTTTTGTCGACTTGTCGTTTTGTCACCATGTCGTTTTGTCACTTGTCGTTTTGTCATGGAACCATAACTACATAACTTACAACCTTTGATAGACAAAGCTGAATTGGCGCTAGCACTTTCCTAACAGGCGAATGTCGCAACCAGGTTTCGATGACGAACGTAAATTTACCGACAGCCAAGAAGAAACTATTCGCAAACGCCGTCAAAGTCCCTGTAACATTAGTCATTAGGAGAATTTGCATTAGTTTTAAAATAAAAATTCTTTGAAACTCTGTAGTATGAAGAAGGACACAACAGCAGTAAACAGGAGTAATTGTCTTTACTTATATTTTTAGAGACAACCATAATAGCCCAACACCCCACATTTTTTTTCTCCATTTTGTTATACATACAAATATAAAAAATTATGTCATGAACAACACCGGCAGCAATGCAAGTTGATTACTATGGTATATAACTGGAGTCCGTGGCCAAGAAGTGATTACATTAATTGCACCCACATTAAGGCCACCGTTCTTTACATCCACCGTGGCTCCACCATTAATGACATCCACCAATCATAAAGCCACCGTTCTTTACATCCACCGTGGCTCCACCGTTAATGACATCCACCACTCATAACGCCACCGTTCTTTACATCCACCGTGGCTCCACCATTAATGACATCCACCAATCATAAAGCCACCGTTCTTTACATCCACCGTGGCTCCACCATTAATGACATCCACCAATCATAAATCCACCGTTCTTTACATCCACCGTGGTTCCACCATTAATGACATCCACCAATCATAAAGCCACCATTCTTTACATCCACCGTGGCTCCACCACTAACTAGTACATCCACCATGACGCCACGATTCCTTACATCCACAGTTGTGGCTCCACTATTAATTACATCCACCAATCATAACGCCACGATTCTTTTCATCCACCATGGCTCCACCAGTATCTACATCCGACGTGAAACGGATATTCTCTTCATCTAATCAGAAGTCACCAATCATAGAACGTATTATGTCGGATGGCGGGCATCTACCACGTTCCATCACATTTTTTTTTGAACTATGTAACCAGAAGTTAAGACTCCATGTTGCGTTTGGCCTTGAGGGATGGCCTTGAAAAAAAAATAATATCCCTGGCTTGATAGCCTGGCTGGCATAGACAGGGTGGTTGGCTGGCCTTTACAGGTGTAGCCTAGGCCAGCGCTTCTCATGTTTTATAGTCCTCGATAGGACGTCTGGGATGTGCTCCGCGGCGCTCAGGTTAAGGCTCAGCCACCCCGAGCTTGCGTGAATGACGAGAATGTAGTTTCAGGACAAAACAATTTTTTTTTAATTTCTTTTTAAAGACACAAATCTTTGGTCTTTGATTTGCCCCAAAGTATATGTATTTTAAGCGCAATTTAGAAAGGCTGCCATAGAAAGAAAAGAGTTAAATCCGAGTATAAACACTTTGGTACTACAGTATTCTCCACCCCTCCCCCTTAACCCCCTCTCCCCGCTGTTTGCGTGAGAGAACAAAGGGGGTGGGGGGGTAAGTTCCATTCCCACCTTCGAATCCCGAAAACCCGCGAATTAGTGATGGAGTTTCTAAGCGCCATTGTTTGAGATTAAATATCCCAAAATATGATAAAAGATGCTAAAAGATATGATACTGTATGATCTTTATTTTCTAATTTTTTAGTTTAAATTAAATGACATTGTTATTTTAAATTTATTTACCAGTATGGGTGAATGCGAGCGTTTTTCTGATTTAAAAACAAAAACAAACTGGCCTAAGAATTTCACGAAATTGCCAAAATTATGAAAATGTATTTTTGGGGGTATATATTTGGGCGAGTTAGACCAAATGAATATATATTTAAATGAAAATTTGTCGTATCAATTTACCCGAGTCTTGACTTGAACAAAGAAGTCAATATTAAAGTAGTTGACTAAATTATATAACAGCAGTCAATATTAAAGTAGTTGACTAAACATAACAGCAGTCAATATTAAAGTAGTTTACTTAATTACATAACAGCGGTCAATATGAAAGTAGTTGACTAAATTATATAACAGCAGTCAATATTAAAGTAGTTTACTAAATTATATAACAGCAGTCAATATTAAAGTACTTTACTAAACATAACAGCGGTTCATTTGAAAGTAGTTTACTAAATATAACAGCAGTCAAGATTTAAGTATTTTACTTAACATAACCGTAGTCAAGATTAACAGTTTAGAATCTTCAGTGCCTTCAATAAATTAGCCGCCAAGCACACCAGACGGCGCAAATTCTGTCAGTACACTATCATCTCCTTGTGAAAACGAATGGTAACCGTACTCTGGTTCAGATGGGTTAAGACAGAACAAGAGCATGGGAAATAAAAGGTAAGATGACCGCTCTCATCCCGACCTGGCTTAAAATGTTCTACATTACACTGACGCTCGATCAATCGATCTATGGGTATTGAAAACTTGTGACAGTTTTGGGATAATGAGCTTTTGAAAACAATAGTTTTTTCACAGTGACCTTAGCAACGTACATCGCCTCACTCCAAAGGTCAGCTTCTGCATTGTAGCTAAACATGTTACTTTTTTTTTACAGGCCCAGTAACCAATATTGTTACTAATGGTGCTTCTTTTACGGGTTCTGTAATTAAACAATATAATTTGCAATGTCTGTCCGTGACGCTACTAATTTTAGAAAGCAGGGAAAACCAAATTACTGCACCAATGCATCAAAAGTTGTGCAAATTAAAGGTGCGCTGTAAAAAAATATTTTTATGACGTCATTGTTTTCGCCCATACATGTATTTTAATTTTGGAAAAGGGATCAATGTAAAAAGAGGATTTGATGATGGTTAATTATAAAATAAAAAACAAAGGGGCGCCATAGGCGCCCTACAACCCCTATTATAAAATAATTTGTGTACATTTCAGAAAGTTTAATATTTCGTATTTATCAAACAAGGACGAGTTAGTTGGGCTTTTGAAAAAGGTCGGCACTAAAAAAAGTGCATTTTTTATAAAATAAATAGATTTCACCTGAAAACTTCCGTCATTTTTGACGGGTGTACGCTAGTAAGTATATATAATATATGCAAAAATAATTGCATAGCATTAATTGGAACAAAATTTGTTTAAATAGTGAAACAAGTATTTCACTTCAGTAATTTATAATATTTTGTTATTTTATTCCCTCTAGTCAATATATTGATAATTTAAAGTAAAATCATAAGTATAGTATTTTTAAAAAAAACATATAGTTAAAGGCTTTACTATTTCAACCTAATTTTGAAGCTTAAAATTAATATATAATATATTTAAAAGTCAATCACCGACTTGAATCGTTTTGACCTAATTAAATTATTAACCACTTCGACTTGATGTAGTCGTAATATTAATCGTTTTATAATTATTTTTAGACTCAATTCGTAATTGAATTAAATAAACAACATCTACAATAATAGTTGTAGCTTACTTACTTTTAGAATTAGGTTCGTCTGCAATTTCTAGCCAAAGTTTCCTTCCAACATTCCTATTACTAGTATTAGTATTATTATTACTATTGTGATAACACTTCGACGTCGTTGAGAGAAGTGTGCGCTCATGAACTTTCGAATTTAACTTGTCAATGTCAATTATAAAAATCAAAATAATTTTAGTTTAAAATGGAAATATAATGTTTTAAATTTCGAAAATCATGCATGAAAGTCAATTCTTAATTATTAAATGATCATTTACACACATAAAATTTGACGATGTGGTAAGAATGTCCGCCATTTTGCTGACTTTTGAAAGCAGATTCGCGTGATGCGCTTTAAAAATCAAATTATTCGCGCGTATAAGGGCGTAAAATAAATAGATTTCATCTGAAAACTTCCGTCATTTTTGACGGGTGACACGCTAGTGTATACAATAAGTTATTAATGGTTTCATGTACCGCAGATGGAGACTGTATACACTACTGTATACGCTACTATATAAACTACTGTATTCAGTGCAGTTTATCTTAGAAGTGAATTTGTGTTACGAAAATAAAAATAAAAACCCACCTGAGATACGAAGGCGATTACGGAACGAATTGATTTCGTATCTCAAGTTACTACTGTACAGTAGCGCAGATGTAATAGATTAGGATAAGATAAAGTGTGGTTCCTCAAAGACGTTGACTTACAAACTATGGAGTGGCGGCTCGCTGTACGAGCGGCTTAGCAACTCGTTGTAGAATCTCCTATAACGAAGAAGTCCTGAAATTCTAGTGTTATTTATGGCAGCGCTATTGTGATACCCTGAAATTCTAGTGTTATTTATGGCTGCGTTATTGTGATACCCAGAGAATCGTTTATGCTGGTGAATTGGGCATACCTGAAAACCATCTATCATTTATTTTATTTTTAATTTTTTAATTATTTATTTTTTATTATATAGGATCTGGACCCTTGGATTTGTTTGAAATTACAGGCGATATTTACATAACGTCTTTTCGACTCTTGGCATGGGCACCACATAAGCAAACCAACTTCTGGAAGCAGATGTAGTTTTTGAGTGAATACCTTCTAATATAGACAACATTCATCCGCTCGCCAAACAATACGATTTATGAAAGTTGTAAATATTTGCTTTTGATAAGTTCCGACGGGCTTGAGGTGTAGAAACCAGAGCACCGGAAGTCGACGCCATCTTAAGTTTTTGACGAGATCTCGTTGGATAACTTGCAAATTTTTTTTAATACTACTTTTGTTTTCATTTTTTTTTAAAAGGCGAAAAAAACGACGGTTGCGATGTAAATTCCATAGATGAAAGTCAGCTTATTGCTGGGCACGCGGCCTGTGTTTGTGATGGAATGTTTGGAATATGGATTATTCTCTTGACCCACGTGACTTTAGTAATACCGTCACTGTGCTGAAGACATTCTTTTTGTCTAGATGGCCTGTATGTTTCAGGCGGGAGGGCGGGTGGTGTTTGGTATACAAATTAAAGATTTATAATTTAGAAGGCAAAATAGAGATCTAAAAGTGAGAGGTGGAGTGAGCTGCATACGTAAAACCTCATAAGCGCCCGCCCCATGTTTTTAGTCATAGTATATGAAAGTACTTGAAATTATAAGTTTTAAATTATTTTCTTCTGTTTAGTTCACTTATAAAAACGTGGTTTTTAAAAATCTTTTTTTTTAACCTCTATTTATTTTCTTCTTTTTAGTCCAAGTGTAAAATCATAGAGTATATCGAAATGTTATTTCTTTAAACGCATCACGTGACAAACATTTACAGACTGAAACTGTCTGAACTCCCCTTGCTGTAAACAAGGGGGTGTGGTCATCGATGGCTGGGTTTGAACTCCGTTGGCACGTGGATGCAAACAATGCAGACGGATACAGATGCAATATAGAGATAAAATAAAAATGAATTAATTTAATTACGGTACATTTGATTGATCTTAAATTTTGATACAATGCATTGCATCCAAGATCTATCTGTGGTAAAATGTTGAGATCTCTAGGACCATCTGAAGTGGTTTAATTTTACGTTAGCAATTTTGAAATTTAGCGGACAGACAGACAGGAACGAAAGAAAGTTAATAAAAACGTGGTAAAAAGATGCATACCTCAAATGCATTTTTTTTCAAAATGACTAATGACAAACGAAAAAGTTGTTCGTATACGCGTATTTGAAAAGATTTTTTTTACTCCGCAAGAAGCCATATTTAAAATGTTTCCGTCGTAAATAAACATTGGCGTAGCTAGGAAAGGGGGGTTTTCAAAATCGAAAGTCCCCCGGGCTCCCACTTGAGGGGGACCACCAAATGAATGTCCTAATTTTTTTTTACATTAAATATTACACCACTGCAAATAAATTGTTTTATCACAATTTCTAAGCAGGTTCATATCCTTGAACGTACTTACAAGTAAAATATCAACAGTCTGTAACAGCTTTACCAAGCATGTAACTACAAAGTAAATTATATGTCATCCATAAGTAACACGTTAATGTATTCGTAGTTGAGAGTAACACACAGCGTGTAACAAAGTTAATGTGTACGCAGTTACGGGTAAATATCACACCGGAGGTTACAACACGGAAAGTAATCGTAGTTACGGGTAAATATTAGTCGGACGGCACTAGATGACCAGGTAAATAAACAAGGCCCCAGGTCAACATCCCTACCTATAATAATCCAACCGACACCAGAGGGTGACACCGACGGATCAATACCAGATCAGACATGCACTATCGATCTCCAATAGTCGCAGTTTTACTGAGGTCGACTACTTTTAGTCAGTTCGTTATGTGACGACCTTGATGGTGTTCGATTACTCGATTCCACCCTCCCTCCTGGCCCCCTCCACACGCACACAACCCCTATTCACCATCAACTTCTTAATCATAGACTAATTTACTCTATACGGTCGTCATGTTAAAGACGGGGGCCGATACGGGATCATGAGTGGAAAATAAGACCTGACAAATCGAATTGTGATGTATTGGAGACACGACTGCGAAGAAATGGAGCTTTTTCCAAGAACAGCATGTGTGTGTGGGTGGGTGGGTGGGTGTGTGGGTGGGTGGGTGTGTGGATGTGTGGGTGGGTGTGTGGATGTGTGGGTCAGTGTGTGGGTCAGTGTGTGGGGGGTCGGTGTGTGGGTGTGTGGGTCGGTGGGTGGGTGTGTGGGTGTGTGGGTCAGTGTGTGGGTGTGTGGGGGTCGGTGTGTGGGTGGGTGGGTGGGTGTGTGGTTCAGTGTGTGGGTGTGTCGGGGTTGGTGTGTGGGTGGTTGGTGGGTCAGTGTGTGGGTCAGTGTGTGGGGGTCAGTGTGTGGGTGGGTGGGTCGGTGTGTGGTGGTCAGTGTGTGGGTGAGGGGGTGTTTGGGTGATTCTGTTAGTACCATTTGTTAGGTACTACCCCCCTCTCCTCTCTCCCCGCTTGCCATGAATGCGTAGTTATGCCCACGGGTCGCAGTGATTTATGACTGTCCCCCACCTCCTTCCTATTCACTCCACAGTCTGTTGTCCTCGGGTCAGTTTACACCTCTGACCTTGTTTTGGTTTATCTTAGTTGTTCATGAATGGGCTAGAAGGTTCTGGACCCTAATAGTTATGAAAGATATTTTGTTCTCGTAGGATTTAAACCCAGAACGTTCCTAAAGATTTAGAATATAAAGACTAGAGATAGAGATAGGGAGAGGAATCGCCTGCATCGCACGAGAAGAGTACCAAGCTGGGCTGGCCACTATTGTAATTGTTACCTGTCATTGTAACCCTTCTATTGTAAACGCTATCGGCTATTGTGAGTTTCTATCTCTTTACATTAATAACATATGTTATTAGTCGTTATTGTTAGATCTATATTAGGTTAACAGTTTAACTAATTATACTGTTTATTCCTAACCACAAGGTATCGTGTGTTTAATTGTTATTTACTTGTTATTATTTCATTACATTAAATTAAGAATTGTAAAGTCAGTTACTGTGTGAAATCTTTCTTTTTGTGTTACGTGCCGTGTTAAACGAGCCATTTAATCATTTCTCTCAACTTTATTGTAATTTAGAGAGTCAATAACCCTTGCTGACGTAACACCATTGTTACAGTTATTGTCATCTCTTCGCGCTAATTTTTTTTGTTTTTGTTTAGTTTTTTCATGACAGAAGCACACACTTTAAAGAAAAAATCATATTTCGTTAAATCCGTACGAACAGACTTGGATCGCAGGTGAGATTAGTGAGGTGTATCATCGCCTTGAGGTCACGTGTGAGATTACTGAGGTGTCTCATCGCCTGGAGGTCACGTGTGAGATTACTGAGGTGTATCATCGCCTTGAGGTCACGTGTGAGATTACTGAGGTGTATCATCGCCTTGAGGTCACGTGTGAGATTACTTAGGTGTATCATCGCCTTGAGGTCACGTGTGAGATTACTGAGGTGTATCATCGCCTTGAGGTCACGTGTGAGATTACTGAGGTGTATCATCGCCTTGAGGTCACGTTAAAACCAAAGGTAAGTCGGTCGTTAGGGCTACGATTTCACTGTATGACGCCGGCGATCGGTTCATTCATCTTAGATCTGTAGATTTTATCAGATCCACGACCTTGTCGTCTAGACCAGTGCTTCTCAAAGTGGTGGTCCGCGGACCGGTGCCGGTCCGTGGGCCATCCGCTGCCGGTCCGCAGAAGTTATCAAAAAAGACATAAAAAATTTGTCAGTGCAGGGAAAATAGTGCACCAGTCCCTGGTGCAATGGGAAAAATTCCTGCCGGTCCGCCATACTAAAAATTTTGAGAAGCATTGGTCTAGACACCTGCTTGACAAATAGACCGTGGCGGGCAGACGATAAAAATAATAGATACCAGCGATATTTTCGGGAATTCAATAAAATATAACCGAGAATAAAGTGTTGTAGGATTTCGGTGAGAAATGATTTTAATACGAGCGGTCATGACTGTACATCTCAGGGTTGGGAAAACTGCGGTCCGCGGGCCCAATGCGGCCGATAATGGCTTTTGTGTTGCAATGTTCTTTCTTGGTTTCGTTGGATCGTGTGTCAAAATAAGTGCATAAACCCGTGTGAAAGATTTAAAGCATCCATTTTTTATGTGCATAATGTTACATCTCAACGCATATATATTGTGATGAAGATTTGCTGCACGGTAACATTAAATTGCTGCGCGGTCTCCGGCACATAGCTTCACGCCCGCTCAGCTTCGAGGGAAAATTGCTGTGTGGTCCTTTTGGGGAGTTTATAAGCGACCCGGTGAAACCTGCAGCAAATTTGAAGAAATGTAATAAAATTTTCACTCATAATGGTGTAATTTTGAAATAAGTCAAACATTTTTTTAAAGTTACGACCCTTTGACATTTCCTGACTCACTGATGCGGCCTTGGAACTAAAAAGGGGTTTTCTCACCGCTGGTGTAAGCTGATTCAAACATGGTTTGTTTTTAGCTGCTGACAGTTTTACGCCATCAATTTTAATTTTGAAAATGTGAGCGACCGGCATGCGGCCTTTTCATTATCACGTGATTGTGGAAATACGAGTTTTAAAAAAAAACAAAAAAAAACACTCACAGCTGTTTGTAATTAATTTTCTAAAATTATTATTTTAATTGCTTTTTTTTATAAAAAAAAATTGTAAAACAATCAATGGATATTTGATTCATCACTTTCTCAACCCACCCCACACCTGGATCACCATCCATTCATTCCACCCCCACCCCCCCACCCCCGTGGATTTTCTCTCAACGGTCAGTTGCATAGTTTTTGTATGAACTAATCGTGATTGATATATCTGTGAAATAATGAATTTGAGTTTTAAAAATAATGATCCGGTTGCTGTTGATATCAAAATTACATGCCTGAAACATTTAAATGAGTGATTTCCATGAATGTGATATGCGGCAAAAGAGAAAGATCTGTCAATGAGCAGAGTACATTTACGTTAATGCTGTACTCATGTCAGCAGATGATTGGTGGGGGAAGGCGGAAGTGAGTTGGTGATAGAGACGGATGGAGAGACGAGGGAATAGGGAGAGAGAGAACAACGAGGAATCAATAAGAGAGAGAGAGAGAGAGAGAGAGAGAGAGAGAGAGAGAGAGAGAGAGAGAGAGAGAGAGAAATTGAGAAAAAGAAAGATGAAAATAGAAGGTAAGAAAGATAATGAAATATTCGAAGCAGATAGGGAGACAGACCGATAAAGAGAGAGAGAGAGAAAGAGAGAGTGAGAGAGAGAAGAGTTATATGTAGTTTAATATGAGAAAATGGCGCTGACAATGATCCATTCCACATAATGTAGTCGTTCTATCATCATCATCATCCACATTATCCAACCCCTCCATTCGTTTGACTTTAATGCATGGTATCTTAGCTGCTACCGACCATCACGTATTAGACCAGCGCCGGGTACCAGGTGTGTCGCGTCTGGCCTATTATACATGTACAAAGAACTAAACCACAATAGGTTAAGACCTTAAAAAAACACAAAACGCAAACGACGTTTAAATCAAACAGATCTGTTGACATTTAGCCCCCTTTTTTAGCACTCTGTTTGTGTGTGGTGCGTTTTGTATACACCAGTATCTCCTATCCAATGGTGGTGAACTTTTTTTTTGTGACAACGCGCCCTAAGTTTAACCAAAAACACACTTTATTTATAGCAAAATGCCAACACTCCAATGAAACCCGAAAATTGGGGCTTGGCTCAGCTGATTTGATTAATGATGTAATATTTTAGTCGCGTGTCGGCTGATGAGGTTCTGCGTTCCGACTGTGGCACGCGTGCCACAGGTTCGCCATCACTGTCCTATCATCAATGAATGGCTTACGCCTACACCAACTAGGTGACACCGAGGATAAGTGAGTCATTTTCAGCCGCTATACGTAGACAACAGACTCGAAGCTCCATTCAATCTTGCCGCACATTTTCTTGTGGTGAGAAAATACAACTTTAAAAAAAAAGACTTCCTCAAAGCTCTTCTGTACCTGCCGTGCTAAAAGGTGTCGACGAGAACCTGGAGCAGAGGGGATCTGGACTTGAATGGATTAAAGGAGTGGTTCTAAAACTGTGAGGATCTGGACTTGAATGGATTAGAGGCGTGGTTCTAAAACTGTGAGGATCTAGACTTGAATGGATTAGAGGAGCGGTTCTAAAACTGCGAGGATCTAGACTTGAATGGATTAGAGGAGCGGTTCTAAAACTGCGAGGATCTAGACTTGAAAATGATTAGAGGAGCGGTTCTAAAACTGCGAGGATCTAGACTTGAATGGATTAGAGGAGCGGTTCTAAAACTGTGAGAATCTAGACTTGAATGGATTAGAGGAGCGGTTCTAAAACTGTGAGAATCTAGACTTGAATGGATTAGAGGAGTGGTTCTAAAACTGTGAGAATCTAGACTTGAATGGATTAGAGCAGCGGTTCGAAAACTGTGAGAATCTAGACTTGAATGGATTAGAGGAGCGGTTCTAAAACTGTGAGAATCTAGACTTGAATGGATTAGAGGAGCGGTTCTAAAACTGTGAGAATCTAGACCTGAATGGATTAGAGGAGCGGTTCTAAAACTGTGAGAATCTAGACTTTAATGGATTAGAGGAGCGGTTCTAAAACTAAGAGTCTAGACTTGAAATAAATTGGACGACTGGTCCTATCATTGAGGGATATCTAGATATGAAATTTAAAAAAAAACTAAAAGAAGAGGTTCTTAAAATTAGGCAATGTGCGCTTAAATCAATTGAATGAATTTGTTCTTATATTGTAGGGATCTTCACGTAAAATACTTACATTTGTGGAAACAGGATTTCTTGTATTTTTACTGGTCTGAGAATACTTTCAACTCTCTTCCTGAATGGTTTAAAAACATATATGCAAGCCATGCGCACTTTAAGTGTGTTAAAGAATTCTCTCTCTCTCTCTCTCTCTCTCTCACTCTCTCTCTCTTTCTCTCCCCTCTCTCTCTCTCTCTCTCTCTCTCTCTCTCTCTCTCTCTTATAGATTTGTACGTCAAACAGTGCTTCAAGTTAGACCGCGCGAAGTTTCGTAATTCTTGCTTTGATTTCGCCCCACAGAATATTAATGTTCAATTAAAAAAACACACTATTTTTCTGCTCTCATAAAAACAATAAAGGACTCCAAGAAAACCAAGCGTCCAGACACCCGCCTACAATTAGTTCTGGTCAAGCTACTAATACTACTGACCGTTGTCCGGGGCTTAACCTAAATCCCAGACCACGTGACTAATTGAAGGGGATTAATCGGGAATCGAGAGTAAATCTGGGCAGAGTTATTGCCCCTCCGACTTCACGGACGCCACCATCAAAAAAGCTGCAAAAAGGTCGGGTATGATAAATACCCGGCCAACCCACTACCCCACCCACCCCCACCCCAACACATCACTACCGTAGTCCTGGTATCAACAATTGACCAACTGACCTGAAACTCAACATGAATCTGACCATTGGATATCTGAACTTTTAAGACACGAGGCAGATCTCAAATTGATGATGCTATCCCCCTCCCCCTCCGACCGCACACACATTTTATTAAATTGTATTTGTCTTACTTTGCTTTTTTGTCTATTTGATAGACGAGGAAGGTTTTTTTGCCGAAACGTTCGTTGATCTGTGACGTATTGTAAAGCTTATACATACTAGGGGTGTACCGGATTTCAGCTCCGGCTCCGGCGAATCCGGCCATTTTTAAAAATACGGTTCCGGATCTGGCAGGATTTCACTTCATAAATCCGGTCAAATCCGGCTAGAAGTTTGAATCCGGTACATCCCTAATACATACCCTGTTTTATTTAATAATATATATCCATTTATTTATCTGAAAGACTCATCTAAATCAGTCTCACGCATATTTTTATCCACACACACAGACACGCCGCCGTGAGGGTTTAGAGGTCACGTGTCTGCCGTGAAGAAAGGTTTGTCCCCATTGTTTGACCTCCCGCCCCCCTTACGTAAGTTACATAACGACTAGTAAGCGACGATTAGTTCCTGGCCCGTGACGGCAACCTAAGAACAGATCAGAAAGCGGATCTGGTGGTCGCCACGTGGTCGCAGTGCTCATGCACAGCTTGTAGATTCACCCGTACAACACAACTGACAGTGTCACAAAATAGAGTAGTCCTGTTTTAAGTAGTTTTAATTCCTCCGAACCGAACTATCGCCCGACATCCATTTGTGAAAGAGCAGGTAATGACCACATGGCCAGTGCTCAAGTCCTGTTGAGCAAAGGTAGGTAACTCCAGAAAAAAAGAAAAGAAATAGAAGTTATGTCTTAAGAAGAGATAGATGGCTGTGAACAGAAACAGAGGACTTCTAGCTATGATTATCTTGAAAACCACACACACACACACACAAAGAAAATTTTCATTCGACACCGGAAGTTGTTGAAACAAAATTCGTTGACGAGTGAGTGGTCAGTCGAACGACAGGGAGGGGGGGGGGAATCAGACAAATTTGGTTTGATCATCTTATATCGCATAATAAAATATTGTTAAGCTTTGATAGCTCTTTATATTTTATATTATGTTATTTATTTAATTTTTTGAGAGTGGGGGTGGTGGGGTGGTGGTGTTGGGTCAGGGAGACGTTCAGCCATTAAAGTGGTACGGGTCGTTTTGTCTCCCTGGGGCGATACGAGATTTCACCGACACCCCCTCCCCTCACAGCAACAATAGGAAGAACAAAGGGGTGGGGGTGGGGACATTAATATGTAATTCAAAAATATTTTTTTTTAAATTATAATTTAAAAAAATAAATAATAATCCAGGATCTTACCTTAATGATATCCCTTCCGTTGGAATGGAATACGCGGGCGAGATTAGATCGATCGCATTAATTGTTTCACTTCTTTAGAGAAGAACAAAAAACAACAAATACTTTTTTTGTAAAAAGTCCAGCAGGATGTACAGCTCTTCCAATGCGATGCGTTAACCCTTCTGCTGGTAGGGTGATATGTTAAGACAGTTCAGATTCCTGGCGATTGTCCACTCTGAATGAGTAGCACACGTAGGAATAAAAGCCCTCGATCATGCCTCGATGGAATAAAAACAGAAAAAGTTATGTCACGAGTATAGGCCGACTTCTGCACCAAAAAGAAACGCGTTTAACGTTTAACAGTCAAACAGAAAAGTTTACTGACAATTTTAAGTAACTTTCTATTACTGAAAAAACAAAAAACAAAACAAAAGAAAAACAAATTATATTTTTTTTAAAAAGCTGCTATAAAAAGAACAAAAAGTTATCTTACGAAACAAAACAAGTAACACCTAAAAAAAAGAAAAAGAGACCAACAGGAAAAAAAACAACAAAACTTTCCTAACAGAAGAAGGCCTAAAAATCTTGGGCCACAACCAGAATCTAGAACACAACACAACGCGTCGTCTGCTAGAAAAATAGTGCAGTAGTGCACAGTAGTGACTGCACACTCAGTTCGCTCCCTTTTCTACTGCATAATCGCCTGCTTCCCAAACTATTGCATGCGAAATGCAGTCAGAGCCTCTTTTTTTTTAAACAATATTTTTTTCTTCTGTTAACCCCAAACAGTTTTATTTTTGGTGTGCGCATTTCTTTTTTACTTCAGTTCTCCCGTCTTTTATTTTGTTCGCCTCACACTAAAGGTTTATTCGTGGAGGAAGGAGATGTGGAGAGAGGAGGGCTGAGGTGAGGCAGTCGATGACTACTGTAGGAAAGGGTGGGGGGTGGAGGGGGGGAAGAAGAAGTGGGGAGGGGAGACTAAAATAAAGAAAATGTTTGGTTGGAATGACTTGGTTAAGTGGCGGGACGTAAGGTGAGTGCTAGACGTAGGATCGGAGAAAGACATGCTCAGGAGGTATGGGGGGTGGGAGGGGTGGTGGGGTTAAAGCGGAGAGGTGAGGTAATAAGGTTAGCTAAAAATCTTTTCTTTTTTTTTAACCTAGTCTCATTATGAATCTAATGTGGGTCATCGCATTTTGAGGTGAGCTTTGATTGGAGCACCGTGAGCAGAAAGAAAACAATGATGAGGGGTAGTTTTGGTTGAGCTAGGTTTTTTTTTAATGTACGCTATGCGGGGTAAGGGGTTATCACATAGACGCTGGATATTCAAGTGCTTATTTCATTTAAAACTTAAAAAAAAACCCAAATCAAATCGTTGCAAATAAATAAGTTCTAGTTTTCTTGACCACCAGTTATGATGTTACCAAATCTCGAAGTTTGAAGACACGGGCGTTGTATAGGGATTCTGAAAAGTACAGAAACGGGGTAGTAAAACTAAAAACTCCTATTCAAAGATTCCCCGAGAGCGCGAACATGTCAGTAAAAAAAACATGAGAAACCCTGTTTAAGAAATTAGTTGAAACGGCACATTAATTATTATTTTTCTATTACTCTATTCATTTTTCTTCCTATTACACCATTCCTTTTTCTTCCTCTTAAATCATTCTTTTTTCTTCCCATTACACCTTTCCTTTTTATTCATATTATACCATTCCTTTGTCTTCCTATTACATCATTGTTTTTTCTTCCTATTACACCATTCCCTTTTCTTCCTATTACACCATTGTTTTTATTCCTATTACTCTATTCATTTTTCTTCCTATTACACCCTATCTTTTTCTTCCTATTACACCATTCCTTTTTCTTCCTACTACACCATTCCTCTTTCTTCCCATTACACCATATATTTCTTCCTATTACACCATATTTTTTTCTTTTCCTATTGCACCATTTCTTTTTCTTCCTACAACACCATATTTTTTCTTCCTATTACACCATATCTTTTTCTTCCTATTACACCATATCTTTTTCTTCCTATTACACGCTTTATTCCCGCTACTACACAATGTCTCTATGAAATACTCTTTTCTTCTTAGCTTAGTTTTTTGAGAAATTTTCTCAATAAAAATTTAATGTTTTAATAAAATGCACTTCACTGGAAAATTTAATTTGTTTATTTAGTTTAATTCTGTTTATTCGCATTTTAAATATTTTGAAATTCTCCTCACAACGTCATGACCAATGTTCCCTGTAAGCTGCGTGGCCGTGCAGAATTTTGACCGACGCCGAGCAGCAGTTTAGAATTACCGTGCAAAAAATTTTGCAAAACATTGCAAAACTGCGAATCTTTTCACACGTGGATTTTTTAAAAATATACACGGACCAACGAACCTTAGAATCTAAGAATCTAGATGCAACATTGGTTATGACTGTCTGTTTAATCCAGGCCTCTATAGTCTCAAGGCGATGCTCCCATTTAATTAACAAAACAACTGATGAGGCGGAGCGTGACCCTTCCCAGGCACTACCCTGAAATTCATTTGTTCGAGTAATTCAAGTTACTAGTGCTAGCCCAACTTTCTTAAGTGACCGAGACTTAGCGCATCCCCCCTCCCTATGTCGAAGGGGTTGCATTGACCTTGAGAAGAATCTGCCCCTAAGTTTTCAAATTTTAAAAATCAAAGTTATAGAAACCCAGGGCGTGCCACACACTTGCCGGGACTATCTTCAGATCACGATCGCTACCCCACACACTTGCCGGGACTATCTTCAGATCACGATGGCCACCCCACACACAACTTGCCGGGACTATCTTCAGATCACGATGGCCACCCCACATACTTGCCGGGACTATCTTCAGATCACGATCGCTACCCCACACAACTTATTGGGACCATCTTCTGATCACCATGGCTACCCCAAAAAACGTATTGGGACCATCTTCAGATCATGATGGCTACATCACACAATTTGCCGGGAGCATCTTCAGTTCACGATGGCCACCCCACACACAACTTGCCGGGACCATCTTCGGATCGTCTTCGACAGTGTTAGTTACTTGAGGGGGACGATAAAACCGTCTCAAGGGAAATAACTACTACTAGCTTTATGTGACCGCCTATGCCGGACTCGGTTGTCGGTCGTGGTGGGAGAAGAGTTCGGGCGAGCGGACGGTTGAACAGTGGGTGATATAACCATAAGATATAAAATTTAGACTAATAAATAGTGGTTAGGAAAATTTTACTGGGACATATCCGAACGGGGACCGAGGCTCTATGATGGACACGGAGTCGCTGTGTGGATAATGTTTATGCTGCCGGCGCACAGTACATACAGCTTTCAGTTTAACTGCAATGGATGGTTTATTTTTACAGCCTCGGCGAGGAAGGAAGAAAAAAATGTAGACGGCCTCCTTCTTGGTAACTGGCGGAGTAGTGTGTTTCCCCCCCCCCTCTCGACGTATCTTTGCAGAACCTGGTTTTGTTGGGGTCAGGGCGACCTTGGTGGGTATCTTGAACGCCTCAACGTTAGGTAGCAACAGTCAGGTAACAAGACAGAAAGGTGGAGGGGGGGTTGAGGGGGGCCGAGAAGGCCTGATGGAGAAAAGAATGCCCCCAGGGCAAAGCTGGGCTCCATTTAAAAAAAATTGAAGAATGCATGTATTATGAATTATCTGTTGGTGAAGCAGTCAGAACGGGGGCTATTTTTAGCACACGGCCTGCCAAGAAGAGACATTAACCTAGTGTTTTAATTTTTAACGCCCGGATGAACTTTTCAGCCCTTTCATCGTGCAGCTCATTGCGTATTCTTCTCTGTACCTTAAAAGAACTTAAAAATATTTTTAAAAAAAAATAAGAGCAAGGTAAGTTATCGAGATTTAAGATCTTGTTTCACAATTATTATTATTTTATTTTATTTTATTTTTTAAATTTTTTTATTTAACGGCAGCGCGTTTTTTTCGGCCAACTAATCTTAACCCTTGGCGGCCCTAACTAGAGCAGTGGTGGCGACCCTTTCTGGGGCCGCTCCCAAATTTGAACCAAAACCCACATGTTTATAGCAAAGGGCCAACACTCCAAAGAAACCCGAAAATGGGAGATTGGATTTAGCTGGTTTGATTAAAGGAAGTAATATTTTAGTCGCGTGCCGGCTGATGAGGCTCTGCGTGGAGACAGTGGCACGCGTGCCATAGGTTCGCCATCAATGAACCAGAGAGAGAGAGAGAGAGAGAGAGAGAGAGAGAGAGAGAGAGAGAGAGAGAGAGAGAGAGAGAGAGAGAGAGTCTATCTGCTCATTTCAAACTTTTTTTTTGGATCCGCAGTACAACGAACTTTTTGAGTTATAGATATGCTCACACACACACACACACACACACACACACACACACACACACACACACACACACACACACACACACACACACACACACACACACACACACACACGCACACACGCACGCACACACACAGCCTTTACACTGGTGTATTCCATAGGAGTATTAGTAATACATACATTTTATTTATCTGATCTATTACAGACCCAGCGGCGTAGTGTGGGTAAGTGCCGCCCGGGGCAGAAACCAGGTTTGCCGCCTCCTCCCTACCCCTGGAAAATGATGTCAACTATGTTGACGCTATAAAGAAAATATATTTTTTTTATTATAAATAAATAAATATTAAGGGACTATACAATTAGAAATATATTAGAAATAAATACACGAAGAAATGCTTTCATGTGTTGAAAAATAATTGAAATTTCTTGCTTTTTCTCATAGCACAATCTTTATTGTATTAATGTTGTCAGCCGTACCATGGTCAATAGCCAAAATTGCTAAAAGAAATGGGTAAATCTCGGTGTATTCGTTATTGAACGTCATTAAATTTTCCATTAACGTAATTGGAGATAAGCTGCTTTCTCCACAGGTTTAAGGAAAATTCTGCGTAATGTTATTTTTATTAGACATGCAACTACAAGCTTAAATATCTTAATAAACTTGAATAAATCAACTGGGCTTGAATTAATAATTCATTTTTTTAAACCCCTAAAGTAAAATAGGTTTTTATTGAAAATGTCATGTTAGATACTTTGAATTTAAATGCTATAACCTGAAAGCGAACATTTCAAAGTCCAGTGGATTAACTGGTGTACGAAAATCATATCTGTTTCCCGAATTCTTTAAACTGCCAAAATCTCACATGAATTTCTAAAGTAGCCTCACCTACAACTTTCTTCTCAACTTTTTTCTACATAACATGGCCAAAAGTTCCACTTTGATCGCCAAAAAGTTGCTGTCTTGTTCTTTGAATGGAAGTTTACCATTAAAATGATGAGTTCTTCGCGTTAAATTATAGCAAATGCCAAAGCATCCTTCAAGTATTACATTACATTCTCTGAGAGTAGCCCCTGAAAGCATCCTTCAAGTATTACATTAGATTCTCTGAGAGTAGCCCCTGAAAAGCATCCTTAGCATTATAATTTGTAAATAATTTCGGGCATCATTGACTTTATAACGAACATGTTTCCAGATAGTTAATCTTTCCAAATATCAAATTTTTTTTAAAGCAAAGAAAAGGAAAAAAGTTTCACGGTGGCTAGCAACGTTCCTGAAACTGTTCGTGCGTTTAACTTTTCGCCTGCCTCAAGAAACGAGAGAGCGAATTATTGTCAGTAATAACGTCCCACACTCTAACAACAACTTTTTGTCACTTTCTTTTACTTTTTCTTGTACAACAACATTTTGTTGTTCTATTTAAATAGTCTATTCTTTTTTATCAGATTTCTCATTCCTTCTATTTTTCTATTTGCGAAAACTTTAGTAATGTTGAGCACTTGTTCATACGTAAATTATTCATAGATTTAGTTTAAGCCACTTGTTAATTCTTTCAGATAAGCAGTTTAGTTCATTTTTTAAATATAATTAAGGAGAATAACCCATTTAAATATGCAACATTTATTTTCACAATAGGCACAATAACTTACACGCGTTAAAGTCATTCTCGTGATACCCGCCTCATCTCTATTTTGGTTTTAGGTTAGTGTCTAATTTGGATAAGTTAATAATGTCAATATGTTGGACATTCTCAATCTCGCAAATCTGTATGTACGGGATTGATTTATATCAATTACGTTCATGAATTTTGTTAAAGTTATTAGGTTGTTAATGGAATTTAACGGATACGGCAATTTTCGTTTCAACAAGATCAGCGGCTAGCAAACTTAAATCATTTATAATAACCAGCACACAAGTGTCGTGTTCTTATACTACTCCAGCCTCTTGGTTTTTCAGATCATTAGCATTAGTATCCGAAGACTTATGGAGTTTGAATTTTTTGGCAGTAGAATTTTTTTTTACATTATTTTATTTAAAATAGTTTCTTCATTTTTAAATCCTGTATATTAACTCGTGGTGTCTGCTTGCTTGCACCCTTGAACCCTTGCACCCTTGCTTGTCGCCAAAACTTTGGATCAATTTTTAACCCACTTTCTCGTAAGCTAGCGAGCTGAAATTTTGCAGGCAGTTTCGTACCGATGATAAAAACAATGTATCAAAATTGAATTATTGATTTTTTAGATTATTTTATTTATTCCTATGTATCATGTTATTTTTTGAGATAGAGTGTAAGGGTGCGCATTATATTGAACAACCTTTCTGTCGCGCAATAAGGTGTGTATTTTATTGACAACACTTTTTATAAACATATTCCTGATCGGTGCGCATTATATTAAACATGTTTTATGACACAACTACAATTTTGTATTTATGGATGGTCCTGCGCTGCGTATTATAATGAACATTCTTTTAGTTACTTCTTGTACATAAAGGATTTATAGTCAAAAACTTGTTTTTTTTACGTTTTTTAAATTTTATTTACGGGTTTAAAAAAAAATCCTTTATATTAACTCGTGGTGTCTGCTTGCTTATTTGCGGCCTTGCTTTTCGCCACAACTTTGGATCGATTTTTAACCCAGTACCTTGTAAGCTAGCGTGCTGAATTTTTGCAGACAGTTTTGTACCGATGATAAAAACTATGTATCAAAATTTCAGATCGATCGCATGTACTGTAATTAAATTATTGAATTTTTATATTATTTTATTTATTCCTATGTATCATGTTATTTTTTTAGATAAGAGTGTCGCGGTGCGTATTATATTGAACAACCTTTCTGTCGCGCAATAAGGTGCGTATTTTATTGACAACACTTTTTATAAACATATTCCTGATCGGTGCGCATTATGTTAAACATGGTTTACGACACAACACCAATTTTGTATTTTTGGATGGTCTTGCGCTGCGGATTATAATGAACATTCTTTTAGTTACTTCTCGTACATAAAGGATTTATATTCGAAAACTTGTTTTTTTACGTTTTAAAAAAATAATTAAATCCTTTACATTAACTTGTGGTGTCTGAGTTCTTGATTGCTTGCCGAAAAAACTTTGGATCGATTTTTAACCCACGTCCTCGTAAGCTAGCGAGCTGAAATTTTGCATGCAGAATCGTGCCGATGATAAAAACGATGTATCAAATTAAATTACCAGCTGATCATTTTCACATCATTTAGCATATCAGAATAATTTATATCCAAAATGGAAGTTGAAGTTTTGACATTTGAATCGTTGACATATTTTAGGATAGTTCCTTATCCTTTATTTCTTTTATCAATTTCTCATGGATATATATTTTCTTTTGATAAAATATTTTAATTTGAACAAAAAATTATTCTTAGAAGCTAATTAACGACCAGCAATTTGCCGCCCCTAACAAAGTGCCACACGGGGCATTTGCCGCTCTATCGCTACGCCACTGTACAGACCTCTATACATAAGAATATTGCATCCTATGCTTATCCGTGGTTTATGCCTCATCTTGTAATTATTATTTATTTAACGTTTTAAATTGTTGATAGAGTGCTGGGGTTCCTGGTTCGATTATCCAATCCATTCCATGTCCGAATTCCTGACGGAAAGAAATAGAATTAGAATGTTTTTGTTCTAGCATACGGGACAAGAAAAGTGTTTTTTTCTTTTTTTAATTTTTTTTTATAACCCATGTCTATCTGAGAGTTGCATTAGTTTATCGCTGCGTTGTATTTCCAAGTATTAATTAATTGTCTTATGTATTATTACTACTTTGCTCTTTCCATTCATACACAGACAAGAACATGGCTCACCATTCAACAATGATGATAATTATTACAATGTCGCTGACCGCTCCAATATGCCAACATCTTTTTAACAAATCATTGTCACTGATTTTAGAAATAATGACAGATGAGCAAAGAGGGTGCACCACTAAAACCCAAATTAAAAAAGTCTCAAGGGTATACCTAGCCTTATGGATGGACAGATGATGTAGAGAAAGATCTACAGCGTTGTGCATCCAATACTAGAGAACAAAAACGTTGGTTAGGTCTGAATGGAAAGAGGTCGTGAGGCAGGTCCAAGCCCTGCATGGGCTGTAGCGACACAGAGATAAATGAATTTCCACTTATAAAAAAAAAGAAAAGTAATAAAAAAACAACAACTTTTAGTTAAACTAAAATTATTTTTCTAATGTTCATCTTTACACAAATAACAAGAAATTATCATTTTATCATAATCAATTCAAAGCAACAGAGAGGAGTTCAATTTCTAGCAATACGAAAACCGATTAAAAACATGGGAATAATCAAATTTGTTTTTTCTTCCTTCTAACAAAAGCCCCGAAAACGTACCCAATAATGAAAGTGATAAAAAAATTATAAAAAAAAAGAATTAAACTAATACTAAAACAAATATTGATCATATATATTTTTTTATTTATAAATGTATTTATTGTTTCTCTTGTTTTTATCTGTTTTTATTTTTCAAAATAAATCTTGTTAGCTGGCTAAATCTAAAGTTCATAGCAGACTTATAACAGATTGGAAGCAGTTAGATAGTGGAATAGTTGGTAGCATACAAACTAAGGGAGAAGAATAGCTGAACACTTACAGTTGTTTAGTGCTTGAAAATCTGTGAAGCTCGCATTACGCAACTACATTTGAGGTAAAAGTGTCTGGCCCAAAAGCATGGACATCACAGGAACTAAGGTTTCTTTTACAGTACACCTAGTGTCGAAATTTTTAATTATTTTTTAAAAAAACAAATCAATTTAAAATGAGATAAATTGAGGTTGGGCTGCAATTAGGTGGGTAAAATGTTATTGACATTGTACGGGTGAGCTCGAAAAGACGCAATAAAAATCGAAAGTACCAAGAAGCGCGGATAAAAGGATGTACGAAAATAGAATCAAATGTATCTGCAGTGTGCAGTCCAAGAATATAACAGCCGAAAAAGAGCTCTTAACAGTGTTACTTTACGTAACTCACCGATAATAATTAATTCTTAACTTTGGGTCGTGGTTCAAACAAAAACTTATTTATCGAACCGAAAAACTGCAGATTTCGGGACAAATTATTCGACTCCACATATATAGTGGTATCAATAGCAAAGGTGGGGGGGGGGATACAACCAACAACAAAATAATACGCTGGTCTACGTTTTATAAAAATATACAGCGGCGCAGCGTTATATGTGCCCCCAGGGGCAGAAAACTTTTTTTTTGCCGTTCCCTACTTCCGCCCAACAGATATTTGTTGATATTTTTTTAAATTAGAAAGTAATGACAAGGCCATGTTACATTTTTGTGTTAAAAATAAATATAATAGAAAATCTTTCGTTTCTTGTATGCAATTGAAATTTTCTGCCTTTTATCGTGGCACAATCTTTGTCGGGCATACTATGCCCAAAGCCAAAATAGCTATACATTACTCAATCTTGGTGTATTCATCATTGATAGTTATTAACTTTTAATTAACTGTTTTAAAAAAAATATATATAATTTTTTAGAGAGGCTTCTATCACAGTTTGAATACTTAGAAAGTTGTAAGCAATGTTCGAATTAATAATCTTATATTAGGTATGTTAACTTCAAATATAAGTATATTAATAAACTTGGATAAATAAATCAAGTGGGCTTGAATTCACGAATTCATTTTTTTAAATCTGAGGTAAAATATTTCTTTCTTGACAATGTCAATTGAAATACTTTTAATTTAAATACTCATATTTAAAGGGCGAAAACTTCAATATTCAGTAGATGAGCTGGTATATGAAAAATCATATCTTTTCCACAAATTCTGTCACTGCTTAGACCTCAAATGAATTTCAGCAGCAACTTCATCATTCGAAGAATATGAATTAATTCTCAAACTGTTTTTCTCCATAACATGAGTTAATCTTCGCTTCGAGTGCCGAACAATGTTCTCTCGTTCCGTGACTGGAAGGTTAATTTAAAAATTAAAATGCTAAGGTCTCCACATACAATTTTAGCTAATGTGACAGCATGCACTCTTTAAGTATTCCATTAGTTTCTCTGTGAGTAGCCTCTGCAGAGCGCTTTCTTGGAACTTGAACTTGAACTATAATCCCTTAACCCATCGTTGGGTCGTTGGGGCACCATCGTGAACTGCTCACTATCTCACGCCATTTGTCCCGGTCCTGTGCTGCCTTTTGAGAGTCGCTGAATGACAGGCTTGTCCACTCTTTGATATCTTCTTCCCATCTCTTCTTTTGTCTGCCTCTTTTCCTTCCTCCCTGGACTGTGCCTTGCAATATACTGTCTTTGTGAGACCTCCAGTACTTGTCACGGGTCCGTACCATCGTAGTTTCCTCTTCTTAATGGAGGTGAGAAGGTCCTCGTAGGGGCAAATGACAATACTTATTGTACTTGGAACTAAACGTTTGTAAATAATTTAGGGCATCACTGACTTCCTATAGTGCATGTTTCTAGATTGTACATGTTTACAATTGTAAAAAAACAATTTAAAAAACTACAACAACTAGAAAACAAGAGAAAAAGATGTCATTGCGACAAGAAAAGAAGTCTTTACGCGTGTTTAGCTTTGTGTCTGCCTATTAGTTTTTCTATAGCTTTCAAAATAACCTCTAAATTGCTCGATGGTTTCTCCATTTTGTATCCTGTGGAATTCGCCGCCCCCTAACTAATGGCCGCCATAAGCATCCCATTGATTTTTGTTTGAAATTGATCGGGTACATTCATTTTCGCTTCTGCAAGAGCGGCTGTCAAATTTGAAAGACCAAATAAGTTACCAGCACATCAGTGTCAATTTTTCCTTACATACAGGCCTCATAGTTTTTTTACAAGTTAAGTAGCATTAGTATCGGGGAATTATTATTTTTTTAAATCCCTTATATTAACTTCGCGGCCGTCTCTCTCTCTCTGTCTTGGGCTCGGCGGGCGGGCGGAAAAACAGAAGTCAAAAATGACCCACTTCCCATGATCCGATCGAACTGAAATTTGGCACACGGACCCGTCTGACCTTACAATGCATCGTATCAAAATTTCAGATCGATCGAACGTACCGTAATTAAATTAATGCATTTTTAGTTTATCCTTATATGAGGTATGTAATTCAAAATTCACTGTTTGTTATTGTTTTTTTTCTTCCAGTTTCACGTGAGTTTGAGTTGACGCCGACCGTCGTGTTGACGCCGACCGTCGTGCCGACACCCCCTCACATCCCACCCCCATTTATTAAAGACAAGGGACATCACTCGGTGTCAGTCTGTAAATGTTTGAAAATAATCAATACTGTTAGTTATGTCTCATATATAAGGGATTTATAGTCAAAAACTTTGTTTTTACGGGTTTGTTTTATTTTAAATGGAGTTTGAAGTTATGTCAGTATAAAATTCACATATTTTAGGATAGTTCCTTTTTTAAAAAAATAATTTATTTCGTTTTTATTTTATTTTGATAAAAGCTCCACTCTTTTCTATAAAAAAATACAATAAATCTTAGATGCTATTTATACACGAGGATTTTACCGCCCCTAACAAAGTGCCACCCGGGTCGTTTGCCTCCTTTGCAACCCTTCATCTGCTACGCTGCGGAGAATTATTCGAGAGAAACATGATAATAAAAGGCATATTTCAATTATTATTATTATCATACTATTGTTGTTGTTGTCTTTGTTAATTCCATTCACAGTTTTACCTGTCATTTTATAAAAATTGTTTTAACCATAAAATAACAGGGTTACAGTTTCAGCTCAGCTTCTAAAATGTAGTTATCTTCTCACTAACATTGAATTGTATGCTAATATGCCTTGTTAATCGTTACACTTTGAAAATGTCTATCACTCTTACATAAACCTGTTACGAAATGTATGTAACATTGTTCCAAGTCGAGAATATTTTAGTCTCATAAATTCAACCTCAGGGGTAATCAAAACGCGCAGCTATCAGGTAGGAAATTATATTTTAAGAGTCATTTCCTCGAGTTAAAAAAAATATATATGGTACAAACATGTGGTGGACATCTCATAATATATCAACTTTTAATTTATAGAATAACTGAAAATAAGAGGAGCATTTTTGTGTTGTTATGAAGAAATAATGACATGATTGCGCGGTGTATTAGAAACAATGTCTTTAAAGTACTATTGGGTGAAACATGGAAGTATGTTTAGATATCTAAGAAATGAATGCTAAAAGAACTATTGGGTGAAAAATGGAACTATGTTTAGATATCTAAGAAATGAATGCTAAAAGGACTATTGGGGAAACATGGAAGTATGTTTAGATATCTAAGAAATTAATGCTAAAAGGACTTTTCGGTGAAACATGGAAGTATGTTTAGATATCTAAGAAATGAATGCTAAAAGATCTTTTGGGGGAAACATGGAAGTATGTTTAGATATCTAAGAAATGAATGCTAAAAGGACTTTGTAACGTGGCCGTGTGGGCGTGACCTTATCAACTCTATCTTTCTCACAATGATTCCTTGAGGCACTGTTTCAACAAAATAACTTTTAATCACAACTCTATGTACATTAATTTACATCAAGTATATCTCACGTCCGTAAAATAGAACCACACTCCAGTCGCCATGTCTTCTTCTCCTCGGTCATGTGACCACTACCAATTTACCTCTGACCTCTCTCACGTGACAACTTTTGGGGGAAACATGGAAGTATGTTTAGATATGTAAGAAATGAATGCTAAAAGAACTATTGGGTGAAACATGGAAGTATGTTTAGATATGTAAGAAATAAAATGCTAAAAGAACTATTGGGTGAAACATGGAAGTATGTTTAGATATCTAAAAAATGAATGCTAAAAGAACTATTGGGTGAAACATGGAAGTATGTTTAGATATCTAAGAAATGAATGCTAAAAGAACTTTTGGGGGAAACATGGAAGCCTGTTAAAATATCTGAGAAAAGAAATGCTGATCTCTAAACAAGTAAACCTCTACGCAGACACCACCTTACACAAGAGCTAGATGTAAACAGGAAGTCGTTCTTTGAGTCAATCAAACTTAACACTCGTGAAACGTTCCTAGCACACACACACACATACATGCACACACTGACAAGTAGTTTACCAAAACGCTTAATTTTATTATTAGTTAATTATTTTTAAAACTATTTTTTTGTCGTGGTTGTGGTTAAAACGGTGCAGTTATATTCTGGTTATGGTTTATGTGGAATGGTCACACTGGGAGGTGGGGGGGGGGTTCGGTGGGACTAAGAATCTCATTTAGATGGGGTAGTCATTCGGTGATTGTGGTTTAGGTGGGTAGGTCTGTTGTTTTATTTAGGTGGGGTAGCCCTATGGTGGTCATATTTTGGTTTGTTGTACTGTTTGTGTTTCTGAGATTTGACATTTACGGCGGTGGTCCATTCGGCCATTTTGTTGTCTACCTTACGGTAACTGGCTCTGTGATTGCTTCTCGAAAGATATATCCATCTTCTCTTTCGTGTACTGTAACAAAGTTAAATTTGATTTTCAGTAGGGAAAATTGAGCGTTATTTTATTCACTAACCAATTTTTTAATTATTTTTTTTAAATCTCTCTTAGCTAACGCCAGAGACGATGTTTAAATTGTGTTATTTTATAAAATAAATCTTTAAAACATCCGAAATTGTCAGGCGCACTTATTAGTTGCACATACCATAACAAAATCATCAAGTAACCTTTAGAAAAATCAGAGCCTGTCAAATAATGATCTTTTTTTCTTCCTCTTCATAACAATTTTCAAGCCAAGAATGACGTTAACCTTACACGAAAGTAATATTAAATAGACAAAATAATAACGTAAGAATACTTTAGAGTCAACTAATGTTGCTTCTAATCTTTTAGCATCCTGACAGTTCAGGTGTCCTTGGTCCGGATGTCTCTGAACTTATGTTTGGGCGTGGTGGTGGGTGGGGGCCCTTGGGTGGGGGCCCTTTTGGTCGTTGGCCCATTTGGGTTGGATGGGGGCACTTTCGGTCCGTGGCCCATTGGGGGTGGAGGGGGGCCCTTCGGGTCCTTGGACCATTGGGAGTGGGTGGGGGCCCCTTTGTTCGTCTTCCCATTGGGGGTTGGTGGGGCCCCTTTTGGTCGTTGGCCCATTTAGTGGATTGCTGAGGCCGAATAGAAAGTGATGGAGCCAATACAGTATTGTAGGGTGGCCCTTTTGGTCGTTTGCTTATTCAGTGTATTTTCGAGGCCGACTCATCAGCGTCGAAATCTATGGACTGGAATAATTCTGATATACTTAATTCGGTTTCATGACAAAACGACAAAAGACAAAACGACAAGTGACAAAACGACAAGTGACAAAATGACAAAACGACAAGTGACAAAACGACAATGTGAAAAAATTACATGGGTACAAAACGACAAGGTGACAAAACGACAACCTGTCCACTGTCTTTAATGCCTTATATACACGAAAGTTTAATCAAATTTATAAGATAATCTACATGCCAAATGGTTGGTGAAACACGGTATTCGGTTATAAGACTTTTTTTTAAAAAAAATCTCTGCGCCCTGTACGATCATTAAAACCATAACAGTTGCGCATTAGGTGCTTACTATTTTCATTTGTTGGACGACAATTTAACTTTACAATACAATCAATCTGCGATGTTAACAGGAGTGTTAAAATAAGAACATGGTTCAGTGGTCCGGGTAGAAAGGTTGGGGGTGTAGCTTTAATACGAATATTTTTTTTTAAATGAATTTATTTTATTGAAACGAAATTTTGTCTGAAGAAGAAACACCACTTCCGTAAAAATATTTCAACTATTCATCAGCATTAAGGAAATATAAAAATAATTTTAAAAAAACACAACAAAAAACATGGCTGACTAATCTGCGGAAATAGTAGATCATGCTAAGGCATTCTGGGAAATTCAACCACCGCATCTTATTCACCAATCAGGTTCTTTGACTTGCTGTAAAACTCCTTAAGAATCAGTGTTGCCTTTAAATTTCTTCTTGTTGTCCTTCTTTATTAACATTTTTTTAAAATTGTTTTTTTAATTATTTACATAGACATATTTATTTTTGCGCATGATTTATTATTATGCTAACAGAATTCGGAAAAGGTGTAAGTAATTTGATTATTATTTCTTCTAATGAATTTATATATAATAGCATAGTTCAGAGACAATAAAGTTGCAGTTGTGCTGGTTTTTATATTTCTATAAATTGATTTAGTGGTGTTATTGTTGGGTAGGGGAACAAATAACTTCATAAACAACTCGCGATGCCTACGGACGTTGAAGGCCGGATGAGCCAGCACAGTAGAAGTTTGCGGTGGGGGGGGGGCGGGGGGTTGGGGTGGCAGACTAAAGAAGAAGGTTTTTACAACTGTCTGGCCGGACTTGGCCGTGAGGTGTTTGTTTTACGCCAAAGTGAAGATAGCGAAAGGAGGTGTTACGCGGGAGAAATGCAATCGGTGAGTTAGGGGGAGGGGGATGGGTGGGGTGGGGAGGTAACAAGTGTTGAGATATCGGGGTGCGGATAAGTTTGGCTTTTGGTGGATAAAGTGTTGAGAGTAAGAGTAAAGCGAGGGTTTAAGGATAAAATGTGGGGAGGAGGGGTAGACGCCCTTGAAAAGTGGTTAAGGGGGATAGGGGTATGGGGCATGTGATGTTAACTGTAAAGTAGTGATGTTGGTTTTTTTTTAAAGGGGGAGGGGGTTGCATTCGAAGAGAGAGGATGGTGGTGGGAAGCAGGTGAATGTCGGGAAGGATGTACTTGTCTTTGGTTTTTGGCGAAAATTTACAATTCGTGGTTTTGGGCAATTGCTCTTCTAACAAATAAATTAGAATTTTAGTTGTGTTTAAGACATGGCCATCCCCTTCAGATCAAACAAATTTCATTAAAATACCTGAACTTTAAGTCCTTCAAGACTGCACTTAAGACGCATCTTTTCAAAATGTATTTACAGAATTAAAGAAACAACAATTCTTTTAATGATCAACGTAGCTTATGTGTAATGTACTGTCCTTTGTGTGGTTATTATGGTATGAATGGTTATTTAATTATTATATGTATGTTATGATCTCCCTGTAAGGCGCTGTTAGCCGGGTTCCCTGCTGGGATACAGCGCTATTTAAATTATCAATTATTATCAATTATTATTATTATTATTATTATTATTATTAACTTAACCGAAGACCTGATGGAGGGGTCTGAATCCGATGACGAATCAGACCTTAAGTGGTTCCTACATTTATTCCAT
The DNA here is from genome assembly GCA_944989445.1 of Ampullaceana balthica. Classification (NCBI taxonomy): domain Eukaryota; kingdom Metazoa; phylum Mollusca; class Gastropoda; family Lymnaeidae; genus Ampullaceana; species Ampullaceana balthica. The sequence continues at coordinate 979,743 of CALYLW010000131.1, read as the reverse complement.
GTCTATATTTCTATTTAATTGAAAGTGATAGTGATTTTAGAACGACCTTCCAATAGCTTCAACATTAATCATTAATTTTCTTTGGAGGCCTTAGCTATATTTCTATTTAATTAAAGGTGAATTGATATTTTATAACAAACAAAACCTTCAATAGCGTCAACATTAATTCTCTTATGTTCTTAGCTATATTTCTATTTCCAAAGTTCCTAGTTACAGCGTGGTTACATTTTGTCCCGTCATCTAATGATATGTCGCAGAAAGTATAATGGGTTGTGCCTTGAAGGACAAAATACAAACCATCCCGGGTCACAAACTCTACTTCACTCCCTGTGTAGCCCCCCCCCCATTTTTTTTCTCTCCGTGGTTTAGTATACTGAAACCTTCCCTGTAGGATATCCTCACATTCCTGGCCGCACCACCACTAGACGCTACGGAATAGCCTTCTCAATAACCAGGCATAACACAATTACCTTCCAGGTTAACTCCCTTGGGGCCCCCGTCCGTGACCTTTGGTGTACCATTGACCCCATTCGATAGTCTGGGTTACAGGCCGCAGGTATAAGCTCCGTCTTTGAGTGTGACCCTCGTGTGGTTTTTGGTAGCTGTATATCCTTTCGTAAGGTACCAGTACCACGAATGACCATTTTGCTAGGGTATTTACGACAGACCATCTTGTTTGGTTAAACAATGTTCCTTTTCATGTTTGGTTAAACAATGTTCCTTTTCAGGTTTGGTTACCAATGTTCCTTTTCAGGTTTGGTTACCAATGTTCCTTTTCAGGTTTGGTTACCAATGTTCCTTTTCAGGTTTGGTTACCAATGTTCCTTTTCAGGTTTGGTTACCAATGTTCCTTTTCAGGTATGAAACAAAGTCGTTTTTAAGAATTGCACAGCATCCATTTTTAGTGTATAATTTTACGCACGACAAACATAAATATTACGGTACCTTTATCAAAATTTGCTTCCTGATAATTATAAACTGCTCCGCGGTGTCGTTCAGATATCTGCGCGACCGCGCAGCTTACAGGGGGATACTGTTGGTTACCAGGAGAAACAAGCCCCAAGTAAGCTCTAATGAAAACATTAGGGATCCCCTACGACCATCGGTCATGGGACTTACTTTTTACCACGATAAACCATCTTGTTTGGTTAAAACGAGAAAGCATCTTGTATGGTTACCACCCAGAAACTATTTTGTTTGGTAACCACGATAAACCATCTTGTTAGGTTACCACGAGAAACCATCTTGTTATGTTACCACGAGAAACCATCTTGTTTGGTTACCACGAGAAACCATCTTTTTTGGTTACCACCCAGAAACCATCTTGTTTGGTTACCACCCAGAAACCATCTTGTTAGGTTACCACGAGAAACCATCTTGTTTGGTTACCACCCAGAAACCATCTTGTTTGGTTACCACGATAAACCATTTTGTTTGGCTACACCAGGAAACCATTTTGTTTCGTTACTACGATAACTTCTTAATTTTAGCTTTTTTTCGGGGGTCGCGTCACTCGCGTGCCTTTAATGTCTGATGCTTCTTAAATTTGCACTTTTTTATATTAAAGGCTTCGACATTGGGAATTCACGGCCGAAGTGGTAAAAACTACTTCAAGTTAAAAGAAAAATCAAAAAGAATAAGGAGATTCACTAACGTTTTATTTATGGTACAAATGTAGGGGGGCCGTACCGGAAGACATCGAATGGTTCGAGCACATATTAAAAGTTAAAAGATTTATCGCCGCAAATTTTTTGTGTGTGTCTGTCTGACCTTGACGTGACTAACCATCATGCTCAGTGGGCCACAGGCCAGGCGATTAAAAAACCAACACACACACATACCACGTGTGGGTGAGGTGTGGAAAGGGTTGCACAAAAATGAGGTCGCGACGGGTGGGGGGGGGAGGGGGTGAGGACTACAGGAGTATGACTGCAGATCGGCATTGAGGGGGAAAAAAGGGGGAGGGGGGCGTACTGTGCATCTTGTTATTGGGTGGTGTCTGTGGTGGAGGGAGGGGGTGGGGTGGGTTAGGGAGGGGCGCCCTCCATTGGCTTACAGCTGGTCGTGAGGATTACCATCAACTCAAGGTCGGGAGTCGGGAGGGAAGAAAGGAGGAACAACATTGCGTTGTCTTGGTTCGGAGTCTCGTTAGGGTGTGGGGGGGTGTGATGTACACGGTTGGGGGAGAGATTGTTGGTGTGTGTGGAGAATAGCAAACCACTGCCTGGCGTCTGCATCATTGAATGACTTCTTCGTTTGTTTTCCTCTATTCCACTCTTCCCCGCTCTCAAACATACACACACGGTACATGGTACATTTAAAATTGAAGTCCTATTGTACGGGAGGGGGGGGGGAAGGGAGGCTATTTTCAATTTTTTTCTGAAGTTTGATAAAAAAAATCTCATACTTAATTTGTTGTTACACTCCTCGTAGAGCGTAACAAACGAACATACTAGTCTGTCACGGAAAATGTTTGCGCCAGAAAACATGCATTCATGATATCAGAAATAGCATTTACTTAATAATAGTGCTAATCTAGTATTTTATCTTATCTTATCTGGTTCAGACGCTCCTTCGAACAATAGATTATTGTGTCCTACGCTTATCTATAACTTAAATCAACATATAAGGTACGGTAGTCTTTTTTTGTGTGCAATGTTTGAAAGTGAGGTACTCTAATTTAAAGTTCAAATGTTAGGACTTTGATATCTGCCGCTGAATGCCGAGAGGAATAAGACTCCACACCACCTCCTCCCCCCCCCCATCGCCCCTTATCAATACTCGCTTCCGCATGTTCGCATGAGGCAGGGGCTCTGACCCCACGTGACCCAGTTTCCCCTACGAGTTTTTATTGTGTTGGTTGGGGAGGGAGTGTGAGAGGCGCGGGGGGGGGGCGTCGGGGCGAGATAATTATATTGCTGGTGCAATCGGACAGTAGGGCGCTCCCCCACTGTAAGTCCTCTGTTCTTCATTGTATTAAAAATAGAGACTTGCATGTTGAGAAAGACGAGAGTGTTGGCCCATCCATGGTAAAAGGTCTGCGTGTGTCTGTGTGTGTGTGTGGGGGGGGGGAAGGGGGGTTGAGAGGCGGTATAATAGTAGCAGTGGCGGGAATATTATTACGACTTGTCTTTGTAGCATTCTCCTCCAGTCTGACTCTATTGTCGCATCGTCGCATCACCTGCAAAGGATTCTATACCGTCTAATTTTTTAATTTTTAAAAATGATTATCTCTGTGTCATCTTGCCATTCGTTGTTTCATCCTCTTAAAACCCGTGCACCGCCAGCGTAAGCTTGACTTCACACAACTCATGACAAATGTTCCCTCTCAGTTTCCGTCAAAAAAATAAATAAATAAATAAAATAAAATAAAAAATAATAGAGTTTATTATTATTATTATTTTTTATTTTATTTTATTTATTTATTTATTTTTTTACATAAGAGTTTATTATTATTTATGCAAATAAGCTATTATTTCTGTGAAATTTTTTTACATCCCACAAACATATTATTTTAGCCCTTTTCAAAATTTGCTGCGCGGTGTCTAGCAGATAGCCGTGCGGCCGAACAGACGCGCAACTTAGAGGGAAATTTGGTCGTTACTAATCGTACATGATTAAATGGAGAGGAATGTTCGGTCTCAACATCAGACGATTTTTTTTACGATGTCTCAACATTCAAATACATGTAGTATCATTTAGATTAAAAAAGAAAACAATAATAATAAATTTAAATAAAAAATTTAAAAAAAGCTGTGTAACCACTTTTAGAATATTATATGTGATGGGATAAGTCCGTCTATAGAGCAAGAGAGACATTCTGAGGTGTTGTCTAAAGGTTTCTTGATGATCTATGTGATGGTATAAGTCAGAGCCGTCTTTACACCATTTTGGGCCCCGGGCAAAGAAATAGTGTTTGGCCCCTCCCCCGCAGGAATAAAAAAAATAAATATACATGATATATATAAATAAACATATTCCCATGGGGCCCCTATGCTCGTGGGCCCCCGGGCAAATGCCCAACGGGCCTATGCGTTAAGACGGCCCTGGTATAAGTCCGTCTATAGAGCACAAGAGACATTCTGGGGTATTTTCTAAAGGTTTCTTGATGATTTTATGTGATGGTATCAGTGATCAGTCCGTCTATGATGTATGTCTGACAGGTTTTGACCCAAAGAAAGGGAAAAGATAACTCTCTGCGTAGGACGCAATAATCTTCTGTATAGAAGGAGCGTCTGTAACAGAAAAGATAACTCCCCACCCCCCCCACTGCAGCCCTCTAGCCGGGGGCCCTTTTGGTCGCTGGCCACTATGACACAGCCTATAAAGTCGGGGGCTGCTTTCGACGCGCACCGTTGTGACACGACCTTCACATAGCCGTTGACCCTACCGTCGGGACCCGTGTCTCTGGGCACAACTGTCAAGGCCATGCAGTTAGTCGGCACCGTTTCGTTTGGTCCTGCGCCGTCGCACAGTTCCAGTGTTTCCCAGACAACTAAAGGTCGGTCCGCAAATCAAATTTTCCAGCAAAACTTGGTCTTGTCACAACTTTCAAAATCTTTATACATAGCTAAAAATAAATTATGAGTTCGCCAAATAAAATAGTGCTTGACGCAATTGTGACGCAATATTCCATATATTTATATAACAAATTTTGATCAAAATTTGTACGGAAAATTTTATGTGTGGACTGACATTTAAGAGCAAATTCTCTCATCTAAGCTAAACAATTTCGTCATTTGACTTCATCTTTTAGAAAAAAGGCATTCGCTGATCGCTGTTAAATTTATTAAGGAAAAAAATTACAGTGTACGCCTAATGAATACAAGGTTATGTTAACGCTTTGTTGAATTGAAAAACAAGTATCTGTTATTATTATCATTTTTTGTTGTTGTTGTTACAGAAGTGATTTAAGCCGTGTGTATAAAAAACGTCAAAAAATCAAATGAGCCTGATTGTGAAACAAATACATTTAAAAAGAAACAATGGACTTCAAAATAAACTTTCTTTGCGGTTAACGATCTAACACTTACCTCTTACCTGCAGCATTTGACCCTCGGCTAACACATTACCTGAACGGGGTTAAGAGCGAGATATGGCAACCACTTCCGAATTTGTTTGAAAAGAGTCTTCTTGTCCGATTTCATTTTGAATGATTTGCTTTGACATTGTTGTTTTTTTATTGATCGTCGACTAAAGGAAACATTACATTTTGACGACAGAGGAGTAAGAATTGGGTTTTGATAGGAGGGGAGAACGTCTTGGGCGGCCCTTTTTTTCTTCATTTTAAGTGGCGATACAGCTGACGACTACTGATGATATTTTTTGGGGGGTTATTTCAAGGGTTTGGCTAAAACCTCTGCTCTCCCCGGGTGCTAGTTATTCCAGCTACGCCCCTGGATTTAAATAATCTAGTTTGTCCTATGCGTATAGCAGTGGTGGAGAACCTTTTAGGGCCGCGTGCCCAAAATTCAACAAAAACACACTTATTTATATAGCAAAGTGCAAAATCTCCCATGAAACCCGAAAATGGGGGTAGGGTTTGACTGGGCTGGTATTTTAGGAAGTAAACATTTTCAGTCGCGTGCCGGCTGACGAGGCTCTGCGTGCCGGCTTTGGCACTCGTGTCATAGGTTCGCCATCATTGGCCTATTGTATAGTCGTTTGAAAAACAAATATGCAGAACCATTGGATATGAATAGATGTATATATATTACTCGCCAAGGCTGAGGTGAATGTCTGGGAAACTTTGATACGTCAAAGAGGTTGTCAGTTGCGGTGGTTCTAAATCTACTCGAATGTCCCCTCTAAGGTTTATTATTCCGCGTGCAAAGTTTATGCACATCATCCATTCTTGGGTGCAACATTTTTACAAAATTTGCTGCGCGTTCATTCTAAACTTCCGCAAGGCATCGGCCACGCAGTTTAAATTGATCATTGGGTTCTACATATTTTTTTTTAAATTATCATAACCGTGCATTTATTGGACGACATGCCCATCTGTTGCCAATAGAATAAACTAAACAAGAAAGGAGGCTAAAACAGAATGGAGGCACTAGAGCTGGCACGGAATTATGCCGACATCCAACTCACCGGCCAATCAAATTAAAACAAAAAGATTTTAAAATTACACAATAGCTGTATAGCTAATAATAAGAAAATTCGTACCAACGTCGCTCTAGAAAACTCTAGATAATGATTTAATATTATCTAAACAAAGCGTGTTTAGAGATATACAAGAAAACTTTCAGTAATCAAAAGATACGAATGGAATCGAATCTCACGTTGGGTATCCAATTCTTTATGTTTTACTTATGCATAAAAATAATTTCTTCACAAAATGTTCACATAGTAATGCATGTTTAGGCTAATTTAAAGTATTTTATAATTCTTTGTTGGTCTCTGAAAGAAATTCCTTTGTGATTTTTATTTATTAATTTTTTTATTTTAAAGTTTTAGTTTTAATGACTTTGAGCTATTGATAAATGCACAGGTGATGTTCTTTTCAAACAAGTAATGGTTTATATACCGGGTAAACTGTAACAGAGATATGATCTCCCCTACTCACACCTCCCCTCATCGAACCCGTGGCAGTCACCAACGACGATGGCAGCGCGGCAAAGTGAGTGCGTCGACTGGACACAAGCCATGTAAACAAGTCAGCGCCGTACTAACTGTCATTACTCCACTGTTCCCTTTAAGCTGCGCGGCCGCGCAGATATCTGCTGACCAACGCCACGCAGCAGTTTAGAATTACCACGCAACAAATTTTGTAAAATGTTGCACAAAAAAATGGTTGCTGGGCAACTTTGCGAACGAGTTTTTAAATTTTTATTTTTTTTTAATATACTTTGGACATGTACCAACGAACCTTTGAGGGGACACATTAGTCAGTACCGCTGTAGAAGCTGACGAAGAAGACAGTTTGCGAGTATAGAGCAAGTAAAACAACAACTATTGAAAAAAATCCTTAACTTTAATTGAGATCGGTCTCGTGATACCTAATAATTGTTGATCTACTATTAAAACTTCAGCAGCTGACCTAGAACAGTGTTTCTCAAACTTTTTATTATAACGTGGACCGGCAGGAATTTTTCCATTGCACGAGGGACCGATGCACTATATAACTGACATGGTAGCGAAATGCCCTTTATTTAATTTGTTTCATTTTATGTGCTTATTGCCGAATAACTAAGATATTCTTTAGGGTATGTATAAATGGTTGTAGATGTAGGATTATAATTATAGTTTGTCTGTCATTTCTTGATAACTTCTGCGGATCAGCGCCGGTTGCATGGCCCACGAACAACCACTTTGAGGAGCACTGATCTAGAACGACTATTCATGGACCTCTGCTATAATGTGATTCCATAATACAAATAAATAAACCCAGTTTATGAAATACATGCTAGATAACAAATTTTAAAAAAATTATTTAAAAAAAATTATTTAAAAAAAAGTTCAGGCATGAATGAGAAAAAGACAGGTACAAAAAAAAACTGGTTGAACCTGTAACTGTAACGTTTTCTTACCTAGCTATCCTTCAATGGAGAAGCTCCAGGTGTTTTGAAAACTCGAAGGTATTGTATTACAGGTACATACGCTCCGGGTTCAAAATTAAAAAAAAAGATACTGACAAGAGAACACAAAAATCAAAGTAAGTTTTTTAAAAAAAGTTAAAGTTTAAAGTTGAAGGGTCTGATCAAAGCATGTTGTGTCTTTGAAACAAAAATTATGGCATTTGAGAATGAGAGAGGGATAGATGGTGAGAAAGAACGACAAAAAGGGTGAAAGAAACAAAGACAAATAAGAATCAAGAAAGAGAAGCTGAAATAAAGAAATGTGGAAGAAATAATAAATGAGTAACTTAAATGAAGAAACACAATGATCAGAGGAATGATAAAGAAAAGAAAACAGAGAGAAAGAATAAAAAAGGGCAGAAATATAGGAAGACAAAAAAAAAGACAATGCATGTATTTAATTTTAGAATTATTAAATTTTTAAATGTGTCCGCTATCCAACACGAATATAATATAAATACTCAATTGGATAAGAGGCGTCCACAAATCACACTCAGGTAGCCTACTATATATATATATAGTATATATATATATATATATATATATATATATATATATATATATATATATATATTAAGACGAAGGAAAGAAATGAACAGGAGACAGAACAATAAAGAACGCCCAATAGAGGCATAGGGAAACATAGAGAGCAAAGCAAAGACGCGTACGAAGTAAGAGAGAAGCGAAAAGAACGACTTAAGAAGAGACAAAGAGAGAGAGAGAGGCGTATGGTAGGGAGAGAGAGAAAAAATAGAAAGAATTTAGTAGAGAGACTAAGAGAAACAAAACAAAAAACAACAGCCTTTAACAGACGTAGGAGAAAGATTAGGTGTCATAGAGAGAAAACAAATAAGTTCTTTAATCGAGGCACAGAAAACGACGACATACATGGTATAGGGCAGTGCTTCTCAAACTTTTTAGTATGGCGAACCGGCAGGACATTATCCATTGCCCCAGGGACCGGTCACTATTTTCCCTGTACAGACGTGGTAGCGATATGAGCCCCCACATTGCCCACAGCCCCATAGAGTTTTGCATGAATTTGGTTATTTGTACGCTACATGTCATCCAACAATTTTGAAAATAATTAATCACTTGTCTTTCCCTTGTCGTCACTGGTCTTTAAGGTCATGGCCGGTAACTTCTTTACTTCACCTAACTATGTTCTTCGTCGTCAACGTCAACGACTGGAACTATGAATTGTTTTCTAAACATTTTGCAAGAGAATAAAAGATGTCAAATGTTGGGCATGATTAAATCCTTTATATTAACTCGTGGTCTCTGTTTGGTTGATTGTTTGCTCGCTTGTCGCCAAAACTTTGGATCGATTTTTAATTCACTTCCTCGTAAGCTAGCGAGCTGAAATTTTGCGGGCAGTTTTGTGCCGATTATAAAAATGATGTATCAAAATTTCAGATCGATCGCATGTATCGTAAATTATTGAATTTTTAGATTATTTTATTTATCTCTATGGATTATGTTATTTTTTGAGATAGAGTGTCGCGGTGCGTATTATATTGAACAACCTTTCTGTCGCGCAATAAGGTGCGCATTTTATTGACAACATTGTTTATAACATATACCTGATCGGTGCGCATTATATTAAACATGTTTTACGACACAACTGCAATTTTGTATTTTTGGATGGTCTTGCGCTGCGTATTATAATGAACATTCTTTTATTTACGTCTCGTACATAAAGGATTTATAGTCAAACACTTTTTTTTTACGGGTTTTAAAAAAAATTCTTTATATTAACTCGTGGTGTCTTGTTGATTGTTTGCTTGCTTGTCGCCAAAACGTTGGATCGATTTTTAACCCACTTCCTCGTAAGCTAGCGAGCTGAAATTTTGCAGGCAGTTTTGTGCCGATAATAAAAACGATGTATCAAAATTTCAGATCGATCGCATGGACTGTAATTAAATTATTGAATTTTTAAATTATTTTATTTATTTCTATGTATCATATTATTTTTTGAGATAGAATTTCGCGGTGCGTATCATATTGAACAACCTTTCCTGTCACGCAATAAGGTGCGTATTTTATTGACAACACTTTTTATAAACATATTCCTGATCGGTGCGCATTATATTAAACATGTTTTACGACACAACTGCAATTTTGTATTTTTGGATGGTCTTGCGCTGCGTATTATAATGAACATCCTTTTAGTTATGTCTCGTACATAAAGTATTTACAGTAAAAAAAACTTGTTTTTTTTAAGGTTTTTTTAAATTTTTATTAATGAGAATATATATGTATATATATACTCAATGATTGTCTCTATGTTTATGGGAGTAGCAAAGTCAATTTTAAATTATGTTGATTTTGTTTCTACGTTCAAGTTACAAATCTTATGAAACATTAAACATTTAAAAATAGCATAAAATAGAGACATGATTTTTTTAATTCGGATTTAGTGTTAACCGATAGGAACGAACATCATTGCTGTCATTTCTAAAACCGGAAAACGTCATAACTCATTGAGCAATGTTCTATTTTTAGATTACATTTTGGCGGAACAATGTTTTGAAGCATAAATACTGTCGACTAAATACGTTCACAAAATTGTTAGTACAGTAAAATTACGTACAAGTCCAAAAAGCTGTCTTAAATTAACGAAGAATTAACAAATAGCTGATAAGATACTCCCTTCTTAATATACCTACATTTACATATTGACTCGTATCTTTTATTTTAATTTTTTAATGAAATTCGTCCCCCCAAAAGACCCTAATATTTTTCTTAATTTATTCCGCCATATTATGACAAGACCTATTATATCCCTAATTATAGGGATCGAAGTCAAGTGGCGTGCCACTTACATATATACACACATGATAACTAATCGCGTAGATATTAAAATAGTTAACGATATATATATAGATATAAATATATTTATTCTATAGTTACAATAAGTGTAAATAAATCCATTATTTAAAATGTACTTTTTATTTGAATTTAATTTTTGTGAACATAAGTTTCTTACTAAAAGGAATTATTTTTTAATTAACACAAGTTAATAATAATATGTCTCACAGTATTGTAAATAAAATTTAAAATGAGTTTAAAATAAATTTAAAATTCTTATCTTGTCACCTAAATTTTCTCAAGAACAACACAAAATTAAAATATATTAGTACCGGTGCTTTGTGGTGCAGCGATTACGGGCAATTAAATTGTAATGCACATCAGATGTTACAATGACAATAGAAAGTTAATTTAAGATAACGTTTTCTTTCTCACTGACAAAATATAGTGCCTATTTGTAGAACAATGTAGTTAAAAATATAATTGAATCATTTATGTATTTGGATATAAATTATGTCATCCAACAATTTGGAAAAGAATAATATTTGATTGGTTATTGTTGATTTACCATCGTCTCAATTTCGTATCGAAATATGTTGATGATGGCAATGATTGCTTGTATTTTTATTTCAAATGTTTAAATTTGATAGTATTTTAATAAATTTGTATTCTGACTGAGGCGTAAGTTTTAATAAATGAGAACATAAACACATACCTAAAAAGTAAAAGTAATACAGTAACTCTTGTTAATATATATGTAGTTTTTTTGTTTAAATATTAACTTTAACTAATGGGTTATATGAGCCTGCTTATTTTTTGCAAGTTTATCAAGTCATGGTTCGATTGAAAACAATGCTACACATCGATACTGTTCCTGTAATTTGTCTTTAAAATGCACATTGTTGGAGGAAAAAAACCAACAGCTTCAGTTACGTAAGATGGCGGAAATGGAAGTAGAATCACGTGAGCAATTTCGGCGAATTCATGATATTCTGCACTCACGTGAATCCAAAAGATGCAAGTGACGTCATAGTTCGGAAATTCATTTAATACCCTGCAACCGCTGCTAACTCCAGCAATTTATCTTCCAAAGTTACAGACAAGCCAACCTTCCATGTAATAAATGGATTGTGTATCCATCCAGTACCTTTCGGTGGGTCATCTTCTGTTGGAAAGTAGAACTCGAGACGGTCGATTATTGTTGTCAAGTTTTCAATAAAAAAGTTTTGGGGAGATGGAACATCGAGCTCTTCATCTGAACTATCGATAATCTGCTGATACTCGACTCTTCCTTGCTGCTAGCTTTCGTTTCTGTCCATCGATCTTGTCTGCCACTGTAAAGCATGAAGCCATCCTTCCTTGCATGTAAATAGTGAACACATTAAAAAATGGTAAATATATCAGCCAAGTAAGCAAACTTGGTAGTCCAATTTAAGTTTCGAAATATAGGTGAGTCCCATCCTGTTTTTTTCTTTCTGTAGAAACTGGTTAATTCTAGTTGTATTAGTCGTTTGCAACCCAATTTAACGGTGATACCCCATCGTCTCTCGAGACGGAAGGATGCCGTTTATTATTAATCGGTAATGAAGTTTATAAAAAGTTATCTTCCTCCAAGTCATCCTTATATTTATATCGCACATCTAATAATAATAATTTGGTAATTTATATAGTGCAGTACCATAACAAACAACTGGGCTCACAGCACTTTAAAAAAAATTAGTCATATAAATCATTATCATTTCATTCAATATAAAACGGGTATATTCTACACTACATACAACATATAATGACATTACGGTGCATATATACACCTTTTGTCCTTTAAAGAATGTTTGTTTGTTGTATAATTAATTTTGAAAGTAAAGTTTGAAAAGATGTGTTTTAGCGAAGTCTTCAAAGCCGTAGTAGTTGGAACACTGCGAATGTGTAATGGTAGAGAATTCCATTGTTTAGCAGCGGACCTATCACCAAACGTTTTAGTTTGCGTCTTAGGAAGAGATAGAATACGCATGTGTCTTCAAGCTGACGAGTGGGTGAGTGGACAGAGAGAAGTTCCGTAGGAAGGGCAGTAGCCAGAAAAGTAGCTGTGACAATGAAGTTAATGAAGAAGCGGAGTAATATGGTCGTGTTTTTTGCCTTAAGAACTAGACTGGCAGCTAAATTTTGAACTTTCTGTAGTTTTTCAATGTCTTGCTTTGGCGAACCTGAAATAAGAGAATTACAAAAATCAAGACGAGAGAGAACAAGAGCACAGGATGGAGTTTTCGTTGCACCAATATATATCATCAGAATGGCCAAATATCTGTTGATTCATTTAGATGCAGATAAAATTAGTCAACTAATTACAGGTATTTTATCAGCAGCAGCTCAATATCACAAGCCGTCAATGCGTCAAGCTTTTGTGTCCTTTGAGAGTGTAAACCCGGTCTACATTCTTTGCCGCAGTTTCAGCTAACATGTCAAAATGCATTCTACTAGGATGGCCTCACTGATTGTATATTTTTTTTTAAAAAGCCGTGGCTGTTCGAAGTGCTACCTTTTATAATTCTCGCTATGCACAAGAATTTACGTCTATTGAATGAAAGATTAGTTTCTCAAGGCTATTTAAATCAGCACACTTTATTTCCAAAACTTTTTTGGGCTTTGAACTTGTCATTATGTCTAGTAGTTAAATGCCTCTGGAGTTTTGAGGGCTTCATTGCATCATTCGATAGAATATCGCTGCTATCAACACCTTGAGGTGTGGGAGCACCAGCATCATCCGCACTTACAAAACCGAACTGAATATACGAGCAGTGATTTATTCAAGTGAGGCTTGAACGAATTCGTTTCGATAATGAAGCTTCGGTTTCATTTATGTTTCCATCTTCTAATTGTGAACAAGAGTCAGAATTTGTCTGGATGATAAGCAATAATGCTTCTTCTCTTTATGAACATACCCATTGGTCCTTTCTGTTTCATATATAAATTGGGTGTAATATAACAAATCTTTTTGGTATCTAATAAAATCTTCTTTCGATCTATTATTACTAGTTTGTGCTGCGGCGCCCCTTTTTTAAGGGCGCCTACGGCGTCCACTTTTTTCAAAAGCCCAACTAACTTGTCCTTGTATGATAAATACGTAATATTAAACTTTCTTAAATGTACACAAAGTACATAGAGTTTGTGTGTGTGTGTGTGTTTGTGTGTGTGTGTGTGCAAAAGTCCAAGTAACTTATCCTTGTATGATAAATATGAAATATCCCTGAAATGTACACAAAGTATGTATATAATATTTTTTTACAGTGCTAATCACCACACGATTTTTAAAGTAATTTTAGAAAGCAGCGCACCAAATTACTGCACAAAAAAAAACTCTTTGAGTCAGTCAGCACTGTTTACAACACAAATGCTGACGTCATAGGTTCGTGTGTTGTTTGGTTAATGTTAATCTGGAAACCAAAAGGATTATGATTTAGCGTTAGGCCACAGTCAGCGATAATTGAGCGTAAATATATATATGATTTTTGAAGTTTTGTAAAAATAAAACAAAACAACATCCAATTTTACAATTTAATTTTTACATTTTTAAAACACACAGGCGCTATTGTATGAGTTTAGGGGAAATATCTATAATACTTCTGTGCTATAATTGTTTCCCTGCTATTGTTTTTTTGAAGTAGACTGAAGTGAACTAATCAACAAAATTTGGGGCCTCACTTTCATCCTCTCATTTTCTGCGATTATGACTTATAGAATTAAAATAAATGCAGCCTTATTTTAATTAAGAATTTAAATGAATCAATTCATACTGTTTGAAAAAATAAAAACAGCAGCGTCGTTGTTAAAACTGACTTTTAGCTTTTAAATATTAAAAAAAACACTAAAAAAATTCATAATATTCACTAAAATTTACTAAATACCTCATTTAAATTAATATAAATTATAATTAGTCATATCATTAAACAATATAATTTGCAATGTCTGTCCGTGACGCTGCTAATTTTAGAGAGCAAGGAAAACCAAATTACTGCACCAATGCATCAAAAGGTGTGCAAATTAAAGATGCGCTGTAAAAAAATATTATATGACGTCATTGTTTTAGCTCATACATGTATTTTAATTTTGGAAAAGGGATCAATGTAAAAAGAGGATTTGATGATGGTTAATTATAAAATCCAAAAATAAAGGTGGTGCCGTAGGCGCCCTACAACCCCTATTATAAAATACTTTGTGTACATTTCAGAAAGTTTAATATTTCGTATTTATCAAACAAGGACAAGTTAGTTGGGCTTTTGAAAAGGTCGGCACCGTAGGCGCCCTAAAAAAAAGTGCATTTTTTTATAAAATAAATAGACTTCAGCTGAAAACTTCCGTCATTTTTGACGGGTGATACGATAGTATAAATTATCATTAGTCATATCATTTAAATATAGTTTGTTATATAAGTTGGATATTCTATTTCTTTACCTCAAATTCCGAAGGCTGGTAAAGAAAACGAATAGTTCTATTTTTAATGTATGGGTCAGTTCTAAACTCGCATCTAATTCAAATTATAATGCACACACACAAATAAGAAATAATTAATTCATAAATATTGACATAATGTAATTTATTTTAATTGATTTGTTTCATTTTATGCGCTTATTGTCGAAATTTTTTTAGGGTTCGTATTAATGAAGAAGTGGTAGATTATAATCATAATATTTTTCTTTCCTTTCTTGATAATTTCTGCCGACCGGTAGCTGATGGTCCTTGGACCACCACCTTAAGTAGCACTGATATAGGGAGAGACAAGCCTCAATTTAGACTTTCATAAAGGCCCAGGGAATATTCAAAATAAAGTGCTCAGCGATTTGCACTCGAGTACTATACTTTTTTTTATATTAATGTCAAATATTCACTCATGAAAAATTGTTGTCCTAACACAAGCCAAGTCCAAAATGAGTTATATTATATACCTATGTTACTTAGTTACAGTTGCATCACAGGGGTTGGTGTCACCCATCACGACTTACCCCATAGACCTCCTCCAAGTCAATCAGTGCCGAATAACGAAACATACAGTTTTATGTTTTGGTGTCACCCCTTGTGATGGTGTCACCCGTTGAGGTCCGCACCACCCTAGCGCTTAGTTATATGATTCTAGATTTTTCCACACGCCCGGATTTTTACTATTTGTGCTTCCATCTACCGGGTCACGCACCGGCATTTGGTAAATGCTACTCTATATCACTCTTGCTGTCCTAGTCAGAGGGACCTGCCACACACACATGACCCCTGGGTTACTAGAACAACGTGCTAGCCATGCAACCAGCCAATGATCTGTTAATAATGCACGTAGATAGCGCTCAATGAGGGTCCCGTCAATGTGGTAGGCACCGATGCAGATTGGGGATAATATCCGTGAAGAAAAGAGGACTCTATTACTATATTGTTAAAAAAAAAGTTATTTATCGGGGCTGGTAATTCGGGAAACTAAAAAACACAGAAATGAATGATGATGTAATGGAAATAGCATGCGCAAATATGGAAGTTAAAAGTTTGATGTTGAAAAACAAACTCCTTGATCTTTTAAATATATATTTTCATAAAACATGCGTAAAGAAGGGTTTTTGTGAGTAAATACCGAAACCAATGGCCCTAGAGATATTTTAAGGGTGGAGGAAATTGTGATTAACTTGAATTTGAATATATGAATAAATACTATATCAACATGGAATTGTGTGACTATATAGGAAAGGTATGGAAATTGGGGGTCGAGTCGAGCGGTACTCGGCTGTGGTACCGAGAGTCACGGGTTCGAATCTCCGTGAAGGCAGAGATTTGTTCCCCGGGACCAAGGGTGTCCATGAGTCCACCCAGCTCCTGACAGTAGTAAAGGAAACAAAGGCGGCTGGGTCCAATCCAATGCGTTCTTAAGAGAAAGTAGGACGCAATAATATTCTGTACAAAAGGAGCGTCAGTAACCAATGGTAACCAGACAAAACGACAAGTGACAAAATGACAAAACGACAAGTAATGAAACGACTTAACAAGTGACAAAACGACATGGTGACAAAAGTATAGTTCAAAGTGGGACAACGAAAAAAAAGGCAAATATTCTGACTGAAGAGTGTTTTTAGTTTTGGACGCTGAGCCATTGAATGAGTCCGACACAATTAGTCTATGTTCAAAGTGACCACGCCACGGGGACTTCATTGGGAGTTCTATAGAGATCTACGTTGTTTCTATGGTAACTTGTCGTCTTGTCATGGAACCGTAAACAATATATATTGTTATAAAACTAGGCAAAATGTAGCCTGGTACTCACTGGTACTGCAATTCTAAAATTTTGAGCTTGAAAAAACTGCGGGCACCAAGGAATTACTCATTAGTCTGATCCGAAACGCTAATATGTAACATATAGAGTCACATAGCGCCTATTTGACCATTCATACGTTGTCAGTGCCTAGGGATCTCTTGGTTTATTAGCACCAGCGATGCGTTTCGGGGCAGCGCTTGGTTGTCATAAAAGTAAAGCACAAAAAATCGATCATAATATGAAATGCAAACACTTATGCTAACAAAACCAAATTACTTCATTTTTAGAAAATATACGGAAATATATATATACATATATATAAAGAATTTATAATTAGAATTCATTTAAAAGTCAACATTAAAATAAAATATAAAAAAGGAGACGGGTTACGATACAAGGGAACAAACTCCACTTTAAAAAAAAACTTCACAAAATAAATTTCAGTAATCTCCCTTTATTTTCTTTCAACGCAATTCTTGGAAGTAACTCTTCGTGTAATTAATAACGTAATTATTGCAGAACTCAACATTATTAAACGTAAGAACAAATCCTATTATATAGCACACAAAACCTGAACACTTAAATTAAAAAAACAATACATACTTTTTTACTTGGAATTCTCAGACCATTCATAGCGAAAATCATTAAAGATATCATAGAAGTATTATTTTTTTTCCTTCGTCAAAAATATCGTATCACAATTTTAATATTCTTTAAAACGCTATTTACATATCACTCTTTGTTTAAAGATTATTTCTCTAATCTTTTGTTGAAAGTAAAGCTATTTAATAAAATATCATGGGTGAGGTAAACTGTCCATTACCAAATGCACACAGTGAAACAGCGAAGATCAAGTTGGCCCACATTGGTACCAAATTTACGCTACAGCGAAGATCAAGTTGGCCCACATTGGTACCAAATTTACGCTAAGGATTGAATGAAAAAAAAATAAAACTACTTCAAAAATGTTAAGATATTGAACTCTCAAATTCAAAATTTATGCTCTTCTAAACCTAAAAAATATTTATCTCAAAATATAAAAATATACTATTTTCTTCTGTTTAAAATATAAAAATATACTATTTTCTTCTGTTTAAAATATCACACATATAAAATGCATTTTATTATTATATTTTGTTTCTCAAACATTCCACAAAACCTAATGCAAACATTTTAAGTGTGTGATGAAAGTAACCTCCTTTAAAATAAATGCATTCAAATGTCCCAACACCTAATGCATTTTAAACACACAAGCTTCCTTTCTTTCTAAAAAGCATTGTTGATGAACACACACAATTTATATTCATTTTTTAAAATAAATCAAACAATTTGAAACTTTGCTCATGGATCAGACATTTTTAGCACCCTCAAACTTAAAACTATGCACATAATAAATTAAATATGTGATTTTAAACATTTTATGAAACTAACATATAACTATATTTTTGAACAAGGCTTTTAATTTTCCTTTTCCTTTGTTTGAATTTTCATTTTCTTCACCCCAAAGAGTTTACGGGAATAAGAATTCACTACGGTTGGCAGGAAGTTGATATTTTTAATCTTAAGAAACAACATTTTGATGCTGCTCTTTATGAAGAATGTCTTGCAGTCATGGTCCAACAAATGATGATGGAGTCTGAAATGTACACAAATAAAATACTGTGTTAATGCATTTTAAAATCATACCACAGGTAGTTCAATGAATGATGATGGAATCTGCAGTGTACACAGAAAGAATATTCTGTCAATGCAATGTGCACCAACAAAATATTCTGTCATAATCTGAACCAAAGAGATATAATTGTGATATAATTTAAAAATAAACAAAAAATAATATTCCATAAAATTAACTTAAATGTTAACATGAGGAAACAACTTGTTCAGAAAACAGGCAATTTTAACTCTTCAACATATATTTACCTTTCAAATTGGAAAGCAGTAGGATAAGATAACCCACAGACAACAGTCAGGAGAAGTCCAGGAAAACTTGCATGACTGATAAGTTGAAATGGAATTACATAAAACTAATGAACTGAATCCAGGATATTAATTCATTCTAATGGAATAAATTAAAAAAAAACAACTAGTTTTGAAGACCTCAAGGGAAGAAACGGCAATGTGACATTTTTGTAGTTTTGAGATCTACAAGCTTTAAAGTTAAAAACTATACAGATTTATTAACTAACTAAATACATTTTAATTTCTAATATGATCAGTGACACTGTGGGCCGTGGTGGTCTAGCGGTAGCGCGCTGGACTGCTGGAACTGAGACAGAAGAGAGTCACAGGTTCTATTCTCGGTGCTGGCAAGGCCCCCGGGGCATTGTGCTAGCCACACAATCCCTCGCTCGTTAGTGGTGGCTAAATAAAACGTGTGAACGCTTCTTCACATGCCCCATAGTCCGTCATGGACTGGAAAGGGGGGTTTATTAGTGACATTATTTTTATTCATAAAACCTCATTCAGAACATTCAAATTTTGGTTCTCTATCAGATAGAGGGGATAACTAGGATATTTTGTAATAGTTACATAGCTGTTTCCTCCCTTGAGGGTCTTCATTTGTTTACATCCAAGTTTGTTACATTTTAGGACTTGATAAACAATTAATTCAATTATGCAATACTTTCAATTTCCAAACACATTGCTGTCATAAACTAGCATAAAAGTTGGCTGAATTCTCAAAAAATCTCAAAGATTCATTTCTTACAATGCTTCCAAGGAACACATTAACATGTTCATTGATAGAAAAAGAAAATGTATCTAGTTAAAATGATTTCGTGTAGCAAAACCTAATGGCCTGATTCATTAAAAATTGTCAAAATAACTTTTGACTTTTGAAACAAATCAAGATATGGTGGTAAGGGAAAATCAGAAATTTTCCAGGGCCAGTAACCCTTCATAACATACAATGGATGTTTCAAGCATGATAACTTCAGTTTTATAAATTCTGTTTATACAGCCAAATTAAAATGTATAAGTAAAACAAAAAAAAAGCTACTTCAGAGTATTAACCTTAATACTTACACGAGGGAGTACCCGAAGTAAGCCATTAATGTTGATGTCCCTGATGGGTGGTAATATGGATCATACAGAAACTGGCCTTTTACATTGTATGGAATATGGAAATATTGGCCTGAAAAGGGAAAGTTATTTTTTAAAAATCATTTCTATAAAGGAAACATTAAGCCAAATAAAAACAACAGGGCTCACATTTGAAATATCTCTGGTCTTTGGGAGTTTGGAGGATCAGACACTCATACTTGAAGAGTTGCTCGGTAACAAACAAGTCATACTTTGATCTTCCTTGAATTCATAAAGTCACAATGAGATCTAATTGTTAGTGTCATTTTCAACTAAAAATTCATGAATGCCATTACAAAGTTTGATATTTAATAAAAACAAATATTTCTTTACAAAGCATCAAACACTGTATGTTCAGTCAACATGCTTTATTTTGAAAATGGATATGAACCAACTTTTAATGTTAATCTCTACAGGCTATTGTTAAAACTATTGAGCTTTTGTTGATGTGTTAGGTCAAGAATATACTGTACACAATTTAGCCTTTGCTGAGCAGTGTAAGGTGTAGTAAATCTTTCCATTAAAAAAACATTTTAAATTTTAGTTTATTATCAGATGGCCAACTTCTAAGCAGTATCTTCATTACAAGGAAACATTTTTTTTATGTTAATAAAAAGTGTTGAATGATTCCAAAGTTTCATTTTAAAAGGTAATGGATTTTTATATGATAAAAAAAAAGCAACACAAACAAATATTTAAAAATTGATAAAAATAGCAAGCAAAACAATTGATTTAAGTTCCCCAATTTATATTAGCTCTGCAACAAAACGTATTAACAAACTTACCACCCATTACAGACATATTAACAAACTTACCACCCATTACAGACATATTAACAAACTTACCACCCATTACAGACATATTAACAAACTTACCACCTATTACAGACATATTAACAAACTCACCACCCATTACAGACATATCAACAAACTTACCACCCATTACAGACATATTAACAAACTTACCACCCATTACAGACATATCAACAAACTTACCACCCATTACAGAGCAACAAACTTACCACCCATTACAGACATATTAACAAACTTACCACCCATTACAGACATATTAACAAACTTACCACCCATTACACCCACAATGCCATATTTCCTATACGCATGAAATTTGATGGCAAGTCCACTAAGCAGAAATAAATAGCCAATAAGCAGCACACTGTTGCGAGCCAGTTCCAGATTGAGACCTTGTTCTCTCAGCACACTGTGCAGTCTTGTGAGTTCAAAGAAGAGTGTTATTTAGTACAGGGGGTGAATGATAATATTATCTTATTTTTTTATAAATTTATTATTTTTTTAAAAACAATAAAGATACATTAATTTCAATTTGATTATTTAAATGATAAACGATAAAAAATTGCATTCATTCAAATATCACCAGATAAAGTGTGGAAACCTCTTACAAAAGAAAAGCACAAAAACTGTAGGCTAATGAAGTCCCTGCAAAGACTGAAAATGCCAACTTGTTCCCTAGGTAATGAGACAGGGTGTTGTACTTGTTTTCATGTACACCAAACTGTGAATGAAAAAAGATGAGTTATTGAGATCATGATGATGTTTTTATTGTGTTTGCACGTAAGAGATCTCTTAATTTTTGTTAGATTGAAATAAAACTTGACACTAAAAGCATTAGAAAATCTTAAAGCGCTTGAAACACATTTTCTAAAAGATATAATTTCTTGAAGCTGTTGTAAAATTAGTATCTAAGGTGATTGGACAACAGAAATATTTTCTATGCAAAAAGTTTTTTAAAAAATCATTTCACTATTCAATTTTATTTATTTTAGCAGATGCTGACTCATGGGCAGTGAACGAGCTGACCATTTGGCCTGTTAAGACTTAAGAATATTATAAATATGTAGCAAAAAATGCTTGATAATGGTGCATTGAAGCCGTCACTTAAATACTTACTAAGGGTTTAAAGAATGGATCAGTAAAAATAATCACTCCAGCGACCCAAAACCAATAGCTGCTAAAATCAACAACAAATTTTTCAGGCATTCCAAGCTGAAAAATTATTTTAAAAAAGATTTAATATTAGTTTCTTTTTAAAGAAAATAACTATTTGATTTCTAATTGGATACATGAGTACTTTGCATCTGCTCTACGTTTATGGAATGTTTTTTCGAATTAACTTTTCAGTGTTGAATTTAAAATGTTTTTTCAAATTCACTTTTCAGTGTTAAATTTAATTTTTTTTTCAAATTCACATTTCAGTGTCAAATTTGGAATGTTTTTTCAAATTCACTTTTCAGTTTCAAATTTGGAATGTTTTTTCAAATTCACTGTTCAGTGTTAAATTTAAAATGTTTTTTCAAATTCACTTTTCAGTGTTACATTTTTTATAAATGGCAGATTTTGGAGCTAATATTCTAAGCTATGAAATATCAACAAAAGACCTACCAAGCTGAGATTTATGCCAGACATGTCACTTCCGCAGCAACCCCTAAATAGTTTTTCATCCCCATCCATTTAATTTAAATATATGAAACTTTAAACAGCTTTAAGGTGTACACTTTTGTTACTGTTAACGCTTTAAAATTGAATCTGAGACAATAGGTTCACTAAAATGAAGTCAAATTTGAAAATAAAATAAGGTATCATGTGTCCTAGGACCTTCTTTACTTATTATAGAAAAAAGCAACAGCTGATATTTAATACCTAAGCGTACTCAACTTTCCACAAAGAAAACAAAATTAAAATTACTTAAGTCACTAACTTAAGTTCATTTGAATTCTCATTAATGTGAAAAGCTGTTAAAAATATGAAATTGTGTTAGTTAATTAACTTGATTATTAATGAAAACAAACGGGGCCTAATCCATTTACTGATTGATGGTCTTTTCATTTTAATAATACTAACTTTTAAATATTGTGATTCTGTCTATTTGGATCTGAATATGCTTGATATCAAAAATTGTAAAGTGAATCTCCCTTCTCAGAAAATAATGGCCTCCAGGGCAAGTGAAGCAGCATTCAAAAGTTACTATAGAAATGCCCAGTCGCATTTACTTTACCCTAACTAATGAAAGCAAACATTCAGAGCTGGGTGGACTCAGGGACGTCCTTAGCTATGGGAGCAAGCCCCTCCTGTGCCTTCACAGAGATTCAAACCAGTGACTCTCAGTACACCAGCTGACCACGCTGCCGCTCGACAACCGATTTTTAAAAATTGTGGTGTAATAAATAAGTATAATAAAAGGTGGTCTTTATTATTTTTATGCTTATTTACTAATTAAAATGTTGTTATCATTTAGGACAAACTAATGCAATGCTCTAAGAATTTGTATGAGTATGACTATTTAAATATTTTAATTGTCTAGTCAATAAATACTAATTAATATTATTAGTTACTAGGCGGATACTAATTTTCATTATTCTATCAAAACTTAGACTTGGCTTAGTTAAGTCTAAACTTAAAGTAAGAGTAAGAATAAAAAATTCCGCTACTATAAGGTAATAAGCATAAGTCATAAGTACTATCTATAACTATAATGAATAATAAATTATAAACAGTCAGTAGTATTAATTACTAGCCTTAGACCTCTTATTATAAGAGACTAAATACTATAATTTTATAATCCAAGTAGGCATAAGTATAAGCCTAATGCCTAATACTAATACTAAAGTCTTTAGTTTTTAGTCTATAGTAAAGACTTTAACTTTAATACTACACACACTCTGAATCCGTTAATTTAATGAGGTAACTGTCAACTGTCAATGTCACATAACTTGTTAGTTACTAAAAATGTGCAATTAAATTTAAATTCATTGATTTTGAGTTATTCAATAAAAATCATTAAAATGTAAGATGACCAAGAATAATATTATTAATATTAATAAATTAATTAAATTAATAATCATTAATTTTTTAATTTTAATAATGTAAATATTAATAATTTTATAATAAAATGGAACTCGAACAGAAAAAAAAATTCTTAGAAAGGGACATTAAACCAAAATCAAATAAAATTCTGTCACTATAACAAAATTAAACGAAGTGAATCATTCTTTGACTGAATAATGAATAATAATTTGAAGATGAATCTATAAAATAATAAATACAAAAATGTCATTCACTTTCTGACTCAAAATCTGCGCTTACTAATTTTTAAAATTTTAATACTGCTTGAGTGAAATTGATTTTATTATCAAGGTTTTTCTTAGTAAAGTTTCATAAATCAGTATAATTCAAGCAATAAATTTTGTCATTTAATTAAGAGAATCCCTGTTAACTTCTGGTTGATAACTTATTCTAAAATTGAAAATGGTGACAGTCAGTGGCAGTTAGCCTACTGTTATGGAAATAATCGATAAAACATAGATGACTCCGTACATCAAAAGCTTGAGGTAATCTATTTCACCGGAAAACATAAACATTGTTAATACAACTTTTAAAAGATGATAAAATAATGAGAGCTTCTTATGTTTTTTATTTATGTAATAAATAGAGGTAAAAAAATATTTTAAAAAAAACGCGTTTTTATAAGTGGACTAAAAAGAAGAAAATAATTTAAAACTTATAAGTTCAAGTACTTTAATTTAATATGACTAAAAACGTTGGGCGGGTGTTTGGTATAAAAATTAGAGATTTATAATTTAGAAGGCAAAAGAGAGATCTATAAGTGAGAGAATGAGTATGAGTGATCTGCATATGTTAAACCTTATAAGCACCCGCCCCACGTTTTTATAAGTGGTTTATTTTAATACTTATATATATGTTATTTTATTTATGTAAAGCACTGTGAGCTCAGTTCCTTACTGGGGTACAGCGCTTTATAAATTATCAATTTATTATTATATGAACAAATCTTAAAAATATACAATTTAAGAACCAACTATGCAAAATTACAGATGTAATAAGAATAAAAGCTAAATGCTACCGCATTTTGGAGAGAACTTTACTAGAATATGCATATTTTTCATGGGACCAATCAACCAAAGAAAAATTGATATATAGAACAAATTCATAAAAGAGCTTCCAAATTCATTACTGGAGAATATTCAAAACTTACGCGAATAACACCATTAGTTAAATCACTAAACCTTGAATCACTAGAGGATAGACGAACCAAGAATAAAGTAGTAATAATACATAAAGCAATTAATTATAATTTAGAAATACAACACAAAGATAAATTGATACAACCCTCAGATAGACATAAGGATAAAAACACCTTTCTTATTCCATATGCAAGAACAAACACAAATTATCGTTTTTCCCGTCTGGAATTCGGGCGTGAAATGGGTTGCCTGAAGAAACCAGGAAAACCAACACTTTATCAACATTTAAATCCCTTATAAGAATGCAGGACTAGACACAAACCAACGACCAAGTCCTTCAAGACTGCACTTAAGACGCATCTTTTCAAAATGTATTTACAAAATTAATGAAACAACATTTGTTTTAATGATTAGCATAACTTATGTGTAATGTACTGTCCTTTATGTTGTTATTATGGTATGAATGGTTATTTAATTATTATATGTATGTTATGATCTCCATGTAAAGCGCTGTGAGACCAGTTCCATACTGGGATACAGCGCTATATAAATTATCAATTATTATTATTATAAACCATAGATAAGCGTAGGACACAATAATCTTCTGCATTGAATGAGCGTCTGTAACAGATAAGATATTTAACCATTATACAAATTTTGGGAATGTAACTGTAAGGTATGAGGGGCCGTCCATAAATGACGTCACGCACCTGGGGGGGAGGGGGTCACACTTTTGTGACGATGCGTGACGAGGGGGAGGGGGGTTTTGAAGAAATGTGACGTCACATCAAAAGGGTAACTTTAAATAAAACTTCCACTGAAATATTTGGTCGCTTACAATTTATTTGATTTTAATGACTTTTTCTTTTCTTTCTTTTTTTTTAAAATCAGTGCTTCTCAATGTGCCGGTCGGTAGGCCATCAGACGCTGGTTGGCGTAAGCTATCAAGACACGAAAATTAAATCAAATTATAATCCTTAAGTTTGAGAATCCACAAGATAACATATGAAATTGTTACACTGCGTCGTTTGATGTTGACATCAAAGAATTTGTGATGTAACTGCAGCTCCGTTTGGTTCACTCCTGGCAAAAGTCGTCGATTTTTTTCCCAAAATATACAAGTTTATGTGTGCGTTACCAACCCCCAGACTCTAGGTCCTGCTCACATGACTCGGGGATTTGGGGGAGCGTCGTTAGCCAAAAAAAAATGCTACTGGTGAGTTTTACAAGCATGACAAGTGTCTAAAAATGATCGGAATAGGATTATGTGTATATATTTTCAGTCAAAATGACACGGAATATCCTTTTTCTTTAAAAGGGGGGGGATCTATTTGATAAAATTAAAAACGTCTTAAGTTTGATATAATTGTTCGATTGGTTTTTGGTCAAACGCCCCTGGCCATTCTAGTCTTCTAGACCAGTGCTTCTCAAGGTGGTGGTCCACAGACCGGTGCCGGTCCGTGGGCCAGCCGCTGCCGGTCCGCAAAAAAAAGGACCGAAAAAATTGTCAGTGCAGGGAAAATAGTGCACCGGTCCCTGGTGCAATGGAAAAAATTCCTTCCGGTCCGCCATACTAAAAAGTTTGAGAAGCACTGTCCTAGATATAATTGTAAATGATCCCATTTACAATTAGTCAACTATTCATTAACATTATTGAATGCATCAAATTCTTGACATCGCAATTCGAGAGGAGCACAAAACAACTTTTCTTCTTAGCTCAGTTTTTAAGGCATTAATTTTAAATATCACAGAAAGGATGCTTGATACAGACAAGTCATGTGGATTAAGATTATTGTCAATCGTGTCAATATAAATGAAAGTAAGATAGATTTAGGTGTCTTCGTATAGTACGTAGGTAAGAAATCTACAAAGTTGTCAAATTTTCAAAAAATGAATTTCCTGGAAGAAACCGGTTCAATAATGGGCATATGTTCCAAGCGTATACGTACACAAGACGTATTTTTATATATCTAGTGGATTGTAGTGGATGTTATATGTCCCAAATGAGTCTGCATTACCCCCAAGAATTCCCTTTTGACCCCAGATGAGGTTATTTACCTCTGTTCGCCGACCTCTTTCGTACGGGATGCCCATCAGTCAATTGAGGGATTAAAAAAAAATATTTAAAATGTTATTTTAAAATAATTTTTGGTTCTAAACAAAGACGTTAACCGTGATGATTAACAGTCAATGTTTAATTTGTATGCATTAAAATAAAATATGTTGTTGTTCGTCTGTCGTGGTCGACGATGACCACTCTCATCATGTTTGCTGGTCCGCCACATGTGTCCTCCCAAAATAAAATATTATCTAAGGATGTTAACACAGTTCGTTTTCTGAAGGCCGGTTAAACGTTTTAAAAAAATGCTTCACGTGGGTTACGATATTACAATGTAGATCTTCACTAAATAAATAATAAATACTTAAATGACAATAAAAGTGATTTGAAATATACTTATTTTCAAATAGAAAATAAAGTGTTTTTTTAGGGGGGGGGGTAAAAGATTTGTGAAGTATTTTTAGAGGGGGGGGGGTCTAGTTTTTTGTGACGACACGTGACGAGGGGGGGGGAGGGGGTCAAAAATCGTCAAAAATCGCGTGACGTCATTTATGGACGGCCCCTGAGGTCACAGGGTGGAATTTAATAAAGACAACAATTAATTTTGAAATGCTAACTTTATAAATTGTAGTGATCTTTAAAAACAAATAATAATTATTAAGAAATGTATAAATGAATTATTGGTTGAAACCGTTGTTCAATAGGCATTGTAATTTTCAGTTACATCTTTATGTTTGTTTAAATAACTTTAGAATAGGGAGAGTACTACATAAATGGCGGGAAATTTAAAAATATAAATAAATATGTATCAAGTATGGTACAACAAAGAGAGAGAAATCGTAATTGAACTAAGATAAATACTCCTAACACAGTTACCGGCCATTGAAGATTAATCAGGCATTTTTGATTTCGTTTGAAACGGTTTAACTAGTACGTTTTATTAGTTACAACTAATATTGATCTCTGTCATACCGGTCTGTGACGTTTAATTGTGAATAAAGTCATGGATAAAAAGAGTCTGTAACTCTCAATGGTCACTGATGCAATGGACATAATCTGTCTGTGACGCTCAATGCTCACTGATGTAATGGACATAATCTGTCTGTGACGCTCAATGCTCACTGATGTAATGGACATAATCTGTCTGTGACGCTCAATGCTCACTGATGTAATGGACATAATCTGTCTGTGACGCTCCATGCTCACTGACGTAGTGGGGATCAAGTGTATGTTGTTAGAGGGAATCTGTCAACCAAAAAACGTTATAGATAAGTTTCACCGATGTCTTGAAAGGATTTTACAAATATTTGCAAGAAGTTAGATCATATATTACCAGATATTTGTATTTGATCATGGATTAGCTTGCGTTAGAATAATTAGAACACACAATCGCACACACACAAACACACACATGAACACCCACTCACATGCAAACACACAAATACACACACATACACCAACAAACACACTCACACCAACTAAAATATTAGCAAACACACATAAAGTCCCACACAAACACATACACACGTGAATACACACACGAGCACACACATTTACATGCACGCACACACGTTTATTATCTAAACAAATGATTTGTTCGCAGTAATTTTGTTATTGTTTTTAACTTATAAAAACATGTAAAAAGTATTTTATTTAGTGAAACAATTCTTTTTCAGTTTATTTTATTTTTATTATTGATGTTTCTGTAGGTTTCAAGTATTTTCGTTTGGTATTATTCATAAAAACTATATTTAATTAGATTTTGTGTGTGTGTGTGTCCCCCATATCCTCGTGGTCGTAGGGGGTTCTAATGTTTCCATTAGAACTTCCTCGTGGTTTGGTAGACCTGGCGGCGCCCATCTCCTCTCCAGGTCAGTGGAGGACTTTCTAGCAATAGTCATTCATCAACATTTTTATTGTGGCTTTAACGTGGGCAAGATACCGCGCCCCTCAGGTTGTGAGGCGAGTGCACTATTGACTTCGCTATCCAGCCGTTACATTTTAATTTGTTTTTAAATGCCTCTTTTTTCTTTGTTGTTTATTGAGTGCCAAATACAAAACGCATTAGAATGAGTATGTCTTGGATCATTAGCAAACAATTCAATTTGAAACGGACACAAAAATATATTTAATTCAAATGTGATTGTTATCAATCTGACCCAGACGTACTTGGATAGAACAAGCGGTCGCTTCATTTTGTTGTCTAACAATGGATTAATTTGTGAAAAAACATCAGCAATTTTGGTTACTATCTGTTAAATGTGTAATAAAATGATTTTTAAAATAAAAAACTGTTATGCACGTTCTTAATCTTAATTATCTGTTCAGATTGCGTATATTCAAATCTATATAATCACTTACAATACATTATTTTAAAACAGTATTTAAAAAAATGGTTTTTAAACCACTTTGTTTTCTGAATTAACCTCGTGACAGTTTGGGTTTGACAGCCATCCACAACAGTCGAGACAAACATCTTAGCATGTAGCACTTTGTAAAAAAAAATCCATATATATCGCATATTCCGGCGTATAAGACGACTTTTTAACCCCTCAAAATCTTCTCAAAAGATACACCAGGTATCGTCTTCTCGCATTTGTACATTTTATCTTACCTTGTCTTATCTGTTACAGACGCTCCTTCTATTCAGAAGATTATTGAGTCCCACGCTTATCCATGGTTTGAATCTAGTCTTGCATTTTTATTAGAGTTTCAAATGTTCATAAATTGTTGGTTTTCCTGGTTTCCTCAGACAATCCAGTCCACGTCCGAATTCTTGACGGGAAGAACGAGAATTTTATGTGTTTGCTCTTGCATGTGAAAGAAGAGAATTGTTTTTACACCTAGGTGTATCTGAGGGCTGTATTACGTTATCTTTTTGTTGTAGTTCCAAGTTAGAATTAATTGCCCTATGTTTAATTACTATTTTTCACTTTTATCTTCTATTTCCAGCGTTTCAATGCTTAATTATTTACTTTATGGTTTTATTTTTGTCAGTTTTGAATATTCTCCAGTAATCAAGCTAGCAGCTCGTTTCCTATGGTGGATCGGTCCATAAAGCAGATGCATATTCTAGTACAGATCTCACTGAAGTGAGGTAGCATTTTAGTTGTAGTTTAATACTCTCATTACATCTCTTGCTCTTTATAAAGCCTAAGGTTTTGTTTTGATTTTTGTAATTGCTTCATTGAGATGGGGATTCCATGATAAATTCTAATTTATTGTTACTCCTGGGTATTTTTAATTTGGATTTTGGATTATTTGTTTTCCACGAATTGGATATTTTGAATTTATTTGTTTCTTTATCTTTGTTACTTTTAATAGTTGACACTCTTGTGGGTTTAAAGTGGAAAGACATACTCCAATTAGTTTCACATTTTATTAATTCATCAAGGTCTTTTTGGTAAGATTTTGATGTCTTGTTCTGATTTAATTTTTCTATAAATTATACAATCATAAGCAAACAACCAAACTTTTCTTCCTGTTGAGATGTTGTTGTGTAAATCATTTATATAAATTAAAAAGAGTAAGGGACCTAACACAGTTCCTCCTGGATCTCTTGAGTTAACCATTATTGGTGCTTATTAATATCCATCTTATCTTATCTTATCTTATCTTATCTGTTATCTTATGTTTTTTTCTATAAAGAAGATTATTGCGTCCTACATGTATCTATGGTTTGTGTCTAGTTCTGCATTATTATAAGAGCTTTAAATGTTGATTAAGTGTTGGTTTTCCTGATTTCTTCAGGCAACCCATTTGAGATCCATTACAGTTTGCTCTTACCCAAAAGGAAGTCTAGGATCCATTCATGTATTGGACCCGAGATTCCAAAGTAGTTAAGTTTTTTGAGTAAGCTAAAGTGGTGAAGTTTGTCAAATGCTTTGAGAAGTCAAGCAATATTGTAACTATTTCATTATTATTGTCTAACAGTATTGTCTATTTGACAGATCAACTATTAAACTAATTAATTGTGCTTCACATGACCTGTTTTTCCAGTATGGATGAGGGCTTAGTACATTATGTTTGTCTAGATTCTAGATGATTAACACCTCTGCCATATATTATGTATGCTAGTAATTTAAAAGTGATACTAGTAAGCGACACAGGCCTTTAATAACCAGGGTCTGATTTATCCCCATTTTTAAGGAGGCAATTTACGTTAACTAATATCCAACCCTGGGGAACTTTACCCTGATTTCTAGAGGCTTGAAAAAGTACTACAGTCGGACCTCGTTAAGTCGAACTCAAAGGGACCCGAAACTAAATTCGACTTATAGAGTTTTCGAGTTTAAGGAAAAATTTGCGTAATAGGCATTAATTAATCAAGGACAATGTTGATATTGAGAAGGGGGGGGGGCAGCCATCCCGGAGAGAAGTCTTGACAGGAAAGAGAGGCGGTTTCTGACGTTTCATATGAAAGAAAGCCAACACGGTTTTGAGATTCCGACACTACTGAGAAAGCCCACCCCCTCCCCCCATACTTTACTCCCACCACAGAGGGATTGAGGGGAGTACGATTTTTCTTTTTAAAAAGTGTCACAGCAGGCAGCAAAGAGACGTGGATTAGTTACTCTTCTTCCAGCCACTCTTTTTTCTTGTCTAGGTCAAGGTCATTTTTGGTCTCAAAATAGACGTTTACGTGGCTCTACGGAACATGTGTTCTGAAATGTCACCCTCTTTTTTCTTGTCTAGGTCAAGGTCATTTTTGGTCTCAAAATAGACATTTACGTGGCTCTACGGAACATGTGTTCTGAAATGTCACCCCCATAATATTAATAACCCAAACGCCTTGAAAAATTCGACTAAGGGAGGTTCGAAGCCACTAAATATTCGAGTTAAGGAGATCTAAAATACATCAGTCTTATGGAATTAGGCCGGGACCTTACAATTAGTTCGATACGAATTTCGACTTAGCGAGGTCCTACTGTACAAGGATTGGGGTCAGTTCGCTGTTTATTTCTTTTAATAACCTTGCAGGCAATTCATCTTGACCAGTAGCTTTGTTTATTTTAAGTTTTCTAGGAGTGTATGTTTACCTATCTCGTCTACATTTATGTTTACCTCTTCTAGTTTATTTAAATTTATTAAAAATTCCTTGTCACCTGAGACTGAAAATAATGATGATAAATATGTGTTGAAGACGATAGCTCTGGTCTCATTATTATAATAGGTTTTATTATTTGGGAATTTTAGCGTGGCTATTCCTGTAGGCTCAATTATTTAGATTTAATAAAAAATTTATTGATATTTTTAGAAAGTACGTTATTTCTATACTCATTTTAGAGTTTTCAACTATTTTTTTGTTTTAAGTGTTAATCTTTAAATATTTTTGTTTATCCTTTTTAAATTGGGATCAATTAAATAACTTGTCTTTTTGTTTGCAAAGTTTCTTAAATTTATTATTGAACCAGCATTTGTTAATTTTACTTGATGTTAGTTTTGTTGGAACATTCTCATCCCTCATGGATTTTAGATTTGTATGCATCAGTTTCAAAATATCTTCTTTTGAGCTATTTGTGTTGTATTTACTTAGGAAATTGTGTTGGAACTGCGCCGATGTTTCATGTAATAATAATTGTATTGTGTTACATTTATTCCAGAGATAAATTATTATTCCAGGTTTCTTACACATTGTAGTCTTTACTATTGTTGGCAATCATAAAAAATATGATGATATCATATTCAGAGTCCAGTGATTATTTCACAATCTATCATTAGTCCTCTTCTGTTTGTTAAGAACAAATCTAATATATTATTTTTCCAAGTGGCATTTTTTTACTATTAGCTCTAGGTTTATGGTTTTAATAGTGTTTATTAAGTTTTCGTTAATTTCTTTCTTAGTTTGATGTTGATCTATAGCACTTGTCCAATTTATGTCCAGAAAATTAAATTGCCCCATACTCAAAATTAAATAATTTTAAAGATTTTTTTAAAATCAAAGTTTTGACTGAAAATAACTTTGATACATTCTAGGTTGATTTTGGATGCTCTTTACATGCTTCCTACAATAAGTGGTGCTGAGTTTTGTGTAACTATTAAAAAAACATAAAAAAAACAGACTCCATATTATCATCTGGTTGTTGCATACATTTCTTTCGCTGTGATAGTAAATTTTATTGCTAGCAGCAAACCTCCATAATTGTCTGACCTGTCTTTCTAAAAAATGTTATAATTGCTATTAAAAATTTCAGAGTTATAAATATAAGGGCTTAGCCAAGTTTCGGAACCAGGAATTATGTCTGGTTCTTCTGTTTTTATAAGTAACTCTAAATCTTTAATTTTAATTTTGATATTTTGGAAAGTAATTTTTTAGTGTTCTTTGACTATTTTGATAATTAGTGTTATTAGATTTTTCATGGTTATTTTTTATGTGTTGATCTGGCTGGTTTCATTCTCGCTAGTGGATTCTTTATATTTGGATTACCTAAGACACTGTGCTAGTTTGTGGTGCTCATGTCAATAGAGTTACACAAGACTGAATTGAATTTAGGTAACCAACACTGATTGCAATTTTTAGATACATCTTTATTTCCTAGGCCTTGTGCTTTGTAGTTTGGTGTGTTTGTATGCCGGCATGTTGTGTGGTACCATTCGTTGCAGGTGTCATAGTTTGGTGTGTTTGTATGCAGGCATGTTGTGTGGTACCATTCGTTGCAGGTGTCATAGTCTGGTGTGTTTGTATCCAGGCATGTTGTGTGGTACCATTCGTTGCAGGTGTCATAGTCTGGTGTGTTTGTATGCAGGCATGTTGTGTGGTACCATTCGTTGCAGGTGTCATAGTTTGGTGTGTTTGTATCCTGGCATGTTGTGTGGTACCATTCGTTGCAGGTGTCATAGTTTGGTGTGTTTGTATCCAGGCATGTTGTGTGGTGCCATTCGTTGCAGGTGTCATAGTCTGGTGTGTTTGTATCCAGGCATGTTGTGTGGTACCATTCGTTGCAGGTGTCACAATTTGGTGTGTTTGTATCCAGGCATGTTGTGTGGTACCATCGTTGCAGGTGTCATAGTCTGGTGTGTTTGTATCCAGGCATGTTGTGTGGTACCATTCGTTGCAGGTGTCATAGTCTGGTGTGTTTGTATGCAGGCATGATGTGTGGTACCATTCGTTGCAGGTGTCATAGTCTGGTGTGTTTGTATCCAGGCATGTTGTGTGGTACCATTCGTTGCAAGTGTCATAGTTTGGTGTGTTTGTATGCAGGCATGTTGTGTGGTACCATTCGTTGCAGGTGTCATAGTTTGGTGTGTTTGTATGCAGGCATGTTGTGTGGTACCATTCGTTGCAGGTGTCATAGTTTGGTGTGTTTGTATCCTGGCATGTTGTGTGGTACCATCTTTGCAGGTGTCATAGTTTGGTGAGTTTGTATGCCGGCATGTTGTGTGGTACCATCTTTGCAGGTGTCATAGTTTGGTGAGTTTGTATGCCGGCATGTTGTGTGGTACCATCTTTGCAGGTGTCACACTGAATGGCTCCCTGTTTGCTTGTGCATGTCTTAGTACAAATGTTGTATTTAGATGTTACTGGGCCTGGCTTAAGTTCCAAGTCCCCGGTGAGGAGCGAAATTAAAATTCAGCGTTGTTGTCTTTATCTACATATATTTTTTTCAATTGTTTTATGGAAATTTCATTTACTGTGCTTAAGATGAACGTGCAGTCAGAGTATTTTTGTGGTTTACTATTATTCATATATTATTATGACTTTAGGATGTGTATTGGTTGATATTAATGCCCTTACAAGTACTGTGGTTATCATTAAGATTAAGATTAAATTTCTAATTTTCGGGGTTGAACTTGAACTATCCCTTAACCCGTTGTTGGGTCGTTGGGGCACTATCGTGAACTGCTCACTAACACACGCCATTTGTCCCGGTCCTGTGCTGCCCTTTGAGAGTCGCTGAATGACATTTTCGGGGTTAGGCTAGGCTTAAGGCTTATTTAAATTTAAAGCTATTGATAGAAATATTGTTATACTGTACAGATAATAAAATTCCATTCGCGTGCAGTTATCAGAAATTTTTATTTTAAATAATATTTTGTTTACGTGACATCTCATAGTGTTAGTGAGACTTACAGCAGATATTTGGTATTTTGATGAGAAATACCTTAGCAAAATAAGATAATTGATATTTTGATGAAAAATAACCTCGTAAAATGAGATATTTTGTATTTTGATAAGAAATAACAGCGTAAAATGAGATATTTGGTATTTTGATGAGAAATAACACCGTAAAATGAGATATTTGGAATTTTGATGAGAAATAACCCCGTAAAATGAGATATTTGGAATTTTGATGAGAAATAACACCGTAAAATGAGATATTTGGAATTTTGATGAGAAATAACACCGTAAAATGAGATATATGATATTTGGATGATAAATATTTCCGATTAATGAGATATATGATGTTTTGATGAGAAACATTTCCGAAAAATGAGATGCATCAATCTATACCTTGCCTTGACAAGTGAACCAACTGAATTATAAGTATTATATTTTCTTTACTATTGTATTGTCGGCATTGAAATGCATTGGAAAAATATATTATTTATTCGCAAGGAAAATCAAAGTAAAATATGAATGTATTAGTAGAAAATTAATTAATAAAATTACTTTCCAAAAAAATTATGTAATTATTTCTGACAATAAATAATAATGTTTAAAATTAAATAAATTTTTATCGAGTTACGACTGTTACGACCTCTGATGATTTGACCTACAAACCGACAGACTTCAGACAGACTTTAG
Organism: Ampullaceana balthica; assembly: GCA_944989445.1. NCBI lineage: Eukaryota > Metazoa > Mollusca > Gastropoda > Lymnaeidae > Ampullaceana > Ampullaceana balthica. The sequence goes on along the minus strand of CALYLW010000131.1, from coordinate 944,166 downwards.
TATTAGAATAAATAGGTAATTACATACTATAAAGTTCCTTAAAACAATTTATAATATACATTTAAAATATCATTAATTAAGTCATCATCTATTTTATCACGATCGCTACATAGGGAAGATAGAGTCAAAACATTGAACAGCGAGGGAATTTTAAATATCTTTTTATTTAAAAAAAGGATTATGATTGCATCATCAAAAAACGTAGAAATGTGAAAAATTATAGAAATCGTTCTCTTTCTAATAGCTAGTTTTCATATGTAGAAAACGTAGCCGAAAATCAAGAAAATAAAATCGATTTATTATGAGTTTAAAAAAAACCAACGCACGTAAAAACTTGTCAATGTATTTAACACGAAGAATCGTATATTTCGCATGCATAGCCATCCTTTACTGTCTACTAGTACTCTCTAAACTTGCATTCCGTGGCAAGAATGAACTGTTAGGCTAATGTAACATTGGAATACTGTAACTACTGAATCAGTTTGAAATATTTCTTGCTGAGCATATCTGCCAACATGGAAATAAAGGACATGGATACACGTCTTATATTTCCTCAAATATCTGTGAAGAGTTGAATGAACGGATGGGTCACAAGGCATTGTCTGTTATTGTTGATGAAATAAAATCTGCTGAGTACTTCTGGATATCTATAGACTCCACGCAAGATATTATGCATATGGACCATTTAACAGTGATCGCGGCGGTCCAAACCATTGAGACTCGTATGCTTTGCCGGGGTGGCGCCAAAGTGGTAGCGGGTCATAGTAAGGCAATTCCACCCCTCCTCGTGAGGCCAACTTAGTGGGAGGCATTCTCGACTTTCTGTCTTAGATGCCCAGGTGGCCGCTTCAGAAGCGACCGCTCCGGGGGGGGGGTTCCCAGCTGTCAACGTCCATTTCTGGGGGAGGGGGCCGGATAGCTGGGAGGGTCTTCCAGGAAGACCCATGAAGAGCACTAGGCTCGGGGCTTCTGATTTTCTTCCACATGTAGGATCAACAGTGATCTTCCGGTATGTTGCATAATCTGGCCATGTAGAGCAATGCATTAGGTTCATGGCAATGTATTCCCATACTGGATCAGACATTGCTAAAATTATTATTAACTTTTTGGAATAAAATGACATTCAAATTCAAGACTGCCGTGGACAGTCATACGACACCGCTGTAAATATGATTGCGAAGTGTAACGGAGTCCAGGCTATACGTCGTGAGAAGTGCAGTGTTGATCATTCTGTGGCATGCACAGTTTATTCCCTTTTAATTAGATTGTGAAAAGTGAATCAGGAGTTTGTCCTGCAGCAGCCAGATTATTTTGCCTACTGCAAAACTTTTACAGCTGGCTTGTTGCATCTACTCATCGTTGGCAGGTACTTCAGAAACACCTGAAACGGTTACCTGTAGACAAAGCCTTATCTGACAAAAGATGGTCAGCCCGGTACGATGCTGATTAAATATTCAATGAGAATAGTGGAGCACTGGATGAATTGGCAACTGACACACATAAGCCGCGTGACGGTCGACTTGAAGCAGAAGGAAGTCGATATTTTACTTGAAAATTGGGGGATAAAATTTTGGATAAATTTCAGAGGACAATTTGATGTCTTCCAGAGCTGGGAAAATGTTTGAATTCAGCCATCCATTTGTTGGAATTGTTTTTTTGTTTGTTAAAAGACAGGGTTCTGAATTTGATTCCAATGAAGAAAAGGGAAAGAGAAAAGGAGAAGTTCGTGGAGAAAGAGTACAAACAATTTTTAATACGATCACAAAAGAGAAAGTGTCAGTTTCATAAAGTGCCGTCAGCCAAACCAGTATTTTCCCCGAGACAAAAATTCAAGGTTGAGGTATTTCTGGTAATCATTGACAAACTCTCTTCAGCTCTCCAACATTGGTTAGACGCATATAAAGACATTTGTGAGAATTTTGGCTTTCTTACAAACCTAACTTAGCTCAGAAATAACGCAATCCGAGGGGCAGCAGCCAAGTTAATGGACGAATTTTCAAGTGATTTCGAAGGCTGCTATCATTCAGAATTATTCCAATTTTGAGAACTCTTCAAAATAGTTACTGTCCATAGACATAGCTAGACATAGTCGGGGAGGTTAGGGAGGAAAAAGAGTCCAACATGAAGACAGTGTTGTATGGCACTGCTCATAAAGTAATGGGGGTGAGACTGCAATCAGGCTTTTAAAAAGGTAAATGCATAAAATAAAAACAGGGTATTAGTAGGCCTGACAGGACGTAACACAACAGCGAACGTTTCGGCAAAGAGCCTTCTTCAACGGACAAATAGTACACAAATGAAACGAATAAAACGAAATAATAGAAAAAAACACTTAGCTGCATTTACCTTGGCACTGCTCAGCAGATGAAGCTGGTTGCCCAGGTATTAGCCAAGGCCTTAAGAGACTAAGTCTCCTGCCAAAAGAGTATGTAGAATGTAGAAGAAGTTACTGTCCAGCCCCAGGATCAGGGACAGGAAGAATCGCAATGCGAACCTTAAAAACCACGCACAAAGCTAAAGACGTTGCATGGGGCAACAAAAACTGAGCCTGCTCCCATGGGCGCCCGCAGAAAATTTTCTAGGGGGGGGCAAAAACTTTTCGAGTGATTTTTTCCCCATAATTCTTAGCGCTATACGCAGATTTTTTGCCGGCAGATCAGTACTACTTGTCGTTTATTAATATTGTGATAAAATATACACGTACACCTTTTACTTATGTGGAAGTGTCAGGATCATATAACCCCGACAATTAAAAGCTTCTGATATAAGATATTTTTAAACTTCTTAAATTCTCATTCTTCTGTGGTCCAACGGTTGTGCGCAGGATTTTTGAACTCAAAGAAACAGGTAGTGGATCGAATTTCGTTTGAAGACTTAGTTTTTTTCTTCTTATTTTTCATTTTAAAGTTCTTTTAATTTTATTATTTTTCTTTCTTTCTATTTTCTTTCTTTGCAATTTCTTTTGTAACTACTTTCTATTATCTATCATTTATAATCATGAGTTATTGTAAGTACAGCATTTCTGGAAGTGTTGACAGTGAGGGGATGAATCCGCGTGCTTGAGGGGTCAAGCAGGGGCGAATTAAGACTGCACGGGGCCCCTGGCTGCAATTCAAAATGGAGCCCTATCGAGCCAGCGTCCCTTTAAATAAAATGATTGCTAGCAGCTAATATAAGACTGTAACTTGTAACTATTCAGCCAAAAAGATTATTCATGAAAAAACCGAACACGAAGAAGTTTGCCGGTATCCTAAAATTGAGTGTAAAAAGAAAAAAAACAATATTTTATAAAAATAATTTTTTAAAAATTTTAAAAAAATAAATTTAAAATTTTTTTTTATAACAACAAAAAAGATAAAAAGAAAGAAAAGAATCCACCGTTGGGGATCGATCCTCAGATCGCTTGCAACGCAAGCCTAAGCACTAAGCGACGAGGAGAGCTTGACGGAAATTGTAAATTAAAAAAATTAAGAATATTCCTTAATATTTTCTCTTATTGAGCTATCAAATCAGGTTTCTCGATTACTAAGAGTATTGGGTCGAAAAGAGATCAGATTAATAATAGATAAGATTTTTATTAATTTATTTAATTTATGATATTCTTTCAGGGATTCATGCAAACATCTGTTCACCTTTATTATAAAATATACTAAATTTGGGGGCCCCTAAATCATCGGGGGCCCCTGGCCTTAGCCCGTTCAGCCCCCTCCCCTAAATCTGCCATAGGGCTCAAGTGATCACGCTGTGAACCGAAACTATACAAGGATGGGCCACTGTTGTGGGGTAGCTAGAAACCAGGCATTGTATAGACCAACATTTCAGAACGAGTCTTTTAAAGTACTGTATATGAGATTGAGCATATATGGGGCCGTCCATAAAGTACGTCACGCTATTTTTGAACATTTTTAACTCCCCCCCTCCCCCTTGTCACAAACTGTCACAAAGCTCGCACCCGCCCCCCCCCCTAAAGTACGCCACACTTTCGAACACAAATTTGTTTTTTTTATTTACAAAATAATTAAAATTTAATATAAAACACCGTGACGTCACACATGGCTGGACCCCCCCCCTCCCTCCTGTCACAAATTGTCAAACTTTCTTACACCCCCTCCCCCCCCTCTGGAGCGTGACGTACTTTATGGACGGCCCCTATACAGTTAATACAGTTTATTTATGATCTTTACTAACGCCGCTGCAAACAACTCCGTCCGTTATTGGTCACGTCCTATAACCAACTCCCTCAGTATGGAGGCCACGCCTTTGTCCAGTCCCCGGTCTACATTACGTCAGCATTTAATGTCAATCATGATGATTGAATCATCTTGTACCACCACCCCCCAGATTATGTCGGGGGTTGGGTGGGGTACCATGACCCGCTCTGGTCTCTTTGATGTTAGCCCCTGGTCTGGTTTTGTACAATCGCAATCATTTCCCCTGGTCAGTGCTTCACACTGCTGACCTTTAGATAACAGAGTCTACATTTATCACCTCTGAGCATCTGTACGCGGTTTGGTCTATTCAGAACTCATCTTATCCAAGCTACCACAAGGGGCATTTCACACATCTTGGTCAGTCCTGACCAGACTACCACTACCAGTCCTGACCAGACTACCACTACCAGTACTGACCAGACTACCACTACCAGTCCTGGCCAGAAAGAGGAATCTTTGATCTAAAGACCCTTTAACCGCCCTAATTCTCTACAATATTGAAAATATAAAAATAATTACCCAGTAAAACGAGATCAGCACCAGCTTAGTTACTTTCTCTTTATTTTCTCATAACAATTTTTTAATCCATAAATCCAGGGGGGGGCAAGCGCCCCCCCTTGCCCCCTCCTGCGGGCGCCCATGCCTGCTCCCTCTAATGAGCACTTAGCTTTACTAACTTAACTTCATAACTTCGCAATTAGAAAAGTTCGCAAACGTAGATTCTAATTTGAAATGTATAATAATTCATATTTTAATGATGTGTTGATTCATTAACTTTAAATAAATCTAATTTACTTCTTTAAAGTTTTTTGTTTTCTTACACTCTGCCTTATAAGTTACAATCATACATTAGCTGCTAGCAATCATTTTATTTAATTGTATGCTGGCTGGACCGGGCCCCAGTTTGAATTGCAGCTATGCACCCCGTGCAATCTTAATCCACCTCTGAATGTTATAGTTAAATTTGGGCACCTTTGTCAACGGCGGTCCCAAAATCAAACACGCCCTGAATAATATTATTTATGGTATTTTTGGCTGCTATATTTGTTTAAAAAAAAATTAATTTAAAAAATAGACAACCAAACCTAACCCAGACCCTAAAACTAAAACCTTAAATAAATACGTAATTGGCTGGCTGAACACCCATTAATCCTCAATACAATCGACTGTGATTTTGGGACCGCCGTTGACAGGATTGCCTAAATCTGTATCATTATGAGTCTTAAGTCGTTTGGTTTTATCTTTTGTAAATGCCGATAAGACATTCGGTGGTCCCGATTTAACTAGAACCATTTCCTACTTATACACCAGCTTGTTTATGTGTAGTCTTATGTTTTTCATTTCTAATATTGCAATAGTTTAAAGCTATTTTTTGCAAGTTATTCTATTTTATATTCCCAAATTTCTTTAAGCTTAAGGTAAGTGTAAAAATAAATAATTGTTGTTGTTTACTTTGTGCTTTAGTGATAAAATTAGTGACAAAACGAAACTTTCAATGATTCTAATGCCAAGTAAAACTTTCAATTTTAACGCATGCGCGCTCGGCTTGCGTTCTTAAGGTCACGGATTCGAACCACCTTGAAGGCTAGGGATTTGTCCCCGGGGTCAAGGGTTCCTGAGTCCACGAAGCCCTTAAGTTGTACATGACACTATGGTGGCCTGGAAAAGCGTGGTCCCTCATAGCCATGACCTTTGAACTCTGCGTCACTTGCCAATACGTTCTAATCAGAATGTAGGACACAATAATCTTCTTTAAAGAAGACCTTGTTTCTGTCTCTAAGTGTTTCTGTGAATGCTACGCACAGAGCGTCCAATCCACCGATTTGTTATTAGTCTTCCGGGTCCCAAACTGTAGACGTGTAATATAGTAACGGTTGAAAAGGACTTATAAGCTGTTCCCTTGTGTAAAAAAAACCACCAAGGTATCGTAACTTGATATTTTAAATAATTAAAAGTGATGAAGACATAAATGGTATCATACTGCTACACACAGAAGATGATCCTGATAAAATCCACCATTTTGACGATCTTGATCTACATTTCAGCTATTAATTTATCGAAGTTACATCTTCTCATACAGTGAGCTGGTCCTACATCATAATCAATTCTCTAAATTCTCTCATATTGTGAGATTATCCCACATAAGTAAATGTATAATATATGCACAGGGTATTAGTTAGCATGACAGGAGGTAACACAGCAGCGAACGTTTCGGCAAAGAGCCTTCCCCAACGAACAAATAGTACACAAATAAAAAGAATATGACGAAAGAAAAAAAAACTTAGCAGCGGTGAAGTCCAATTTTATTTGTGTACTATTTGTTCGTTGAGGAAGGCTCTTTGCCTAAACGTTCGCTGTTGTGTTTCGCCCTGTCAGGCTATCTATCACCTTGTTCATATGTTATAAATTTACCCATTTAAAAACCTGGTTGTAGTCTCACCCCCATTATTTTGTCCCCAATAAGAATCCCCTCTCTAAATCCTTCTCAGCATGATTCGTTGCATGGCAAACATTAGTCCAGCATTTCTCAAATTTCCCCCACGTGTTATAGTTTCCGAGCTTGAAACTAATTAAACGATTATTAGAAGTCCCTGGAAAGCGTGTTTTCCTAAAACGAAAAGAATTTTCTGTGGGGTACAATTATAAATTACAATTTAAAATACTTTGATAAGTAAGTAATTTTTTCAATTATTTTAATTAAAATTGTAATTTATAATTGTACCCCACAGAAAATTCTTTTTCGTTTTACCTAAAACGAAAAGAATTTTCTGTGGGGTACAATTATAAATTACATTTTAAAAGTAAAATAATTGAAAAAATTACTTACTTATCAAAGTATTTATATTATTTTTTTTATATTTTTTTTTAATTAAAATTGTAATTTATAATTGTACCCCAAAGAAAATTCTTTTTCGTATTTTTTTTCCTAAAACGAAAAGAATTTTCTGTGGGGTACAATTATAAATTACAATTTTTAAAAAAAAATGTAAATAATTGAAAATTACTTACTTATCAAAGTATTAATTTTTTTTTAAATTTCTATTTTTTAAATTTTATCTTACAGTGTAGTCATTATTTAAACCCATTAATGCTATGTCATGGTACATGTCGATGAATTAAATATATATCGAAAATTAAATATAAAATTTTATACATAAAATATAAACAAGTCAAAATAAATAAAAATTTTATATGAAAAAATAAATAAAATAAAGATCTTGTTACGAACCAATATTAAAATATTACATGTACCCAATTCTAAACATATCATTTTTTACTTATTTTAATTTTTAGGTTGAGAAAAGATAAAATAATACAAATAAATAAGTTAAACCCCATGTAGATCTCAGAAATATTTAAAGTCGAATTTCATCTTAGGCTATAAGTATTAGTGTAAGTGAATGATGTATATTTTTTATCTAAGTAAAATATTTTTAGATTTCTAAAATGGCCGGCAAGAGTCAAGGAAATCCGAGATTGGTCAAATTTATTAACCTGCTGATGGACTCACTTAGAGAAGAGAGAAATAATGTCGATACGTCAGTAGACAAATATATAAATCAGGTATCGATACTTTATAGCCAATTGAAAACAATTGTCTTTAAATAGTTCCATCTTTTAAAAACCGTAGCAAAGCTAAAATAAATTCCTATCTCACAACAATTTTATATATTGTATTTGATGCACTATTTTATTCGAAAATGAACATAATTATTTTGAATTAAAATTAAATACACAAACAAATTGTGTAATAAAAATAATTCAAGCTTTATTAATTGACTAATACAAAAGTAAAAGAAATAACTTAAACAAAAGCTTTAGTAAAAGCTATATCGCTGTCCCATTCTTTACGATATTTTGAAATAAAAAGTTAAATTAAACTAGCGATAAACTAGTATCCTGACTTGATTGTCATTGCGTATATCTTACATCAGATACAGAGGGAGGTAGATGGCTTTGTTAGTGGAAGTCACGGCAAGCAGGCAACATATGAAGAGATTTCAAACAGACTCCAACAGGCTATAACATTTTTTATTGCAAAGTCCGGGGAGTTGTCAGGTAAATGTTTCGTTAAATATTGTCCACTTTATTTTAATAATGTAAAACTAACTTAGCAATATCTTTTATCACCCATCGATACAATTAAATATATTTTTATTGTCAACTAAATCTAGAAATTTAAAATTTAAATTTATTAAAAATAACAATTTACAACGAAATTCAAAGTAAACTATGAATGTATTTTCAGAAAAAATAATTTATAGAAGGATTTAAAAAAAAGATTGATTCTTTGTTATGATTTCTTACAATAAATAATACTTTATAAATATAAATCAATTAAAATTTCACCGTCTTCTTCTTCTCCTCCTCCTTCATCATCTCCTTCTTATTTTTAATATCATTAAATTCATTATTATTATTATTACTATTATTATTATTATTATTATTATTATTATTATTATTATTATTATTATTATTATTATTAAGATTATTATTATTATATCATTTATAAAACATTTTAAAGAAATGTTAAATTATTACAAGTTCATTTATTATTTAACCTGACCTAATAAAGAAATTCATTTTCAAAATATTATTTTTTCTTAACTTTATTTTACAGATTACATTTTATATGCTATTCAAAGTAAGTTTAAAAATTTATTTATTACTTTTTTTTTGTAACTTACCAAGGACTGATGGGCATTGAAAATGAAATTGATGAAAGCACAACTTCAGTGCAGTATACCTCACAATCATCTTGGCCTGCTACAAGTAAGTACAATGTATTGTCATACACAATTTTTATGTTGAGCAAGGAAGAAACATTAACTTAAACCGTAGGTAACTATTCTGTGAGGCTTATGAGGCTTTAATAGTTTAAAAAATTTGTCTTATCCTATATAATAGAACGCAATTTTCTTTGCGTCATCGATAGCGATTGGTAGCCAATCACTGGGGGAGAAAAATTTAATCTCATTTACATATTGAACGACGTTCAAAACGATATATTTTTGGTGCAGTTTTTTCCAAGAGTTTATTTTGAGCTGTGCGCTTTGGGATTTTTAGTAACAACGTTGTTTTTACGGGTTATTTATAATAACTCTGGACAGACCGTGGTGTGTGGGGGGATGTAGGGTCTCTGGACAGACGGGGGTGGGTAATGTTGTTATAACTATAATGTATCGTATTTTGATGTGATACACATGTATGGCCGGTCGAGACGAACCGCGGTGGGGGGATGTAGGGTCTCCGGAAAGACCGCAGTGTGTGTGTGTGTGGGGGGGGTAGGATCTCTGGACAGACCGCGGTGTGGGGGATGTAGGGTCTCTGGACAGATGGGCGTGGGTAATGTTGTGATGTCCTACCATGAACTTCACAGGTCATCCTACACCTATTCCCTTCCTTGGAGGGCTTTGTTGCTAGTATTAATTAAAATATAACCATTGAGGTAAACATTGTAAGTAACATTCAGAAAAAAATACACTTTTGCACGATCTTATTATCTTATCGTATATTTTACAGAAGCTCCTTCTCTACAGAAGATTATTGTGTCCTACGCTAATCCATGTTTTATGTCTAGTCTTGCATTCGTTTAAAATGTTGATAAAGTGATGGTTTTTATGGTTTCCTCGGGGAAGCCTCTCAGTCCGAATCCCGGATTGAAAGAACGAACATTTGTATGTGTTGGTTCTTTTATATGGAAAAAGAAAGCTGTTTATCCTTATGTTTATCTGAGGGTTCTATTAGCTTATATTTGTGTTTAAATATCCAAGTTAAAATTAATTTCCTTATGTATTAATAATAATAATAATACTACTGTGCGCTTTTTCTTCTATTTTATTGTGTTTATGGTAAAGAAAAGGCGGATATGGTTTTTTACTATTTGCTGGATCCGGATAGTTTGGCTCTAATATTTGCCGGATCCGGATTCCAGATCTCTGTGCTGTGCATATTGGTGTGGAAGGACTCGATGATGGAGAGAAGCCGCGGTGGACATTCTATTTTTTATAGTATACGTAGCAGACCCTTCTAGCTGACCAGGTCAAATGCCTTCGTTAAATCTATGAAGGCAATGAAGAAGGGTTTCTGTTGATCCCAACATTTCTCTTGTAGCTGACGGAGTGAGAAGATCATGTCCACGGTTGATCGACCAGCCCAAAAAACGCATTGTGATTCCGGGTAGACATTTTGTGCCAGAATTTGCAGGCGTGCAAGGAACACTTTGGCAAAGACCTTTCCCACAATACTCAGTAAGGAGATAAAACGATAGTTCTTGCAATCGCTGTGATCACCTTTGTTTTTGTGATGATTGACAATTTGGGCATTAACACGTACCATATCAACTGCTCTGAGATCAGGGAACAGCTTAACACCAAGCTTGAGTCAGCTCTTAAGGCCAATACCACGCATTGATATCTATACTTGTAACTTTTTAACTTACTATTTTTTCTCGTACTGAAATTGATTGTTTTACTATATTTTGATGGATTTGAATGATTTCATGATCAACGCTTGTTAATTTGTTTAATTTGTTCTATATTAATAATTTCATGTATAGCTTAATTTGTTACTAAACTTATTTTGTATAATTATAATATTCACAATAGGCTAGAGTTTTAAAATTATAAGACTGAATAAGATATAACACGCGAGACAAGCTAATATTTTATTTTTAAGTTCGCAAATCAAATCAAAATTACAACTGCCATTTAAAGTTCAAAGGAAAAAAACAGCAAAGAATATAAAATTATTACATTAATATAACTTATATTTTGTTAGTAAAATGTATAAATGTAAATACTGAATTGAAAGTATTGAATGATTGATTACTGTCAAACTACTAGTCAATGAAAAAGAAGTTAAAAACAAAAGCCAACACTCATCCTGTCCCAGTTTCCAAGGCTGCTATTTAACTATAAAGTTAATAGTTTCAACTAATAATTACAAATTAAATTTAAATTATTATTTTGTAACATAAAATTATTATTTTTTAAACATAAAATTAATTTATCAGCTATAACAATGAAGATAATGTAATAACATGAGTAATAAAATAGTTAATAGTTACTAGTTACTAGTAAGTTGTAGCATGCTACTCAGCAGTATTTGTTACCTTTAAGTTTGTAGTTTGTTTCTTCAATTTTTAAGTTTAGCAAAATTGTTTGTCATACCCAAATTCTTTTTCAAGAACAATAACACCCCAAGTTTGTTCGGCGACAAGCGATAACGCTTATCATAATCTATCTGCCCCGCTTTGCTGAATGCTCTCTCACTATCTATTTTTGTCAAATGTACTGATTTCTGGTTATTGTTTTTTATATTTTATATATTTGTTTATAAACTTAATAATATTAATTTAATTTGATTTCAAAAAGTCTTTACTACATTGATATCCGTATACCATCCGGATATGCTATAAGTATTTGACGAATCCGGATTGTGACCAAATTCCTGATATCCGGCTCTACCCTAGTTTATAGGTTTAATGTATTAACTAATGGTTTTATTCTTGTCCATTTTGAATATTCTCCAGTAATGAATCAAGTGGCTATTTTTTAAAATCGTGTTTTAGTTTATCAATGTTTTCTTTGGTTGATGGGTTCTATAAAGAAGATGCATATTCTTGTAAACGTCTCAGATTTTGCTATCTTGTTCTGATTTACCGGTAATTGTTCTATTGATTATACACTCATCAATAAATAGCCAATATTTTGTTCCTGTTGAGATTCTGTTGGGTAAATCATTGATATAAATTAACAAGAGTAGTTGAAACTCCTAAGTTAACCGTACTTATTTAGACTCTTCCCAAAAGGAAGTCGTGGATCCAATGATTAATTGTACTCGAGATACCAAAGTAGTTAAGTTTTTTGAGTAAACTAAAGTGTTGATCTTTTTCAAATGCATTTGTTTTATAATATTGTCAGGGCCGTCTTAACGCATAGGCACGTTGGGCATTTGCATGGGGGTCCACGACCATAAGGGCCCCATGGGAATATGTTTATTTATATATATTATGTATATTTATTTTTAATTCCAGCAGGGGATTGGCCCAACACTATTTCTTTGCCCGGGGGCCCAAACTGGTGTAAAGCCGGCTCTGAATATTGTATCTATTAGATTATTATTATCTAAGCCTTTGACAATTAATTGTGTTTCACATGAACTGGTTTTTTTCTAATGCCGTTTTGATGTGGGTATAGGACATTATGTTTGTCTAGGTGATTAACGGTCATTACTTGATTAATTGACCAAGATAAAAATAATTTTGTTTTCAATACATATACAGGTGTTGTAGTTGAATCTAGCTCTTCTCGAAGTATGACTATGGGAGTGGCCACGGTTGAAGAAACTCTACTCTCACTCAAACGGACAATGAAGCAACTTCAAGAAAAACAAGAACATTTTGATAAAACATTAAAAGATATCTCAACTCAAAAAGAAAACTTCAATAAAGAAATTGAAATATTGACCAATGCAAATGTAAGCTCTCAGAAAAAGTTAAAAGAGAGACTAATAGCAGTTGAGAAGACAAGCCTAGAATCATCCGCAACTGTTGATAACTTGAATAAAGTTTTTTCTGTTAACGTTGATGCGAGGGTTAACAGACTAGAAGAAGAAAACAAGTCTGTCAATGTCTCAATGAATGAATTCAATAAACAGATCAGCTCCCTTAGATCTTGTAGCGATGACGTCATTACGTCTACACAAGATTTGTCAAAGAGAGTCGAGAGAGAGATCAACATTATAATCAACTGGAAATCTCCCTTAATCTCTTTTCATCTCAGTACAAAGAACAGTTGGACCATGTTTGTAGTGTCAATAAGGAGAAAATTGACGAATGTGTAAGTAGAAGTCTTTTCTTCATATTATTATCACAGTAATAATGAAATGCATCAAGGGATTGAAACTTCATAATGTTAAATTTAAATTCTAATGGCATCGAGTAATGCTTTATTCATATTTAATTCTTAGAGCCCATGTCTTAACACAATATTCTAGAATTAGCTCTTTAAAAATTGGCGTTGCACGAGCATGTATCATAAAGGTTACTAGAGCATGTATTATACAGGTTACTAGAGCATGTATCATACAGGTTAATAGAGCATGTATTATACATGCAAATGCGAAGGGAAATCAGTATAAAAGCTCAGACCAGAAATATAGCTATGGAAATAAGTATCCATGGTACAGCCAGGATAGGTGACTAAGCAAAGATTGCAAACAGGGCCGTACTATACAGTGGCAGGGGTATAAACCTAGAAAAAGGGGGCAGTTTCGCAATACACAATGGGGGGGAAGTATGAGCGATATTTTTAGAAAGTCCACGGGTAGGTTAAATGTCGAAAAATGCTTGTTGTTAGGGAAGGAAGCTTCTCTTCTTAGAGACACCGGCTGTACAATCGTAGGGTGCAGAAAGAGTTTAATACCAAAAAAATACATGACTGATCAGACCTTTACAGTTAAACTTATCGATGGGACAATAAAAACGTTTGAAACTGCTATAGTAGACATTAAAACCCCTTACCTCTGCGGTAGATTTTTGTCCGCCCTTTTTGAAGATCCGGTAACAGATGTGATTTTAGGAAATGTTAGATCCGACGAGGACACACCATTCCATCACGGTAACGTAGTTACCAGGGCCCAGAATAAACGAGATAAAGGGGGAGGACCACAAATGAAAACTGTGATTAGTACAATTCCAAAAATATTTGAACACATCAATTTAGCTGAAGAGCAGGCAAAGGATGGTGGATTAAATAAACTATGGCAAAAAGCTAAAAGTCAGAGGGTGGAAAACACCAAACAAGGAATAATAACGTTTGAAATAAACAATAATATACTATAAAGGATATTTATTTCTAAAATAGATAACAGTGTTGAAAAAAAATTGGTGATTCCGAAACCATACCGACGATTAGTCTTAGAAACGGCTCATACAACAGCATTAGCCGGACACATGTCAGTCAGAAGAACCAAATACAGAATTTTTTCTCAGTATTTCTGGCCACGTATGAGCATAGATATCAAGGAATTCATTAAGTCTTGCCCTATTTGCCAAAAAGCACGTCCACCGGGGAGCATAAAACCCATAGAGTTAGGTCAAATGGAAGTGATCGGAACACCATTTCAGAAGGTTGCTATTGATATCGTAGGGCCATTACAATTAAGTGACAATAGGAATAGATATATCCTTACGTTGGTAGATATGGCTACTCGTTGGCCTGAGGCTATTGCGCTAAAAAATATAACAACACAAGACGTTTATGAGGCCCTATTAACAATATTCTCTAGAATGGGATTCCCGGAAGAGATCTTGTCAGATAACGGGCCCCAGTTCTCCTCCGATATGTACAAACAGGTGTGTGAATTGTTTAACATAAAATCCAGTCACTCTTCTATTTACCACCCACAGTCTAACGGGATGGTGGAAAGATTAAATGGCACCCTAAAGGGCATGTTAAGAAAAGTGGCAGATGAGGAACCCAACAATTGGGATAGATTTTTGCCGGCAATTTTGTTTGCATATCGGGAAGTTCCGAACGAGACAACGGCAATGTCTCCTTATGAACTCCTCTTCGGGCGGAAAGTGAGAGGACCAATGTCAATTTTAAGGAAAATACTAACAAATGAAAATACGACAGAGGAAGGTAAAAACACATATGAATATATAATCGACCTCAAAAACAGAATAAAATCAGGGTTATATAAAACAGAGGCAATCACGAAAGGAAAGGCAAATAAATATAAACAATATTATGATCAAAGGGCTAGAGAGAAAGATATACAAATTGGGGACAAAGTGCTCGTGTTGAAACCTAAAAAAGGAAATAAACTCGCTCTGTATTCAGAAGGTCCATTCACCGTCACGAGGAAATTATCGAAATTTAATGTAGAGATTGCGAAGGGACATAAGCGTATAGTTTATCACCTCAACAGATTAACAAAATTTGTCGAAAATAACATGGATAACACAGATGCGAACTTATCGGCAGCAGAGAAAAATGAAAAGACAATTAGTGGTGCCAGTGCCACAGTGATAGCCGAAGAAGAAGAGGAAGATGTAAATAGTGAAGACATTAAGCAAATTCCGTTAATCAACGTCAAGGTTAATTCAGGCATTGACATCAATAAGGAACTAACGGAGACACAGAAAAGACAAGTTGACGACATGGTGCATGAGTACAAGGAAATTATTTCAGATATCCCAGGGAAAACATCGGCGGGTACGCACAAAATAGAATTATTAGACTCTAAGCCCATTAACGTAAAACCGTACGCAATACCTATTCATATGGTTCAAAGGCTAAAAGAAGAGATTAGTATGATGCTAGAACTAGGTATAATCGAGGAAACACAGTCACCATATTGCTCTCCCTTAGTTTTAATTAAGAAAAAAGATGGATCGATTCGGACTTGTGTGGATTATAGGAAATTGAACGCAATTACAAAAAAAGTAGCAGAAGTTATACCTAACCAGGATAAACTTCTAGAGCATATGAATAAAGCCAAATACTTTACGAAACTAGACTTAACAAAGGGATATTGGCAAATACCTCTTGAGGAGGAAAGCAAAGAATACACAGCTTTTCAAGGCCCAGACGGGGCATATCAATATAACTTTATGCCATTCGGATTGGCAACCGCACCGGCAACGTTCAATAAAATTGTTAAGAAATTATTCAAAGGAGTAAAAGAGGTAGTTACTTATTTTGACGATATCTGTGTATACACAGACGACTGGGAGTCACATATACGAGTTACTCGAGAGGTTTTAGAGATTTTGAAAAAGGCAGGGTTCACCATTAAACCATCTAAGTTAGAAATAGGTAAAGAATCAATCGAATTTCTGGGACATAGAATTGGAGCAGGCATCTTAAAACCAGACATGAACAATATAAACAAAGTGTTGGAAATAAAACGACCCAAAAATAAGAAACAAGTAAGGGGACTAGTTGGCCTAATAGCGTATTACAATAAATTTATACCTAATTTTTCAACGATAACAGCCCCATTGACGGACCTTACAAAGAAAGGTAAACCTAATAATATATGTTGGACTAAGGAATGCCAACAAGCATTGGATACAATCCAAAACTATTTAACAAATAACCCCATTTTGGTTCTGCCCGACATTAAGGAACCTTTTATAGTTCGTACAGATGCGTCAACGAAGGGATTGGGGGCATGTTTGATGCAGAAAAGAGACAATATGCTCCACCCGGTGAAGTATATTAGTCGGAAACTGGTTGACAGGGAAACCAGATACTCAACAATAGAGAGGGAATGCTTGGCAATAATATGGGGAATTCAGAAATTATCCTACTATTTAATGGGGGCAAGATTTACGCTCCAGTGTGACCACCAAGCGTTAAAATATTTGAACACGACTAAATTTGAAAATTCAAGAGTTTCCCGGTGGTCTTTGATGTTACAGGAATACGATTTCAACGTGGAATACATTAAAGGTGAAGATAACATTATTGCAGATTTTTTATCGCGACAATAAGCAGATATAATGTCCCACTGAGACTGGTAGGATCATGACAGATCTGGTAATGTAATCATAATTAATGAGCAGAAATCAAACCATGACCGACAAGGACTCGCAGGACAGGTTTATGACAAACAAGTAGAGTTGCTTGTTCATGGGGACTAATTTTGGTAGAAATTGAGGTCTGGGTCACCTCGGGCCAGTATTATTATTATATGAACATGATTGTAAGGTTTCATAACGATTATGTACTTAGGTTAGTTAGTACTTACGGATGGTTGTAAATAAATATGAGATGGTTGTATTTTCGTGCTGATGTTTTTTATTATAATTTTTGGCTCCGGGTGACCTCGGGCAAAATTTCATTATAAGGAGATGTAATTATTTATATATATATATATTTATGAAATTATGAGATATGATGATAATGATTTTGTTCATGATTATGTGTATTATGATGAATTATGTTGATTACGACTACTAAATGCACATGATTGTTATATAATTGATTGTAATGGGTTAAATACAATCAGGCTGAAATGTCTATAGTCTGGATAAGTAGTTATCCCTATAACATTATCTCATGCTGGAGGTAATCCTGGAATAAATATCTTAAGGAATTTATATGAGGAACCAGTAGAGTCAGTGGGTAAATAGAAAACAATCTAGCGTAAAAATGGTCAATTGTTGGATACTAATATGTGAGGCGTTATGACCAGTAGTAGGTCGAAGGTTGGTTCTTTGAGAATTAAGATAATGATAAAGTACGAGTTGCGGATTAGTGAAGTCGTATAAAGGTACGACCAAGTGGATTTATGCTGTGTGTTGTATATACTAGTCATGCCATGTTGTGTATAAAATTATTTTGAAAGATATTATTTCATTATGTATTATATTATTGTAATTGTAATGTGCAGTGATTCCATGCCCTGACTTTGTTGTATTGTGAGATTCTACCGTAAGTAGAATCTAACGGAAGAGGGGGGATATGTCAGGGTATGAGAATCACTGCGAATGATTGTTGCGAATGATTGTTGTGAGATTGTTGTGAGCCAGTGTTGGAGTCGGGTCAAGGCGTTGTTTACGGGTATGAACTCCTATCACGGGAATAATGTCTAGGATGGCTGAGTGAACTTCTGGTCACACGGGATATGTCAGGGACGACCAGAGGACACGCCAGGGGTCAGTTGAGACCAGTTGGGGGGGTATATAAGAGAGTAGTCGAGATGAGTGCGGGGTGTGGCAGAAAGCTGTGTAGTTCGCATAGTGTTGTGCGGTCAGACCGGTCAGGATAGACCGGGGAGTTGCAGGGTTGCAGTAACACAGAGAGCTGAGGTTTAATGTCGCCCAGAAGCGGTCAGGCTAGGACCGAGGGGACTTAAACGCTTTGTGTATTTACGTAGAGCTGAAGAGGACTTGAGCATGGGCCCAGGATGGTCGAGTCGGACCGAGGGCATGCTTGAGCATACAGCCAGTTATATATAGATGTATTTGATGTCAAGGCAAGACAGCCAGTGTACAGTTGTACATAGCAGAATAAACATTGCATTGTTATACCGACTTGTGTCATCTCTTGAGTGTTGTGTGTAGCGGAGAGCAAACAATAATCCACCAACGAATGAGACCTTAACAGGATTGAAACTTCATAATGTTAAATTTAAATTCTAATGGCATCGAGTAATGCTTTATTCATATTTAATTCTTAGAGCCCATGTCTTAACACAATATTCTAGAATTAGCTCTTTAAAAATTGGCGTTGCACGAGCATGTATCATAAAGGTTACTAGAGCATGTATTATACAGGTTACTAGAGCATGTATCATACAGGTTAATAGAGCATGTATTATACAGGTTACTAGAGCATGTATCACACAGGTTACTAGAGCATGTATCATACAGGTTACTAGAGCATGTATTATACAGGTTACTAGAGCATGTATCTCACAGGTTATTAGAGCATGTATCATACAGGTTACTAGAGCATGTATCATCCAGGTTACTAGAGCATGTATCATCCAGGTTACTAGAGCATGTATCATACAGATTACTAGAGCATGAATCATACAGGTTACTAGAGCATGTATCATACAGGTTCTAGAGCATGTATCATACAGGTTACTAGAGCATGTATCATACAGTTACTAGAGCATGTATCATGCAGGTTACTAGAGCATGTATCATACAGGTTACTAGAGCATGTATCATACAGATTAATAGAGCATGAATCATACAGGTTACTAGATCATGTATCATACAGATTACTAGAGCATGTATCATACAGATTGCTAGAAAATGTATCATACAGGTTACGAGAGCATGTATCATACAGATTACTAGAGCATGTATCATACAGTTTACTAGATCATGTATCATACAGGTTACTAGAGCATGTATCATACATGTTACTAAAGCATGTATCATACAGATTACTAGAGCATGTATCATACAGATTACTAGAGCAGGTATCATACAGTTTACTAGAGCATGTATCATACAGATTACTAGAGCATGTATCATACAGGTTACTAGAACATGTATCATACAGTTTACTAGAGCATGTTTCATACACGATACTAGAGCATGTATCATACAGGTTACTAGAGCATGTATCATCTAGATTGCTAGAGCTTGTATCATACAATTACTAAATCATGTATCATACATATTTCTAGAGCATGTATCAAACAGATTACTAGACAAGTATCAAAAAGGTTACTAGAGCAGGTATCATACAGATTACTAGAGCATGTATCATACAGGTTACTAGAACATGTATCATACAGTTTACTAGAGCATGTTTCATACACTTTACTAGAGCATGTATCATACAGGTTACTAGAGCATGTATCATTCAGGTTACTAGAGCATGTATATTACAGGTTACTAGAGCAGGTATCATACAAGTAACTAGAGCATGTATCATATAGGTTACTAGAGCGTGTATCATACAGTTTACTAGAGCATGTATCATACAGATTACTAGAGCATGTATCATACAGGTTACTAGAACATGTATCATACAGTTTACTAGAGCATGTTTCATACACTTTACTAGAGCATGTATCATACAGGTTACTAGAGCATGTATCATTCAGGTTACTAGAGCATGTATCATACAGATTACTAGAGCATGTATCATACAGGTTACTAAAGCATGTATATTACAGGTTACTAGAGCATGTATCATACAGATTACTAGAGCATGAATCATACAGGTTACTAGAGCATGTATCATACAGATTACTAGAGCATGTATCATACAGGTTACTAGAGCATGTATCATAAGGTTACTAGAGCATGTATCATACAGGTTACTAGAGATTGTATCATACAATTACTAAATCATGTATCATACAATTACTAAATCATGTATCATACAGGTTACTAGAACATATATCATACAGTTTACTAGAGCATGTTTCATACAGGTTACTAGAGCATGTATCATACAGGTTACTAGAGCATGTATCATACATGTTACTAAAGCATGTATCATACAGATTACTAGAGCATGTATCATACAGATTACTAGAGCAGGTATCATACAAGTAACTAGAGCATGTATCATACATGTTACTAGAGCATGTATCATACAGTTTACTAGAGCATGTATCATACATGTTACTAGAGCATGTTTCATACACGATACTAGAGCATGTATCATACAGGTTAATAGAGCATGTATCATCTAGATTGCTAGAGCTTGTATCATAAAATTACTAAATCATGTATCATACATATTACTAGAGCATGTATCAAACAGATTACTAGACATGTATCATACAGGTTACTAGAGCAGGTATCATACAGATTACTAGAGCATGTATCATACAGGTTACTAGAACATGTATCATACAGTTTACTAGAGCATGTTTCATACACTTTACTAGAGCATGTATCATACAGGTTACTAGAGCATGTATCATTCAGGTTACTAGAGCATGTATCATACAGATTACTAGAGCATGTATCATACAGGTTACTAGAGCATGTATATTACAGGTTACTAGAGCAGGTATCATACAAGTAACTAGAGCATGTATCATACAGGTTACTAGAGCGTGTATCATACAGTTTACTAGAGCATGTATCATACAGATTACTAGAGCATGTATCATACAGGTTACTAGAACATGTATCATACAGTTTACTAGAGCATGTTTCATACACTTTACTAGAGCATGTATCATACAGGTTACTAGAGCATGTATCATTCAGGTTACTAGAGCATGTATCATACAGATTACTAGAGCATGTATCATACAGGTTACTAGAGCATGTATATTACAGGTTACTAGAGCATGTATCATACAGATTACTAGAGCATGAATCATACAGGTTACTAGAGCATGTATCATACAGATTACTAGAGCATGTATCATACAGGTTACTAGAGCATGTATCATACAGGTTACTAGAGCATGTATCATACAGGTTACTAGAGATTGTATCATACAATTACTAAATCATGTATCATACAATTACTAAATCATGTATCATACAGGTTACTAGAACATGTATCATACAGTTTACTAGAGCATGTTTCATACACTTTACTAGAGCATGTATCATACAGGTTACTAGAGCATGTATCATTCAGGTTACTAGAGCATGTATCATACAGATTACTAGAGCATGTATCATACAGGTTACTAGAGCATGTATACTTCAGGTTACTAGAGCAGGTATCATACAAGTAACTAGAGCATGTATCATACAGGTTACTAGAGCGTGTATCATACAGTTTACTAGAGCATGTATCATACAGGTTACTAGAACATGTATCATACAGTTTACTAGAGCAGGTATCATACAAGTAACTAGAGCATGTATCATACAGGTTACTAGAGCGTGTATCATACAGTTTACTAGAGCATGTATCATACATATTACTAGAGCATGTATCATACAGGTTACTAGAGCATGTATCATACAGGTTACTAGAGCATGTATCATACAGGTTACTAGAGCATGTATCATACAGGTTACTAGAGCTTGTATCATACAATTACTAAATCATGTATCATACAATTACTAAATTATGTATCATACAGGTTACTAGAACATGTATCATACAGTTTACTAGAGCATGTTTCATACACTTTACTAGAGCATGTATCATACAGGTTACTAGAGCATGTATCATTCAGGTTACTAGAGCATGTATCATACAGATTACTAGAGCATGTATCATACAGGTTACTAGAGCATGTATATTACAGGTTACTAGAGCAGGTATCATACAAGTAACTAGAGCATGTATCATACAGGTTACTAGAGCGTGTATCATACAGTTTACTAGAGCATGTATCATACAGATTACTAGAGCATGTATCATACAGGTTACTAGAACATGTATCATACAGTTTACTAGAGCATGTTTCATACACTTTACTAGAGCATGTATCATACAGGTTACTAGAGCATGTATCATTCAGGTTACTAGAGCATGTATCATACAGAATACTAGAGCATGTATCATACAGGTTACTAGAGCATGTATATTACAGGTTACTAGAGCATGTATCATACAGATTACTAGAGCATGAATCATACAGGTTACTAGAGCATGTATCATACAGATTACTAGAGCATGTATCATACAGGTTACTAGAGCATGTATCATACAGGTTACTAGAGCATATATCATACAGGTTACTAGAGCTTGTATCATACAATTACTAAATCATGTATCATACAATTACTAAATCAAGTATCATACATATTACTAGAGCATGTATCATACAGATTACTAGAGCATGTATCGTACAGGTTACTAGAACAGGTATCATACAAGAAATTAGAGCATGTATTATACATGTTACTAGAGCATGTATCATACAGGTTACTAGAACATGTATCATACAGGTTACTAAAGAATATTTCATACACGTTACTAGAGTATGTATCATACAGGTTACTAGAGCATGTATCATTCAGTTTACTAGAACATGTATCATACAGGTAACTAGAGCATGTATCATACATATTACTAAAGCTTTATCATACAGGTTACTAGGGCATGTATCATACAGGTTACAAAAGCATGTATCATACAGATTACTAGAGCATGTATCATACATATTACTAGAGCATTTATCATACAGATTACTAGAGCATGTATCATACAGGTTACTAGAGCATGTATCATACAGGTTACTAGAGCATTTATCATACAGATTACTAGAGCTTATATCATACAGGTTACTAGAGCTTGTATCGCACAGGCTACTAGAGCATGTATCATACAGGTTACTATTTCTTTCCTTGATTTATCTTGATACAGACCACATATTGTTAAACTTCTCCAACTCTAATTTTCGAGTTTGCACTCGTGATAAATGGTTATGTTCATTTCTATAGTTTTCATTGAAATGAAATTTTAAATTATGTTTTTTAAACTGGCTCATCTGATAACGACGCTGGAACAAACACATCAAGTTAAATGTTTAAAATCCTTTATTAATACACTGGCTTACACACTTTCATATCCTTTCTCTGTGGAACAATTCAATTTATACCACACACGATCTGATTAAACGTGACAACATTCATCCACATTCACAGCTCAGTCATTTTAATCAATCATTCGAACAGCCTGGTCCATAAGGTGAAATTTTCACACATTCAGTTATTTAGGTTACAAGTTCGCAAAGCTCAGTCATTAGAGCAATCGTTCAAACAGCTAAAAGCCCATTGGGTGGAACTTTCACACACCTCATTCAATTAGTTCAAACGTTCACACAGATCAGTTATTTGGGTAACACGTTCTCAAAGCTCAGCCAATTAGTTCACGCGTTAACTTTAGTTTAGTTCATTTTAATTAGGTCAAGCGTTCACACAGCTTAGTCAATTAGGTCAAATGTTTAGATAGCTCAGTCAATTTGGTAAATAATTAAGTTAAACACATTCCTAGAATTTAAAAAAAAATCAATTCAATAATTTTTAGTTTTAAGCAATAAAGAAATAAAAATATGAAAATGCTTTAATGTTTTAATAAAGATTAAACTGTTAGCCGAAACGTTTACTGTCGTATCAGTCTAAAAATAAAGCTCAAAATTATTGTTTTCATTGCACAATTTGTTTGTGTATTTTGTATTTTAACTGTTAGGAGATTTGTCTTTTATTGATTATATTTTAATGAAACTTTGAAACGTCACAGAGATTCTTCCCGTTATTAAAAAAAAACACCTCACAATAAAACAGGATTTGATTGATAAAATATTTAGATTTTTATCACATATGAACATTAGCAAATAATTTTTCTTTTAGGCATATAAAACAATTGTTCAAAACTTAAATATTCCCTTATTACAATTAGTTCTATATATAAAATAAAAATTACTTAAAGGTTTTTGCCAATTGTTAAATTAAATTATTTGTAAGTTTAGGGTTTGCGATAATTTTAGAATTATATTAAATCAATAACTTTTTTTAAAAAGGCAAACATTTTAGTAAATTTACATGCTAAACTTTTGCATTTCGATTTTAAATAATACTTAGTAGATAGCTTAAATAGTTATTAAATATTTTAAGATAACAACGATGTCAATTTGTTCATATTTTAACAGATGGGTACCGTATGTCAACTACTAGCCAAGAGACTGAATCCATTGGAAAAATTAAATGAGACATTGAACAAGAAACTCAACAGTAGCAAGAAACTTTCAAAGGTAATTTAAAGTGGTAAATATTATAAACTAAAAAATTATAAACATATGTCTTTAAATATGAAATAGTTTTTGTAAAATTCTTAATAATTGTTTTTATTAAATATACGATTTAACATCTTACAGGTAGATGATGTTGAGATTCAAATGACTAAACTGGCTGAAGTAGTCAAAGAAATCGGTAATAATAGTTTTAAAAATATACTTAGATCATCTCCGTGGGACGGGGTGGGTGGGAGGTGGTTGGAATGGTTGCATTAAGTCACCAACACTGATAATAATTTTTTTAGCACTGTTTCGTCCCATGGGTTTAGTGCATAGTGTCTGATGCGTCTTCACTGAAAATATAGTAAAGATTTCCTGTTGGGACCTTTATGTAACTGAATTTCATCACTTAAGCAAACTCATTGGTAATGGAGCTATCAATTTCGTTTAAAACTCAGTGGTTCCAAACGATGACCATGTTCGAAAAAGAAAAATGAAGCAGACATATTCTAAGAATGATTTTATAAAATAATTTTAAAAAAAAACTGGCAATTCCTTTTCGAATGAAAATTATCTCTGTATTAGAAAATAAATCAATAAATAAAATTAAAAAAAACAACAAACAAACAAAAACACAAAGAAACAAACAAGGAAGCTTTAATTAGATACACTATCGAAATCACTTTATTAGCCTGGGCAAGGAAGACCGATGAAAAATAGTAATTGGTTTAAAATAGAAAGAATGGTTACAATACTTAACGCAGTAATAATACATAAAATACTTAATAAGATAATTAATTATAAATATGATATACAACACAAAGATAATCTAATACAACCTTCAGATAGAATTATGGGTAAAATCGTAATCCTGTCCATATTTATAGACGATGGTTCATCCCCGTTGGGTTCAGTCGCATTACCTCGTGTGGTTGAGCAGTCCTATCCTTGAGTGGCAGTCTTTTCCAAAGCTTTTGCACACGATTTCTGTGCTTTCTAATGTTTTGGCCTTACTCCTAGCTCTTCTGTCTGTAGCCTCCTCCATCCTTTGCTCCTCGGCTACTATGAGGCCCTCTTTGACAACTGTGCGCTACGTAGATCGGTCTTCTGTTTTACATTCCAAATCACTTGTGCTTATTTTGGTAGTTTCGGTTTAGGTTTGGAGGCGAGCAGTGTTGAAAAGTCCTCCATCAGCTCTGGTGTGTAAAAAGATTCCATCACTGCTATCCTTGCATGCGTATTGAAGTATTACAGAGAAGAATATTGCGAATAGTGTTGGTGCGAGTACTCAACCTTGTGTAACTCCGCTACTGACTGGAACGGCTTCTGACGTAGCTCCATCGAACTACACTTTGCCCTGCATATTTTCATGGAACTGTCTGATGATGGCGAGTTGATGTGGGGGGACAGGCAATGTTTTCCTGGATTTGGAATAGCCCGCTGCGACTGACTAAATCAAAGGATTTCGTAAGATCCCCAAAGGAAATGTATAGTGGCATCTGTTGCTCTCTGTATTTTTCCTCGAGCTGCCGTATGGATAACACCATGTCTATGGTAGACCGACCAACCCGGAAACCGCAGTGAGATTCTGGATAAACTCGAGAGGCTAATCTCTGTAATTGTGTTGGTATGACACGGACAAAAGCCTTTCCTACAATACTTAGGAGTGAGATTCTGCGATAGCTATTGCAGTCACTTCTATTACCTTTGTTTTTATATAGTGTCACTATATGTGTTTCCTGTAGGTCCTGGGCGATGTATCCCTGTTCCCAGCAGAGGGACAGAAGCTCGTGCAAAGGCTGGAACAAAACTGTCTAGCCACTTTTTAGAGATTTTGTTGTTATGCAATGTATCCAAGGGGATTTTCCACAACCTAGGCATTCAATTGCTTTGCTCAGCTCTTCCTGTGTGGGCACGACATCAAGTTCTTTCATGAGCTGCATATCGGGGATGTCACCTAGAGCGATGCTGGAGACTGTGGTAACTGTTACGTACAGTTCCAGATAATGCTCTGTTTGCTGCGCTGTCTGGTCTTGGATAATTACCACACTTTTGGACTTTAGGAGGGCGGGGCAACCTCGGACGTCAAGGAGCCAGATACTTTTAAAGTATTTTGGTATATGGCTTTTGCATTGCCCATGTCTGCAGCTGACTGTATTCTGGAGCAAAGGTTAAGCTATTAGGTATAGGGCATTGACTTGTGACTTTTTGGTCACGCAACTGGGCTGTTTTTAAAGCATGCAGCCTGTCGGGTGTAGAAATTTCCTTGTAGGCAATAAGAGATTTCCTCTTATCTTCATCTTGTCCCAATGTGCATCAAACCAGTCCGTGTGTTTGAGTGATATTTTTCCAAAGGCATTTACTGCTGGTGTATAGATCGTGTCTCTGAGATGCGTCCATTTGAAGTCAATCGTGACGTATGGGGACGTTTTTGAAAGACCTTCAAGCACTGTGTTTTCACAGGGTCTTTAGTGCAGAAGATGTTGATGTGTGGACATCCCATCTTCAGACAAGGCAGACCTACAGATGAGCAGCATGGTGTAGGTTTTGCAACTAATAACACCCTCTTACCATCCATTGAACCCTCATCATCAGGCACGGAGAGGATCATCACTCTAAGACTCAGAACACTCCAGGGACACTAATCTTTCTGCGCCCCGACTCTCTGTTCAGCCCCGTAAGAGAAGGACATATTCTATGGATTTTTAGACTAGGCAATAGCAGGCATCCACAAAGATGAGGCAATTTATCTCCTACGGGCTTTCAATGCTAGATTGGGGAGCAACCATGAAGCCTGGTCCACATGTCTTGGTCTTTTTGGAAAAGGAAAGATAAATAAGAATGGACATGGATTGCTGAAACTGTACTTCTCACGAGGCTTGTGTGTGACCAACACTTTCTTCAAGTGCAAGGATATACACCAAGTATCTTGGAGACACAATCAATCGTGCCAATGACACCAGCTGGACCTCATCATCACCAGGCACGCAAAACTGGCTAGCGTCCTACTCACCAGCAGCTATCACAGTGCTGATTGCGACACGGATCACTTCCTTGTGACCAGCAAAGTAAGAATAATGAGGAAAAAACTTGTACCACACCAAGAAATAGTGATAAAAACACTGCTCTTACTCCGTATGCAAGGACAGACACATACAAATACTCGTTCTTCATGTCTTTATTTCGGAATTGGGAATGGTTGCCTCATCTATTCACGAAAACCATCACTCTATCAACTTTACTACAAATTCAAGACTAGACATAATTATGGATAAGTGGAGGACGCAATTATCTTCTGTATAGCAAAAAGCGTCTGTTATAGTTATAGATAAGATAAATGAACAATTTGATCAGTTCAAAATTCACTATGTGTATTGCAATCTTTAAAACTAATAATTTATTCTTTTGAAAAATTATCATAACTTTAATTTCTTACTTTGAAATGTTGCTATATTCTTTGTAAGGAAGGGGTAACTTTGCATCTTTTTGTCTTTCCTTCCCAGAAGTAAAATGCAGTTATCCGAATGTTGGATTTTATGCGCAGGTGGCATTTGAGTTCACAAATTTTTGCCATGTTGTCAAATTCAAAAATGCTTCTACAATAATTACAAGGATCAAAGGGATCACCCTTGTACAATGCAGGAGTATTTCTGATTCGAACTATGGACATCACTTTGATCCATCGACTGGTACATTTACCGCGCCACTGAAAGGCTTTTATTTAATCAGCTTGAGCATACCAGCGGCTGACAACAACGCAAGATTTTATGTCAAATGCATTCTGAAAGGAAGAACTCTAGAGAGCGGTGACGAAGGCGTTGACATTTGTGTTGTCGCTAAGATTCCATCAGTGACGCGTTGCATTGAACTGGAAGCAGGAGACAAGTTATATCTGCAAGCGCGTGCCTTCGACGAGGGTGTGAAAATGGGTGTATTGATAAATTTTTTATGCTGTTTGATAAAAGGATGATGATATTTAACAAAAAGGATTCAATTTAATATATATATATATATATATATATATATATATATATATATATATATATATATATATATATAGAGAGAGAGAGAGAGAGAGAGAGAGAGAGAGATAGAGAGAGAGAGAGAGTCTAAACTTCTAAGAATATAAAAAAATACTTTTAAATTTGGAAAGAAAATTCGAAAATTTAAAATGAATTCATTTATAAGAAAAGAAATATTTGTCAACTTGCTGAAATGAGACAAAGTAAAGTCTAGCAATTTTTCTCGACGTATCTGCAACCTTCGTGCATCCCAAACTGCCCAGCTGATTAAATGACCATGCTATTTTATATTTGACATTGTTGTTACTAAATAACACTTTACAATTAAAAAGACAAGTGCTAAATAATCAAGTTTTAATTTATTTTTTGTTCCTTTGGTGGTAGCATTTTCTTTTTTTTTGGGGTTGTGAAAAAATTGGATCTAACTACATTGTAATGTTTTCAACTTAATGCAGTAGATTGGTTTAAAAAAGATTTTGAATGTATACAGTTACATTGAATTTGACCAAAATGTGAGCCAATTACTCTAAGCAATAGGTCTTCTATTGTTATATGACCACTTTACTTTAAAAGATAAGGCGCACAAATTCATAACTAGTGACGTGACTCAAGTTTTAATTTTCGTAATATATATTTGTTTTTCCCTTGTTTTGAAAAATTATGAGTTACATGCATTTGTTGAGACTACTAAGCAAATTCTCACTTTTCCTAGAGCATTCCTTTTTTGAAAAGCATGTATAACATTGTTGTACTTGTAAGATTTGCACATGACAAGCTTAGAGTATTGCCATGCCGTTATAAAGTAATTCCCTTGAACTTAAAAGATGATAGCCTGGATCAACTGTGGCCAAATTGCGGCTAGCGAGCCCCCTTTCAGCTCTTCTGTGTGCAAATTGCCCTAGCTAACAATTCCATAAACTAAAACTGTTCGTTTGAAATATAAAATATTAAAACTAAATTAAATAGTTTTTTTTCCAAATATTGACTGAAACAAAGGATTGAAAATAATATTGGCTTGATTTAAAATTTAAAACTTGAAGAAATTTGTTTCGTGATGTAAACTGTCAAAGTTCTGGTTGACGTTCCGGTAAAAATCCACATGTTGAAGTAATGTTCTTTAATAATAGTCCTACTAAAAGTAGTAATTTATTATTTAAAAATGATATTTCTTGATACTCGAGCCAGAATTAAAAAGATATCGTCAACTTAAGAGATATATTTCCCGCCTTATATCCATTTTTTGGTACAACCTATTGCTATAAATCTCTGTACTTTACAACGAAGTTCATAGAATAAAAGCATCACGCGGTAACTAATATTATTAACAATCAGCATCTGGCAGAGCTTCTTCGCACCAAAACTAGTAGCTAACAACCAGATTAAGAGAAATTTGATAGTTCAATGGCATCTCAGCAAAATTATAACAATTAATTTTCAATAAAATTATGAATATATATGCAGTGTGTGTCTCTTCAAAATTTTTACATATTTACATATTATAATATATATTAATTGTGTAAATGTAACGCATATATTTCTTCAACATACCGCTAGTGTTAAAAAAATTTAAACCATAACATTCGAAAAAAAAATAATTAAAAAAAAACACATACACAAAAGAAATTTTTTCGTTGCAAGTTTAGCCGTGATCCGTAGTGCTTCTTTGTGGATCTCAAATTTTTAAACAATTTAAAAAGGCCCTCAGTTACTAAAAGTTCGGCCATCTTGACTTTAATGTTCTTCTGTGTTCATTAGCGAAGCGCATGACGTTGGCATGGATGAAAAATAGCGCAAGACGGTGTGCAATGAGAGATTTGTGGAAGACAACCAATTGTATAATTTTATTAAGATTGACCTTTTGGACTGATGTTTAATAAAAAATATGATTCAACGCTGTTATAAGAAATTTTATTTTGAAAAATGGAAATGTTTTAATATTAAAGCCAGGATCATTGGAAATGTCAAATTAAAAAAAAATTATTAAAACTTTTTTTTTCTTTTTTTTTAATTCATAGATTTTATTTGAGAAGTGAAAAAAAAACATTATGTTTTATTGATTTCAAATTTGTTCACAGAAACTATAATCCTTAAAGGTAAAAAACGTTTCAAATACATTTAATGTGGTACGATATTTGATAATATTAATAAATATTTGAAATAAAATAAGTACGTATTCCATACCCACGTTTCAATACTTTGAGACAAACGATGCAAAAATTCAAATAAATTGTCTTGGAAATAGATATTTTTCGTGTTTTAAAAATGTATAACATAAATAAGTAAGGAACGTATGTCATAAGAATAATAAATATTTTGAACTTTTGGTAAAGAAAGTGAACGTGCAAAACAACACCCCCCCCCCGCCACATTCTTCACGTTCAAACTACATGAAGCATTCGAGAAAAATTTTTATTTAAAAAAATAAATTATAATTAATTATTCTTATTAAATTTGTTTCTCTGCTATAAAATACATGTACTTGTATCAACCCTTCTATGCTTTCCTAATAGTTTCTCAAATTAACCGCTGGTGTTAGGTCGTTATAGTAACGCTTAAGTCAAAAGGTGCTTTTTTGCTTTTCAAATGACCCATGACATTATAGTACTAAAGATATTGTGATTTTTTCATAAAATTACTTTAATACAAAACATTTAAAATGATTTAGCTTGAACTTTCGTGACTGCAGTGCAAATAACTCTTTGATGGAATTGTTTGTAAATGGTAATCGGATGCTAAAATACGTGTTTCTAAAAGTTTTTTTTCAAATATTTTTTTTTCCAAGTAAAGAATTTTTATATAATATTTAAAACACATACATTTTTCACATTAAATTTAACCTCATGACTTTGCCTTTTTTTTTACACATTATGATAAAAAAACCCCATAGTTTATGACATATCCACGCAAAACGTTTATCTTCATGAAACTTGTTATATATATATATTATATTTTAACCAGTGATTTTGTCTGTAGTATTTCGCTTACCTATTACGTCCAAATATATTTAAAAAATCAAATGTTAATTGCGTCATGAAAAAATATTACAGAAACACATTCAATTTATCTCGATTAAAAAAAAACAACACAACTATCTTTTTTTATGAAGTGTAAACGATAAGATTTCATCAATATTAAAAGCAGAATGGTACATTTCAAAGGCATTTTAGTTTTTCTACATTAAAATATCCAGATGAAAAATAATTGTGTTTAGAAAATGTTGAACATAATTATATTATTTTATTAAAATGAGAATTTCACTTTATATTTTTTAAATTGTGAAATTTTTGTGACCTTATGATGAAATGTATCATCCGTATTCGATAGTACATTAATTTTCTTTAATAACACATAGACACAATTGTCTGGATCAATCGTTATTTTGACATGATTATTTTCCATAACTAAACTAATTTAAAAATATGGGGCAAGAGGTGTACTAATATTTTATAGACTATAGACGATATTTTAACAACAACAAAAAAACAAACAAAAAAAACAACAACAATAACAACAAACAATTGTAATCGTTGCCACTTTTTAATGGAGAAAATTGTTTCCTTTCAGAGAATGAAACTGAAAAGTTCTAATATTAGCTATGGGAATTTCCAATTTTACCAGTCCAATTTGTTTCCATGTCTCATGGCAGTTATGGAAACAAGGTCAAGTGCTATTAAACTAAATTGTGATTGTTTCCTTCCAATAGGCGTCAGTAGGGTTGGTGTCACCCGGGGCGGTAGCTCATGGTGTCACCCCTTCACGACTGAAGGGGCCGTCCATAAATGACGTCACGCGAGGTTCCCAATTTTTACCTCACACTCCCCCAGCGTCATACTTTGTCACAAAAACTTAGACCCCACCCCTTTTTTACGATACGACGTCACAAAGCTTTGACACCCCTCCCCCAAGACATATTTTCTCAATAAAAATTAGAATGTTGCAAATTATTTTTTGTCATTTAAATATGTATTTAGGGTAAGTCTTCACTGTAATATCGTAACACGCGTGAAGTCATTGAAAACGAATTAAATAAATGTTAAACAATCAAATATTTAAGAGGAACTTTTATTTAAAGTGTCACGTTTTTGATGTGACGTCACATTTCTTAGACACCCCCCTCCTCGAACCACATCGTCACAGATGCGTGACCCCCCCCCCTATGGCGGATTAAAAGGGGGGTGGTGCTGAACGCGATAAAGCCCCCAATAATTTAAGGGCCCCCAAACTTTTTATGAATTATAGCAGTGGTTCCCAAACTTTTTTGAGCCACGGACCCCTTTTATACTCAAAACTTCCCCACTGACCCCCAAGTGAAAAAAAAACGTTATAAATTCATAGTACAAAAATTACAAAAGCAACATTTTGATGAAAAGTACGGTATTTATTGAAATTATCACTTTTGTTTAAGATTAAATTGAAAACAATTAATAACTTGGATTAACGTGATGAGATTTTATAAGTGTACGAGCAACAAAGCCCGTCCAAGGACGTTCCGCCACCGTTCAGTGGCATGTTGTAACTCCACTACAATAGCCGTCTCGACCAGCATAGATGTGCTTCACGTCAAAAATGCTATTTATTATAGTTAAAATAAATAAGTCGGAAAAATAGAGATTTTGAATATAAATCCCAACGCGCAAAACTCAAAATAAATTTTTGGAAGAAATACTGCACCAAAAATAACTCGTTTTGAACGTCCGCGTAAACGTGTTCAGTATGATCGTTTGTAGGAGTCATATGTGTTTGAGGGACCAATCACTATCGATGACCGCACAGAACATAGCCTTTTAATATATAGCATTTATGACCGACTCAATGTTTGTGTGTAGGAATCGCAAATCCTCACGAGCACCAATTTCTAGTCGTTTATTTTTTAAAATTTTTGTTGTTCTTGTTTTTTATGATGAGGTTCATAACGCCACTGAATCTTTGTTCTACCAAATAAGAAGACAGGAAAACAGTCAAAAAATTATGCACAATAACCTATAATGCATGATATAAAATTGGGATCTGACTTTGTAACCAGAATTTGTGCTATCCTAGTCCAAACATTGGTTTTAGTTCCCCATTTGTCGATATTTCAATAAGCTGCTCATGTATTAGTATGTATTCATCTGTGTTTTGAACCTGAGATTGTCCATGCGCTAAAGAGTTCAACTGTCATTCGGAAATATCCAATAGTGACGAATATCTACACATCTTTGGTTCAGCTCTGAGGTCTGCATAAAGAGCCGTTAAGTTTTGACAGTAAGCAAGTAAATCTTTATCTCTATTTTGCAATTTCAAAAGATTTGAAAACTGAGAACATTCTCCTGTTCCTAAGTTTTGTTTGCAAAGAAAAAGGTTTGCAACAAACTCAGACATAACGCTTTTAGTTTTGATTAAATTTAATTGGTTACCTTGTAGTAGTTGTAGTTTCAAATTAGTTTCGTTAAAGTTGGGTAAATAATTCATTCATAAAGGATATGTCATTTTTTAGAGTTAATTGTGATGCTGATCGTCTTTGTTTTCCAGGAATTAGGACACTGAATCAAAGAGAGCATTAAATCGATTTAAATATGTACGTGATGATAGCCAGCGTACTTCTGTGTGAATAAATAATCCATTAGGTCTTCTTCATTTTCCAAACCATAGTGAGCAAATTATCTCTCATCAAGGCATTCCTTTTGATTTTATTAACTGATCTAATGACATAATGTAGTGATCCATGCAAACTTTCACTACAGATTTTTTTAATATTTGATGTCGATGAATGCCTCAATTTGAAAATACATTTGGTACAGAATGTTTTAAGTATGCCAGAAAGTCAAGAGTATTGCTTTAACTTCAAACATTTTTAAAAAAAAATTCAGTTAATAACGTTTCACCTTTCGTATATGTTTCCAAACATTTAGCCATACTTCAAATATTCATTAACACCATATTGTCGGAATTGTTTCTTCGGCTCACTCAGTGCTGGATTTACCTATTTGCTAAACAAGCTATAACTTAGGGCCCCTGCCTTCTTGGGGGCCCCCGAAATTTTGTTTTCATATTTGTCACTGATATAGAATATCTAGACTTCAAAAGGGCCTTAAATAGCTTAGGGCCCCATCAAGTCTAAATCCAGCCTTGTGCTCACTCATTCTCTTATCTGTTTGTAAAAGACCACTGTTAAGAATTATTAACGTTTTCAATGGAATGCTACAGTAAAGCATTATTTGATGATAGGATACAATTTAGATAAATATAACTTCCCGACACATCGAAAATACACAACCTTGCAACCCTCGTAGATTCAAGTTAAAAACGTGTATTTTTCTACTGATAGTTATAGGAATTCGGCATTTCTTCTGCATCAAGCTTGACCTTTCAACAAACCAAGTATTTTGATTGGTTATAGATGTGGAATTACAGTAGTTCTACTACTTTTTCTACGTAAAACAACATTGTATCCATGAAGGATAGTATCTAAGATGGTATTTAATTAGTAGAACAGGCATTCACATACTATTTTATTTATTATTATTTATTTTAATTTCAATAATAATAAAAATGTATCAGTTTTATTATTTAATGGTAAACCTTTGCGCGGACCCCCTGACATTGTTCAGGGACCCCCAAATCAATTTTAATTTTCCATGGACCCCCTGAAGGGTTCCGCGGACCCCTGGGGGTCCGTACGGACCACTTTGGGAACCACTGAATTATAGAGTATAATAAAGATGCAGGCCATTATGTTTGTACGAATCCCTGAAAAGAAAATGCCTTGGACAGTCATACGGCAATGCTGCAAATGAGTAGGAAGTATAACGTAAACCAGGCTATTCTTCGTGAGAATTGCATTGTAGCTCATTATGTGCCATGAACAGCTCATTCCTTTAATTTTGTTGGGAAAAGAGCAGCAGGTTGTCCTACTACGGTCAGATTTTTTTGTTTTCTGCAAAATCTTTATACCCGACTTGTTGCATCTACTCATCATTGACAGGTACTTCAAAAACATATGAAATTGATACATGCTAACAAAGCCTTGTTTGACACAAGATTATGCTGTAAGGTCTGTTAATAGCGCATACAATGAGAATATCGCAGCACTAGAAGAATTAGCAACGAATGAAAATCAGCCACGTGACTGCCGACTTGAAGAAGAAGGATTTCTAAAGGAAATTGAACAACTGGAAGTTGCTATTTGACTTGAAATTTGGGAAACAATTTTAGAAAGGAAGTTTCTCATTGAGTTTGTAAAAAAATAGCAATCTTAATTTTATTCCTATGAAGACAAAGGAAACGGAAAAGTCCGTGGTAAAAACAGCGTAAACAATCTTCAATACTATCAAACAAAAAAGAAAGCGTCAGTTTGATAAAGGGACATCAACAAAACAGTATTCTCCTGGAGAAAAAAAATTCAAGATTAAGGTATTTCTGGTAATCATTGATAAACTTTCTTAAGCCCTACAACATTGGTTAGGTGCATATAAATACATCCATGAGAAATTTGGCTTTCTTACAAACCTAACTGAGCTCAGCACTTTCGCCACTCGATGGGCAGCAGCCAAGTTAATGGAAGAACATTCAAGTGATTTCGAAGAAGGGGTCGGGTAAATCCGAAGCAACCGTTTCGTCCCTCTCAATTTACTAGCAACGCCATCGAGCGGTGCCAGTTTAGGGCCCAGGAGCGCCAGTACGGATTAGCAAAAAGTGCAGCGAAGAACGCATTGGACGCCAGCTCTGAGGAAACCTTCCAGTGGGGGTTGCACCCATAGGTAGGTCTTTGATGATCCCCCGGTCTGCGGCGGTCCTAACCATGGAGACCCGTGTGCTTTGCCGGGATGGCGCCAAAGTGGTAGCGGGTCGTAGTAGGAAATTCCACCACCTCCTTGTGAGGGCAACTTAGTGGGAGGCATTTTCGACTGTATGTCCTGGATGCCCAGGTGGTCGCTTCAGAAGCGACCGCTTTTTTTTTGTTCCTCAGCTGTTACGTCCCTTTGGTGGCCAGATGGCTAAGGGGGTCTTCCGGGAAGACCCATAAAGAGCACTAGGCTCGGGGCTTCTGATTTTCTTCTACATACAGGTTCATGAGTGATTTCGAAGACTGCTTACCGTCAGAATTAGTCCAATTTTCAGAACTCTTAAAAAAGTTATTGTCCAGCCCCTGGCTCAGGGTAAGGAAAAGGAATTAGCACAAAGCGAAACTCAAAAAACTTGCACAGAGCTAAAAATTTTGCTGCTTTTGAATGAGCTATATTTCACACAGTCCTTTACAAATGTACACATCGCACTTCGCATCTATCTTTCAATGATGACATCAAACTGCAGCTGAGAGAGATCCTTTTCAAAGTTGAAAAGAATATATAATGAGTTAGAATTTGCATGTGACGAAAAATGCTGAATATGCTCTCTCTAATGATCATTGAAAAGGAACTTGTAAGCTTACTAATCTTTATTGACTTGATTGAAAACTTCGCTATTTGAAAAATTCGCAAACGAAAGTTGTAGGTTGAAATAATAATCATACATATTTTTCAATAATTTTTGTTATTTCAAATAGAGAAAAGAATTCGTTACCTCATGAAATTAAAAAAAAACCGGAATAACGCGTAATAGGCTATTCTTTACGGGGGCGCGTTCGTAAGCACTAAACAGCGTAAGTCGGGATGGGACCGTCGTAACCGGAGGACTACCTGTATATAAACATGCATATCTATGCTTTCACGCCTTTAATAAATATATAGATAAAAATATTAACTCAAAGACATTGAAATCATAATTTTCCTCAAGAAAAACATCAACAAATAAAACCCATTTTTTGATTATTTTTTTTTGCGGGGGTGGTGATAAAAATCGTATTCCCCCCCACCCCACTGTGGTGGAGGGAGTCGTGAGGTGGGATTCGTTCATGCTGTCGGTGTGTCCAAGCCCAAATGGCTTTATATCTTTTAAAACAGAAGTTTTTAAATCTTTTCATTCCAGCCATTTTAAAAGATCTCTCTGCTGCGACTATTTCTTTTCTTTTTTTCCTAATTTGTTTTAATGTTGTTCGTGTGTTGGGACTGTTTTATTATTGCAAGTTTACTGATATTTTTTTAGCAAGAATTTTCGCGTTTAACGTATTTCATTGTATTTCTTAATTTCTTTCTAGATAAACAATTTGTCATCTTTTTTTTCTGACATAAAATCGTACACAGTAAAATTTTAGGCTCGGGTGTCACCCCCTGATGGGTGTCACCCGGGATGGCCCGCCCCCCTAGTGACGCCACTGTTCCTTCTCAAAGTCCTTCTGACAATAATTAACACCGTTTTAAAGTAAATCAATTTGTAATTTTTATACAAAGGCTTAACATAAATATATTTTTTAACATTATATCTATATTTTAATTTCATAAATAATTTCGTATCATAATGAGTCTTGATTTATTTGGTTTTATCTTTGGTAAATCCCGATAAGACACTTGATAGTTCCGATTTCACTGGAGCCATTTCTAACACATACATCAGCGTGTTTGTGTGTAGCCTTATGTTTTTCATTTATAATATTCCATTAGTTCAAAGCTATTGTTGGAAAATTATTCTTTTTTTTATAATCATACATTTCTTTAAATTTAAGTAAGTAAAAGTGAATTATTGTTTCTGTTTATTTTGTGCTTTAGTGATACAATTTTAATGATTCTAATGCTAAGTGTAAATTTAAATTTAATGCATTCGCGCTCGACTGGCGTCACGGATTTGAACCTGTTTGGAGGCTAGGGATTTGTTCTCACGGACAAGAATGACCATGAGTCCTGCCTACTCATAAGTTGTACCTGAAACTAGTTGTGGAAAAAATGGCGTCCTAGAATAGCAAGGTCACTCATAGCCTTGGACTGTGTAATCTCCGTCACTTGCCAACATGTTCTTATCAGAATGTAAGAGACAATAATCCCCTGTAAAGCAGGCCTTGTTTCTGTCTCTAAGTGATTCTGTGTCTGTAAAAGGCAGATAATCCCACCCGACGTTTTGTGTATGCTGGTCCGAGTCCTAAACTGCAGACGTGTAATATAGTATCGGATGAAATGACATTATTGTCCCCATTTTTAAATTTACACCAATGTACTTTAACTTGATAATTTAAAAATGAAAAAAAAAGGCGACACTACTAAGCGAGACTTATTGGTACACACAGAACAGAAGTTTATCTTAAGCAAATCCACAGTTTTGACGATCTTGGCCTAGATTTGGGCCATTTATTTATCCAAGGTGCATATTTCCAAATAGTGAGATTGTCACACATCAGACCCAACTCACCAAATTTTAATCTTTCCCAGCATGCTAAAGAACAGTGTCATCATTTGTAAATGTCCCACAAATACCAGTGATTTGCTTTATTATAATTTTTAAAAAAATTCTTAGCTTGAGACGAATTAAGTTATTATATTTTGAAGTCCATGAAAAACAGGTTTCATAATGATAGCGGGGTACAATTATAAATTACAGATGTATCAAATGTACCGGTAAATAGTTGAAAAATTATTGTTTATTATAATTTATCAAAGTTCTTACAATTTTTGAATTCTTTTTCTTTAATAAATTTTATCTCACTACTAACATTTATAGATCCTATGTGAAGATAAATGTTTATATATTAAATATATAAATATAAAATTAAATACAAAATACTATATAAAAATGTTGTGGTTAAAAGAAATGACAAATATTTATTTAATTT
The DNA here is from genome assembly GCA_944989445.1 of Ampullaceana balthica. Lineage (NCBI taxonomy): Eukaryota > Metazoa > Mollusca > Gastropoda > Lymnaeidae > Ampullaceana > Ampullaceana balthica. The sequence continues at coordinate 905,107 of CALYLW010000131.1, read as the reverse complement.
AAAAAAATTAAAGATCTTCTAATGAATAAATATTGAAATATTGCATGTATCCATTTGTAAATATATTATTTTTACTTACTTTGAAATTTTAAGGATGAGAAAATATCAGTTATACAGTTGTTTGACCTAAGAAGTATATTAAGTCAAAATTAATCTTAGACAGTAAATATTAGTGTAAGTGAATGCTGTATACTTTTAGCTGACTACATTTTTTTTTAGATTTTCAACATGACCAGCAAGATTCACGTAAATTCGAGATTTATCAAATTTATTAACCAGCTGATGGACACGCTGAAAGAAGAGAGAAATAATGTCGATACTGCTGTAGACGAATATATGCATCAGGTATCGATACTTCATAGCCTTAATAGAAAAATTGTCTTTAAATAGTTCCATTCCCTAGAAACGTTAAAAAATTCAAAAAGGAATTTACGATTCCAAAACAATTTTTATTAAATGTATTTAATGCAACTTTCTAATTTAAATGAATATAATTCTGTTAAATAAAAATATTGAATTAAAATACCGATACAATAGTAACTTGACTTGATTTTTAATGCGTATATCTTACATCAGATACAGAGGCAGGTAGATGGCTTTGTTAGTAGAAGTCTTGGCAAGAAGGCAACATATGAAGAGATTTCAAACAGACTCCAAAAGGCTATAACCTTTTTTATTGCAAGTTCTGAGGAATTGACAGGTAAATAGTGCATTAAATATCGTTCGCTTTTTTTAAATATAATTTAAAACTTATTTAGCATTAATTTTTTATCACCTATCGAACTGGTTTAAATATTTGTATTGTCACTTTAGAATTTTAATTTCCATTTTCTTAAACTTTAAAAAAAAATAGTTTTGTTATTATTATTTTATTATTATTGTTATTACTATTATTAAAATTATTATTAAATTTAATAAAATATTTTAAGAAATGTTAAATTATTCCAAATTCAATTAATATTTTGTCTGGCCTTATAAAGAAATGCATTAAAAATACTTTTTTTAAAGCTTTATTTTTTAGATGAAATTTAATAAATATTTATTTAAAGCCAAATTTAAAATGTATGCATTGCTTTAATTTTATTAATCAAGTTCTGATGGGTATTGAAAATGAAATCGATGAAAGCACAACTTCAGTGCAGCACACTGCACAATCATCTGGTCCTTCTACAAGTAAGTATTGTCATGATAGAGAGAATTATGTTACAATAGAGAGAAGTATGTTGAGCAAAGAATAAGCATGTAGCCAAACATAAGGTAATCGAATGGGTTTAAATTATAGAAATATATTATTTTTCCATATAAATTTTATTGATAGATAGTAAGTAACAATCGATAAAATAGACAATTAACCCCATATGTAAATAAATTAGCAATGTGCTTTAACAGCTTTGTGAGTCCTTTTGGTGGGTTAATGGATCTTTTATTGCCCGAAAGTTGCGTACATTTTTAGAATATCTCCAGGAGGGTTTCTTGGCCTGTCGTCTTGACTTGGCAGTACTTATGTTTTGACTATAATAACTAAACAATTTTCAAAAAATTGGGATACTTGATTGAATGACTCAGATTAAAAAAAAACCCAATGTTTTCAAAACAATTACAGGTGTTGTAGTAGGATCTAGCTCTTCTCAAAGTATGACTATGGGAGTAACCACGGTTGAAGAAACTCTACTCTCACTCAAACGTACAATGTAACAACTTCAAGAAAAACAAGAACATTTTGATAAAACATTAAAAGATAACTCAACTCAACAAGAAAACTTCAATAAAGAAATTGAAATATTGACAAATGCAAATTTAAGATCTCAAAAAATGTTAAAAGAGAGACTAATAGCAGTTGAGAATACAAGCCTAGAATTATCCGCAACTGTTGATAACGTACATAAAGTTTTTTCTGTTAACGTTGATGCCAGGGTTAACAGACTAGAAGAGGAAAACAAGTCTGTCAATGCCTCAATGAACGAATTCAATAAACAGATCAGCTCCCTTAGATCTTGTAGCAATGACGTCATTACGTCTACACAAGATTTGTCAAAGAGAGTCGAGAGTACAGATCAACATTATAATGAAGTGTCTGATAAATTAAATCAACTGGGAATCTCCCTTAATCTCTTGTCATCTCAGTACAAAGAAAAGTTTGAAGATGTTTGTAGTGTCAATAAGCAGAAAATGTACGACTGTGTAAGTAGAATTCTTTTTATTCAAATTATTATCACAGTAAATTTAGGTCAAGAGTTGAAAGAACAAAGTCAATAAGTCAAGCATTCACAACGCTCAGTCATTTAATGCAAATGATCACACGGCTCAGTAAATTAATTATGTCAAACGTTTACACACCTCAGTAAATTAGTTAAAATATTGACTTAACGCAGTAAAGGAGGCCCAGCTTTCACACATTTCATTTTTAGGTGAAACATTAAGTTAATCACATTGTTATACTTTTAAAAATTGTATCTAAATTTTACTTTAAACACGATATATCTAAAATAGGTAACGATTTTATTTTTATTGAAGATTTACTATTTTGGTGATTTTGCATACGTGGATATTTTTTTACAAAAATGATTCCTTTCCAAAGTTAAATAATAAAAAAAAACGACGTACAAAATAAAAGGAGATTTGAATGGTTTTAAAATAGATATGGATATTTATTACGTATAAAGATTTACAAATATTCTTTTAATGAAGTAACTGAATGTTCAGAACTTATGTATTAACACAAGTGTAGTACCCGTCAAAAATGACGGAAGTTTTCAGCTGAAATCTATTTATTTTGAAAAAAAATGCACTTTTTTAGGGCGCCTAGGGCACCCAACTTTTTCAAACGCCCAACTAACTTGTCCTTGTCTGATAAATACGAAATACTAAACTTTCTGAAATGCACACAAAGTATTTTATAATACTATTTGTTTTTTTATTTTATAATTAACCCTCATCAAATCCTCTTTTTAAATCCTTTATATTAACTCGTGGTGTCTGCGGCGGACCTTGCTTGCTTGCTTGCTTGCTTGTCGCCAAAACTTTTGATCGATTTTTAACCCACTTGCTCGCAAGATAGCGAGCTGAAATTTTGCAGGCAGTTTCGTACCGATGATAAAAACAATGTATCAAAATTTCAGATCGATCGCATGTACCGTAATTAAATTATTGATTTTTTAGATTATTTTTTTTATTCCTATGTATCATGCTATTTTTTGAGATAGAGCGTCGCGGTGCGTATTATATTGAACAACCTTTCTGTCGCGCAATAAGGTGCGTATTTTATTGACAGCTCTTTTTATAAACATATTCCTGATCGGTGCGCATTATATTAAACACGTTTTACGACACAACTGCAATTTTGTATTTCTGGATGGTCTGGCGCTGCGTATTATAATGAACATTCTTTTAGTTACTTCTCGTACATAAAGGATTTATAGTCAAAAACTTGGTTTTTTACGGGTTGTTTTTATTAAATCCTTTATATTAACTCGTGGTGTCTGCGGCGGACCTTGCTTGCTTGCTTGCTTGCTTGTCGCCAAAACTTTTGATCGATTTTTAACCCACTTGCTCGCAAGATAGCGAGCTGAAATTTTGCAGGCAGTTTCGTACCGATGATAAAAACAATGTATCAAAATTTCAGATCGATCGCATGTACCGTAATTAAATTATTGATTTTTTAGATTATTTTTTTTATTCCTATGTATCATGCTATTTTTTGAGATAGAGCGTCGCGGTGCGTATTATATTGAACAACCTTTCTGTCGCGCAATAAGGTGCGTATTTTATTGACAGCTCTTTTTATAAACATATTCCTGATCGGTGCGTATTATATTAAACACGTTTTACGACACAACTTCAATTTTGTATTTCTGGATGGTCTGGCGCTGCGTATTATAATGAACATTCTTTTAGTTACTTCTCGTACATAAAGGATTTATAGTCAAAAACTTGGTTTTTTACGGGTTTTTCTTATTACATTGTTCCCTTTTGCAAAATTAAAATATGAGCTATAACAATGACTGTTGCGTTCTGGGTTCTGGATAAATTAAGACGAAGTCTCGACTCTTGTTCACGGTATACTTCAAGCCTTTATTCATTCAGCAATATATTTACAGCAACAGATTCAGGTACACGACGTAATCCATTAACAATGTCCATTCACTCGTAAATGCCTTCACGGACTCTCTGTCCCTAATACTCGCAGTACCGCGCTGAACACTCGAGCCACCTCGATGTGTTACCAGCTATCAGAGCCAACGCTCTATCTTAAGGGCTAGTCCTTACAAGGACTATCGACCTCTGCACTCGGTCAGTATTCACGTGTCTCTCCTCTCTCTGTCTCACACGCACTATTTATACACAGCCCGGCTGTGTAACTTTCATACCGAGTGACTACAATTAACACCATTATTGACAAGTGAACTCTTGTCAATAATAGTGACTACATTTAACACCATTATTGACAAGTGAACTCTTGTCAAGTCACGCCTTGACCCGAGTCACAACAATGACTCACAACAATCTCACAACAATCATTCGCAGTGATTATCATACCCTGACAATGACGTCATATAATATTTTTTACAGCGCATCTTTAATGTGCACAGCTTTTGATGCATTGGTGCAGTAATTTGGTGCGCTGCTTTCTAAAATTAGTAGCGTCACGGACAGACACTACAGACGTGACAGAGATTGCAAATTATGTATATTGATTACAAATTGTGCGCAATAAATAAAATAAAACTTTGGTATATTGTTAGGCTTATGCTTAATCAAAATATTATTTTAAAGTCAAACGTTTGTTAAATTACATGCTCAAAACGTTTTAAACGCTACTTAGTTAGATAGCTTAAATAGTTATTAAACATCTTTAGATATCCACCAATTCAATATGTTCATATGTTAAAAGATTGGTACCGTATGTCAACTACTAGCCAAGAAAATTTAACAGTTTATTTTAAATGCAATTTAGGTAAAAGAATATTAAAATACTTATTTAATATTTTAAGATAACAACGATGTTTCTATGTTCCTATTATATAAGATTGGTACCGTATGTCAACTACTAGCCAAGAGACTGAATCCATTGTAAAAATTAAATGAGACTTTGAACACGAAACTCAACAGTAGCAAGAAAATTTCAACACAGGTACTTTGAAATGCTGTATGATATAAAAATCCCAAATCGTAAAAAAATATATTTAAATAAGACATCTTTGTTTTTGGTGTAAAATTCTTAATCTATTTATGTATATTCCATTTAACTTCTACAGGTAGATGTTGTTGAAATTCGATTGGCTAAACTGGCTGATGAAGTCAAAGAAATTGGTAACAATACATTAAAAAAATATATACACTTCAATATTATTCAAGGGAGGGAGTGGGTGGGAGGTTGTAGGAATGGGTGCTTTCAGCCGAGCACACAGAGAATATATTTTTATATATACAGATAAAATATATCGAGCATTGTTTAGCCCTGTGGGTTTAGCTGTGCATAGTATTCACTGCAGATGTCCAAAAAAATATTCTTTTTAAAGGTTTATAAAACTGGATTTCGTAACTTAAGCAAACTTTCGTTTAAAACTCAGTGGTCTGAAAACGATGATAAGAAACACAAATTAAACAGAAAGATTCTGATATTGATTTTTAAAGATACTATCTTAAACATAATTGCAATGTCTACAATAAAACAGTAGTAATAAAACATAAGGTAATTTAGTCTAACAGTGAAATACAACACGATGATAATGTAATACAACAGTCAGATAGACTTAAGGATAAAAACACTTTTCTTATACCGTATTAAGGGAAAAAAATCGTTTTTTCCGTCTGGAATTTAGACGTGGGATGGGTTGCCTGAACTAACCAGGAAAACCAGTACGCTTTCAACATTTAAATGCTAATAAAAATGCAAGACTAGACATAAATCATGGATACACGTAGGACGCACGAATCTTCTGTATTGGAGGAGCGTCTGTGAAAGATAAGATACGACAATGAACAATCTACATGTTATATGAAAACTTTAAAAATTGACAATATTAGTGGCCATTTTTAAGACAAATTATTAAATCTAAAAAAAATTAATTAATTTTCATAATCGTTATTACTGATTTTTAAACGTTTCTTTATTTTATAAAAGGAAGCGGTAACTTTGTAAAAATGTTTTTCCTCCCCAGAATTAAAGTGCAGTCACCCGAATGTTGGATTTTATGCACAGGTGATATCTGAGGTCACACACTTTTCCCGTGTTGTCAAATTAAGAGATGCTTCTAAATTCATTACGAGGAAAGACCTACACGATCGATACAGAACAGAAACTAGTTTCAATTACCCGGATATAATTGATCCATTGAATGATACATTGACCGTCCCACTCAAAGGCTTATATTTAATCAAATTGATCACAAAAGCAGCTGACACCAGCGCTCATTTTTGCGTCAGATGCATGTTAAGAGGAACGACTAATGAGAGCTATGAAATTTGTTATGTCGTCCGTAACCAATCAGTAACGCGTTACATTGAGCTGGAAGCAGGAGAAAAGTTTTTTCTGGAAGCGCATACAGTAGACAGTAGTGTTAATACGTCTGTATTGATTAATTTTTCATTATGTATGGTAAATTGCTGACGATATTTATTTTTTTTGTAAAAATCATACGGAGTCTATAATTCCCATGATAAAAAGAAGGACCTTGTCTAAAATTCGGAATTAAATTTGGAATATATAAAATGAATGCATTTATAATAAAATAAATATATGTTTTTTGTCTAAAAATCTTACAATTAAATTTAACTGAAATTCATCAAATGAAGAGTAATGTACTCCACATATATAAGGAAGCTTAAAACTTGTGTTATGTCGATAGTTATAAATTTGTGCGCCTTATCATCTAAAGAAAATTAGTCATATAACCATTGAAAACCCTAGTGCTAAGACTACTTAAGTCAAATTTTTGTCAAATTCAATACAAACAGTTAGATTTAAATATCTGGTTTAGACGAATCTACAGTATACAACGAGGTAAAAATTTTTAAACAGCCTAAAAAATTGAAATGCTTCCATCAAAAACTCACAAACTAAATTAAACATTCTAAAAATATTGTTGTGTGTGTGACTTGAGTACTTTGAGCACTTACCTCTTCAAATGTAGAGTGTTATACATTAATAAAAATGTCAAAAGTGTACAGTACCATGGTAATTTAACCGAATTCACACTTTACCTAGCGCATTTAAATTTAAATGAGAATTCCGTCTTACTTTAACAGATGATAACGTAGATCAACGTCAAAACAGCGGGCTCTTCGGTTTGCACATTTCGGCTTTGAAACAATTTATGAAACTAAAACTTTTAATTTGATATATATAGTACAAGATTCGACCCGGAATTCGGGCGTGGAATGGGTTGCCTGAAGAAACCAGGAAAGCCAACACTTTATCAACATTCAAAACTCTAATAAGAATGCAGGACTAAACACAAACCATAGATAAGCGTAGGACGCAATAATCTTCTGTATAGAAGGAGCGTCTGAAACAGATAAGATAAGATAAGATAAGATAAGTACCGCGGCGTAGCGTACGCCGCAGACTTGCTCATCATAGATAGTGCAAAGAACGGAGGGGGGGGGTGAGAGAACGGACACAAACAGCAGCACGAAGTAATGAAGAAAAAAAAAGCGAGTAAATGTGGAGACATGTGCACAGCGGTCGTTGTTAAAAAATGGGGGAAAGAACGAGCAGAAAAAAAACAAACATACTTTTTTTAAAATTAATTGTTCCTGCTGAGGCTTGAACCCAGGACTTTCCGCGTGGAAGGCGGACATGATAACCACCACACTACGAATCACATGTTATTCTGTAAAGGAACAACTCAAGTTAGTGCAAGAAAGTTGTTGCCTCCCCTTTTTAAAAAATCCCTTATATTAACTTCACCGTCTTGTCTGTCGAGATCTCTTGGTCGGGCAGGCGGAAAAACAAAAGTCAATTAAACAACCCCGTAAAAACAAAGTTTTTGACTATAAATCCGTTATATATGAGACATAACTAAAAGTATTGATTATGTTCAAACGCGACAAACATTTACTGGCTGAAACTGACTTAACTCCCCTTTGCTGTAAAATGGGGCAGGGGTGTTGTGGTCAAGGATGGCTGGATTGAACTCAGCGTGAGATGTACATGTAAGTAAAAGCAGGCCGATATATATAATTATATTGAGATAAACTAAAATGCATTAATTCAATTACAGTACATTCGATCGATCTGAAATTTTAATACGATGAATTGTTAGATGACACGAGTCTATGTGCAAAATTTCAGCTCGATAGAACCACGTGAACAACATACAGAGATGACGGCAAGAAGATGAAGTTAATATAAGAAAGTTAATTAAAAAACCCCGTAAAAACAAAGTTTTTGACTAAAAATCCCTTACATTTGAGACATAGCTAAAAGTATTGATTATGTTCAAACGCAACAAACCTTTACAGACTGAAACCGTTTGATATCCCCTGGCTTTAAAATCGGGGGAAGGGGGGGGGAGGGGGTGTGGACATCGATGGGTGGCATGGACGCGTGAACTCAACTGACACGTGGAAGAAAAACAATAACAATCTGTGAAATTTAATTCCATATGTTGTATAGAGATAAACGAAAAATGCATTAATTTAATTGCGTACGTTCGATCGATCTGAAATTTTGATGCGATGCATTGCTAGGTGGCATGAGTCTCTGTGCAAAATGTCAGCTTGATAGCATCACGGGAAAGGTGTCAATTTTGACTTTTGTTTTTCCGCCCGCCCGCGAACGACAGGGATCACGACAGAGAGAGAGAGAGGACGACAGACAATATTTCGAAGTTAAGATAAGGGATTTAAAAATGACCCAGTTTCCGTAATGCTAGCGAGCTGAAATTTTGCACATAGACTCGTGTTGCCTAACAATGCATTGTATCAATATTTCAGGTCGACCGAATGCACCTTAATTAAATTAATGCATTTTTAGTTTATCTCTATATAATTAAATGTAGCCGTCTGCTATTGTTCACCTCCACATGTTGGAGTCCAGTCCAGCCATCGATGACCACACGGTTTTAGAGTAAGGGAAGAACAGTCAGTTTCAGTCTGTAAATGTTTGTCGCACGTTGCGTATTATATTGAACATATCAATATTTTAAATTATGTCTCATATATAAGAAATTTATAGTCAAGAACTTTGTTTTTACGGGTTTGCTTATTTCTTTTCATCCCACAACGCTTGCTAACAGTGATCGGTCGACCCCCAGGGCAAGTCAGTCATGCTGTTTTGTGAATACTTTTTTAAAAACAATATTTTTTTGTGATATTTGGTAGGGTTAGTGAGACTACGGGTGACATTTGGTATTTTAATGATAAATAACTCTGTAAAATGAGGTATAAAAAAAAATATCAATATGTCTTATGTTTTCATTCATTCGATCATTTTAAATCCTTTATATTAACTCGCTGTATCTGCTTGAGGCCTTGAATGCCGAACAAACTTTGGATCGATTTTTAACCCACATCCTCGTAAGCTAGCGAGCTGAAATTTTGCAGGCAGACTCGTGCCGATAATAAAAATTATGTATAAAAAGTTCAGTTTGATCTAGTGTACTGTAATTATATTAATGAATTTTTAGATTCTCTTTATTTATCTCTATTTATAATGTTAATTTTTGTGCTAGAGTGTCGTGGTCCGTATTGTATTGAACAACCTTTCCTGTCGCGCAATAAGGTGCGTATTATATTGACATAAATAAAATAATTTGTAAAAATATATTCCGGATCGTAAACATGTTTTACGAGACATAACTAAAATTGCGTATTTTCTGATTGTATTTTTTGCTTCGTATTATAATGAACATTCTTTTAGTTATGTCTCCTATTTAAAGGATTTATATTCAAAAACTTGTTTTTAAAGGTTTTTTAAAAATATATAGTACTCTCATAATGTTATCAGAATTTCCGGTGGAACGACATTTGCACTTCGAGTCATATACTCTATGTCCCATACACAAATATTGTATTTTCAAATCTTTATTAAAATGTTAAAGGCGGTATATAATATTTTGAGTTTTCAAAGTTGCTAATTTTACCAGTTAGAATTTCTGTTTCGTAACGAAATGTAACATTCAATTTTCCCACTTTCAAATGTCTCAAATATCTAAAAATCATTGCGTAATAATGATTAAACAAAAAATTTCTTATCAGAACACAAGTGAACTCAAAATACATTTAATTTACTCTCTTGTGATCTTCATGATTTACTTATTTCTTGAAAAAAAAATCGTACTTCTTATTAGTACACAATGACAATTTGAGTCATTGGTTATTTTTTGTGTGTGACCATCTAATGAAATGTTTTGTCCATATCCGATAGTAAATTAAGTTACATAATTAACACAGCAACAATATTACTGCTTTCATACTTATTTTAACAGTTTTTAAGACGATCATTTTCCATAACAATCTAATTCTAAAATGAATGTGAAGAAAGATTGGCTGATATTTTATAGATATTATTAAAAAAAAATTCGTTGGATAGCAGTTATAGTAAGAACAAAAAAAAAGACTATTCAGATAATGAAAATGAAAATTTCTAATATTAGCTATGGGACTTTCCAATTTTATTTGTCCATTTTTCATCCTTGTCTTATCACATTCTTGTGAACAGAGTATTTTTATTAAATCATACTTTCGAAGGTAAAGTTTTTTTTTATTTCAATTTTACAATCGGAATTGTTTCCATTATTATTAACCATAAACCGTCTAAGAGCATTTATTTCTGTTATTTTATCGACATATAGTTATATGTTGCAGCCAGCCAACGGTCTTCATATGAATTTAAACTTATTATTATTATTTTTTTAATGGTGTCCGGTTTCAAGTTTCATTTTAAAAATAAAATCCCGATTACTAAAATGCGATCTGTTTCGTAATTAAGAGTGCGTATAAAACAATAAATCGAAGTAATGAACAAAATCTACTTCTTTGAATAAAGCTGTGTGTGGTTGCCATTACTTGTTAAAAACCCAAAACATTTGCTGATGTGTTATCTATTTTCATAGTAATTATAGTGACCCAGTTTCTAGAAAATAATATCACTAAAATTTCTTTAGCTTTAAGGGAGAAAATAATTACAAATAAAGTCAGGTCAACAATTTTTTTTTGAAATTCATTCAACTATTTATAATAAAATAAGTTTCTAATTGGTATCATTATTAGCTGTCATTAAAAACTTGTAAGCATTGATAAACTAGAACAAATTCAAAAAAGAGCTGCCAGATTCATTACCGGAGAATATTCAAAACTGACAAGAATAACACCATTAGTTAAATCATTAAACCTTGAAACACTAGAGGATGGAAGAACTAAGAGTAAAAGTAGTAATCATACATAAAGCAATTAATTCTAATTTAGAAATACAACACAAATATACTTTAATACAAACCTCAGATAGACATAAGGATAAAAACACCTTTCTTATTCCGTATGCAAGAACAAACACATACAAATTTTCGCTCTTCCCGTCCGGAATTCGGGCATGGTATGGGTTGCCTGAAGAAACCAGGAAAACCGACACTTTATCAACATTTAAATCTCAAATAAATATGCAGGACTAAACACAAACCATAGATAAGCGTAGGACGCAATAATCTTCTGTATAGAAGGAGCGTCTGTAAACAGATAAGATAAGATAACATTATTTTAAGAGTTAAGGTGAGATCCACTGGGTCGCATGTGTTGAGACCCGCTGCGGTGTTGACATCCGCAGGGTTTCATATAGCGTGACCCGACGGTTCTCAAGAAATATCATCGCTTTGTTACACCATCGTATTTATATTCAATTGTTTTATACTATATGGTAAATCTGCTGCATTTTGTGTTTTCCTATTTCTTATCCATTAAAATTGATGGGGAAAATTTTTCTGCTCGTTCACGTGTATGCTTGTATAAAACACATATTCATGAAAATGTGGCGTTGAGTAAGATCATATTTTTTTTAAAATTTGAAGGAAAATTTTAAATCATTTAGACACAAAAAATAGTTAAGAATTTATTTTTCACTATTTTATTGATTGGGCTAGAAATAAACTACCGTAGATGCATTAGGAAACCTGTATCTTTGTTTGTTTGTGTGTATGCATGCATTCTTGTGTGTGTGGGTGTGGGTGTGTGTGTATGTGCGTTCGATCGTGCGCGTGCGTGCCCGATAATGTGTATCTGTGCATGTGTTTAATAATAAAATGTTCTTTTCACGTACTAATTGGTTAATTTAAACGTTAGTAGATTTCCAAAATGGCCTTCTATACTGAACCCTGCCAGATTTTTGAAAGTTCCGTCAGACAGCAGTTTGAGTTGCTCCAAGGAAAGAGGGACACCGTTAGCGTGGCGACAGAGAATTACATCAACCGGGTATTTGTAGAATTATTTTATTATTGATGCTCAAGTTAGCGAAATTTAACGTTACAATTACTCCTATAGCTAATAGAAATGAAGTTTTGTCACAGTTATACAAATGAAACTTCAAATTATAGCAGAATTGCTTCATATTACGTGAAAAGTTTTTAACGTATTTTTAACGTTTGAAGAATTATTTTAGTGTTTATAAATGTTCACTCTTACACTTACCATACTGAATGTATAATTTATTTTTCCAGTAAAAATATAATTGGTAATTTACTTTAATTATTACCATTTCAGTATAATCATGCAATAGCTCGTAAATAATACATTTCTGATATATTTACACAAAAATGTAATCAGCTAATTGCAAAATCTTTAAAGAAAACTATTGCTTGCAAAAAAATTCTCCTTCATGCATGATATTATGATAATGCCCTGCAAGATATCCACTTTTAGATGTTTGAGTCAACAAGAATTAACGTACTCTCATGCAAAATGCATTCACGAAGTTCCGAGTGTGTATTACATGCGTTTAACGACGTTTGGAGCACCTGATAAGACGAAAATTATCAATCAATACATGCATATCATTTCAACTATATACATTATGTTTTGCTTGCTATTCGTTCAGATTTAGCATTAGAACCCTTCCTTGCTTGAAAGTCTTCATTAGACTTACAAACCATTTTCGAGATTTAGGCTAACGATGTGATTGTGTGATGGAGTGTAAATCTTTGCTTTCTCACATTTTATTGTCTTTCGTGAACAATCTCCAAACAAATGCTTTTCTTTTATGCAGAATTTTAAAAAAAACAGCTGTTATCCTTTAAATATATTTTCACCATCATTTGTATTTACATCTGCTTCATCAGCATTTCGTTATCATTTTAAGAAACTTTACAGCTAGTCTTAATTGACTAATTTGTGGTAGCTTAGCTTTGTAAAATAAAAATCGCTTTTTACTTTTTTTAAAACACTTTAAAAAATGAAATAAACGTTGCTGTTTACTGCTGTGATTGCAAAAGTTAAAAATAGTTCAACTAATAATAGAAAGGTGGCAATCTTTTATTTCACATTACTCGTATAAATATTGTTGAATAAAATTTGTAAAAATGCATATAATACAGAGTTTTCTATCAGGGTAGGCAGAAAGAAAAAGAAAATTTAATTTAAGAACATACAATGAATTGATCACTTTGATAAGATGGAAGTGGTGGCGAGTGGGGGTGTTAGAAATAAAGAAATTCCTCGTTATATCTAATCATTAATTACGTCTCAAGGGTAGAAATATCCCATGTAAAATAAGCACATTATTAAAAATTGAGTTGTTATGGTCAATTGCATTTAATTATTTAAAAAATCAACTGTGATTTGGTGTAATAGACCAACCTAAGAAATTTTAAATGAATGTCTTTATCTAACCAATTTTGTCAGATTCAAAAGGAGGTAGATGATTGGTTGACTGGAGGCCATGTGACTCAGCAAACATTTGAGGTTATTTCCAACAGAATACAACAAGCGGCGACCTTTTTCATATCAAAGGCAGTGGAGTTTTCAGGTAACAATTTTTAAAGGCAAATGGCTACACAAACGAATTATATATATATATATATATATATATATATATAATATATATATATATATATATATATATACACACACACACTCACACACATATATATATATATATAATATATATATATATATATATATATATATATATATATATATATATATTAGGGCTGCGGAAATAAACGATTAATTTCTCGATTAATCGTTAAACAATTTTAACGGTTAGATTATTGTTTAAAGATTAATCGACCCATCACTTACAAATTATTATAAGACAAAACCTATTTTAAAAATAATAAAAAAAATAGCGGCAGATAAATAATAAATTTCCTGACGATTACACGAACATTTTGGTTTTAAAACTATTGACTGACGGAATGTTCAAAATGTTGATAAAGTTTGCCTACCATGGTTCTCTAACACTTCGCCTATTTATCAAACCAAATGAAAAGCGTATTAGGCTAATGTCAGTAATGGAGTCTGACTCAGAGACAGAAAATGACGACAGCTCTTATGATGAATTACTGCGTAATAAATGGAGATGACATTTCCTGAATCCATTAACCCTCTACAATTATGGAAACTTAATGAACACCGATATCCGATAATGTCATTCCTTGCCAAGAACGTTTTGTGCATACCAGTTACCTCAGTTCCATGTGAATGATTGTTCAGTGCGGCTGGTTATATTTTCAATTAGACCCGCTCATCACTAGAACCAAACAATGTCTTTTTGCTTAGATGGTTAAAAGATGACATATAAAGGAGAAATTCAAGTGTTATTTAGATTTTCAAAAAGAACTTTTAATAAGTTGTACTTATGACATCATAGATGTTAATTTTTAGCTTTAATCAAAATTAACGATTAATTAATCGTTATTTTTTCAAAATTTAACGATTAAATTTAATTTAATCGTTAACAGCCCTAATATATATATATATATATATATATATATATATATATATATATATATATATATATATATATATATATATATATACAATGCTTTTATGTGCCGGTACGCACCGATACGGCGTACCGGTATGTGGGAAAAGTTATTACTTTTCTTGTATTTTAACGTTTATTAATAATTTATTATATTATTAATTTGTTAAAATTGACATTTAGTATCTTTGCAGTTGTGATTTAGCTTGCATCGAGGTGCGAACTGGTAGTTAAAAGTTAGGCAATCCATCACTGAGTACCGACACCTATTTTGTTTTACGAAAAATGAACAGTATATATACATACTTTGTCTTCTATTAACAAAGTGCCTAACGATGTTTTGGGTTTTTCAACGCTTTAATTTATGTATCTAATATATGCCTTTAAACTTTTTATGTTAAATATATATATATAAAAGCATTCAATTTGACACACTTTCAAATGCAATATAGGAGTTGTAGTAGTATTTGTGGTATACACAAATACTCCAGTGTGGTATACACAGATACTCCATTTAATTAAATGCGTTAAGCTTCTGTTTTATGTTGTATAATTGTAGATTTACTTTCACTTTAACGTAAAATTAATGTGTATTTAATTTTAAGGTCCTCTGGGCAACGTAACCAAGAATGACGTAAGGCCAATAGAACCCTTTCCACATTCTTCCACGTCAAAACATTTCCAGGAGTGCGAAAAAGCTGATGCCCCACAGTTAGACACGACTTTTAATCAAGAGGAATTATTGCATGCGAAATGTAAGCAAGGGGTATCTTTTTTCATATTTTACCCTTATAGTAAATAAGATTATTATACGGTCAAAATTGTAAAGGAATTTCTTAAAACAGATTTATAACAGAATTGTTTATATTATTGATCTAATTTGATTCTTAACAGTTATCAACAAGTTAGAATTTTATGAAGTATCAAGATTTGAATTATTTTTTAATTCACTTGATTTTGCCGTATATCAAATATTCCTATTTGAAATTTTAAAACAAAATTAAATATAAATTATAATTATTTCTAGGTGCAGACATTGAAGTTAAACTTACGAAAATTGTGACGGCGAGATTTAGCGTATTAGAGGAAGCGGTGTTCTCGTTGAAGAAAGTCTCTGAGAAATTTAAAGAAAAACAAGAAAATCGTGACAAGAGTGTAAAACAATTGCTCATTTTACAAGACGATGTTAACAAAAAAGTGGAAACGTTAACAAAAGTTAAAAACAAAAAAATAAAAACACAGATTACAAAACTTAAAAAACAAGTTGAAAGTGTTTCCTCCACTGTTGATCATTTGTTGGAAACTGTATCATATTTTGACGGAAAGGTAACACGGCTAGAAGAGTACAATGACACCGTCAATGCATCGTTTGCAGATATCAACGAAGAGATGAACGCTGTAAGGAATAGTAGCAACGACACAGTTAAGTCGGTGCAAGATCTGTCAAAGCGAGTCGAGAGTACAAACCAACAGAATAAAGAAATATCTGATAAAATGAATACGCTAGAGAAATCGATCGAGGACGCGTCATCTCAAAACAAAAACGAGCTGGAAGCTTTGAGAAGACACAACAAGGAGCAATTTGACGATTCGGTATGGTGTATTTATGTAACCCTGTACTGTATTAATTAAATGTTCTTAAACTAGTTTTCCCTGAGCCCTTTCGTCCCTAAGGGGGCAACTCTAAATCTTCATAAATGTCTGTGGTTCTTCCAATCTCATAGGCAGAAAAGGCAGGCAAAAGCCCTGCATGGGCCTAGGCGCCATAGGGATGAAGGTATATATATTTTCCAAATCATATATATTTTAAGAAAGAGAAAACTATAAGAAGCTAAGAGAAATAAACTACCATCTGCAATGACATTCTAAATAAATAATAAGTAATATAATAGTCCAAGTCATTGGAAGGAAGGAAGGACGGGTCCGTAACGTTATGACGTATTTGTTTGAGCGGATATTTTAATACATGGTGTGCATAATAAGATGCAAAATTTTTTAAAATAAATTTAAGACATGCCTAAAAAAAATTATATGACGTCATTGTTTTAGATATTATAAACACTTTTTGTATATTTCGGGAAGTTTAATATTTCGTATTAAGTTAGTTGGGCTTTTGAAACAAGTTGGCGCCGTAGTCACCTGATAAAAAGTAGGCGCCCTACAACCCCTATTATAAAATACTTTGTGTACATTTCAGTAAGTTTAATATTAAGTATTTATCAAACAAGGATAAGTTAGTTGGGCTTTTGAAAACAGTGGAAGACGTAGGCGCCACGGCGCCCCAGCGCAACCTAGTATATGTAGTAATGATACTTAATTTAAGTTAAGCTTAAGTAGTAAATGACATTTACTAAAATTCTTTACGCGCTCGTATAGGCTGGTGTATAGGCGGCTAAGACAATGTTGCATGGAACTGTCCAGTAGATGGCGCAGGTAGCCCAGGTTCTATCAATTTTGATGCAACTGTGCAGTAGATGTCCAAGGTACTTATCTCGGGGTAAATACCTGGCTAAAGGACCACTTTATGAGCAAGTGGTACCAGGAGTGGGCGGACAATACGACTGCCAGGGGGGGGGCAGCTGGCTAACATGCCTAGGCCAAGTCGAGAAGACCAGTGATGGATCTTGAATCGCAAACATTAGAGTTTAGTAACTTAAATGAGAACAGAACACTGCCCAGTCAACTCGTACTTCAACAGGCTAGATCACAAAAGGACTCGAACTGCCGTCATTGCAGCCTAGCCTCTGAGACAGTCCTACACCGGTTGACGTCGCGTCCCGCGCTATACGTAGGCGGGGACGATAGGGAGGTAAGAGAGTCCCACGTTAAGACAATGTTGTATGGCACTAGTCAGCAAATGGAGCAGGTTGCCCAGGTATTTGCCAAGATCTTAAGAGACAATTCTCAGGCCTCAAGAATATGTGTTTAGTTGAATAGATGGCACAGCTGGCCCAGGTTATATCAATGTTTCATGGAACTGTCCAGTAGATGGTGCAGCTGGCCCAGGTTCTATCAATGTTGCATGGAACTGTCCGGTAGATGGAACAGGTGGCCCATGTTATAATAATGTTGATTGAACTGTCCAGTAGATGGCACAGGTGGCCCATGTTATAATAATGTTGATTGAACTGTCCAGTACATGGCGCAGGTGACCCAGGTTCTATCTATGTTGATTGAACTGTCCAGTAGATGGCACAGGTGACCCAGGTTCTATCTATGTTGATTGAACTGTCCAGTAGATGGCACAGGCGGCCCATGTTATAATAATGTTGATTGAACTGTCCGTTAGATGGCGCAGGTGGCTCAGGTTCTATCAATATTAATAGAAATGTCCAGTAGATTGCGCAGGTGACCCAGGTTCTATCTATGTTGATTGAACTGTCCAGTAGATGGCACAGGCGGCCCAGATTGTATTAATGTATTTAAGAAGGGATCTCAATAATTGAAATAAATCTGTTGTTATTTGATACTTTGACAAAAATTTCCTTTTTTTACAGTTTGGCATGGTTTGTAAGATGTTAGCAAAGAAACTAGACATATTGGACAAATTAAAAGATGCCCTAAACAAGAAGGTAGACTCTAGCAACGAATACATATCAAAGGTATTGTGTAAGTCATGAATATTAAGATTTGCTCTAATTGATGATAATAAGAATAAGATGAATATATATATACTAGCGTACACCCGTCAAAAATGATGGAATTTTTCAGCTGAAATCTATTTATTTTGAAAAAATGCACTTTTTTATAGGGCGCCTACGGCGCCGACCTTTTTCAAAAGCCCAACTAACTTGTCCTTGTTTGATAAATACGAAATATTAAACTTTCTTAAATGTACACAAAGTATTTTATAATAGGGGTTGTAGGGAACCTACGGCGCCCCCTTTTGTTTTTTGATTTTATAATAAACCATTATCAAATCCTCTTTTTACATTGTTCCCTTTTCCAAAATTAAAATAGCGAAAACAATGACGTCATATAATAATTTTTTACAGCGTATCTTTAATTTGCACACCTTTTGATGCATTGGTGCAGTAATTTGGTTTTCCCTGCTTCTAAAATTAGTAGCGTCAGGACTGACTGACAGACACTACTGACTTGCGTGACAATTGCAAATTATATTGTTTATATTGTATAGTGCGGTACCTCAGACAGGGACTAGGTACACCGCGCTTCATAAAACAAACATATATACATATACAAATATTTAAAAAAACAACAAAACTATAATTGTGTGTTCCTTAGAGCTGATTACACCAATCGTCTGATCGCTATGATATCTGGTAGATCGTCGAGTATGCTCACGGAATGGTAACTAGCTAAAAGAAAAGT
The DNA here is from genome assembly GCA_944989445.1 of Ampullaceana balthica. NCBI lineage: Eukaryota > Metazoa > Mollusca > Gastropoda > Lymnaeidae > Ampullaceana > Ampullaceana balthica. The sequence goes on along the minus strand of CALYLW010000131.1, from coordinate 885,858 downwards.
AACAATATCACTGATGGTGATAGCAATGAACTTCTGAAAATTAGGAGATGATGCCTAAGTCTTTAATCTCAACAACTTAAAGCAAAAACAAAGGTCAAGTCAGACATTATCCTGGACTTTCTATTTGCCAACGACTGTGCCCTTAACGCTAGCTCAGAAGCACACCTGCAACTTAGCGTAGATAAATTTTCCAGTCCGTGTACAGACTATGGATTCATCATTAGTACATAGAATACAGAAGTTCAGGCCCAGTCAAACCTTACACTGAGAATAATATAATCATTATTGGCGAAACTATCAACGCACTGAGCCGATTTACTTACCTTGGTAGCACATTGTCTCTTAATGCCTACATTGCTGACGAGAAGAACGTGAGAATCTCTAAGGCAAGGACAGAATTTTTGCATGATTATATCATATTGTCCGGAACAGAGGCGGAATCAGCACCCAAAATATAATCAAAGTATACAGAGCTGCAATGCTGCCCACTTTAATGTACGCATGCAAAACATGAACCGTATACTAAAGCCATGCGAAGTTGTTGAACCACTTTCAAACCGAAAAATTAAAAAAAATTCTCAAAATAAAAAGGGCAGGAAAAAGTTCCGAAAAACAAAGTATTAGTATTGGCATGACTTCCCAGCATCTATACAAGCCTCATGCAGTACCAGCTACGCCGGTGTACATGCCGGAACATCGGCTCCCCAAGAGGCTTTTCTATGGCGAGCTTACTAATGGGTTTAGAGCTCGCGGAGGCCCACGAAAGCGTTACAAGAGTACGCTAAAAATCACTTTAAAGGATTTTGACATTGGGAGGCAACAGCCAGTGACCGAGTCCCCAGGCGCACTATGATATGGAACGGCGAGACAGTCTGCAAGGAAAACATACAACAGGCTGCAAAGTTCATACGCCAGACCAGGAAAGATCGTTATCATAACCCTCCTGATTGCTTCCTATCGATCTCCTGCTCCACATGGGGACTGAACTTTCGTATACGAATAAGGCTAATAAGTCACCAGACGATACACGTGGCTGACAAAGCACTGAACAATTAGGATGTGAGTTGTCATCGTCGACTACGACGTACGAAAAACAAATAGTTTAATATTTATTTGATGTTTAGAGATATCACTATGTCAATATGTTCATAGTTTTAAAAATTTGGTAACATATGTCAACTATTAGCCAAGAAATTAAAGCCCGTGGAAAACTTAAATAAGGCCTTGAACAAGAAAATCAAGAGTAGCAAGAATCTTTCAAAGTTAATGATTTAATATTTAACTTACAATAGAACCCCAGATTGTAAACATATATCTTTAAATAAGAAATAATTATCGTCAAGTTCTTAACATTTATTTCATATTCCATTTAACATCTTACAGGTAGATGATGTTGAAATTCGATTGGCTAAACTTGCTGACGTAGTCAAAGAAATCGGTAATAATAATATTTAGAAATTTACTTTAATGTTCTTCATGGGAGAGGGTGGACGGGAGGTTGTTAGAATTGTCCTATTCAGCCACCCACACATACACTCATAAAAATACGCTTATAATATATTTAGCATTGTTTGATCCCGTGGGTTTAGTTTTTCAAGCCATTTTACCGCAAATTAAAAAAAAACATTTGAGAGGTTTATGGACCTTGATTTCATCACTTTGGCAAACATTTTTGTGATAGGGGAGTAGCTTTCGTTTATAAATCAGAGATCTCAAAACGTTTACAGTGTTTCAAAAAATGAAGCAGAAACATTCTGCGGGTGATTTATAAAAGTAATATCTCTAACAAACTGGCAATTCGTTTTCGAAAATAAAAATCATGAAAACAAAAATTAGATACACTACAAAAAGCCCTATATTAGCCTCGATAAGAAAGACTTATGAAACATGAAAATTAGTTTAAATAGAAAAAAATGAATACAATAAATAAAGTAATTATAATCAGTGCTTTTTCTATAAAAAAGTGCCGATATGCATATTTAATTCAACCTAAAAAAACATTAAGACCAAATAGTCTGTCGAAAAATGGTGCCGGAACGCCGTAACAGAAAAAAAAGCACTGGTTATAATAGATAAGATAATTCAAGCTAATTTGGAAATACAAGACAAAAATCATCTAATACAACACTCAGATAGACATAATTATAAAAACGCTTTCTTATTATGTATGCAATAAAAACAAAACATACCTATTATCGTTCTTCATGTCTTAAATTTGGAATTGGGATTGGTTGCCTGATCTAACTAGGAAAACCAACAGACTATTAACATTTAAAATTCTGATAAAAAGGCACGACTAGATATAAAAAAATTGGTTATGTGTAGGACGCAATAATCTTTTTTTTTAAAGAAGAAGAGTCTATTATAGATCTGGTAAGATAATATAATGAACATATTAAATTTTATATAAACAATTCACAAAATGACAATGTTAATGAAATTTTAAAGACAAATAAGTGCATCTAAAATTGATCATTATTACACGCTTTTATTTAAGTCACAATGTTTGTATGTTGTATCCATCCTTCCTTTAAATCTTGAAACGTAAAATTAAACCACTTTTGATGGACCTAGAGATCTCAAAATTTTACCACAGATAGATCTTGGATGACAATGCATTGTATCAAAATTTCAGATCGATCGAATGTACCGTAATGAAATTAATCAATTTTTAGTTTATCTCTATTTATCACTATTTCGAATGCATAGTCGTCTGCTAGAGTTGACCTCCACGGCTCACTGGTTTCACTCTAGCCCTCGTAAATTCCCGTGTTTACATCAAGGTCAGGGGAAATCAGCGCGTTTCAGTCTGTAAATGTTTGTAAATAAAAGCGTGTCCTTTTAAAAAAAAAGATTTTTTTACATTTTACTTTTTTTTATTATATACTTTTTTTGGGTCAGTTTTAGCTATCGAACTATCCAAACATTTGTTTATGATTCTTTCACGTGCCCAGTTCACGCGTTGACGACGACCGTGTATGTTGACACCCCTTACGTCCGGTTTTAAAACCAGGGGATATAATTGTGTTTTAGTCTGTAAATGTAAAAATATATAAAAACACTTTTTAAAAACTAGTCTTATATTCGAAATGCACTAAAAAGTAGAAAATAAATGTAAAATTTGAAATTTACAGTCAGAAGAGACCTTTAGTTCCAAATTTATGACGATGTCAAAGTTTAAAATGAGACAGGAACGTTAAATCGTAGGTGAAATAGATTATCTCGTTTTTCGTCACAGAGGCGTCACTAGGGTTGGTGTCACCCGGGGCGGTAGCTCATGGTGTCACCCCTTCACGACTGAAGGGGTCGTCCATAAATGACGTCACGCGAGGATACCGATTTTTAACCCACCCTCCACCAGCTTCATACTTATATCCCCACCCCTTTTCACGATATGACGTCACAAAGCCATATTTTCTAAATAAAAATTAGCATGTTGAAAATTATGTTTTGTCATTTAAATATGTATTCAGGTTAAGTCTGCACTCTGATGTCGTAACACGCGTGAAGCCATCGAAAACGTCATTAAATAAACGGTAAACAATAAAATATTTAAGTGGAACTTTTATTTAAAGTTGTGCGTTTTTTTATGTGACGTCACGTTTTTTACCCCACCCCCTTGTCACATATCGTCACCGATGATTGACCCCAACACCCTATTACGGATTAAAAGGGGGGGGGTCCTGAACGGGCTAAAGCCAGGGGCCACAAATAATTTATGGTACTCCAAACTTATTATAGTGTATAATAAAGATGCAGGCAAATGTTTGTGTGAATCCCTGAAAAAACCTTACACACATTCATACGGCAATGCTGCAAATATGAGTAGGAAGTATAACGGAAACTAGTCTATTCTTCGTGAGACGTGCAGTGTTGCTCATTATGTGCCGTGCACAGCTCATTCCCTTAATTTTGTTGGGAAAAGTGCAGCAGGTTGTCCTGATGCAGTCAGATTTTTTTTGTCTTCTGCAAAAATTTTATACCCAGCTTATTGCATCTACTTATCGTTGACAGGTACTTTAAAAACACATGAAATTGATACATGTTAACAAAGCCTTGTCTGACACAAGATGGTCAGACTGATATGATGCTGTAAGGTCTGTTAATAGCTCATACAATGAGAATATCGCAGCACTGGAAGAATTAGCAACAACCGAAAATCAGCCACGTGACTGTCTACTTGAAGCAGACGGATTTCTAAAGGAACTTGAACAACTGGAAGTCGCTATTTTACTTGAAACTCGGGAAAATTTTTTAGAAAGGAAGTCTCTAATTGAGTTTGTTAAAAGACAGCATTCTTAATTTGATTCCTATGAAGACAAAGGAAAGGACAAGTCCGTGGTTAAAAAGAGTATGGACAATCTTCAATGCTATCAACAACAAAAAAGATAGAGAAAAGGGCGTCAGTTTGATAAAGGGACATCACCAAAACAGTATTCTCCCCGAGACAAAAGTTTCAAGGTTGAGGTATTTCTGGTAATCATTGACAAACTTTCTTGAGCCCTACAACATCGGTTAGGTCCATATCAAGACATCCATTAGAAATTTGGCTTTCTTACAAACCTATCTGAGCTCAGCAATTTCGCCATCCGATGGGCAGCAGCCAAGATAATGGAAGAATATTCAAGTGATTTCGAAGACTGCTTACCTTCAGAATTGGTCCAATTTTCAAAACTCTTTTTAAAAAAGTTATCGTCTAGGCCCAGGGTAAGGAAAAGGAAGTAGCCCAATGCCAAACTCAAAACACGTGCACAGAGCTAAACATTTTGCTGCTTTTGAATGAGCTAAATTTCACACAGCTCTTTACAAATGTACACATCGCACTTTTCATCTCTCTCTCTCTCAATGATGACATCAAACTGCAACTGAGAGCAATCCTTTTCAAAGTTGAAAAGAATATAAAATGAGTAAAAATTTGCATGGGACAATAAAAGACTGAATATGCTCTCTCTAATGAGCATCGAAAAGGAACTTACTTGTCAGCTTTCTTAGCTTTACTGACTTGATTGATAACTTCACCATGAGAAAAATTCGCAAACGAAAGTTGTAGGTTCAAATAATAATAATACACATTTTTCAATATTTTTTTTTAAATTTCAACTAGAGAAAACAATTCGTTACCCCATGAAAAAAAAGTTTTAAAAAATAATAAATTAAAAAATACTTAATAACGCGTAATATTCTTTATGTGGGAGCGTTCGTAACCACGAAACAGCGTAAGTCGGGATGGGACCGTCGTAAACGGAGGACTACCTGTATATAAACATGCGTATCATGCCTTTAATATTTAATATATATAAAACAAAATATTAACTCAAAGACATTGAATTCATAATTTTCGTCTAGAAAAAACATCAACAAAGAAAACCCGTCTTTTGATTTTTTAATTTAAAAAAAAATAATTTTTTTTTGATAAAATCTTATCGTGAGGTCGGATTCTTCCATGGTGTTGGTGTGTCAAAGCCCAAATGGCTTTATATCTTTTAAAACATAAGATACTGCCTCTTTCATGTCCAGCCTTTTTTAAAGATCTCTCAGCTGCGACGTTTCTTTTCGTTTTTTTCTAATTTGTTTTAATGTTGTTTGTGTGTTGGGACTGTTTTATTATTGCAAGTTAACTGATATTTTTTAATAAAAAGTTTTCGCGTTTAACGTATTTCTGTGTATTTCTTAATTTCTTTCTAGATGAAAAAATGTGTCTTCATTTTTTTCTGACAAAAAATCGTAAACAGTAAAATTTTAGGCTCGGGTGTCACCCCCTGATGGGTGTCACCCGGGGCGGCCCGCCCCCCTCGCCCCCCCTAGTGACGCCACTGTTTCGTCATGACTATAAGACTAGGGTGCTCAGGTGAATATCTTTGCATAACTTAGCAAGCACCCTAGTCTTATAGTCATAGCGAAAAATGAGATAATATATTTTTATATGTTTTTATTTCTTGGTAAGGAAGGGGTAACTTCTTCTTTCCTTCCTCCCCAGAATTAAAGTGCAGACCTCCAAATGTTGGATTTTATGCGTGGATTCTTTCTGCTTATGTCACAGACACTAAGCTTATTGTCAGACCCTGGGTGTCTTCCAAATCAAACTACGGGCACCACTTTGATCCATCGACTGGCACATTTACCGCCCCACTGAAAGGCCTTTATTTAATCAGCTTGAGCACATCAGGAACTAACACCAACGCAAATTTTTATGTCGCATGCTTTCTGAGAGGAACAACTTTAAAGGACAATGATGAGGGCGTTCACATTTGTTCTGTCGGCAGGAACCCATCGGTAACACGTTGCTTTGAGCTGAAAGCAGGAGACAAGTTATATGTGCAAACGGTTTCTATTGAGAGTGGGAAACAATATGTATCGATTAAATTTTCATGCTGTATGATAAAAGGATGAAGATATTTAAGAAAATCGATTAAACATTTTAAAAACCATATGGAGTCTAAACTTCCAAGAACATTAAAAAAAAAGTATTTTGTCTAAAATTTGTAATACAATATGGAACATTAAAATTGAATTCATTTACAATAAAATGAATATTTGTAATTAAATATATTATTTCAAATTACTAAATGAGACTGATTGAATTACTTAAGCAAACTTATTGGCAATTTAGCAATAACTTTCATTTATTACTTCATTGTCGCAAAATGGTTACTTTTTTTTAGAAAAACAAAAATGAAGAAGAAACATTCTTAGACAGTCCTAGGTATACAGACCCGTACGCTGCACCGTGGTGAAGCCGCAGTTAAAGCGGGTCGAAGTAGGAAACAATCCACAACCTCCTGTTATGGGAGGTAACCCATATGAGAGGCAGACTAGGTTAACTTGTGCAGCTGCCATCTGCCCAGACGACTCATTCTTCTAAGGCAGTGGTCCCCAACCTTTTTAACGCCGCGGACCGGTAAAAGTTTGATAATTTTACCGCGGCCCACTAACCTGGGGGGGGGGAGGTTAATCGGTGGGTGGGCGGGGGTTGTGGGGGGTAGGGTTTGCGGCTGCTTTGATTGTTTATAAAGGTATTTTAGATTGTTTTGATTTTATAGTTTTAATTTAATTGTTCTTAAACATGCCTTCAAAATAAAATACAGTTACACAAAAAATGAATTAAACTTTTACTAGAATATGAAATCAATGAGAACCCTGAGCTTGTTTTTCTGCAACGAGATGGTTCCATCTGGGGGTGATGGGAGACAATGACAACCGAAGTGTGCTGCTTATGTCCATTCTAGTCTCGCCTAGAATCCCCGCTAACTTTTGAAACATATTATGCAATTGTTCACGCGCCGTTCCCACAACTCCAGTTTAGTTAGCTTTAAATGCAGCTACTTTGTCAGCAAACTTGAAAACTGTTGTCATTTTCCCCTGAAGGGACAGATTGAGTTCATTGAGCTGGCTGAATATGTCACACCAGTAAGCAAGTTTTGCGACCCATACCTTGTCACGGAAATGTGCTGCAGCGGTGACTTAAATGATTTAATGTTCCTTCACTCGCGGACCACCACATTGAGGATCACTGTTCTAGGGGATCGTCTCGGGGGTGTCCCTGTCGGCTAATTCCCTTTGTTGGAGAGGAGAAAGCTGCCGGAGAATTCCCCAAGGGGACCTATAAAAGTCTTAGTGACTCAGGGCCATTGACACCATCTCAAATGTCACATCTTTAGTGATTTTTAAAAAAAAATTCTGAAACAAACTGATATTTCGTTTTTGAAAATCCTCTTTGTATTAGAAAAACCAACAACAAAGGAAACATTAATTGTAACACCAAATCCATGTATCAGCCTGTGTCAAAAGACTCTTCTCAACATAGCTGCAACCTTAATGCAACCTAATTTATCTCTTCAATATTCTTAACAAATATAATTATAACTCATCAAACCAAGAGTACTCTTAATTAAGATATAATGACATTTACAACTGGTATCATGTAGCTATTTATAATTATTTTTTTTGTCATCTGAAATAAAATTTAAATAGTTATATATGTAACATTAAACAGTTGAGAATTTTTGTCTCATTCAATCTTGATATTGAACATTTAATACCTGGTTTAGACCAATCTACTGTTTAAATTTGAAAACAATACAATGTAACTAGGTCAATTTTTTTCATAGCCTAAAAAATTTAAATGCCACCATAAAAGAAACAACACGTAAATCTAAAGTTGATGATCTCAAAATGTGTATTTTTTAACGTAAGTATTTTTTGCATTTAGCTCCTCAATCGTAAAGTATTATACATTAACAACAATGTTAAAAGTGTAAACAGGTATGATAATTTAAGCAAAATCTCACTTTACCTTGTGCATTTTTTTTTCTGAAAAGCATTTACAACATTGTTGTGTTTGTAAGATATTGGACATGACAAGATTAGAGTGTTGTCATACCATGTAAAGTAGAATTCTCTATTACTTAAAATGATAGCCTGATAGTCGAGAATATTCTTATGTGTATCGACTGTGGCGAAACAGCGGCTCGAGTATTCGGCTAATAAGTGAACACATTGCGGCTCGCGAACATTTTAATATAAACTAAAAAAACAATTTGAAATAAGAAATATCAGAACAAAATCAAAGTTTATAACAACAATCTAGACTTTAATAAATTGTTACGAAAATAAATTTTGGCTTAATTTAAGAATTAAAAGTATCTGTATGTTTAGTTACATAAACTGTCAAATTTCTACGTTTCGAAGTACCTTTCACCCGGGAACAATTCTTCACGGATACCCGAACCCATGATCATCCATACGACAGCTGAGCGCAAATGTCAATCAACGAAGGTGCTCAATAAGAAGTTCATAGAACAAAAGCATGTAGCAGTAATTAACACCACTAACGATTAGCATTTTGCAGAACATATTCGAACCCCAAATACTAGCTATCAACTAGATTTAAAGAAAAATATTATTTAAAAAGCTTCATAACTATTAATGTTGAATACAATTAAAAGTCTATATGCAGTTTGTTTCTATTTATTAACTAGGTTGCGCTGGGGCGCCGTGGTGCCTACGACGCCACTGTTTTTAGGGAGCCTACGGCGTTCACTTTTTTCAAAAGCCCAACTAACTTTGTACACAAAGTATTTTATAATAGGGGTTTTAGGGTGCCTCTGTCCTCAATGCAACTGTAGGGCTCCTACGGTGCCTACTTTTTTGTCAAAAGCCCAAGTAACTTATCATTGTTTGATAAATACGAAATATTAAACTTGCTGAAATGTACACAAAGTATTTTATAACTAGTTTGTGCTGTGGCATCGTGGCACCTGCGGCGCCCCCCTTTTTAAGGGCACCTACGGCGCCCACCTTTTTCAAAAGCCCAACTAACTTGTTCTTGTATGATAAATACGTAATATTAAACTTTCTTAAATGTACACAAAGTATTTTATAATAGTTTTTTTTTCTAAAGCCCAAGTAACTTATCCTTGTATGATAAATACGAAATATTCCTGAAATGTCCACAACGTATGTATATAATATTTTTTTACAGTGCTAATCACCACACGATTTTTAAAGTAATTTTAGAAAGCAGCGCACCACATTACTGCACCAAAAAAATAACTCTTTGAGTCAGTCAGCACTGTTTACAACACAAATGCCGACGTCATAGGTTCGTGCGTTGTTTGGTTAATGTTAATCTGGAAACCAAAAGGATTATGAATTAGCGCCGCAGCACAAACTAGTAATGAAATAACACATATCAATTTATGATGCGTACACGAAAACGTGCACACCTTAATTTGACAATAAACGATTTTTAAAGCGCAACGCTAAAAATAAACGATTTGAAAAAATAATGCACCAAAAAATAACTCGACTTGAATACCCGCCTGAAGTTGTTCAATATGGGAATGAGATATAATTTATTTCTCTTTGTCTCTATATTTACTGAGTTTTTAATTTAAGGCTATCGGGCAAAAGGGCCAATTACAAAAACTATACTAAAACCATCTGCAGGTTAAAAGGAACCGTCCTGCCAAATTTGGTCCACATCTGTCATTTAGTTTTTCCGTGACTGTGTAACAGATAGTCGAAAAGTGAAACATACAAACATACAAAACAGACAAACATACAAAGATACAAACACAAACTGAGTTTTATATATTAGATATATATTAGATGTATATATATGTATATATATTATATATAATATACTAGCCAAATACCCGGCGTACCTAGGGTTTCATGTGGGAAAAAAAATATATATATTGATCATTTTGACATTCTTTTATCATTTTTTCTTAATAACGTGCTTGTTTAATTATAAAATACCATTATATGAAAGGAATTTAGATTGAATAGACTATTGAAAAGATTAAATTGAAGACCAAACGAACATTTGAAAGTGGTAGAAAATAAATAATTAGATTTGATGCTTAATAAACAGATGTTTTTCTTTAAGTGTAAGTAAGGATAAATTCCTATTTGTTCAAGTTAATTTTTTTGTAGAGTCAGAACAATTAAGACACCATTAAAAAACAAATAGATGCATTTTAATTATCGGAATAATGAAAATTTAGTTTAATTCTATATTCATTATATTACACATTGAATCAGAAGAATGGAAATTAAAAAAAAATCTTCTTTTAGTAACAAATGCAAAAAGAAATGAGGCCAATAAATCAAGATATCTGAGATATATATTTATGTAAAATGACAATAACTTTTTTTTAATTTCACGCTGAGCGTAACTTTCCAATTAAATATCGATATGTAAATGAGCAACAGTTTAATATAGATATATAGATATATTTTATTTCTCATTCAAGTACTTAAGACTTAGATAAATATAGAGAAATATATCCGCTATGAAATTGATTGAAATAAACAGGTGTTTTGAACTTGAAATCTTGCACTAATTGGGCCCTGGGGCCCTTCATGTAGTTTTTTGCTGATATGAGCAATGTAAAAATTAGTTTATGTGATAGCTACTGAGTAAATGAATTGATCTTAAGCAAACTTTATATATAAAAACTTCGTAGCCCATATTACAATAAAAAAGGGCACTGCACATCTAATGTCCCACCGTTCAGGGCTGGGGGCCCCAAATGTCTTTTTTCGAATATGTTGAGATATTATTTGCCATTCTATTTTTAACGATCTTAAGAAATATATCCATGATGAAACTGAATTTAAATGAACAGGTTTTCAAAATGTACATCTTGAACCGAATGGGCCGGGGGCTCCTTAATGTATTTTTTCCTTATATTAGCTAAATTAAAAAATGGTAGAATTGTTGGATAATGAAAAAATATCTGGATTTTGACCAAACTTGGTATATCAAGGCTTAAGAGCTTATATTAAATTACTATAGGGCACTGAACTCCTAATTTCCATTTCTTCAGGGCTGGGAGCCCTAAATGTGTTTTTACTAAGTTTTTAATATTGTATTCCCCATTCAATTTAAAACGATATTGAGCCATATAGGTGAATATATTTATATATTCGTTATGATTTGATTGAAATGAACAGATTTTCGAACGTCATATGTTAAACAGATGAGCCCGATGACCCTTAATGTAATTCCTGTTTTATCTATATATATTAATTTTTACTGAGATCGTTGCAATGCACGACGGGTCTGCTAGTACATATATATATATATATATATATATATATATATATATATATATATATATTATATATATATATATATATATATATATATATATATATATATTTGTATTATGTTTTCATGTGAGGATATACTATTTAAATACAGAATTCAACAAATTTCATCTCTGCCGGATCAACGGAAAACAAGCAGTGAAACGTCATTTATTTAAACAATTTCACTAAAAAATCTAACATCTGAATAATAACATCACGTAGCCAGTTCAGATATTCTGTTCACAACATCGACTAGGAATCTTGGCTACATTATTTCTGACAACATGTCTATTAACAACTTCATCAATCACATCTGTCGCTCTGCCTACACTGCCATTCGTCAGATCAGCTCAATCCGTCATTACTTAACAATTAGTGCAACAAAAACTCTAGTCTTTGCTCTTGTACTAGCTCGTATGGATTACTGCAATTCTCTTCTGTCAGGTGCGCCAAAACAATGCATTGAAAAACTACAGAAAGTTCAAAATTCAGCTGCCAGACTGGTGCTCAAGGCAAAAAAACATGACCATGTTACTCCACTTCTTCACTCACTTCATTGGCTACCTATACAAGCCCGTATTGATTACAAACTGGCCGTTCTCTGTCACAACTTCTTTTCGGACTCATGCCCATCGTACCTTACTGAACTTTTGTCGGTCTACTCACCCACTCGCCAGCTACGATCTTCTGCAGACACACGCGTTCTCTCTGTTCCTACGACACGCACCAAATATTTGTTGAAAGGTCGTTCTCTTTTTGTGCAGCCAAACAATGGAATTCTCTACCATTACACATACGTAGTATTCAAAGAACCAAGTCCTTCAAGACTGCACTTAAGACACATCTTTTCAAAATTTATTTTCAAAATTAATGAAACAACATTTCTTGTAAATGATTAACGTAGCTTATGTATAATGTACTGTAATTTTTGTGTTTTTTATGATATGAAAGTTAACTTAATACTTATAGGTTTGTTATTTCTTTCATGTAAAGCGCTGTGAGGCCAGTTCCTTACTGGAATACAGCGCTATATAAATAATCAATTTATTATTATTAATGAATTCAATGATTTAAAATTTTGAACGAGGTTTAGTCAAAGTAATTCAAAATCTCTTCTATGAATATCTTCTCTCATTATAGTCAAATTAGATAAACAATATAACCTTTGACAGTTTTGTGGGTTTAAAATTAATTTGGTTATATGTTGTGATAGTACGTGACTTTTCATTTTCGACTTGGAGATCTTGGTTTTTGCGAACATGCGATGAGGTGCGCTGATTTAGCTCCTTGCAGTTACCAGTCTTTGACAGCCTTGTCTTGACAATTTGACTTTAGTACATAATTTTGTGTATGTTTTGAAGATTTGATGTGTCATCTTTTGACATGTAGTATTTTCTATTAGTGTAAGTTAAGCGTGGTGAGCCCGACCGTATGCTTGGGTAAAGCACCATAAAAATGTACATAATAATAAATTAACCAATAACAATAAACACATAAAATTTATATCTTTAAAGCGTGTTAAATTTTTGAATCAAAACTAAATGTTGGAACTACTTGTTTTTCTATAAAACTGCATTGTTTTGTGAAACAATTTCATTGGGAGCAAAGTGCCAAAATCCTCCAATTTATCTTTTCAGGTTACGTTATTTTTAGTTTTCGCGATTAGATAGTTTTTGAAAAGGAATTTCCCGATATTATATTTCTAATATACTGAAACTGAAATCCCTAAAATAAAAAAGTCATTGTGTATTTTATTTTAACTTAAATCTCCATCAACTCTTTGTTAACTATTCATTATTAATTTGCATTGGGCATTTTGATTCGTCGACCACAATAATGTATGTATTCTTTATTTGATCCATTTAAAAGGTTGCATTACTTCTATTTTATAACTGATATAATCTTCGTATTTTATTTAACAAGGAATCTTGACCAGTTTACGTTCATTACAATACAATGTATTTATTGAACTGAAACAGAGATTTTCATACACTCAGCAGTTACATAGATTCACCAGTTACATAAATTCACCAGTTACATAGACTCACCAGTTACATAGATTCACCAGAAAGTTACATAGTGCCTTCAGGCAATTTCAGAAATTTTGCTCCACAAAATTCGAAAACACATACGAGGACTTATGACTAATTCAATTAGAAATAATAATTCTAATCAATTTTATTTACATGATAATAATAAACCTAAGCGTAAACGAAAATGAAAAATCACTTAGCTCAGGGGTCGGGAAACTTTTTGTCTGAGAGAGCCATAAACACCACATATTTCGAGATGTAATTCTGTGAGAGCCATACTTATTTCTTACAACTAAAAATTCAAGTAAATGTGTGCATTTTGTGTAATTTCAACACTAAAAGCAAAATAATTATGCTCTGCAATATTTTTAATAACACTGTCATTCTGTTGCTAAAATAATCAATAATGAGTATTATAGAAAGACTTTCCTCATGTAATGTTTGACCGACAACATACCTTGCAACCACGCTGAACTGGGATAAATTACTTATGTCTGTTGACTCATCCAAAACGAGAAAGAAAAACGGTGCCGCATTTATGTCCTTCACTTGCATATCCTGAATTTGATTTGACATCATGATGCTACGATCGTGAACAGTTCTTGCCGACAGAGGCATTTCTTTTATCCGTTTAATTATTTTGTCCTTATTGGAAAAGTCACCAAAATGTTCATTGGCAATATCAAGCATGAATGATTTGGCATACTCCCAATCTGTGAATGGCTTTCCGTTTCTTACAATAGCTAAAGCGCCAGCAAAGCTAGCCGAATTCCAATCACCTTTTTGGGTCCAAACACGGATTTGCTGCTGACCCGCTTGCACTCTTGACAGCAATTCTTGACATGCGCTCTTTCTGCTGCCTCCCTCAGGATATTTCAATGCAAATGTAGAATGGCGTGTCTCGAAGTTTCGCTTTACATTTGACCGTTTTATAGACGTAATTTTATCACTGCATATTAAACACACCGCAGAACCCGTTCTCTCCATAAAGGCCAATTCCTCCGTCCATTCCTGCTGAAAAGTACGATATACATCGTCTTTCTTTCTTTTAGCCATCTTGTCAAAAAGATTTCTAAAATTAGTTTGCTTAGAACGCGATTAAAACGAAAGTTTACTTTCTGATCCAACTACAATCATGTGTGTGGACCCTTTTACACATGCACACATCGTCCACTATTTTCAAAAGCAATATACACCAAACCCACTTGAACAATGTATTTTTGCCACTTTTCCATAGAAATTACTGATATCACTTTGATCCCGAATTCCAAAATCTCTCTCCCTTACATAGCAATCTAACTCCTAGGGTTACTAACCCCTTACCTTGATTATTTCATGCATTCTATCACGTATGGCTCTCCTCATTACTATTCGGATAGAATTGATTGGTCAATCAAAATGCGACCTTCAAAAATTTTCCCGCTTCGAAACTTCCAAGAATATTTTACATCACGTAAGCCATAATAAGAAAAACCCGTAAAAAACCAAGTTTTTGACTATAAATCCTTTATGTACGAGAAGTAACTAAAAGAATGTTCATTATAATACGCAGCGCCAGACCATCCAGAAATACAAAATTGAAGTTGTGTCGTAAAACATGTTTAATATAATACGCACCGATCAGGAATATGTTTATAAAAAGAGCTGTCAATAAAATACGCACCTTATTGCGCGACAGAAAGGTTGTTCAATATAATACGCACCGCGACGCTCTATCTCAAAAAATAGCATGATACATAGGAATAAAAAAAATAATCTAAAAAATCAATAATTTAATTACGGTACATGCGATCGATCTGAAATTTTGATACATTGTTTTTATCATTGGTACAAAACTGCCTGCAAAATTTCAGCTCGCTATCTTGCGAGCAAGTGGGTTAAAAATCGATCAAAAGTTTTGGCGACAAGCAAGCAAGCAAGCAAGCAAGCAAGCAAGGTCCGCCGCAGACACCACGAGTTAATATAAAGGATTTAAAAACCCGTAAAAACCAAGTTTTTGACTATAAATCCTTTATGTACGAGAAGTAACTAAAAGAATGTTCATTATAATACGCAGCGCCAGACCATCCAGAAATACAAAATTGAAGTTGTGTCGTAAAACATGTTTAATATAATACGCACCGATCAGGAATATGTTTATAAAAAGAGCTGTCAATAAAATACGCACCTTATTGCGCAACAGAAAGGTTGTTCAATATAATACGCACCGCGACGCTCTATCTCAAAAAATAGCATGATACAAAGGAATAAAAAAAAATAATCTAAAAAATCAATAATTTAATTACGGTACATGCGATCGATCTGAAATTTTGATACATTGTTTTTATCATCGGTACGAAACTGCCTGCAAAATTTCAGCTCGCTATCTTGCGAGCAAGTGGGTTAAAAATCGATCAAAAGTTTTGGCGACAAGCAAGCAAGCAAGCAAGCAAGGTCCGCCGCAGACACCACGAGTTAATATAAAGGATTTAATAAGAAAAACCCGTAAAAACCAAGTTTTTGACTATAAATCCTTTATGTACGAGAAGTAACTAAAAGAATGTTCATTATAATACGCAGCGCCAGACCATCCAGAAATACAAAATTGAAGTTGTGTCGTAAAACATGTTTAATATAATACGCACCGATCAGGAATATGTTTATAAAAAGAGCTGTCAATAAAATACGCACCTTATTGCGCAACAGAAAGGTTGTTCAATATAATACGCACCGCGACGCTCTATCTCAAAAAATAGCATGATACAAAGGAATAAAAAAAATAATCTAAAAAATCAATAATTTAATTACGGTACATGCGATCGATCTGAAATTTTGATACATTGTTTTTATCATCGGTACGAAACTGCCTGCAAAATTTCAGCTCGCTATCTTGCGAGCAAGTGGGTTAAAAATCGATCAAAAGTTTTGGCGACAAGCAAGCAAGCAAGCAAGCAAGGTCCGCCGCAGACACCACGAGTTAATATAAAGGATTTAATAAGAAAAACCCGTAAAAACCAAGTTTTTGACTATAAATCCTTTATGTACGAGAAGTAACTAAAAGAATGTTCATTATAATACGCAGCGCCAGACCATCCAGAAATACAAAATTGAAGTTGTGTCGTAAAACATGTTTAATATAATACGCACCGATCAGGAATATGTTTATAAAAAGAGCTGTCAATAAAATACGCACCTTATTGCGCGACAGAAAGGTTGTTCAATATAATACGCACCGCGACGCTCTATCTCAAAAAATAGCATGATACATAGGAATAAAAAAAATAATCTAAAAAATCAATAATTTAATTACGGTACATGCGATCGATCTGAAATTTTGATACATTGTTTTTATCATCGGTACGAAACTGCCTGCAAAATTTCAGCTCGCTATCTTGCGAGCAAGTGGGTTAAAAATCGATCCAAAGTTTTGGCGACAAGCAAGCAAGCAAGCAAGCAAGCAAGGTCCGCCGCAGACACCACGAGTTAATATAAAGGATTTAAAAATAGAAAATAATTAGTAAGGTTATTGACTTATGACGAGTGTTTTTTTCTTCTTCTTTTTTATATTCAATTCATTTAAAATAAAAAGATTTTTTCCCAAAAATTATTGAGATCAAATAAGTCTGAAGAAACATTTTTTATTGATAATGAACATTTTCTGCGAACCATATGCAGCCATCAAAAGGGCCATATATGGCGAGCCATGGTTTCCCGACCTCTGACGTATCTCTTCTATCAGCTCTAATACTCTTTAATTCATTAAAAATTAAAATTCCAAACATTAGATGTGAAACTAAATTTTTAATATACGGATCACAATGAACCCTTTACACTGAGAATCTGCTAAACTTTTTTTTTAATTGGACGAATGATAAAATTTTAAAATTGAATTGTAGAATATCACATTGATATATTTCGGCACTGAATGTTATGAAACTCTTTTTTAAATAAGAGCTAAATATGATGAAATAAAGTATTCATAGTTTTTTCTCCATAACTTTCTACTTGGTTACTCTATGTGTTGCCGAAGTGAAAGTAAACCAAATTGTTATTATCTACCAAAATTTCCGACATTGCAAAACGTCTTGTTCTTAAGGAACACGATTCAGACAACAAGTTGGCCCGAAATGACAAGGTAAGTGTGGGCTTTTCTGTCTTCTACGCTCAAAAGATAATCATAAAATTATCATGCGTGCAAGGGCCAACTATCGTTAGGGCCTTTTGGCAAGTAGTAGTAGTAAGTTCCCTCTCAGACCATGAATGGCCTATGGGGCAAGTGAAACAGCGTTCACAAGTTTCAATAGCCACGGCATACGAGGGGATTGTGTGGCTAGCACAATGCCCAGCCGCCTTTACTACCCCAACTGATGTCGGGTACCCACTAGGAGCTGGGTGGACTCAGGGACGCCCTAGGCACAGGTGAACAAATCCATGCCGTCACATGGATTCGAACCCATGACCATCGGAACGCTAGTCGAGCGCGGTGCCACTCGACCACCGCGCCCCCCAAGAGTCGGGCAAGAGTCCTATCAATACATAAATAATATGAGCATTGTTGAAATAAGGTCCTTCTGAATTTCAACAACTATTCGTATGTCAAACAGATATGATCTTTGTCACACATCTCTTTTCATGTGTGTTAGTAGGCGTTATCAAACAAAAACATCTCTGGTACAATGATTCCTTGAAACATTTAATGTTAATAAAATGAACTTTAATGCTGTAATATCTTATGATAATACAAATCACTATGTACAAGAATTTATTTCAGATTTCACATGGTGGGGACATCAGCACATTCAACCATCTTGTCTCTTTCTCTAGAACCTTCTACCACGCATCTCTCACGTGACCCTTTTCTCTGTCCTCAATCTCGTGATTCTCCCGTGATAATATTTATGAAGCTGTATAAATGTTTGTGTTTTTAAGTTATTTTCTTTTTTCTTTAATAAAGAATGGTTTTAGTTTATATGTATGTCGTGTTTATAAAAAATCATTTGTTTTACTTTTTTGATGTCGTGTTCATGAAAATTTCAAGTGATATCAAATGACCAGCATGGCAAAATCTGTGCAGAGATTTACAAAATTAATCAACCAACAATTTGAAATCCTCAATGAACAGAAGAATTCCCTGGTAGAAACTGTGGATGAATCTGTAAACGAGGTACTTACTTTCTTTTTAAGATGTTCAATTAAAAAAGGAAACAGAAGCTTTTAAATCATATTATATTTATAGATAAAACCCAAAACTTGCTGGCGGTAAGGATTTGTTCCTGTTGCTAAGTGTCCCCGAGTCTACCCAGCTCAGATGGGTACATGACATTAGTTAGGACAAGTCGGCTCGACATTTTAACACAGTCCTCTCATAGCCATCGTCTATGTACTCTGCGTTACTTGCCCACAGACTTGCAATGGCTGTGCTTTTTTATGAGAAATTAGGACTCGATAATCCTCTGCACAGAAGTAGCATCTGTAAACTGTAGTGTTGAAGACAATTTTTTAAAATCCTTTTGCAAGAAATATATTCGCGCTCTTGTCAAGAATATCTACATTTATTGGTTTACAATTTTAAAAAAATAATTACAAAAGAATACATTTTAGTTTATTATTTCTAAAAAATTGAAATTAACACAACACATAAATATTATCTTTAGTTTTCACCGACCGACTCATTTTCCAATTTGGGCCTTCAAAACTCTTCGTAATTATCCTAATTGATGACTTGCGTCCACATTTAAAATAGTTTAAATAACATTCGGTTTCATTTAAAATTTAAAAATTTGTTTCTTGCCATAACTGAATGACTTTCCCAATTTGCTTACTAAGATTGTCAGTTCACATATGATGACTCATTGGTTCCTCCATTAATAATATATCGTAGGTTCTACTCTATATTTATAAAATTTTAATGTTATTTAATGTTACTCTGATAACAGTAAGGCCCGAATAACCTTCCTTAAAAGAAACATCAATTCTCTAATGTGCAGGTACGAGGGGAAGTAGATGCCTGGTTAAAGGGAGGGCATGTCAATCAAGCGACGTTTGTTCAGATAATCAACAGAATTCAGCGAATGACAACTGTGTTCATTACTAAATCTGTTGAACTTTCAGGTACATCATTAAATAACAATTACATGTTTTGAGAAATATAGTTGAATTGACGTGAAATGAAAAAAAATGATGTACGCAAATTGATATATTTTTATATTTATTATACGATAACTAGTAATTAATTAATTAGAATATTATATGAAATTGACAAAATTTGAATGTTTTTTTTTCAATATTATTATTTTTATTTAAATTCCTAGAGTCTTTAAAAATGATTTTCATGTAATTGAAAATACTTCGGTTGTATCGAAAAATTATATTTTAATAATGATTTTGTTTTATTTTTTGTAATTGTTTTTAAACATCTAAAGATTTAGAGATTAAAGAAAGTGAAAGTGACATAAACCCGACGACTTCCGCAACAAATTATTCAACAAGTCCTTCACCAAGTGATACAGGTAATATGCCCAAAGGTTTAATAGAAAAGAAACAGTGGATATTTCAGGTTAACAATTTTATGAGAATTGTTTAAGTGGGTTCGGCAATTTAATGTAATACTATTCGATGGATTGATATGTTCAGAAACTGCTTATTAAACTCAAAGTTAAGTTGAATCTTAAAATGAATTTTTAAAAAAAGAATGTATGCTGTTCCTTTAATTTCTTCTTATCCGTTAAAGACGCCACTGGTATACCGAAGTTTATTGCGTCCTACGCTCATCCATGTTTTATGTCTAGTCTTTCGATTTTTATTATAGTTTTAAATGTTGATAGATTGTTGGTTTTCCTGGTTTGATCAATCAACACATTTTATGCCCGAATTACAGACGATAATTTTTCTGTGCTTGTTTTTGCAAACGGAAAAGAGAAAATTGTTTCTATCCTTATGTCTATCTGGGGTATGCATTAGGTTATCTTTTTGTTGTATTTCTAGGCTAGGGTTAATTATTTTTTTAATAAATACATGGTTTGCACTTATTTGTTTGTTTTTCTTTTTAAAAATTGACAGTTTTCTGGAGGTAAAGACGTACTCCAACTAATTTACCCTTTTATTAATTCATCTAGGTCTTTTTGTAAGATTTTTAAACCAGAAGTATAAAGTAATCTGAGAAAACCATAAAGCGATAATGGGCGCAACCCCACGCACAAAAGTATACGTTAAAATAAATAACGATAATAAAATTTTAAATATTTTAATGTTTTTTAGAATTCATACAGCGCGGTAGCCAAGCAAGCAGCTGAGCTCACGGCGCTGTACATACCTATTTTAACACATATACTTATAATTTTTAGATTAAAAATTAAAGTTTTAAAATATTTGTTTCAGTGCAGTTTTCAAGGATTTACTATTAGGAATATTACAAATGTGTTATGGTAGATAATTCCTTTATTTCGGGGCACAAAAAAGGAGAAAGATATTTAGCCAAATGTTTTAGTTCGTGTCTCAGGAACAGTGATAATACTTATGTCTACATAAGAGTGTATCTGACGAGTGCGTGGATAGACAGAGAGAAGTTCAGTAAGATAGGAAAAGCATAAGTCAGAGTAGTTTAAGCAGAGAACAGTTATCGGTAAAAAATAATTATAATAAACACTCTGTAACATCCAGCTCCACTATCTCAATTTTTTTACGCATATTTTCAACAATTTTTTTTAAAGAGAACGAGGATATGAATTACTGTCTGAATGGTTAAAAGAGCCGTAAAGTAAAATAAAAAATGCAAATAATTAACTTAACGTTTAAAAAAAAACTCAACTCTCACACAATATTTATTTCTTTTCCTATGTCAAATTTTTAGGGACTTTTAAGAAAGCTAAATTTATAAGCCTCGAAAGGGGTTTTCACATAACAGCTTGAATACTTTTCTTACCATTTTTAAATCCCTTATATTAACTTCACCGGCGTCTCTCTCTCTCTCTCTCTCTCTCTCTCTGTCTGTCTTGGGCGGGCGGGCGGAAAAACAGAAGTCAAAAATGACCCACTTCCCATGATCCGATCGAACTGAAATTTGGCACGTGGACCCGTCTAACCTAACAATGCATCGTATCAAAATTTCAGATCGATCGATTAATTAAATTAATGCATTTTTAGTTTATCCTTATATGAGGTATGTAATTTAAATTCACGGTTTGTTATTGTTTTTTTCTCACGTGAAATTTTGATCTGACGCATTGAGGCGACCCAACGAAGCGACGGGCGCTTTTGTTTATATTTTACGTGTCACTCTGAGCTCGGTCAAGCGAATCGGTGACCAGACTTTTCCCGGTCAACAGCAAATCATCGGTCGGTCGGCGAACAGTCCCTATTCTTCTTTATATTTCTATAGCGTACGCGACCGGCAGATGCATTGGGACCACATGTCCATACGTAATAAATTACGACAATTTGCGACAAAGTTTGACAATTTCCGACAATCCTCGACAACTTGCGACAACTTTCGACAATTTACGAAAAATTTCGACAATATCCGACACCTTTCGACAAATTTCAACAAATTTCAAAAATTTCCGACAAATTTTGACAATTTCCGACACCTTTCGACAAATTTGGAAAATTTTCGACACCTTACATACATTCATTTTTGATCAGGCTGCCACCAGACTTTTTCATCTTATGATCGAGGAACTCACCATCTTTCGACTGCATATCATTGGTCGGTCGGCGGGTGTCCCTATTCCTCTTTAGTTTTCTTTTATTTTTCAAGAAAATATTTCCAACTCCCACACCTTTAGATTTCTTTTTATTCTTCCTTCTCCCCCCCCCCAAACGAAATTTGTTTTCAATGTCCAAACATCTGATTTTTCTCTTTCTATTCAGCAGGCTTCCATCAGACAAAACCATTCTATCATATGCATGTTTCAAATGTACAAGCACAACACCATTTCGAAAGATCTCTTAGCAGAAATGATTTTTCCTTATATAACTCAATTAGCTTTACATTTCTTGTTTATTATACATTTTTTTCAGATCTAGAGGTTAGAGTCAGGGGTTCCTAACCAGTGGTGCATGCACTCCCAAGGGGTGCATGAGCAGGTTCCAGGGGGTGCCTGAACCATTCAGAGAAAAAAAAAGAAAAAGAGGACCAAACAAAAGAAGGAAAAAAAAAGAAAGAAAACCTGATAATCTGAAAATGTAAACAATAAGCAAGGCATGCCGCGTTAAATGGCGCCCATATACAACCTTTATGATACTCGTTCGGGCATCGTTCTGCGCATGTGGAAAATTGACGGAAAAACATTTTCGCAAAATGAACAGTTCCTCAGAATTTCGTGTTTTAAGTAACAGTTTCCTAAAAATAATTTAATTTTGTCATCAAATACGTCAGATATATGTCTTCCGGTGACCCTCTAACTGTTTTGAGAGGATGTAAACGTTGGGATTTTTTTTTCCTTCACAAGGTCTTAAAAACATTAATAAATTAAATGTAAGCCAATATTCGTCATTGAAACCTAAAATCTTGATTTGAGCATCCAATTCCGGTCATAAAAAACACTAACTTGGTCAGTTAAAAATTTGCCTTTGACTGGTACGACTTTCCGATTGTCATCTCACCACCCCCTCAAAATCGTTAATAAATAATAAAAAAAGAGAGAGAGATGAAACACAAAAGCCTCAGTGCTTCCTCTGTGGAAAAATCCTGTGCAATGACAACATGAAGCCTGATAGACTCCGAGAGCATTTGGAGAAAGTCCATCCATCCAATTCCAAGAACAGTGTTGAGGTCTTCAAGCAGAAGAGAGCTCGCTTCTTGACCTCATGTACCTTGCCCAAGCTTGTATTTTCTTTGTCAGAGAAACCTGCACTGGAGGCATCATTCAAGGTTGCATATCTTATTGCAAAGAACAAGAAGCCTCACACCATTGGAGAACTTTGGTGAAGCCTTTTGCTCTGGAGATGGTGGAACTGATGTGTGGTCACCAGCAGAGGAAGCAGGTTGAGAAAGTTCATTTGTACAATTACAATGACACTATTCATTCCAGGATTAGTGACATGGCTGCAGACATTCTGGAACAAGTCTTGTGCGAAATGAGAAGCAGTCCTTTTAAATTTAGCATGCAGCTGGATGAATCCACTGATGTAGGACAATGCAGTCAGATTCTTGTATTTCTGAGATATGTTCTCAGTGGATTGCTGAAGGAGGAATTCAGGGCTTTCTTCACTGAAAACCAGTTTGACTGGACTTCAAGAATTTCTTCAATTTGCACAGGTGATGCTCCCTCCATGCTCGGTAATAAGTCGGGATTTTCAGCACTGCTAAAAAAGAAGTTCCAGATATTGTCACTACACACTGTATCCTTCATCGTCAGGCCCTTGCATGAAAAACTCTATCTCCAACCTGGAAGTCAGTTCTTTCTACTACAGTCCAAGTTGTAAATTTTATCCCCTCACATACCTTGAACCACTGCCTCTTTAAGTTGTTCTGTCAGGAGGTGGGCTCTGAGCATGAAGTTCTGCTCTACCCCACTGAGGTGTGCTGGTTGTCCAGGGACGGATACTTTCTCGGTTAGTAGAACTGAGAGTGGAGCTTGCCATTTTCTTGCGAGAAAAAGAGAGTAACCTTGCTGACAAGTTTGACTGTCCAAATTTCATTCATTACTTGGCATACCTGGCTGACATCTTCTCCACCTTGAATGAGTTGAACACATCTCTCCAATGACCTGATTTGACTGTAATGGATGCTACTGAGAGATTGCAAGCCTTCCTTAACAAAGTGCCACTATTCCAACGACGACTACAAAAGTCCAACTTGGCCAACTTTCCACTCTTGGGTGAAGTTTTAATATCTGGTGCAGAAGGAAGCACTGAGGGATCACTGCCTGACAAAATCAAAGGGGAAATTTCAGAGCACCTTTCAAGATTGCAAAAGTCCTTTGATGGGTATTTATGTCAAGAAATTGCTAGGAAAGACCTTTGGATTCGCAATCCTTTTCTCTGTGACTTGGACAACATTGATGACAGTGACTTTGCTAAAGATGACCTGATTAATTTGAGAACCAGAAAAGTACTGAGGAGTGCCTTCAGTTGCAATACCTTGATTGAATTTTGGTGCGCCCAGCTACATTCCTATCCACAACTAGCCAATAGGGCAGTACTGACTCTCCTTCCATTTGCCACAACCTCTGTGAAGCAGGATTCTCCACACCTTTGACGATTAAAAACAAGAAAGGAATAAGTTTCTTCTTCTTCGTTCTCAATTTGAGTATTGCGTGCCGACGAGTTTTGCGTCAATTGGCCCGTGGTCTCCGACTTCAGCCTGCTGTTTTTTCTGGATGTGCTTCCATAGCCTTTGGTCAGCCAAGACCATCTGCAAGGCAGCAGTTGATTTTGGCAAGTGATGCAGCGTTCACATGCCACGGCTATAAGGGTTCCACGCATTACCCAGCCGCCTTTTATTTTCCCTATCTATGCGTTAGGTACCCACTCGAAGCTGGGTGGACTCGGGGACGCCCTAGGCCCCGCCCCGAGAACAAAACATGGCTTCCCATGGATTCGAACCCGTGACCCCCAAGGAATAAGTTGAATGCAGAGGATGACATGAGAGTTGCTTTGTCCAAAACAGTCCCCAGATTTAAATCGCTGATTGATCATAAGAAGCAGCAGATCTATCACTAAATTCTCTGTTGCCTATTGTCAAAGCTGTTGTGTTCCTAAAATAAACATAGTTTATTATGCATTTACTGCAAGTTTAAAGAGGGGGTGCATGAACTTTTTTGGGCATCTGAAGGGGTGCATGGACCCCAAAAGGTTAGGAACCACTGGGTTAGAGTAAATGATAGCCACATAAATATTTCTTCTTCGGCAACAGACAAAGATTTACTAATACCAAAAGCCGAATGCAAAAGTAAAGAATACAAAGAGAAGTCAACGTTTGAAAGAGAAGAAATGGTAAATAAATCAGGTATAATTATTTATGAAAAATATTTCTTTCTGCAAAATTGTTTTGTTACGATTGTTGTGTATTCATTGATATGATTTTTTTCCGACAGCAATATTGTAAATTCTGATGATGCCATTCACATGACATCGGTATACTTTCTGAAGACCAACATCTGAAAATAAAAGGTCTTGGTAAGGAGGAGCCTATTTGAAATAAATATTTTAAAAAAAAAGTTCTTATATGAAGCGAATCGACAACAACCCTTAATAATAATAAAACAAACCCGTAAAAACAAAGTTTTTAACTATAAATCCCTTATATATGAGACATAACTAACAGTATTGATTATTTTCAAACATTTACAGACTGAATCTGTCTTAACTCAACTTTGCATCATAACCCTAGTGGGGGGGAGGGGTGGGTGGGGTGGGGGAGAGGGGAAAAGTCTGGTCAGCGATTCGCTTGACCGAGCTCAGAGTGACACGTAAAATATAAACAAAAGCGCCCCGTCGCTTCGTTGGGTCGCCTAAATGCGTCAGCTCAAAATTTCACGTGGGAAAAAAACAATAACAAACCGTGAATTTAAATTACATACCTCATATAAGGATAAACTAAAAATGCATTAATTTAATTACGGTACGTTCGATCAATCTGAAATTTTGATACGGTGCATTGTTAGGTTAGACGGGTCCGTGTGCCAAATTTCAGTTCGATCGGATCATGGGAAGTGGGTCATGTTTGACTTCTGTTTTTCCGCCCGCCCAAGACAGAGAGAGAGAGACGCAGGTTAAGTTAATATAAGGGATTTAATAAAACAAACCCGTAAAAACAAAGTTTTTGACTATAAATCCCTTATATATGAGACATAACTAACAGTATTGATTATTTTCAAACATTTACAGACTGAATCTGTCTTAACTCAACTTTGTATCATAACCCTAGTGGGGGGGAGGGTTGGGGGGAGAGGGGAAAAGTCTGGTCACCGATTCGCTTGACCGAGCTCAGAGTGACACGTAAAATGTAAACAAAATCGGCCGTCGCTTCGTTGGGTCGCCTCAATGCGTCAGCTCAAAATATCACGTGGCAAAAAAACAATAACAAAGCGTGAATTTAAATTACATACCTCATATAAGGATAAACTAAAAATGCATTAATTTAATTACGGTACGTTCGATCGATCTGACATTTTGATACGATGCATTGTTAGGTCAGACGGGTCCGTGTGCCAAATTTCAGTTCAATCGGATCATGGGAAGTGGGTCATTTTTGACTTCTGTTTTTCCGCCCGCCCAAGACAGACAGAGAGTGAGAGAGAGAGAGAGAGAGAGAGAGAGAGAGAGACGCCGGTGAAGTTAATATAAGGGATTTAAAAATAACAATAACTGTATTAATAATAATATTAATGATATTTTATATAGCCCAGCCTCACATCTATTAATTATATTATATTATTATCTATATTATAATAGTAACACACACATACTTATAAATGCATCCAAAATGCAAGTGATGACATCTCTATATCAGTGCAGCATACCTAACAATCCTCTTTTCCTTTTACAAGTTTTGTCACATAGAAAGAATTGTGTTGAGCACAAGAAAAATTAAATAAATCACAAGCTACTTACAAGTCACACATTTTGTTATATATTTTCCTTTTTTATTAATTACAATATTAAATTTTTATAAAATATTGGTAGTAGTGTTAGAAACATTTAAATAAAGCATTCATTAAGAAAAAAAATGACAGGAAAGTGTTGTGTGTTATTCTTGATCAACAAGGACCAATCTCATCACATAAGTAATTAGTTTTGGTAGATTGGTGTGTCATTTGGTGGCCTATTAGACCTATTCTTGCCCGAAAGGTGCGTCAACATGTCTGATGTTTGTTATGTCATCTTGAGGTTTTCAAACAAGGTTATTCCTGATATGTCATCTTGAATTGATAGTGCTTATGCCTTGACTATAATAATAACAAAATGACCCAGATTAACAAATAATTATGTTTTCAATACACTTACAGGTGTTGTAGCAGAACTTAGATCTTCTCAAAGTATTTCTATGGGAGTAACCACGGTTGAAGAAACTCTACTCTCACTCAAACGGACAATGGAGCAACTTCAAGAAAAACAAGAACATTTTGATAAAACATTAATAGATATCTCAACTCAAAAAGAAAACTTCAATAAAGAAATTGAAATATTGACCCATGAAAATTTAAGATCTCTTAAAGAGTTACAAGAGAGACTAATAGAAGTTGAGAAGACAAGCCTGGAATCATCCGCAACTGTTGATAACTTGCATAAAGTTTTTTCTGTTAACGTTGATGCCAGGGTTAACAGTCTAGAAGAGGAAAACAAGTCTGTCAATGCCTCAATGAATGAATTCAATAAACAGATTAGCTCTCTTAGATCTTGTAGCGATGACGTCCTTACGTCTACACAAGATTTGTCAAAGAGAGTCGAGAGTACAGATCAACATTATAATAAAGTGTCTGATCGATTTAATCAACAAGAAATCGCCCTTAATCTCTTGTCATCTCAGTACAAAGAACAGTTTGAACATGTTTGCAGTGTCAATAAAGAGAAAATTGACGAATGTGTAAGTATAATTTTTTTCTTCATATTAAAGTAATAATAAAATGCATCGAGGGATCGAAACTTCATATTGTTAATTTTAATTTCTAATGGTAAAGAGATATCCTTTCTTTGTTTTATCTTCTTAAATTCAAGGCTCTACCAAATTTTCTAAAATTAGCGCTTTAAAAATTTAATGATATACTAGGTTAATTAGGATAATAGGGGATAAAGAGGATATTAGGGTAATAGCAAAAACAAATCTTTATTAAAAAACTTGTAATCGAGGAAAATTTATGTGTTATTAAAAAAAATTTAACTATTTTTTTTCTTATAGACCCCAACCCAAACCCTTTTTCGGAAGATAAAAGTGTAAAAAAAAATTTTCACAAAAGGACATGTTTTTAAATCCTTTATATTAACTCGTGACGTCTGTTTGATTGCTTGATTGACGAAAATTTTTTAAATTGATTTTTAACCCACTTCCTCGTATTCTAGCGAACTAAAATTTTGCAGGCAGACTCGTGCCAACGAAAAAAAATAATCTATTAAAATGTCAGATCGTTCGACTTTACTGTGATTAAAGAAATACATTTTTAGATTATCTCTATTAATCTCTAAGTAGCATGTTAATATTTGTGCTAGAGTGTCGCAGTGCGTATTATATGGAATAACCTTTTTAATATTTTCCAGTCGTGCGTAGGGATGCATATTATATTGACGATACTTTTAAAAAATATATTCCCGCTCTGTAACTGTAAATGCTGGTAATTGCTAGTCTGTCTCGCGGTGCGCACCATGTTAAACATGTTTTTATAACCCGTTTCCCGTGATCAAATCGAGTTTAAATTTAGCTGGCATACTATAATTTATTTTTTTACTATGAATCCTTTTTATATTTGAGACATACCTAAAATTTTTGATTGTCGTGCGATGTGTATTAGAATGAAAAATCTTTTAGTTATGTTGCGTATATAAAGGATTTATAATCAGAAACTTTTTCTTACGTGTTTTTATATTTATGTTTAGCTTTATTCAAAAGAGTAATAGTAATAACTATAATAGTAATAACTAAACAACTTGTATTCACAAATAAGATACAGTGCAGGTAGTATTATTTACAACATGTACAAGAAATGTTTAAAAACTATTTTTTCCTATGAACTTCAGATTCAAAAATTCAATTTTTCTCGATTTCGCATGTAGTTCTTCCAACAGTTTTACAGCACGTTCAGCAATTTGGAATGTCAATTAAAGACTCCTCGACTGACTAAAGCGTCTTTAAACATTTAATTGCCTTCTTGCATTTTATCTTTATGATTGAGGTAAACAGTTCTTGTACTGTTGTGAATGGAACTAAGCATTTGCCCAATCGTAACAGACGAAGTCGCATGCTGGAGCAAGGATGCAGTGCCAGTCTGGTATCAGACATATTAACATAACAGCATATATTGCACATGTGTTCCATCTTGCCTGGTGTAAATTTGGAAGTTTCTTCAAACGGATTCTAGGAAACGTGAAGTTGTTTTGTAATGACGATAAGCCTGACATAGTTCATATAAGAACTTGGAATCATCTCGCCATCTAGGGTTCTCGCATGTGATAACATCATCTGATGCAACGAGGTGGTAGTCAGCCTGAAGAGAGACATAGTTTTCTGTTAATTTGCAAATGAAGGAATAGTTGAGTTCTGGTTTGCTCGTTGGCTCTTGAATAAAAAAATTCATAGCATGCTTCAGAAGGAGGTCGAGTACATGGTGCTGACTGCCAATATATTGTGGCTTCTGAAACCCCTTGCTCAAGACATCATCCTGTATGAGCTGTACGATCCAATGCAAACGACCAGTATTTACTGCGGTCGTATCGCAGATTATCATGCAAATATTTTCCAAAGCATCGTATTCATCAATTAGCTGATGTAGTTCCTTGTTAATGGCCGTGACAGAACCACTCTCAAATTAAGAATACCAAGTTTGATTTCAGTTGTCATATTTTTTAGCAGAGCTACTCTAACCTCTTCCCCTTGCACTCTTTTACCAACAAACTGGAGACAATGGGGATCTTTACTTTAAAGTTGTTGAACAATTTTGGTTTTACTTTTCTGTCCTTCAGAGATTACTAGTTTCCAGACACCCGCCTGACTTGGAACTGGCGCAACATGACTCTGTACAGCAATGGTAGCAAGAACGTCATGTGCTTTATGTGTGGAAATATTTTTTTTTCAGTCCTAGTAGACGCGCTGTTGTAGTGCTTGCTCTTTGGTATTTCGATTTGCATTCAGGAGAAGATGACGTGGAAGAAGAGGTTGTCGACTCGGGGGAAAAGCAGATGTTTCAGAATCCGAAGATTCTGAGATAGTTTTATGTGTTTGTGTCGGTTGCGATTGAGAAGAGCTGGCTTGAAGTTGAGTTTTTGATCGTCGGATTCGTTTTCTTGATCTGATTGATGCCAAAGGGGCTTGTTTTACCATTGAATAACCAATCGTTCCTCCACAGTAAACTTGCCTGTGGTAGGAATCTTTATCCTCTGTGCTTTTCCATTCTCCATTAACGTTGGTGACATCAAATAAATGAGAACGTGTTGCAGTGAATTTATCAGAGGGTTTCTTTTTGTTTTTGTCATATAGATTAATCAGACTATTAATTTCTTTCTGATGAGTGCGCTGCATAATAGTAGAACATCTAGAATTTCCCTCCAGAGCAATTCTATATCCGTGATCATAATTTTGATTCGATCCAGTCGCCGTTTCTCGCTGTTAAACATAAAAGTGACGTTTCCAAGAATTTGACAGCTTGTCGGCATCCGCGTGAGAATGGTTAGCTTTGCAATTGATTGAATCCATGGATCCCTTTTCTGTGTAGAACATGAGGGTAGACTATTCATCAAAATACACCTGTTTGATTTTACACTGTTGCTGGAATTTCTATAAGACATTTTATTGTGGTTTAAAAGTGTTTAAATATCTTGCACTTTCTTCATGTCTGTAAGACTTGCAATCTTGCACTGAAAACGAGATAGTTTATCCAAAATTAGGGATCAGCCGGATAGGTTTTTTTTTAACTATTTGCCGAATCCGGATAGTTTGGCCCTAATATTTGCCGAATACGGATTCCGGATCCGGATATCTCCACATTTAAGTGTAAGAGCTAATAGGGTGTACTTTACTACTTTATATCTAGTATTTAATACTATTTATTAAAATATTTATTATCCTACAAATGGAGAGTATCTGCTATCAACTTTGTGACATTGTTGTCAACGTGAACGATAAATGTTTTACAATGAATTGAATGAACGAACTTGAACGAAGTTCAACGAACTGTGTAGTGTGTACCAAGCGATTAGTATTGTACTGAGTGTGTAGTATGATGTACACGAAGTCGTGACCTAGAGCCATAATTAAACTCTTATTTTATTCTGACGATTTAAGTTTAATATGCTGTTAGTTAACTTAGTCCGTTATCTTATGTAGTAAAGTAATATCTATACTTGTAACTCTTAAACTTAATATATTTTTCTCGTATTGAAATTGATTATTTTACTATATTTTGCATGGATTTGAATGATTTCATGATCAACGCTTGTTAATTTGTTTATTTTGTTATATATTAATTATTTAATGCATAACTTAATTTGTTACTAACTTATTTTGTATAATTATAATATTCACAATAGACTATAGTTTTAAAATTATAAGACTGAATAAGTTATAACACGTGAGACAAGCAACATTTTTATTTTTAAGTTGGCAAATCAAATCACAATTGCAATTGCCATTTAAAGTTTAATGAAAAAAAAAGAACAAAGAATATAAAATTATTACAATGATATAACTTATATCATATAATTAAAATGTTTAAATGTAAATACTGAATTGAAAGTAGTGAATGATTGACTATTGTTAACGAACTAGTCAATGACGAAGAAGTTAAAAACGAAAGCCAAATCTCAGCCTGTCCCAGTTTCCAAGGCTCCTGTTTAACTATAAAGTTTATAGTTCAAAGTATAAACTAATAATTACAAATTAACTTAAAATTAGTATTTTTTAACATAAAATTATTATTTTTAATATAAAATTAATATATCAGCTATAACAATGAAAATAATTTAATGACATGAGTAAATAAAATAGTTACTAGTTAGTAGATGCTAGTTATTAGTAAGTTCTAACATGGTACTCAGCTGTGCTTGTTACCTTTAAGTTTTTAGTTTGTTTCTTCAATTTTCCAAGTTTCGAAAAATTAAGGTTTGTCATACCCAAATTCTTTTTCATGAACAATAACATCTCAAGTTTGTTCGGCGACAAGCGAGAACGCTTATCATCATTTATCAGCCCCGCTGTGCTGAATGCTCTCTCAACTTCCATTCTTTTTAAATGTACTGATTTCTGGTTATTGTTTTTTTATTTTTTTAATATAATTTTTTATAACTTTATTAATATTAATTTAATTTGATCAAAAAAATTATTTACTATATTGATATCCGGATACTATCCGGATCTGCCATAAGTATTTGCCGATTCCGGATAGTGGCAAAAATCCGATATCCGGTCCGGATATCCGCATTCCGGATAACCGGCTGTCCAAAATATTCAAAAAATATTCCACAATGTTCTAAAATATTCCAGAATATATATTATATATTTGCAACAGAAACAGAATATAAAATATAGCCATAATAAAATAATTATAAAAATTGAACTCGCCCCATGCTGGAGCGAGGTCACAAGGTATAGCTGGGATCAAAACAAAGGGAAAAAAATAAAAACCATATGTAAATGCCTTATTTATAAACAATTGAAACAGATTACAGGAATGTGCTTAAAAGCAGTCTAGAACTTCATATACAAATTCAATGTGAAATTGAAACCGTTAGTCAGACAGCGCGCTATGTGTGAACAAAAGTAATGAAAAGGTGGGGGAACTTTCTTCAATTTAAAAACAAAAATAATGTTGCTACTGTAATCTGCATACTATTGTTCCTCGAATGTAAGGGGTTTCAGTTTCGTTATGAAAAATAATAATAGTTATTACCATAACGAGCATGTATCATGCAGGTTACTATTTCTGATCTTGATTGATCTCAATACAGTCTACATTTTGTCAAACTTCTTGTAGTTTCGATTTCCCACACGTGTCACACGGTGGTAAATGGTCATGTTAGTGTCTTTGGTTTGCATTAAAATTAAATTTTTATTTTTGATTTGTAAGCTGGATCATCTGGTAAAGACGCAAGAACAAATACATCAGTTTAAACGTTTAAAATCACATTAATTTATATACTAGCTTATCAGGCTGTCGTTACCGTTTTTCTGTGGAACAATTCAATTTATACAACACGTGACCCAATATCTCACTGCAGTGACAACATTCATTCACAATCACTGCTAAGCCAATTAGGTCAGACGTTTACACAGTTCATTTTAATTAGTTAAGCTATCACACAGCTTAGTTATTTAGGTCAATCGTTCACACAACTTCGTCAAGTAGTTCAAATTTTCACACAGCTCAGCTACCTTATAGTCAAATACATTATTATTATGTGTAAAAATAAAATCTACAATTTTAAGATTTAAAAATTTAAGAAATAATAGTATGAAAGGGATTTAATTATTTTTAAAGATTACAATAAACGTTGATTTGAGTGATTTAAAAGATATTAGATATTTATTATATATGAACATTAACAAATAATTGTTCTTATAGACATATAACTAAAATGATCAGAACATAAGTAATCCCATTACAAATGGAGTACTGTAAATAAAATAACATTTGCCCAACCTTTTGCTTATTATAAGATGAAATTATTTTAGTGTTAAAGTTATGGTTAGGCTTATAGTAAATCAAAAATGTCTTAAAGAAATTCGACATTTTCGTTAAGATACTTGCTCAAAATGTTGCTGTTTATTTTAAAAGCTATTTACTTCTTAGGTAGATAGCTTAAATTTCTAAATAGTTATGAAATTTTTTTAAATAACCACTATGTCAATATGTTTATATTTTAAAAGATTGGTACCGTGTGTCAACTACTAGCCAAGAGACTGAATCCATTGGAAAAATTAAATGAGACCCTCAACAAGAAACTCAACAGTAGCAAGCAACTTTCAAAGGTAATTTAATAAAACAAAACTCAAAATGTTAATATTATACCGTATATACTCGTTTGCAAGCCGACCTTCTTTGGAAAAAAAATTTAGGGAAAAAGTTTGGGG
Source organism: Ampullaceana balthica (assembly GCA_944989445.1). Classification (NCBI taxonomy): domain Eukaryota; kingdom Metazoa; phylum Mollusca; class Gastropoda; family Lymnaeidae; genus Ampullaceana; species Ampullaceana balthica. The sequence goes on along the minus strand of CALYLW010000131.1, from coordinate 851,526 downwards.
GTCGGCTTGCCTTACGAGCGGGTCATACGTGTTTTCTGCATGGATATTGAATATTGGTTTGGCTATTGTAGATCATCAAGGTCCTTTTCTACATTCTGCAAGACTCGACTGCTCTACTAGAAGCTATAATATATTATTCAACATCTGCACTTACCTTATTTAATAATTTTATTCATTTTTGTGAACGTTTTAATAAATTGTTTTACAAATGTTGTTTTCAACATGAGCGTTCGTCACTGTTTACAAATAATTTTTTTTTAAATACTGGTAACTCTCGCCTAACAAAGAGCACAACGACAAAGATAGGCAGTACAAAGTAAACAATCAAAATGACGGATTTAGCTTGTAGTTTAAAAAAAAATCTGTACCATTTTGTTTAAGATGTCCTATTATATTTGGAGGGTCGGCTTGCGAAAGGGTTATACACTTTTAATACTTTTCTCTTTCAAAAGGGTGTTGGCTTATGGACGAATGGGATATAGAATGAGTATATACGGTATTTTAAAACTAGAAAAATGTTATCTGAATTTCTTAATACTTTTTTTTATATTCAATTTATGATCTAACAGGTAGATGACATTGAAATTCGAATGGATAAATTGGATGACGTAGTCAAAGAAATCGGTAATATTTTTTTTTGGAAAAAAGATACTTTAATCTTTATCTTTCGAGGGGTTGGTTTGGTGGGATTTTGTGGAAAGGAGTGCATTCAGCCACAAAAACTGAGAATCATTATTTAAAAAAAATAAATAATAATATAAAGATAAAATAAATAAAAAAAAACCCCGTAAAAACAAAGTTTTTGACTATAAATCCCTTATATACGAGTCATAATTAAAAGTATTGATCATCTTCAAACGCGACCAACATTACAGACTGTATCTGCCTTAACTCTTGCTGTATAACCAGGGGGGTGGGAGAGGTGAAAGGTCTGGTCACCGAGCTCAGCGTCACACGTAAAATGTAAACAAAAAGAAGCCGGTACTTCGATGGGTCGCGTCAACGCGCGAACTGAGCTCTCACGTGGAAAAAAAAACAATAACAAACCGTGAATTTGAATTACATACGTTATATAAGGATAAACTAAAAATGTATTTATTTAATTACGGTACGTTCGATCGATCTGAAATTTTGACACAATTCATTGTTAGGTAAAGCGGGTCCATGTGCCAAATTTCAGCTCGATCGGATCACGGAAAGTGGGTCATTTTTGACTTTTTTTTCGCCCGACTTACGAAGAGATGACGACAGAGAGAGAGAGAGAGAGAGAGAGAGAGAGAGAGAGAGGGAGAGAGAGAGAGAGAGAGAGAGAGAAGATTTTTTGAAGTTAATATAAGGGATTAAAAAAAAATATATATATATATTTTTCATTGTTTTGTCCCGTTGTTTTTCCTGTAAATAGTGTCTGATGCCTTTACACTGTAAATGAAAATAAAATCCTTTTGGGAGGTTGGTTTATGGAAATGCATATCGTCAATTAAGCAAACATTCGGAATGCAGCAATAACTTTCGTTTATAACTCAGTGGTCTTAAAACGTTGACAATGATACCAAAAAAAAGAATATTTAAATTTATAAAAAACGAGTAAAACAACGTTTTTGACTATAAATCCTTTATTTACGAGACATAACTAAACGTATGTTCACTATAATATGCATCGCAAGACAATTCAAAAATCCAAAATTTTAGTTATGTCTCATATCTAAAGGATTTATAGTTAAAAAAAAATTACTACAGTCTGCCTGCTAAATTTCAGCTCGATTTGATTACGGAAAAGGGGTTATAAAAAATGTTAAATATAATGCGCACCGCGCGACAGAGTAGCATTGACATTTACAGATCGGGAACATATTTTTAAAAAGTATCGTCAATATAATACGCACCGCACCACGCGACAGAAAGGTATTAAAAAGGTTGTTCAATATAATACTCACCGCGACACTCTAGCACAAAAATTCAAATGCTTCATAGTGATAAATAGCGATAAACTAAACATTCTTAAATTAATTACTGTACAGTCGCACCGCGAAACTCAAGCACACAAATTAACAAGCTACATAGTGATATAAACATATAATAAAAAAATCATTAATATATTTACACTACATTTGATCGATTTGAAATTTTGATAGATCATTTTTATCGTCGGCGCGAGTCTGCCTGCAATATTTCAGGTCGCTAGCATACGATGAAGTGGGTTAAAAATCGATCCAACGTTTTTTTTTGGCAAGCAAGCAAGCAAACAACCAGACGCCACGTGTTAATATAAAAGATCTAAAAATGAAAGACTATACATAAAACAAGACCCAATAATCTGTTGTATAGAAGGAGCGTTTATAATAGATCAGATTACATTAGATAATAAACAATCTCCATTTTATCTGAACAATTTTAAGATTTAATATGTTCATGGAAACATAATTAAATATATATAAAAAATCATAACATTTTCAATCGTTGTTTTGCCTTCTCGTCTACGCGGGGCATCCGCCGAACATCGTCGATGCCTGCGATCACTAAAGGGGTAAAGTCCGCCTGCGAGAGTCCTCAAACATGCCTATCCTGGGCCATAATTTTCCAGTCATGGTTAATTCTCCAATTTTTAATCTTTTATTACTTACTATTATATTGTTGCTTTATTCTTTAAGGAAGGGGTTAGTTTACATTTTTTTTCTTTCTTCTCCAGAATTAAAGTGCAGTCGTCCGAATGTTGGATTTTATGCGCGGAAGGAATCTGAAGTTACAGAAACTTCGCGTGTTGTTAAATTCGAATACTGTACTAGATTCTATCAGTTCGAAGGGATCCGCCGAGATCAATGCAGAAATATTGCTTGTTCGAACTACGGAAATCACTTTAATCGATCGGATGGTACATTTACCGCCCCACTGAAAGGCTTTTATTTAATCAGCTTGGTTATAGAAGGGGCTGACTGCAATGCCCTATTTCGTGTCATATGCTTCCTGAGAGGAGAAAATCAAGAGAACAATGACGAAGGCTTTGAAATTGAAATTTTTTCTATCAATGGTAACCGATCGGTAATTCAATGCATTGAGATGGAAGAAAGAGACAAGTTATATCTGAAAGCGTACACTTTCCTAGAGAAAGAAAACATGAATTTATGGTTTAATTTTTCATGCTATATGATAAATGGATGACAATATATAACAATAATGATTATAATTTCTTTTTTAATCATAAAGAGTCTAAATTTCCCAGAGTATTCAAAAAATGATTCTAAAATTAGGAATGAACATTCAAAACAAATACATTAATACAAAATTAATATTTGTTATTAAATATTGTGTGTCAACTTGCTCAAATGAGACAAAGTCAAGTTTCCCAAATCTTATTGACATAGCTGCAACCTTCCTCCAACCCAACTTGTCTAGCCGCTTCAATAGTCTTAAGGAATAAAATTATCTCACAATTCATCAAAACAAGAGTACTCCAATTTCCAAATATATGACGTAATTTTAAACATGTGTTTTGTCGGTAGTTATAAATGTGGGCGCCTTATCATCTAAAGAAAACATATTACAATTGTTAAATGAAATTCATAAAAAATAATGGAAAAATGTAAACTGGCTATTTTAAGTTAATTCTCAATTTACCTTTTTGAAAAACTTGTACAACAATGAAGTTCTTGTAAATTATTGGAAACTTAATGTTTTGAGTGTTGCCATGTCGTTTAATATTAATAGACTATTCCCTCTAACTTAACAGATAATAGGTAGAGGTTCTTCTGCGTTCATTAGGGTCACGAGCAAAATTGGAAAATCTAAGGAAAACAGAGCACAACACGATGCCTAAGGAGATGTCTGGAAGACGCCAAATGAATAACTTTACTTAGATTGAATTTTTGGACTGACTTTTGATATAAATCTCATTGCACGCGGTTATCAGAAATTTTTATTTTGAATAATATTTTTCTTTGTGTGACATCTCATATGGTTAGTGAGACTACAGGAGATATTTGGTATTTTGATGAGAAATAACCCCGTAAAAAGATATATTTGGTATTTTGATGAGAAATAACTCCATAAAATTCATTTGACTTAAAATTTGAGTGATGCGCCAAATGAGGATGTAGGTCGTCAAATTCGATGTCAAAAAAAAATAAATTAATTAAAAAATTAAAAAAATTAATAAATTAAAATTTTCAAAAAAAAATTGCAAATAAACTTTTACACCACTTAGTTATTTCAACAAATTTATAAATTCTGTCAGACAGAATAATAAATATTGTGATATTTTATACATTACTCATTTTGCAAAAGATCTGGATTTTTATTACATGAGATTATATCGTTACCACATATAGTTACATAGTCAAATTTGAAGTTTGATTCATTTCCCTAGTTACCTCAAAACGGATTATATGTAATTGGTTTGTAACCAGGTCAAGAAATAATTTATTTTATGTAATTACAGTTTTAAAAATACATTTTTGTAATATCATTATGTCATGTTGTTATTTATTCGATCTATTTGCTGTAATAAAATAATGTTATCAGAATTTCAGGCAGAATGACATTTACTGTTTAAATCATTTACACAAATATTTTTTAAAAAGTGTGTATTAAAATTTAAATGTCAGTATAAAATATTTTGAGTTTTCAAAGTTGTTAATTTTTACCAGTTACCATTTCTCTTTCGCAACGAAATGTAACATTTCAATTTTTCAACACTTCCAAATGTCTCAAATATCTAAAAATGTAACCTAATTATTCTGTATTGCATAATCAAGCTTTTTTTAAAAAAAATTCTTATCGGTACATAAGTTAACTCAAAATAAATTTAATTTACTCTCTTATGATCTTCATGATTTATTAATTTGTTGAAGACAAAAAATCGTACTAGTTATTAGTACACAAAGACAATAAAATTTCATTTGAGTCATTTGTTATTGTGACCGTCTAATGAAATGTTTCGTCCATATCCAATAGTAAATTAAGTTACATAATTAACACAGCAACAATATTACTGCTTTGATCCTTATTTTGACAGTTTTTAGACGATCATTTTCCATAACAATCTAATTCTAAATCAACTAGTGTTTCCGTCAAAAATGACGGAAGTTTAAAAAATAAATACACAAATCAGAATAACAAATAATGTTATACAGAGCTTTCATTTATTTTATTTATTTTTATTTTATTCAATTATTTTCATATTTAACAATTTTATGCGGAACGTCTGCAAAGAGTTATTTTTGGTGTAACAATTTTGTTCGCTGCTTTCTAAAATTAGTAGCGTGACGGACGGGATGGAATGACATGACAGACGACATGACATACATTGCAAATTATGTACATTAATTATTTAATTTTTTTAAAAATAATAAAAAACAGAGTTTTTTACTATAAACCTAAGGCGTTCGACCAACACAGCGCAGCAGTTTAGAGTTACTGCGCAGCAAATTTTGTTTATTTATTAAAATAAAAAAAATTAATTTAAAAAATAAAAATAAAAACTTTTTTTAGAAGATAATATTTGTTTATTTAGTTGAACAATGCTTCCATCTAACGCCAGTATTGCGTTCAAATCTATTGTTGGAGCCGCAAAGGTTGCAGTTCAGCCATCATCTGGAAAATGTTCACCACGAAAATCTGTTTGATGGACACGCCCCCTTTCCATAACAGTTGGTCTAGCTCTGGATCTATCATCATCATCATCACTTGACCTATCACTATCGAGATTACGATCCATGTCAACGTCACTAGAACTAGAATAATTATATTGATGAAGCAAAACTGCTTCATCGCCTTTTGAATCGTCTAAAGCTTCCATTACCTGCTGCAGTGTAAAATGTGTAGGCCTTCCTCTTTTTCCTGTGGAAGTGCTCGTTTTATTAGCCGATCTTTTCATTGTTATTTTCAACAAAATCAACGTAATCACTAACTAACTGCTTTATTCAAAGAAGAAACCATTTGTAAACACTAATCATGCAACAAATGCGAGATTTAACGACGATTGGCTGCTATTTTTAGTGCTTCTTCAAGTGATATCCCAAAAACCTAGAATTCGGTAACTCGTTATATAGTAATTAAATTAATTACATAATATTCGGTAACTCGCCTTGGTAGGGTTAACGATTAAATTTAAATAAATCGTTAACAGCCCTAATTTATAGTAAAAAAAAATACTTCAGTCCGCCAGCTAAATTTCAGCTCCATTTGATATAGGGAAAAGTGTTATAAAAACATGTTTAATATAATACGCAACGCGCGACAGACTAGCATTTACATTTACAGATCGGGAGTATTTTTTTATAAAAAGGATGGACAATATAATTCACACTGCACCGCACGACAGGGAAATGTTAAATTGGGTTTTTCAATGCAATACGTCGGCGACAGTCAAGCACACAAAATGTACATAGAGATATTCCAAGAGTATAAAAAAGCTGATGCCCCAAAGTTAGACACGACTTTTAACCAAGAGGAAATGTTGTATACTAAATGTAAGCAATGGATAACTTTTTAAAATCAACAAGTTAGAATTTTATAAAGTATCAACATTTGAACAATTTATTTTTATTTACTTTAACTTTAGTTTGTAGTCTATCAAATATTCCTGTTTGAAAGTTTAAAACAAAATTAAATATAATTTTTTTTTACCGGGTGCAGACTTTAAAGTAAAAATTATTAAAATTGTCACAGCTAGATTTACCGTATTAGAGGAAGAGGTATCCTCATTGATGAAATTCACGGGGAAACTTCATGAAAAACAAGAAAATCTTTACAAGAGAGTAAAAAAGATTGTCAACTTTACAAGACGGTGTTAACAAAAAAGTGGAAACGTTAAACAAATTTAAAAGCAAAAAATTAAAAACACTGATCATAAAACTTAATGAAAGATTTGAAGAGCTTTCCTCGACTGTTGATCATTTGTTGGAAACTGTAAGAGATTTTGACGGAAAGGTAACAAGATTAGAAGAGCGCAATGGATCCGTCAATGCTTCAATGGCAGATATCAGCAAAGAGATGAATGCTGTAAGGAGTAGTAGTCAACGTCGCAGTTAAGTCGGTACAAGATGCGTCAGAGAGGGTCGAGATTACAAACCAAAAGTATAATGAAATATCTGATAAAATGGATCAACTGGAGAAAACAGTCAAGGACACGTCATCTCAGAACAAAAACGAGTTGAAAGCTTTGAGCAGACGCAACAAGGTTCATTTTAACGATTCGGTATGGTGTATTTATGTAGCCCTGTACGTTATTTATTAAAAGTTCTTAAAACAGTTTTCCCTGAAAATTTTTGTCATAAGTGGGCAACACTAAATCATCATAGATATATGTGGTTCTTCCTATGACATAGCCTACTAAGGCAGAAAAAAGCCATGCATGGGCCTTAACCCCACAGGGATGAATGCATGGATATTTTGCAAATCATTTGTTTTTTCAGAAAGGAAAATGATAAAAAAGGCCAAGAGAAATAAAATAAAATCTGTAATGTTATTATAAATAATAATATATGTAATAATGATACTTAATATAAGTTTCAAGCTAATAGAAGTAATTGACTTTTATTTTAGTTCTTTACGTATTTATTTCTATATAAAAGAGTGAAATTCAGTGATTTTCCTAAAAAAACAAATACTCAGCTAAGGACAATGCAAACGTATAGGGTTTCGGATAAGCGGCTTAGACAATGTTACATAGAACTGTCCAGTTGATGGCGCAGGTAGCCCTGTTTCTATCAATGTTGATGGAACTGTCCAGTAGATGGCGCAAGTGGCCAAGGTTCGATCAATTTGATGGAACTGTCCAGTAGATGGTGCAGGTGGTCCAGGGTCTATGCATAATGCATGGAACTGTCAAGTAGATGGCGAAGGCGGCCCAGGTTCTATCAATGTTATGGAACTGACCTGTAAATGGTGCTGGTAGCCCAGGTTCTTACAATGTTGATGAAACTGTCCAGTAGATGGCGTAGGTAGCCAGGTTCTATCAATGTTGATGGAACTGTAGAGTAGATGGCCCTGGTAGCCCTGGTTATAGAACTTGTTTATGAGAGTGATCTCAATCTCATCAATGCATCAGTTGTTATGTCTTGCTTAAAAAAATAACATCCGGTTTATATTAAACAGTTTACCAGGTATTGTCAGATGTTAGCTGAGAAAGTGGCCCCATTTGGAAAAATCAAAAGATGCCCTCAACAAGAAGGTAGACTCTAGCAAGTCTTTCATTTCAAAGGCAGATTGTTGGTATTTCATATTTTGATTTGATCTAAATAATGATGAAAATAAGAATAATAATAACAGGAAATTTTAAAACTTATATAGCACGGTAACTCAACCAGGGACTAGACTCACCGCGCTTCACAAAAAAGAACAAAAAAAAACAACAACAAAAAGAAAAACAACACAAATACATGTAGGAGTATAAATAACATCTATACTAATAAAAGACAAAGCCGTCACTGACTCACTAACTGACTCACTCATTACTAGTGCTTCAACTTCCCGTGTAGGTACAAACATGAAACTTTGGAAAGCTGTTGAGTACACTCTCACGACGATAATTAGCGAACAATAATTTTTAAAAAAATTATCACTTATGGGCACCGGGGGCCCAAATGCAAGTATAGAAGAGGTAAATATCAGAATATCACAGAAGATGATGAAAGTAATGCCTTCGTTGTACAGGGTAACAAGACATTAGCACGATGCATTGATATGACATCAGGAGACACGTTGTATTTGAAATGTACGGCATATGGACTTCGTATTTATTTCTCATGTTTTATGATCAAATGAAAGGATGAATATTATCTAATATAAAGTACGTCGAGCTCCAGGAGGGGGGGGGATGTTAGGACGTGTAAGAAAGTGTGTTAGTTTGTGACACAGGGGAGAGTTCAGGCCATGTGTGACGTCACGTGAGTTTTAAATTAAATTTTTATTAATTGTTAATAATTATTAAAAAAATCGACATTGTGACCTATTTTAAGTGTGACAGTTTGTGGAAGTGGGGAGTGAGGGTTAAAATGATAAAAATTAGCATGCCGTTCTCTATGGACGGCCCCTAACAAGCATGGCGCTGGGTATTAAAAAGTTATTACATTATGAAATAAAAAAAATAATGAATATGTCAGTACTAAAAATTAAATTTCACTTTAAAGCTTCACTTATATAAAAAATATTAAACTGTTTATTCATGATATTTGCAGCTTAAGTTAGATGAAAGTCGAACAATTTTAATTTGAGAAAATAATCAGTACTTTTGGTTCCTATATGTCTGTTAAATGTATAATAAAAATGGATTTTTAATTAAAAATTATGTTACGCATTTTCTTAAACTTAAATATCTGTTTAGATTACGTTATCTTATCTGATCTGATCTATACAGGCGCTCCTCCCATGCAGAAGATAATTGCGTCCACAGACCATGACGAATGATCTGTTGGCAAGTGATGCAGCTTTGTGGGTTCCAAAAATTACCCACGGTTGACTCAAGGACGCCCTAGGCCCCGGGAACAAATCCTTGCCTTCACATGGATTCGAACCAGTGACCATCGGTACGCTAGTCGAGCGCGCTGCCTCTCGACCACTGCGTCCCATATACAAAATATGCAATAGTTTACAATACAGTGTTTCAAATCAGTATTTAAAAAAAATATTTGTAAACCATTGTGTTTTCTGTATTAACCGAGTGATAGTTTGGGTTTAACAGCCATCCAGAACAGGCGACAGTATTATCTTACGATGTATCACCGTATATTCCGGCATTATTAGACAACTTTTTTAACCCTAAAAGGCTTATCAACAGTCCAGGGCCATCTAATACGCCGGGTATCGTCCTATCGTATTCATACCTGTAGCTCCGTTACCGCAATACAGTACAGTACAGCTCCGGTACCGTAATACGGTACAGTACAGTACAGCTCCAGTACCGTAATACAGTACAGTACAGCACGAGTACCGTAATACGGTACAGTACAGTACAGCACCAGTATCGTAATACAGTACAGTACAGCTCCAGTACCGTAATACAGTACAGTACAGCACCAGTACCGTAATACAGTAAAGTACAGCTCCAGTACCGTAATACAGTACAGTACAGCACGAGTACCGTAATACGGTACAGTACAGTACAGCACCAGTATCGTAATACAGTACAGTACAGTACAGCTCCAGTACCGTAATACAGTACAGTACAGCACCAGTACCGTAATACAGTAAAGTACAGCACCAGTACCGTAATACAGTACAGTACAGTACAGCTCCAGTACCGTAATACAGTACAGTACAGCACCGGTACCGTAATACAGTACAGTACAGTACAGCACCAGTATCGTAATACAGTACAGTACAGCTCCAGTACCGTAATACAGTACAGTACAGCACCGGTACCGTAATACAGTACAGTACAGTGCAGCACCAGTATCGTAATACAGTACAGTACAATACAGCTCCAGTACCGTAATACAGTACAGTACAGCACCAGTACCGTAATACAATAAAATAAAAAATGAAAATTACCTATTTTTGTTACTTCCCTTGAAATTTTCAGTTTATTAACGTCATAAATGTTTATTTTTGGCTTTAATCGAAATTATCGATTAATTAATCGATAGTTTTTCAAAATTTAACTATTAAATTTAAATTCATCGATAACAGCCCTAATATATATATATAAGTTATATATATATACTAGCGTACACCCGTCAAAAATAACGGAAGTTTTCAGCTGAAATCTATTTATTTTATAAAAAATGCACTTTTTTTCAGGGCGCCTATGACGCCGACCTTTTTCAAAAGCCCAACTAACTTGTCCTTGTTTGATAAATACGAAATAATAATCTTTCTGAAATGCACACAAAGTATTTTATAATTTTATAATTGGGGTTGCAGGGCGCCTACGGCGCCCCGTTTTTTTTAATGATTTTATAATTAACCACGATCTAATTCTCTTTTTACAATGTTCCCTTTTCCAAATTAAAATTTGAGCGAAAACAATGACGTCATATAATATTTTTTACAGCGCATATTTAATTTACACACCTTTTGATGCTTTGGTGCAGTTATTTGGTTTTCCATTCACTCAAAAGTTAGTAGCGTCAGGACTGACTGACAGACACTAATTGCGTGACAAGTGCAAATTATATTGTTTATTAATATATATATATATATATATATATATATATATATATATATATATATATATATATATATATATATATATATACATACATATATATATGGATTCTAACTTTCCTGAATAAAAAAAAAGTAATTTATGTCAAATTCGGAATGAAATTTGGAAATTAAAAAAAAATGATTTGCAAAAAAATAAATATTTTTTGTTTAATACCTTCAATCAAATTGCTTAAATGAGACAAACTCAAGTTTAGGAACTTTTCTCAACACAGCTGACACCATCCTGCAACCAAAATTTTTCAGCCGCTTCAATAGTCTCAATGTATACCTTTTTCATTTCCAACACAAATGTAAATCTTTAAAACTGACATGATAATTTATACTAGCACATTCCTGTTTTGTAAAGCATGCACAACATTGTCGTGCTTGTAAGATATTGGAGGTGCAAAACGTAACATCTTACTTAACAGATGATAGCCTAGATGTTGTACTGCGTAGTCAGTCATTGGCGGGAAATTCAAAAATATAAATAAATGCGTGTGAAAGATGATAAAACAAAGAAAGAGAAATCTTAAATTAACGAGAATAAATACTCTTAACATGGTTACTTCCCATTATTGATTAATTAGGTTACTTTTTTTTTGGAGTTAGTGGAAACGGTTCGACTAATACGTTTTATTAGCAGCAACTAATTTTGAGTTCTGTCACACATGTCTATTACGCTAAATAGTCACTGATGTAACAAATATGACGTGTCTGTGACGCTCAATTGGACTGATGTAATAGATATAAAGTGTCTGTGACACTCAGTGGTACTGATGTAATAGATATAAAGTGTCAGTGACGCTCAGTGGTACTGATGTAATAGATAAAAAGTGTCAGTGACGCTCAATGGGACTCATGTAATAGATATAAAGTGTCTGTGACGTTCAATGGTCACTGATTTAACGAATATAAAGTGTCTGTGATGTGGAATTGTCACGGATGTAATGGATATAAAGTTTCTATGTGACGCTCAATGGTCGATTATGGTTAAACTAAGAGAGAAGTCATTATTGAACAAGGATAAAAAATATTAACACAGTTACGTCCCATTATAGTTAATCAAGTATTTTTGGATTTAGTGGAAACGGTTCTACTAATACGTTTTATTAGCTGCAGCTAAATTTGAGTTCTGTCACACATGTCTGTAATACTAAATGTTCACTGATGTAATGGATATAAATTGTCTGTGACGCTCATTATTAACAGACACATCGGAGATCAAGTGTCTGTTGTTACAAAGACTATGTTGACAAAAAACGTTGAGTTATGTTTCATTGATGTCTTGAAAGGATTTTACAAATATTTACAAGAAGTTGACTTATATAAATAAAATCGGATACATGTATTTGATCATGGATTAGCCAGCAGTAGAATGACTTGAAAATACAAACACACACATGAAAACTCACTCACACACGAACACATGCCCACCCGCACACACAGTCGCATATGTACACATAGACACATACACACTCTAACACAAACACACACACACACATACGAACACACACAAAATCATATATACTGGAACACACGCATGCGGATACACACACAGTTGCACACATGCCTACACAGACAGATGCATACACACAAACGAGCACATACACACGTGAACACAAACACAAACGTCAAGACACACACACACGAGCACACACAGGAACACACACACACACAAACACACACATGAACACACAAAAACGCAAACACATACACAAATGCGAACACACACACACACACACTAACACACGCACACGCACACAAGTGCAAACACACCCACAAACACACACACAGGAACACAAAAACACACGCACATGTACAAACCTTTACGATCTGAATAAATAATTTTTTATCTCAAAAATTTTGTTCTTGGTTTTAATTTATCAAAACGTGTAAAAAAGTATTTAGTGTAAACTTTTTATTGAAACAATTTTTAGTCAAGTTTATTATCTTTTTGTTTTTGATTTTTCTGTAGGTTTCAAGTATCTTTGTTTGGTATTATCCATAGCCACCTGTTTTTAATATGTTTTGAATTGATCTTGTTTGTTTTAATTGTTTTTTTTTATTGAGATCCAACTACAGAACACTTTAGAATTCGTACATCTAGGATCATTAGCAAGCAATAAAATGTGAAACGAAGACAAAAAGATATTTAATTGAAATGTGATTGTTGTGACAGCAGATGTACTTGGAATGAACAAGCGGTCGCTGCATTGTGTTGTCTAACAATGGATTAATTTGAGAAAATAATCAGTACTTTTGGTTCCTATATGTCTGTTAAATGTATAATAAAATGGATTTTTTAAATTTAAAATTATGTTACGCATTTTCTTAAACTTAAATATCTGTTTAGATTACGTTATCTTATCTGATCTGATCTATACAGGCGCTCCTCCTATGCAGAAGATAATTGCGTCCACAGACCATGACGAATGATCTGTTGGCAAGTGATGCAGCTTTGTGGGTTCCAAAAATTACCCACGGGTGACTCAGGGACGCCCTATGCCCCGGGAACAAATCCTTGCCTTCACATGGATTCGAACCAGTGACCATCGGTACGCTAGTCGAGCGCGCTGCCTCTCGACCACTGCGTCCCATATACAAAATATGCAATAGCTTACAATACAGTGTTTCAAATCAGTATTTAAAAAAATTATTTGTAAACCATTGTGTTTTCTGTATTAACCGAGTGATAGTTTGGGTTTAACAGCCATCCAGAACAGGCGACAGTATTATCTTACGATGTATCACCGTATATTCCGGCATTATTAGACAACTTTTTAAACCCTAAACTGCTTCTCAACAGTCCAGGGCCGTCTAATACGCCGGGTATCGTCCTATCGTATTCATACCTTTAGCTCCGTTACCGTAATACAGCACAGTACAGCACCGGTACCGTAATACAGTACAGTACAGCTCCAATACCGTAATACAGTACAGTACAGCACGAGTACCGTAATACAGTACAGTACAGTACAGCACCAGTACCGTAATACAGTAAAGTACAGCACCAGTACCGTAATACAGTAAAGTACAGTACAGCACCAGTACCGTAATACAGTAAAGTACAGCACCAGTACCGTAATACAGTAAAGTACATTACAGCCCCAGTACCGTAATACAGTACAGTATACAAATGGCTAACAGTCAAGACCCCATCATGTCTCCACCAGCAAGAAGAAAGAAACATGAAGCCAGTTTCAAGGACAAAGTGTGTTTGAAGAGAAGTGGTCTTATACGATGATAATGGCTTAAAACCAAATAATAACAGGCATTGTAGATTATTATACACCTAGTCGTCTTAAACGCCGGAATATTCGGTACTTGCAATTTTACAACATATAACATAAAAAAACAACACTTTTGCAATTGCAAAGTTAAAACTCAAAATTAAGGACTTTTAACAAAGAAACCCCAAAATACCTCAATGGATAACTACTTAACACAATCATATTTGTACAATACTTTTTAAACAACGTGATGGTTGTTATATAGATATATAACATATAAGCCCCATACATATGTGGACTTAGAACATTTTGACCCATAAAGATATAACTTAAAATATCTTTACACACACACACTCAAATATATATATATATATATATATATATATATATATATATATATATATATATATATATATATATATATGTATGGATAAATAAAATGCCGGTCATTCAACAAACACCAAAAAAACAACATTTCTTATGTTTACAAGCAGCATCTAAAACCCACGCACTCCTGGACATATATCCTCTGAGACCTTCAACAACCGGACTTAAATAACATCTACAGCATTTGGAATGTTGACGTACAATTTATAAACCCTTCCACATAACGACGTACAACATATAAACCCTTTGATATATGGGCGTACAGAGAATCAACCTTTTAACATATCCACATACATACAACATATAAACAATTTCACATATCAATCTTAAACATCTGCACACTATAACATTTTGACTACATATTTGAAAATTAACAAAAAACAATAATTTGATACGTGCAGCTATTATTTCGTCTCGAGTCTCTCACTCTGGGTTAACGAGGTCGGAACACTCCGTCAACAGATCGATATAACAAATGCACCCGGCCGTTAAAATTTCGTAGACACCTTGGTTCTTACCCCATTCAATCGGAACTGAGAACCCTTCAAGGTGTCATCCATAAATGACATTCGTTGTTTTTGACCGATTGTATCCCTCCGCTCTCCGCCGCCCCCCACCCCCGCACCGTTACAAACGCGGGCTTGTAAAGTGTTCCTTCCAAATACACTTTAAATCTTGACGTGTAGAGAAATATATGAAAACAAACAGCATAATAAACTGATAATATATATGTATATATGTATGTTTTAGAAAGTTTAGAAAGGTCACTAAGGACAAAACATACATTTATGCATATATGTAAATGGATGTATGTATGTCCTTTGTGACTATCTAAACAAAGTATTCAAACTTTGAGAAATTGTTTGATACTCTCCTACTAGCTATTTTTTTTTAAATTATAAATTACCACTCATTGGGCTCCCCCATGTTTGCGCTTATGTATTTCCTTATATCTGCTGTGTAAAATTATTTTAAAAAATTGTCTGCTGGATAAATGGATGAATCTCGACTAAACTTAATACATAAAAACTTGATGGCCCATATTAAAATTCTATAGGGCAGTAATGGCGAAAGTTTGGCGAGCAGAGCCTCATCAGCCGACGCGCGACTAAAACATTACTTCCTTACTCAAACCAGCTAAGCAAAACCCCCCATTTTCAGCGAAGCATTGAAGTGTTGGCACTTTGCTATAAATAAGTTGGGATTGGTTGAATCTCGAGCACGTGACGCCAAAAAAGGCTCACCACCACTGCTATAGGGCGTTGAACTCACAATGTCCTGTCCATTCCCTCCGAGCCAGGAACCCCACATCCTTTTTTTTCCTGTAAGGACATAATACTTTGTCCCTTATTAGTTTTTACACGATATTTATAAAATTGACACATAGCTATCATGGTCCAGTTTAAAATCTACAAGGGTTTATAACTTAACATCTTGCACCTCTTGGGGTAGAGAGACCTTAATGCCGGGTTTTCTTCTTGCATAAGGGGCCGTACATAAATGACGTCAAAATTTGTTTACCGATTTTTACCCCCTCCCCCCTTCCACCTTATCGCCACACATCGTCACAAAATTTAGACCACCCCTCGAATATGATGTCACAAAGTTTTGACCCCTCCCTAAAAGCTATATTTTCCCATTGAAAATTATCATGTTTCAAATTACTATTTTTGTAATTTAAATATGTATTTAGTGCAAGTCTGCACTCTAATATTGTTAAACATGGAAGCCATTGAAAACGTCATTAAATAAATTGCAAGCAATGAACTATTTAAGTGGAACTATTTTAAACATTGCGTGTTTTTATGTGACGTCAAAATTCTTAGCACCCTCCCCTCCTCCTTATCACACATCGTCACAAATGCGTGACCCCTCTCCTCCCCTAGACGCGTGATGTCATTCATGGACGGGCCCTAAGCTTTATAAATACTATTTTATTCATCTGATCGTCATGAAACGTAGTGAGTACACTGCCGCGAAGGTCTCTGGCATATTTGTGTCTTACAATTACAACTTATTGCTGCCTTTTAACTTTCTCTCCCTTCTGAGTTCTTTGTGATGGGCCATGCGTCGGCTAGCAAAAAAAAATGCTTTTGTTATAAGATCTGCATACCAGCCAAACAGAGACACGACTAGGGTTGGTGTCACCCAGTGCGGTTTGCACCCCACGCACCCCCTAGTGACGTGTCTGCCGCCAACTCGACTCACGCTCTGTCACACTTGCTTCTCCTGGCGCAGGTAAAGGAATTTTTTTTGGTCGTGAAATCAAAATAGGGTACGTTGACCTATGAGGTGATCAGTTGACCCACGTGGTTGTCGGGGCTAGAGGGGAAAAATGGGGGGGGGGAGTGCGAACGATTTCAAGACTCGAATTTTAACCAGGAGAACAACGTATCCGTGAATTGACAATACAGCCCCGTACAGTGGTAGCTTCTTATACAGACGCGACGCTGATATAAAAAAATAAAAATTAAACAAATTTTTTTTACGTTTTTCTAGAGCAAGCACACATAAAGTTAAAGTGTCAAGGTAAATGTGATGAGCTGTATTGAATCTCAATTTTGGAGGTAAGACCACCACACAAATAACACACCGACATCAAATGAAAAAAAAAGGTACATTCCATCGATCTGAAATTTTGATAATTAGCATTGTCATCCAAGATATATCTGTGGTAAAAGTTTGAGATCTCTAGGACCATCAGAAGGGGTTTAATTTTACGTTGGCAGATTTGAAAAATTGTGGACAGACAAACAAATCCACAGGAACGAAAGCCAGTTAAAAACGTGGTAAAAAACTAATGTTAGATAAAAAGTATGATCCAGAAAATAAAAGTCAAGCTTTCGTGCCAATGTTGCACACACCATTGGGAAAGTTTGAATTGCCAACATAATAGGGCAGGGAATAGCTCTCCCCAAGTCTTACTCTCTCTCTCTCTCTTTTTCTATTGTTTCTATCTCCCACTCTCTCTCTCTAACTCTATCTCACTCTCTTCTTCTCTCACTCTTTCTCTCTCCCTCCATCTCTCTCTTTCGCTTTTCTCCACCTCTTTCTCCCCCTCTCTCTCTATCTTTCTCTCTCTATACATCTCTCTTAATTTCTCTCTCCAACGCCTTCTCTCTTTCCAATGATAAAAGAACATTTTTCTTTTTAAATCAGGTAGAATGTTCCATGTTTATGCGTACCAGCTGATGTCGGCCTAACCACCACGTGATTCGCTTATTCTGTCACGTGATCTGGTGACTTGGTGGACGTCACCGATCGGCTCTCTACTCTATCCTTTTTTAAAAACCGAACACGCGTAGTTTGGCTTCAACACACACACACACTCACTTACACACACACACACACACATATATATATATATATATATATGTAATATATGTATGTATAAACACCAACACTATCAAACACCAGAAGGATTGAAAAACACATTAAACTCATATTATTATTGTGATTCTATAGGTCCTCGGCACGGTGATCGAGCGGCATCGGTTCCAATCTTAATGAAGACAGGGATTTGTTCCCGGGGTCAAGGTCGTCTAGGAGTCGACCCGGCTCCGAATGGGTACTTACAGTAGTTAGGGAAACAAAGGCGGCTGGGTAATGATTGGAACCCTCGTAGCCGTGGCATGTGAATGCTACGTCCCTTGCCAACAGACCTGCATGGTTTGTGCGTTCTTACCAGAGCGGAGGACGCAATAATCCTCAATATGGAGTGCATGTTAGACTTTGACCGTCTCTCTCTCTCTCTCTCTCTCTCTCTATATATATATATATATATATATATATATATATATATATATTAATATATATAATATATTATCCTATTTATTACAGTCGCTCATTCTATACATAGAATAACTGTGCAGTGTGTTGTCTCCTATGTTCAGTTGTTGATCGATAAACATAAGTAATTAAGACAATTTGCTTTTCTTTGAGTTAATTGCTTAGCTTATGGTATACGCTGTCTTCCCTAATTAAATGCACCAAATTACAATCCCAAAATTGTGCTGGGAATTGTGTACCTGACTTTGCATTTAATTGGCTCATAAAAATTTAATACAAATTTATAATTAAATACCAAAAAATTATTGTTAAAAAAAATAATTTTATTTTAAGTGATTATTAAGATTATTTGTAGAAACGAATTTGTTTCTTACACCAACCAAATTATCGTACCTGATGGCACATATAGTTAAGATTTTTGTTTGTGCAACATTACATCGTTCAGTAGCTATCTGAGTTGATCCCCCGCATCCCCACCGCCTTCTTCCCCTTCTCCCCTTGAAGCCGCAAGGGTTGAATAACCTGCACACGAAGTTCAGTGACAGAGACTAAATCACAGGGTCACCTTGAATGCCAATTGGAAATAAATGTCATGCCAATTTTTTTAAAAAATGTGTTCACACCAAGCGATTGACAAGTTTATTAGCCCCATGCGCAGTCTTAATCGTCCAGAGTATTTTCACTTTTCTTTTCTTCTCAGAAGTCACTTTAACAAGGAGATCGTTCCTAGCAATAAGAACTTTATATCGTTCATCCTGTTCTTTTATTACAACCGTCTTGTTTATGCAATTAAAACAAGACCTGATGCAATGAAGCAAAGATTCACCTTTGGGTAGTTTGTGCTGAGACTATAATAAATATCTATTTATTTGGATTGTGTTGGTGTTTTCATGCCTCACTCTGCATTATTTCCAATCACTAGAATCAACTGAAGCGCCATTTACAAAGCACGCGTACTTTTTGGGTTTGTAATGTTTCTCATTGAAATGCAAGACACATCTTACACTGGGAACAACTACCAACGAAATCCATAAAGATAACGCTCTCTTACACCTCCCCAATTATCTCCCTTAGCAGTGCACCCCTACTAAACTAAACACATATTCTGTAGGCCTGAGACTAATCTCTTAAGGCCTTGGCTAGAACCTGGGCAATCTGCTCCATCTGCTGAGCATTGCCATACAACATTGTCTTCACATGGGACTCACCCGCCTCCCTCACCCCCCCCCCGGCTATATCAAGCGCCGGGCAAGACGTCACCAGGTGTACGACTGTCTCAGGGGCTTGGCTGCAATGACGGCAGTTCGAGTCCCTGTTGTGGTCTAGCCTGTGAAAGTAAGAGTTGGTTGGGCAATGTTCTGTTCTCATCTGAGTCACCAAACCCTGGTGTTTGCGACTCAGGTTCCACCACTGGTCTGAACGGCTTGGCCTGGGCATGTTAGCGAATACCCCTCTGGCTGTTGTGTTGTCAGCCCACTCCTGGTACCACTTACTCCGAAAGTGGTCCTTTAGCCAGGTTTTAGCCCCGAGATAGGTGACTGGGGTCTCTGGTTGGGGCAGTGCTGCACCTGCTTTGGCCAGGGAGTCTGCTTTTTCGTTGCCATTAACATTCACGTGGCTCGGGATCCACTGCACTGTTACCTTACCTCCAAGTCTTTCGAGTCTACCCACGTCTTCCAAAATGACGTCAACCAAGTGGGTACTACGATTCTCACTAGCCAGGACTTAGAGGGCTGATCTCGAGTCACAGAACAGTACCGTGTCGAAACCAAAAAATTCCGACCCCTGCAGTGTCCGGTGCACACTTTCCAGGGCCCTGTGTATAGCCTCAAGCTCCGCATCGTAGTTCGATGCCATAGTCCCACAGGGACCTAGAAGTTCTTCTTTTGGTGGCCCTCCTATTGGGTATAAGATGAGCGCACCGTATCCTGCAATTCCTTCACTCGAACTGGCAGACCCATCCGTGAACACTTTCACTTGGGTTCCCGCGAACCCTTCTATCGTCTCAAGGGCAGCCGCTCTCTGTACATGTTCAGGGCTGCGTTTCGTCACCGCCGTGTCAGTCAGAGACAAACGTATTTCGGGACGTGAGCATTCCGCATAGGGCGGTTTGAGTGGGACACTTATAATTTGTCTTCTATTTTGTGGGGGTTTGACGTTCCTATCAAGTTCCGTTACTTGATGCATAAATGAGGAACGTTTCAAACACCCACGTCCGCCCCAGTTGTGCTGCATCTGGTAGCAGGGCTCCCTAAAGTCTAACCTGCGGTACCTCTCTGCAGTCGTTATGATTGCCTTGTCCCTACGAATATCGAGCGGTTCTACGTTTGCAATGACTTCCACAGCAGCTGTGGGTGTCGTTCTGTATGCGCCACAGATACATCTTAAGGCCTTGTTCTGGATTCGACCCAGTTTTTCCAATGCCGTTTTGCTGGCAAAGGCGTGGACGGGCATGCTGTAGTCCATAATCGACCTCACACTACCCAGAAAGAGAGCTCTGAGTGTATTTGCCCCAGCGCCCCAGTTCGTGCATGCAAGCTTTTTCACCAGGTTGAGCTTGGCGGTAGCCTGGGAGCACAGGTCTTGTACAAAGTTATGCATTTGCACCTTTTGATCCAGTTTGACTCCCAGGTATACCGGTTGTTTGTCCCATTTGAGCGCCACATCGTTTATTTTGAGCACTATCTCCTGTTTGAGAATGGATCTGCCGTTAGTGAAAAGGGAATAGACCGTCTTCTCGGTGTTAATTTCCATCTGCCACCTCTGCATGTACCTACTGATATACGAGAGGTCTCGCTGTAGTAGCTGTTGCAGTCGGTTGGCATCTTTACCGGTGCTCCAGATGACCAGGTCATCTGCATACATAGCCGCGCTGGATTGCAACATTCCAGGGAGGTCGTTGATGAAAGCCAAGAACAGTGTGCAACTGAGTGCTGACCCTTGGGGTAGCCCCTGTTGCAGCGTTCTCTTACTGGAGGTTTCACTGCCATAAATTGTTTGGATCGTCCGGTTTGTAAGAAAACCTTGGATCCACCTGTACATGTTGGCAGTTACGCCTAGGACTTGTAATTTCAACAACAGACCGGACCTCCAGATCCTATCGTAAACCTGTCGGAGGTCGAAGAAAATTGCCACAGTATGCAGTTTTTTTCTGGAGCCCGTCTGTTATGGACTGCAGAAGACGGAGCACTTGATCAATCGGCTGTTTTCCTTTACGGAAACCAGCCTGATTGATATTCAGACTATTCGTACTTTCCAAGTACCAATAGAGCCGGGCATTCACCATTCTCTCAGCTACCTTCCCCAAACACGATGTTAGGGAGATCGGACGGTAGCTGTTTAGGAGCCCCTGACGTTTACCTTCTTTAGGAATTGGGACGATGTTAGCGCTCAACCAAGCTCCAGGCAGGGCACCCGTGGCCCACGTCCTGTTTATGATATTCAATAGCGAGGACATTGCTATCGGGCCAAGGTTTTTAATCATCTCGTTATTGACTTTGTCCTGTCCTGGTGCCTTGGCGGCTTTGCACTTACTGATCGCTGTTTGCAATTCGGTCATAGTGAAAGGAGCGGTAAAGACCTCAGCATGCGGTCCCCACTTCTGGGTCTTTTCTCCATGTTTCCTGAGACGGTTCAGGTTACGGCTCTGACTGGTTTCTTTCTGTTTAAGGCTCCCGCTTGCAAAATGCTTATTCAAAGCATCGGCACATTTTGTATCTGTGGTTACAGTGCCTGTGGTCGTTTGCAAGGGGCTCGGATTTTTCGTTTTCCCCATACCAGAAAGAGAATCAATCAATTGCCACACCTTTCTTCCGTCTGCCAGGTTAAGTTTACCACACGAACTAACCCATTCTTCCTTTTTCGCCTTGAGCGTTTCCTGTCGGACTTCAGCAGTTAGCTTATTATAGGCAGCGCGAGCAGCCGCCGTTTTAAGTTTCCCTGCTTTTTTCCTTGCTTTCTTACGTTCACGAACGAGACCCGCCAGCTTTTTGTTCCAGAATGGCCGGAACTTTCGGTGTCTACACGTTCTTGGAATGGATTTCCTAGCCATTGACACTATAACTCCCACGAGGTCGTTATAGGCTTGGGGTTCTCTGGGTCTTCAGTTGAACCCGCGAGCGTGCTTTCAATCCCGTCACGGAATTTTTTCCAGTCGGCTTTGCCGAACAGCCAGTGTCTTCTGGCAAAACGTGCCTTCACCAACTCTATGTCTATTTCTATGAGTATAGGCTTGTGGTCACTACCAACTTCCGGCATAACTTTCAATCCTACCTTCGCCTCTAGCTCAGCCGAGACTAGGGTTAGGTCCGGACGTGATTGGGCACTATTGCCGGTGTGGAGTAGTGTCGGAGCACTATTTTTGTCCTGTAGCCTTATTAAGTTGGTAGTAAGCTCGACCTCCTCTAAGTACCGCCCTGAGGCGTTTTTATCGGGATAGCCTAATGCTTCAGTATGAGCATTAAAATCCCCTGCAATTACATAGTTCTTAAACATCGTTGTGTTGTGTAAAGGAAGACACAACGTGTTTCTCGGGGTGTTGTAAATATTGGAAATGGTAAAAGTTTTACCAGATTTAGTTACGCTGAGTGTCAGGGTGTCTGTACCACTAAGTACTTTGCTCTCTACAATCTCCGCTGTTAGGTTGTTTTTTACCAGAGTAACCAGACCTCTGCAATTTTAGCATGCACAGCGATATACTGAGTAACCCGTAATGTGCAATGGGTTCTTTTTCAGCAGAGTTTCTTGCAAAAGAGCAACGTCCACCATCTGCTCGTGGAGCAGCTTAGTTATTTCAGTTATCTTGCCTCTGACACCACAGCAATTTAATTGTAAAATGGATAGGTTTTTGGGGAGCTGAACCCTGGCAGCTAGTCTCTCCGGACTTACAGTAGCACACATGCCTTGTGTCGTCCTGATCCCCGTCACCGACACATAGGGGAGGGGAGGGTCCGTAGTCCTCCCATGATTAAGACAATCTTGAGGTTTTCCAGCCATATTGAATGAATGAAGTGGGCGCATTTTATTACCTTTTCCCGGTCCGTGCATGTTGCCATACACGTACCTTTGCCCTGGGAACTAGACTAGTGAGTCGAGTCCTTTCACTACGCCACTCATGCGTGGTTTTGTGAGTCTGTTGCTTAAAGCAAGGATTCCTTACAGACATGTTTGACGGTGTGCGTCAGGGTTGTTGGTTTCAGGTGCAGCCAATTCCACACCTTACTCGTTTCCGGGGCCGCGAAGAGGCCAACCCTTTCCTGAGACGTGCACCCCTACTAAAGGATCTTAAAGCCACAGGACAACCCCCGGTGGGGTCAACTCTGAGTGCCCCACCCCCAGTAACAAGGTTAGCGGTGGCTTCCATAAGGTTTTATTTAAAAAGAGTGGTGGGTTTTTCCCATCTTTGACCCATTACATAATCGGCGCACCCGACTTCAACCTCAGTGCCACCACCTCTGCAACCTCGGCGCCACCCAACTACATCCTGGGCACCACCCCACTACAACCTGGGCGCCACCACCCAACTACATCCTGGGCACCACCTCACTAAAACCTGGGCGCCACCACCCAACTACAGCCTGGGCACCATCCCACTACAACCTGGGCGCCACCACCCAACTACATCCTGGGCACCACCCCACTATAACCTGGGCGCCACCACCAAACTACAACCTGGGCACCACCCCACTACAACCTGGGCGCCACCACCCCACTACATCCTGGGCACCACCCCACTACAACCTGGGCACCACCCCACTACAACCTGGGCACCACCCCACTACAACCTGGGCACCACCCCACTACAACCTGGGCACCACCCCACTACAACCTGGGCACCACCCCACTACAACCTGGACGCCACCCCACTACAACCTGGGCACCACCCCACTACAACCTGGGCACCACCCCACTACAACCTGGGCACCACTCCACTACAACCTGGACGCCACCCCACTACAACCTGGGCACCACCCCACTACAACCTGGGCGCCACCACCCAACTACATCCTGGGCACCACCCCACTATAACCTGGGCGCCACCACCCAACTACAACCTGGGCACCACCCCACTACAACCTGGGCGCCACCACCCCACTACATCCTGGGCACCACCCCACTACAACCTGGGCACCACCCCACTACAACCTGGGCACCACCCCACTACAACCTGGGCACCACCCCACTACAACCTATGCACCACCCCACTACAACCGGGGCACCACCCCACTACAACCTGGACGCCACTCCACTACAACCTGGGCACCACCCCACTACAACCTGGGCACCAACCCAATACAACCTGGGCACCACCCAACTACAACCTGGGCACCACTCCACTACAACCTGGACGCCACCCCACTACAACCTCAGCACCACCCCACTACAACCTGGGCACCACCCCACTACAACCTGGGCACCACCCCACTACAACCTGGGCACCACCCCACTACAACCTGGGCACCACCCCACTACAACCTCAGCACCACCCCACTACAACCTGGGCACCACCCCACTACAACCTGGGCACCACCCAACTACATCCTGGGCACCACCCCACTACAACCTGGGCGCCACCACCCAACTACATCCTGGGCACCACCCCACTACATCCTGGGCGCCACCACCCAAATACTTCCTGGGCACCAGCCCACTACAACCTCGGCACCACCCAACTACAACCTGGGCACCAACCCACTACATCCTGGGCACCACCCTACTACATCCTGGGCACCACCCCACTAGATCCTGGGCGCCACCACCCAAATACATCCTGGGCACCACCCCACTACAACCTCGGCACCACCCCACTACAACCTGGGCACCAGCCCACTACAACCTGGGCACCACCCTACTACATCCTGGGCACCACCCCACTACTTCCTCGGCACCACCCCACTACAACCTGGGCACCACCCTACTACATCCTGGGCACCACCCCACTACATCCTGGGCGCCACCAATCAAATACATCCTGGGCACCACCCCACTACAACCTTGGCACCACCCCACTACAACCTGGGCACCAACCCACTACAACCTGGGCACCACCCCACTACATCCTGGGCACCACCCCACTACATCCTGGGCGCCACCACCCAAATACATCCTGGGCACCACCCAACTACAACCTCGGCACCACCCCACTACAACCTGGGCACCACCCCACTACAACCTGGGCACCAACCCACTACAACATGGGCACCACCCTACTACATCATGGGCACCACCCCACTACATCCTGGGCGCCACCACCCAAATACATCCTGGTTACCACCTCACTACATCCTGGGTGCCACCACCCAAATACATCCTGGGCACCACCCCACTACAACCTCGGCACCACCCTACTACATCCTGGGCACCACCCCACTACAACTTCGGCACCACCCTACTACATCCTGGGTGCCACCCCACTACAACCTCGGCACCACCCCACTACAACCTGGGCGCCACCCTACTACATCCTGGGCACCACCCCACTACAACCTGGGCACCACCCCACTACAACCTGGGCACCACCCCACTACATCCTGGGCACCACCCCACTACATCCTGGGCACCACCACCCAAATACATCCTGGGCACCACCCCACTTCAACCTGGGCACCACCCCACTACATCCTGGGCACCACCCCACTACAACCTGGGCACCACCCCACTACATCCTGGGCACCACCCCACTACATCCTGGGCACCACCCCACTACAACCTGGGCGCCACCACCCAAATAAATCCTGGGCACCACCCAAATACATCCTGGGCACCACCCCACTACAACCTGGGCGCCACCACCCAAATAAATCCTGGGCACCACCCCACTACAACCTGGGCACCACCCCACTACATCCTGGGCACCACCCCACTACATCCTGGGCGCCACCCCACTACAACCTGGGCACCACCCCACTACATCCTGGGCACCACCCTACTACATCCTGGGCACCACCCCACTACATCCTGGGCGCCACCACCCAAATACATCCTGGGCACCACCCCACTACAACCTCGCCACAACCCTACTACATCCTGGGCACCACCCCACTACATCCTGGGCGCCACCACCCAAATACATCCTGGGCACCACCCAACTACAACCTCGGCACCACCCCACTACATCCTGGGCGCCACCACCCAAATACATCCTGGGCACCACCCCACTACAACCTCGCCACCACCCTACTACATCCTGGGCACCACCCCACTACATCCTGGGCGCCACCACCCAAATACATCCTGGGCACCACCCCACTACAACCTGGGCACCACCCCACTACAACCTGAGCACCACCCTACTACATCCTGGGCACCACCCCACTACATCCTGGGCGCCACCACCCAAATACATCCTGTGCACCACCCCACTACAACCTGGGCACCACCCCACTACATCCTGGGCACCACCCTACTACATCCTGGGCACCACCCCACTACAACCTGGGCACCACCCTACTACAACCTGGGCACCACCCCACTACAACCTGGGCACCACCCCACTACAACCTGGGCACCACCCCACTACAACCTGGGCACCACCCTACTACATCCTGGGCACCACCCCACTACATCCTGGGCGCCACCACCCAAATACATCCTGGGCACCACCCCACTACAACCTGGGCACCACCCCACTACAACCTGGGCACCACCCTACTACATCCTGGGCACCACCACCTAACTACATCCTGGGCACCACCCCACTACAACCTGGGCACCACCCCACTACAACCTGGGCACCACCCTACTAGATCCTGGGCACCACCACCTAACTACATCCTGGGCACCACCCCACTACAACCTGGGCACCACCCCACTACAACCTGGGCACCACCCCAATACAACCTGGGCACCACCCCACTACATCCTGGGCGCCACCACCTAACTACATCCTGGGCACCACCCCACTACAACCTTGGCACCACCCCACTACATCCTGGGCACCACCCCACTACAACCTGGGCACCACCCCACTACAACCTGGGCACCACCCCACTACATCCTGGGCGCTACCACCTAACTACATCCTGGGCACCACCCCACTACAACCTGGGCGCCACCGCTTCTACAACCACAGCGCCACCGCTTCTTTAAACTCGACGCCAACCGGCTACAACCTTGGTGCCACCACTTCTACAACCTTGGCACCAACCCGCTACAACCTTGGTGCCACCACTTCTACAACCAAGGTGCCACCAAGTCTACAACCTCGTCTCCCCCACTTCTACGACCGCGGCGACACCTAGCAACAACCTCTGCGGCCCCTGGTCTAGTCTCACGGCTCCATATTCCGTCGCCTGATAGGCAGAAATACAAGATATACAGAGGGTAATTTAAAATATGTACATGTATTATAATGTCCCAAGTAACGCGCTAGGACAACGAGAATTCACAAATGTGGACGCCTGTTAGGAACAGAAATGTTTACCAATAAAACATCAAGTTTCATCATTTCCTTTGAGTTCATTGATGATGATATGAACGCACAAGAAGCTCATTCTTCACTAGAAATACTGGGAAACTTAAAGATTTAGTTGTTGAGCACGCTCTTTTTATTAAAACTATGTGTAGATGATTTTTTTTGGGGGAGGGGTGGGGTGGGGGTGGTGTAAATCTTCTACAACCACACACATAGAAAGGTTTGTGTCTTTAAAAAATATTTCTAAAGGTCGTTGACCTTTGTAGTGAAGTAAAATCTGGGAAGGTGCCCCACGCCAAGACACATTTTTTTTTGTGACCATTAGCTGCAAACGTTATTGGCCGGCTCAGGTATAGAATTACTTCGTACCGGCAACCCAAGTAGTGTTGTTTGATTGGGTCACTACGGGTAACCAAGTGGGGTTGTATGTTTGGATCACTCCGCAACCCAAGTTGGGTTGTGTGATTAGGTCACTACGGCAACCTAATTATGTTTGTATGCTTGGGTCACTCCGACAACCCAAGTAGGGTTGTATGCTTGGGTCACTCCGACAACCCAAGTAGGGTTGTATGCTTGTGTCACTCCGGCAACCCAAGTAGGGTTGTATGCTTGTGTCAATACGGCAACCCAAGTACGGTTGTATGCTTGTGTCACTATGGCAACCCAAGTAGGGTTGTATGCTTGTGTCACTATGGCAACCCAAGTAGGGTTGTATGCTTGTGTCACTATGGCAACCCAAGTAGGGTTGTATGCTTGTGTCACTATGGCAACCCAAGTAGGGTTGTATGCTTGTGTCACTATGGCAACCCAAGTAGGGTTGTATGCTTGTGTCACTCCGGCAACCCAAGTAGGGTTGTATGCTTGTGTCACTATGGCAACCCAAGTAGGGTTGTATGCTTGTGTCACTATGGCAACCCAAGTAGGGTTGTATGCTTGTGTCACTCCGGCAACCCAAGTAGGGTTGTATGCTTGTGTCACTCCGGCAACCCAAGTAGGGTTGTATGCTTGTGTCACTATGGCAACCCAAGTAGGGTTGTATGCTTGTGTCACTCCGGCAACCCAAGTAGGGTTGTATGCTTGTGTCACTATGGCAACCCAAGTAGGGTTGTATGCTTGTGTCACTCCGGCAACCCAAGTAGGGTTGTATGCTTGTGTCACTCCGGCAACCCAAGTAGGGTTGTATGCTTGTGTCACTCCGGCAACCCAAGTAGGGTTGTATGCTTGTGTCACTATGGCAACCCAAGTAGGGTTGTATGCTTGTGTCACTCCGGCAACCCAAGTAGGGTTGTATGCTTGTGTCACTCCGGCAACCCAAGTAGGGTTGTATGATTGGGTCAATACGGCAACCCAAGTACGGTTGTATGCTTGTGTCACTATGGCAACCCAAGTAGGGTTGTATGATTGGGTCAATACGGCAACCCAAGTAGGGTTGTATGCTTGTGTCACTCCGGCAACCCAAGTATTGTTGTATGCTTGTGTCACTCCGGCAACCCAAGTAGGGTTGTATGATTGGGTCACTATGGCAACCCAAGTAGGGTTGTATGCTTGTGTCACTATGGCAACCCAAGTAGGGTTGTATGCTTGTGTCACTATGGCAACCCAAGTAGGGTTGTATGCTTGTGTCACTATGGCAACCCAAGTAGGGTTGTATGCTTGTGTCACTCCGGCAACCCAAGTAGGGTTGTATGATTGGGTCAATACGGCAACCCAAGTAGGGTTGTATGCTTGTGTCACTCCGGCAACCCAAGTAGGGTTGTATGCTTGTGTCACTCCGGCAACCCTAGTAGGGTTGTATGCTTGTGTCACTATGGCAACCCAAGTAGGGTTGTATGCTTGTGTCACTATGGCAACCCAAGTAGGGTTGTATGCTTGTGTCACTCCGGCAACCCAAGTAGGGTTGTATGATTGGGTCAATACGGCAACCCAAGTAGGGTTGTATGATAGGGGCCCACCGAACCCCAAGTAGGATTTCTTCTTGCATTATACCTATGATTGCCTCATCTAGCTGGGACTTCGTCGGGACACTTTGAGATGGTAGAGTAGAAATGAAATAAGAATATTAGTTAATATAAATATTTTTTTTAAAATTTAAAACAAAATTACTTAAGACTTGTTGCATCCTAAATATCTGGTATACCATATTTTTTGGAACATGTAACATTTTACTCCAATTATTTTTATCTCTTTCACGTATTTATGAAACTCCATGCAAGTTTCTTGTAGTTTCTTGAAACTGAATAATTTATTCCTTTAATCCCTGGCAATAGTCAATTCATTTCATGTGACCACTGGGCCGACATCATTGAAAATACATTTTCCACAATGGCGTTGTATGCGGGAGTAATGAACTATTACGAGCATAATTTTAGCAGCTAGCAAATTGGGTTCAGGAGTTACGGTTTCCTTAAGACAGTGAATCCAATTTTCTGCCACAGAAATCTGGTATTTTCTTAAATAGTGTATCAATACAGGATACGTCGCATTCAACACCATTAGTGATACGACCATGTCATCATAAACTTTTTGAAAGAAATAAAATTAACTGAGGCTTCATTAACAATGTTGCGCTAATAGGTGGAGTTACTTCAGTACTTGAGCCAAGCTCGAAACAGTATTTTGCAAAATCGGGACAATAGAGCTTGTCATTTCTAAGACCGGAAAACGTTATAACTCATTATGTTATGGTCTATTTTTAAACTACATTTTAGCGGGAAAATGTTTTTAAGAATAAATACAGAAGAATCGATAAGTTTTCAAAATTGTAATAATAATAAGAAACTTTTGTTTTCTTCTCAAAGTCCAATACGCTGTCTTAAATTAACGAAGAATTAACAAGTAGCTGATAAGATACTTCCTTCTCAATATACCTACAATCACATATTGACTCGTATTTTTATAAAATTTTTCCACTTAAAAACCACGGATATTTCTATTAATAGATTTCCCTTTAGAAATGACAAGCCCAATATTGGGTCTTGCCGGGATGTCGGGACAAGGTGATAAATAACGGTGACGGTCCCGATATATCGGGACGGTTGTCAACCTAAGTCACACAGGGACCACCCGGGAAATGTTGGTGTATGAAATTAAATAAAAATCGATTCTAAGGTCAACCTAACTTTTGTATTTTGAGGATACTCTTGCCGGGGGGGGGGTGGGGTGGTGGTGGGGGTAGGAGGGAAATAACAAAAAGGAAACATAAACAAAAATACCTCAAGGTAGGATACGAGGCACGTGGCTTTCACGCGACACAGGCCCAAGCCTGCAAGAGTCACCTGATTTCGTCTACAGTCACGAGATTTTGTCTGACACCCAGCTGTATGTCGTGTCTCCTAAACTTTATTGCTTTCTTTTTGTGTGGGATGTCTCTTTTTTTTGGGATTTAACAAACAGAACGATCGCGTCAATCTCTAGTTCCAACGCAAGGGCTCCAACTCAGTTCACTCCGTGCATTTAGATGACGTGTCAATCGTCCTGGAGCGCCAAATCTAGGTTCGCAGTCCAGGCTTCCTTACGGGCATTTTTTTTCCTCCTCACCATGATCTGTACACAGCAGGTATTTCAACAATTTGTCCCTAACAATGGGGAGTTTGATGGGGCCTATTAACTTTAAATGTTTAGTTCATCCTGGAGATATAAGGGTCTGGATGTGGACAATCCGCATCCAAATGAATATCGCCAACCTCATTAAAACTCGGGCTGTACCGGATTCAAATTTTCTAAATCAAGCCGGAGCAGGATTTGGCCGGATATATGAAGTGAAATCTGACCGGAGCCTGAGTCATATTTGTAAGAATGGCGGATTCCGGATTTGCCGGAGCCGAAATCCTGCAATCCCTAATTAAAACGTAACTTAACGAACTTTGTATGTGCCGAGTACATTAACTGAAACAATGGGACTATTTATGATTTAAATTCAATTAAAACACAAAAGAAGTGTGTTATAAGAATTAATTGAGAAAAGGAGATAACTACGAGTAAAAATGGGTGCCATATGGTGTAATACAACAAAAAATTGTGAAATGCCTCCAATTCAACAAAATGAGGTTAAATGTTTTCTTAGAATATGTGATAAACGTGTAATGTTAAGAGTGTATTATGTTCAGATTGTGTTATGATAAGATTGTGTTATGTTCAGAGTGTGTTATCTGGTGTTATGCTCAGATTTTGTTATGTTCAGACTGTGTCATGATCAGATTGTGTTATGTTCAGAATATACTATTTTCAGGGTGTGTTATCTGTAGTTATGTTCAGAGGGTGTTATGTTCAGAGGGTGTTATGTTCAGAGGTTGTTATGTTCAGAGGGTGTTATGTTCAGAGGGTGTTATGTTCAGAGGGGGTTTATGTTCAGAGGGTGTTATGTTCAGAGGGTGTTATGTTCAGAGGGTGTTATGTTCAGAGGGTGTTATGTTCAGAGGGTGTTATGTTCAGAGGGTGTTATGTTCAGAGGGTGTTATGTTCAGAGGGTGTTATGTTCAGAGGGTGTTATGTTCAGAGGGTGTTATGTTCAGAGGGTGTTATGTTCAGAGGGTATTATGTTCAGATGGTGTTATGTTCAGAGGGTGTTATGTTCAGAGGGTGTTATGTTCAGAGGGTGTTATGTTCAGAGGGTGTTATGTTCAGAGGGTATTATGTTCAGATGGTGTTATGTTCAGAGGGTGTTATGTTCAGAGGGTGTTGATGTGTTTACGTTTGGTGATGTAGAAACCAATGAGAGAGAGCTCCCCCTTCCCCATTAAGAACAAACTCATGGAATGAGTTGCTCAACTACCTTGCTCTTTTGTAATACAAATGAATCACACAGAATGCAGACAAATGATACACACATAATACAGATATATAATGCAAACATAGTACAGAAAATGCTGCACACAGGATACATGCAAAAGATGCACACATCATACATAGTGCAGTGTTAAATCACAGATAGTCCAGTGCTAGGTACGATATTAGTCTAGGTAGGTCCGAGAGAGGTTATTGCTAGGTCCAAGATTAGCTAGTGCCAGATCGTAGTTTGTCTAGCTAGGACCTAGATAGGTTATTGCTAGGTCTTACATAGGCTAGTGCTAGGCAAAACAAATGCTTGTGTTATATACTATTTATAGGTTCAGCGTGATACATTATAGCTTACGATTCTTTGTTTAAAATAAATCAATAGCAGTTGTTTGTTTTTTTTTGGGGGGGGGGCAATTATCAACATTTATATTTCGAGAGTAAAACTCAAAATAAAGGTAGTTATGTTTTCTTGGTTTAAAATAAAAAAAAACAAAACAAACAAACCAATATAAATAACCAACTCAAATAAAAAATAAATAATAATAATTTGTGTGCAATTTTCCTGAAGTAGTTTGAATTACTCTTCATGATAAATTTTGTAAATCAGAGTAGTTTCCCCTTGTTACATCCCTTTCCATTTGTTTCTGTAACGTGTTCACCGTATCTGAACCTTATAAAGAACAAAACATACCCCATAAAATGTTTGAGCTGGCGATCACGCTTTGGCTTCTTGCTTAAGGTTACTGCCTTCACCCCAAGCTGTAGAGTTTAATTACCTGGTCATGTTGTGCCCATGGATTTTAAAAAAAGAAAAAAGAAAAGAAGAATTTGTATATGTTCGTTGACCCTTAATTACATTTTCTTTTTTTACCAGCTGCTTCAGCTTGCCAGACCGTCTCTCCCCGGGGAGCCATCTTAATGTACTCTGTACACCCTTACTGGTTCTGGCCTTGCAGTCTCTGCCATTTGGGTCTCTTTAGCAGAGGCGTCACTAGAAGGCGCGGGGCGTGGGGACCACATCACAGGGGGTGACGCCAAAAGTAAACTTCTGTGCGTTCCCGTTATTTGACACTGTCAGACACAGAGGTTTATCTGTTAAGTCTTGAGGGGGTGACACCATTAATTACCGCACTGGGTGACACCAACCCCAGTGACGCATCTGCTCTGTATCAATGATTTGAAGAAAAAAATATAATAACGACGAGTCGTACGATAGAGTCTAAACGCATCCCTAATTAAAAAACTCAAAGTAGCTCTCACATTGACTGTAGTGAGTACTGTTTACAGTATAATAGCACTTTTGAACATTGGTTGAAGCTTTTTTTAACAGAGCAACGATAAAGTTTTAAAACTAAAGTTTAAAGTGCATTATTTATATTTAAAACCTAATTGGTTATATTTTTTTTAGGAAAAAAGGTTTTAATTCCTATTTATAGACATGTCTACATATGTATTCTTTTAAGTTAATTAAAAAATTTATGAAAAAATATCTCTTTTTAAAGCTTTTAAAAAACATATTTTAAAACGTTTTATATTATTCTTAAGCCTCTTGTGTCCCCCCTCCCCCCCTACACCGTCTGATAGTTTCTGCCATCAACTTTCACGTTCATCGGGGAAGGGGCGCAATTAATTCATTATTATAGAAAGGTCAAATGTCATCCGTGTTTGTAAGCATACATTTTGTTTGAGGGATTTTAAATTCACTTCAAAATTTTCATCGTTGTGTCATCATTAGAGAATCATTTTTTGTTCTATTATTGAAAAGTGACCAATTTTCCAGATACAATTTCCCTCTACATCACCCCTCCACACCACACACACAAATTCCAACCAGTCGACTCGAACCCAAACAGACAACACCCCCCACACAGACAACAACTTTTTTCTTCAAAACAAGAAATTTATAGTGGCAGGTTCTATTATTAGTTTTAATAAGAAAGCTGTTTGTTCTGACCGAATTCTCTGTAGTGTAGAAAATTGACAAAGTTTGGTTGACATTATATAAATAATTATATAGGTAATGTCGATTCACAAAGCTTTACATTATTTTAAAAACATGAGTTATGTTTGTAAAGTAAATTAAGAGTATCATCATTGTATCATTGTATTATTATAAAAATGATTAAAATGTGTAAAACTCAAGAAGTAAGGCGCAAAAAATCTTAAGACAGATAATTGATAAGTAACTCTAACAGTAATGGCATGATTCTACCTATGACAAATAGGAAACGTTAATGGCCATTTGTCATCATATAAATCATAATGAGATAAAACACACACACACAAACACACACACACACTTTAAGTATTGGAAAAGGAGATTTGGGGCGGGCAGTGGTAAATTTATCTACAAGCATTGAAATGTCCACCGATACACTGACTACTGATTCACACATAATACAGATATATGATGCAAACATGATACAGGCATATGATGCAAACATGATACAGGCATATGATGCAAACATGATACAGGCATATGATGCAAACATGATATAGGCATATGATTCACACATAATATAAGCATATGATTCACACATAATACAGGTATATGATTCACACATAATACAGGTATATGATTCACACATAATATAAGCATATGATTCACACATAATACAGGCATATGATTCACACATAATATAAGCATATGATTCACACATAATATAAGCATATGATTCACACATAATACAGGTATATGATTCACACATAATACAGGTATATGATTCACACATAATATAAGCATATGATTCACACATAA
Source organism: Ampullaceana balthica (assembly GCA_944989445.1). NCBI lineage: Eukaryota > Metazoa > Mollusca > Gastropoda > Lymnaeidae > Ampullaceana > Ampullaceana balthica. Next base: position 816,029 of record CALYLW010000131.1, on the reverse strand, counting down.
TACAGGCATATGATTCACACATAATATAAGCATATGATTCACACATAATATAAGCATATGATTCACACATAATATAAGCATATGATTCACACATAATACAGGTATATGATTCACACATAATATAAGCATATGATTCACACATAATACAGGCATATGATTCACACATAATATAAGCATATGATTCACACATAATATAAGCATATGATTCACACATAATACAGCATATGATTCACACATAATATAAGCATATGATTCACACATAATATAAGCATATGATTCACACATAATACAGCATATGATTCACACATAATACAGGTATATGATTCACACATAATATAAGCATATGATTCACACATAATATAAGCATATGATTCACACATAATATAAGCATATGATTCACACATAATACAGGATATGATTCACACATAATATAAGCATATGATTCACACATAATACAGGTATATGATTCACACATAATACAGGTATATGATTCACACATAATATAAGCATATGATTCACACATAATATAAGCATATGATTCACACATAATATAAGCATATGATTCACACATAATATAAGCATATGATTCACACATAATATAAGCATATGATTCACACATAATACAGGTATATGATTCACACATAATATAAGCATATGATTCACACATAATATAAGCATATGATTCACACATAATATAAGCATATGATTCACACATAATATAAGCATATGATTCACACATAATACAGGTATATGATTCACACATAATATAAGCATATGATTCACACATAATATAAGCATATGATTCACACATAATATAAGCATATGATTCACACATAATATAAGCATATGATTCACACATAATATAAGCATATGATTCACACATAATATAAGCATATGATTCACACATAATATAAGCATATGATTCACACATAATATAAGCATATGATTCACACATAATACAGGTATATGATTCACACATAATATAAGCATATGATTCACACATAATATAAGCATATGATTCACACATAATATAAGCATATGATTCACACATAATACAGGTATATGATTCACACATAATATAGAAGCATATATAGCATATTTCACACATAATATAAGCATATGATTCACACATAATACAGTATATGATTCACACATAATATAGGCATATGATTCACACATAATATAAGCATATGATTCACACATAATACAGGTATATGATTCACACATAATATAAGCATATGATTCACACATAATATAAGCATATGATTCACACATAATATAGGTATATGATTCACACATAATACAGGTATATGATTCACACATAATATAAGCATATGATTCACACATAATACAGGTATATGATTCACACATAATACAGGTATATGATTCACACATAATATAGGCATATGATTCACACATAATATAAGCATATGATTCACACATAATATAAGCATATGATTCACACATAATATAAGCATATGATTCACACATAATATAAGCATATGATTCACACATAATATAAGCATATGATTCACACATAATACAGGTATATGATTCACACATAATACAGATATATGATGCAAACATGATACAGGCATATGATGCAAACATAATACAGGCATATGATGCAAACATGATACAGCCATATGATGCACACATAATACAGACACATCATGCAAACATGATACAGGCATATGATGCAAACATGATACAGGCATATGATGCACACATAATACAGGCTTATGATTAACACATAATAAAGGGATATGATGCAAACATGATACAGGCATAGGATGCAAAAATAATACAGACATATGATGCACACATAATACAAGCATATGATGCACACATAATATAGGCATAAGATGCACACATAATATAGGCATACGATGCATACATAATATAGGCATAAGATGCATACATGATACAGACATATGATGCACACATAATACAGGCATATGATTCACACATAATACAAGCATATGATACACATATAATACAGGCATATGATGCACACATAATACAGGCATATGATTCAAACATAATACAGTCAACTGTTTCAAACATAATAGAGTAAAATGATTCAAAAATAATACAGTCAAATGATTCAAATATAATAAAGTCAAATGATTCAAATATAATACAGTAAATTGATTCAAACATAATACAGTCAAATGATTCAATTATAATAAAGTCAAATGTTTCAAACATAATACAGGCTAATGATTGAAGCATAATACAGGCATATGATGCACACATGATACAGACATATGATGCAAACATAATGCAGACAAATAATGCATTTATAATACAATCAAATAATGCACGCATGACACAATCAATGATGCACACATAATAAATGGAAAATGATGCACAAAAATTCATATAGTTTAGGCACACACAGTAAAGGATAATTAACACAAAATACTGAAAAATGAAGAAACACAGAATGCAGACAAATGACCCACACAGAATTCATGCAAATGAAACATACATAATAAATGGAAAATGGTGCAAAAATAATACATATAATTTCGGCACCAATAAAAAAGGCAAATTCACACATAATACAGAAAAATGAAGAAACACAGAAGTTATGCGCACTTGATACAGACTCATGATTCAAAGAAATCCTTTTTTGCACATATCTTCACCGATATGTGAAGCACGCTCGCGATAAATACATAAACACATTAGCACGAGACAAAAAGTGAGGCGTCTTCTCTTAAATATAAACTATACACAAAAAAAAGTCTTAACAGCCACATACAAACGGTTATTTAACTAGTTGTAAAATGTGTCAGCTTGTCATAATGCAATATTTACAGAAACAAGCTATTGAAAAAAAAATCCACAAATAGGAGTGTAGATTTTAATACCACTATGTACACAATGGGAATAAAAAATATATACAAAAATTGCATATCATTTTAGCCAGAAAACAAGAAATTACCCCCATAGTCACATCTAAAAAAATTTAAACGAGTTTTAAATGAAACTTAAAGAAACACTAAATGCCCGAAAATAACTCTTGAAAACCAGTGGCGCCAGCCATCAGTTTCTTCTATGACAGTTCCCGTTTCAGTGCCTTGCTGCGCCTACGGGCTGATGCAAACAATAAGCAATAAATAGGCGATCTTTTCCTTAGTGAGTCATTTGATTATATTTTCAGACACAAAAATAAGTAATAATATTAAACATAACAGGCAGTTGTTGTTTTTTTTTACATAAAAAAATACAAAAAAAGTACAAAAATTACAAATAACTAATGAATCAAATTTAAATCATTTAAAAAGAAAAGAATTAAAATACACTATTTACAAATAGAGTTGGCATAATAAAAGAGTTAAGATTGATCTAAGAACGTTGACATAACGAAAAGTTTGGATTTTATGCTTAAAAATTTAGTGACGGTTTTGTCTAGTGTATCGCAGTGTTGCCTTGTGTTGCTTAGTGGCGTCTAGAGTTGATTAGTGTCTTTTAGCCTTGTCTAGAATTGCCTCTTGTCTTCTCGCAGTGTCTTGTGTTGTCTTGTGTCATCTAGCGTAGTCTAGTTTCGCTTAATGTCATTTTGTGTTGTCTAGTGTTACCTAGTGTCTTCTAGCCTTGTCTAATTTTGCCTAATGGTTTTCTAGCATCGTCTAGAGTTGCCTAGTGTTGTCTGCAGCGATGAAATGATGGCGTGGCACAATTTGATAAGTAAGAAAATAGTCAAATAAGGAGCTGTTTCATTTACACCGGCTACACTGATATAATCATTGTTCGTACAAATTTGAAGTGTATTTTATTAGACGGTTTAAAGAGAGAAGAGCGAAACGGAATGGCTGCATAAGGTAGAGATGCATATATACGATATTTCTTGGCTTCTTTCTTTCTGGACGAAATTATGGTCGAGGTCTTTGTTTTTGTCTCATTTTAAGTTGATATTACTAAAGTTGTTACAAGACAGTAGTGACGACATAATTGTATCACGCGCAAGGTAGAGAGGCAAAATTGCAATGCATCTGGCTTCTTTTCATCTAAACGAAATTATGGTCGAGGTCTTTGTTTTTGTCTCTATGTAAGGTCGTCACGACAGAATGATATCATAGCTCACTTGGTTTGCCATTGTTCTGTCATTTGCTCGAATCACGGTTGAGAGTGCAACAGAGTCTTCGTAGGTAATCACTCTCGTGATCAGAGTGTTCAGATCGCAGTCTAGGGACAACCTCTCCTCAAGTGGATGTTACATTGTTCGACTCGTATCATGGAGTCTCAAGTTGCTACAGTCGGGCTCGTTGCAGAGAGCGTCCGAGGTGTCTCAAGCTGCTAGAGTCGGGCTCGTTGCAGAGAATGTCCGGGGAGTATCAAGTTGATAGAGTCGGGCTCGTTGCAGAGAGTGTCCGAGGAGTCTCAAGTTGCTAGAGTCGGGCTCGTCGCAGAGAGTGTCCGGGGAGTCTCAAGTTGATAGAGTTGAGCTCGTCGCAGAGAGTTCCGGGGAGCCTCAAGTTACTAGAGTCAGGATTGCTGCAGAGAATGTCCGAGTTGTGATGTCCTGCGGAGATGTCCTTAGTATTATACAGACTGAACCATAATATGGAATTGTCCTAGCTTTAGCGAAACACTAGACATCATATGGATTAAGTTCAGCCTTTATTTTTATAACTAATTTTTATCTTCTACCAACTCTCGACGGCTTGTCGACGGTTAAAAATTAAGATTTTTTTCTACAGCTCTTGCAATTCAATTTGATCATTCATATCTACCCTTACGGATCTAAATCTAATGGCTCTTTCACTAACACTTCGATTTTCGATAAAATTCGTTTTGTACCTTCTGAAAGTCGAAAATATTCCTCTAAACACCGCCCTCCCGCTGTAAATTGCCGGGTTCAAAACTGCGTTTATAGGAAAACAAATTATCATAACCCATGCGTAAATCTCAGGACTAACCACATAGTCCCTGTATTGTGTTAAGACGCCAAGTGTAAACACGGGGCACCAGCTCAACAAGTGAGAGAATGCTATCAAGCATATTTGCGCACCGACTTTCATATCCTCGCGTCTACGCGCTGCGCTCCTGTGCACCGCCCCCGATCGGTTCGTCTTGTAGATGGAAAGGAGAAGCATGGCGAGGAGGCTCGCGACGATGAACAAAAACAGAAAGGTGTGCGCAACAAGAAACAACCCTATTGAGAATGGCCCAACATCCCGTTTGTAGGCTGTGGTGAACGGTAGCGCAAGGCACAAGCCATTTGATGTATGGGACATCCACGCTGTGTGTAGGTGAGGGACAGAGGCAACTGTTACCCCTGTCAGCCACGCGAAGGCCACCACCGCCGTCAAAGTCTTCTTCATGAATATACTTTTACCGAAAGTATTTTTCATGACCAGAAACCTGTCCAGCGCAATCAAGCAAGCACTCATGTTAGAGATAATCCAAGCGCACGTGGAGATGTAACTGGCGAAGGCGCAGAGGTGACTGTGGCGCCAGGCGTTTTCCGTTAAAATGTAACTAGAGCTGTAAAAAGAGTCTACAGACGCTATCATTACTAAATATACTGAAACTAGGGAATCTGCGATAGCTAAACTGAGAACTAAAATTCCATAACTCGTTCTACAATTAAACGAATCAAAAAACACTCGGTATACAATCACAACGATGTTACTACATAATGAGAGAATTGCAACAAACCAGATGATGTATTTTTGCTTAGGATCTGGAAGCAGACCTTGGCAGTTAGGGTGTGCGAGACCGGGAGCGTGACACACAATATTGGGTATCCCGGGCCCCAATAGACCAGGGCAACACAGGACGTCACTGTCTGTGTATAGACATTTTGTTATCTTCAAATGTCGCAAATTTTGAACTGCTTCCATTACCGTGAAGGGAACGCCTTCAATATTCAAAACATCTAATGAAGAAAATTTGCTTAAAAATGCTAAGTTACTAAGTTTGGTGTATTTTAAGTTCAAATATCTGAGATTCTTAAAATTCTTGGCAAAAAGTTCCATATTTAAGGAAGAAACCCCTGTATATGAGATATCAAACGACATTAACCGTTTTGCTGTGATCGCGGCATAATGAATATTCGTAAGATTTGGATTAAATGATAAATTTAAAAAGACCATGTTCTGAAAAATGGAAATGTCTTGGTTCTTCTTCATTTGTTTTAAGTCATTCAAACTTAAATCTACTGTCAAAGTGTTCGCCATTATATCATTAGTGAAAATATTGCTAACATTTTTAATCGAGCAATTTGAGAGCTCTAGCGTAATCAAGCCAGGTAAAGTGTGAGGCGTTTCAATTTTAGAAAGGTCCATTCCACTTAATTGTAACTTTTTTGTCCCACAAGGCACAATAACTAACGAGCTAATGTAAGCGGTTTTGTTCTCTGCTACAACAGCGCCGTTAAAACAGGTAAAGAAGTCAGGACAAATTATGTTACAGTCCGTCTTGTTACGTCCCTTGACCTTTGCCTCATCCAGAAAACAATACTGTTCGTCGCGTCCATTTGAGCAGTCTGGCTCAACATTGCATACATGAGAAAAATCTAAGAACTCATCTCCATCACAAACAAACAGTAACGATTCCTTCAGCCCTCGTTTCACAATTTCTTCACTTCTGTAGATGTGACGAGATTTGGCGGAGTTCGTCTTTATCTCGTCCTTAACATCATCCATCCGGCCACACATAGGATCCAATCGACTGCAACCATCCACGACAGACGGTTTGAGGCTGTGCGGCCGTTCATCTTTGACTTTTCCTTTAGCATCAGTTGCCAGGGCCATATTTTGAAGTGCTGTGGAAGGCAAGACACACACAGTTAAAGTCAAAGGTTACATCACACTAGAGGTTTTGATGTCTAAGTTTATTAGAACAAAATTGTTTTAAACATTACAGACGCTCATTCTATTTCTGAAGTCCTACGATCTTATAAGAAGGCTCGCGACTGTGCCGGTTTGTTGGCAAGTGACGCAGCGTTCACAGGCTAAGGCTATGAGGAAATTGCTTTTCACAACTCCCAGCCGCCTTTGTTTCTCTAACAGGTACCCAATTGGAGCTGGGTAGACTCAGAAACACTCTTAGCTAATGGAACAAATCTCTGGCGTCACAGTGATTCGAAATCGTAACTCTCTGTACGCCAACACAGTGCGCATCCCGCTCGACCTTCAGCTGGGTATTTGGGCTACGGTAAAACATGCGGGAAAAGGCTTATTCTTTTATTTTCTATGTCTCCTCTTTTATTTTCCTTGAGGGAAAATCCCATTGCCATAAAAATTAATATCTAAATATTTATATGCATGAATCAAATATTCCTAAAGTTTCTATTTAAGATCTAGATTTGTTTTAAAAAGTTACACTACAATTAAACTTAAAATATTTTTTTCATAATTCAAATAGTAATAATGAAACTTAAATTGTCAGCATCCAGTTAGATATTCAATAGAAAAATAACTAGGTATCATTGATTGCGTTCATTCAACTGTACTTACTAAATTAATTATGGGCTATAATTTTATAATTCATCTAATCCAAGATGATTTTAGTGTTGTATAAAATAATCTAAAACGAAAATAAAAATATTTACCTATTATCATGATGAACGTACTCAGAAGATTCAATTCAATTTCCATATTTGTGGGTTTTTTAAAACTTTTATTATTAGAAACTTTAAAAAAATGTTTTGCAAATAAAAATATAATTTACTTTTGATACTTTTTAAAATTCGTCAGGAACAGCACAGAGACATAGGTTCCCTTGTTATGATGAAAATTAATTGTAGCACATTTTATTGTACTTAGGCAGGAGATGACATCTGAACAGAAAAAACATATTTTTAGGGCAAATACTTCGATCTGCTGACCTTAGGGTAGACCGAACACAAAATTTGAATCTCCAAAAATGTCTTAGAAATTAATTTTTAACTTCAAGCGTTCTGTAGCACGCGAGGTTTAACTCTGCTCTAGCTGTCAACTATCAACTCTATTTAGATGTCTTTCGCAAATTTTCTTTTTCACTTTTTGAGAACAGTCTGTAAATTTGACTCCAAAGAAAACGCCATTCTGTGAAGTTATCCCACAGGAAATGCTCGAAGAAGTAATTTGGAACGAAACCTATATGTGGTCGATGTATGTGATCTATCCAATGAGAAAGCGACCAGCTGAAATAATTGTTTAAATATCTGAATGACGTCACGTGACTTTCCATTGCTGATTTTAGAAAGTGTTAAAAAAGAATCGATTGTTTTCCATTCAAGTATGTTTCGATAGTATCGAGTATCAAAGACTTGGATTCGGACGATAGGGCTTGGAATCGTAAACGTTCTTCAACCAAGTGCCAATGATCTGTATGCCCTCCCCCCCTCCAACCAAATTTAATGACTATACAATAAAATATTTTCAGTTGATGAGGGTTTAGCGTTGTCTTCAAACAACTCCCTCACTTAATTTTAAAAAATACTGTAATATTTACATAACGGCCTCTATGTTTCGTACGCAATATGCCCAAATCTTTAACACAATAGTTTTCATTATATAAATTAATAAATATATATATATAAATATATATATGTATATATATATATATATATATATATATATATATATATATATATATATATATATATTATAAATATATCTTTTTTCTTTACATTTAGACCGATCTTTCTTTTAGTTTGTTAATTATTTTGGGTTGTGATCCTTTTTGTTACGGTAAAAAATTATTAGGAATACGTCATGATAATAAGTTCACAAAAAAGGAAGAGAAAGCTGCAGTTGCGTAGGAAAATTGTTGTTGGTAGTTTGCTTTTGTATGTAAACTTTTTGCAATAGCCCGAATGTAAGAAATAATATTCTTGAAGAAGAGTATCATGTAAAAGACAGTTATTTAAACATTTACTAAATTTAATTTTGAGCTTGCTGAACTGTATATATATGTAACGGAATGAAAAGGATGATATAAAGTAGACCTTTATAATCTAGCATTAAATTTTGCACTAAACCACATAAAAGAAAAATTATTTTAAAATATTGGGGCAGCACGTCAAATCGTTTCTAAAACGAAACGCGACTGTTCTTTAACCTTGAGAACATTCCTTTATTTTGTTTTTAGAATCGTTTTTTAACTTATATCGATACCACATTTAAGACAGTGTGAACGAGGAACGATTACTATATCTCTTAAATGCACCTGACAAATTTATGTTCCCCACCATGTTTATGTAGAAGTTGTATTGCACCGGACGACGACGATCACTTTAAAAACAACGCAACCTTCACAAGGGGTCGATTAAAATGACAATATAATTTTGAACTGATTCAAATTGCCGTTTGTCAGCTTTTGGTTTCCATTGACTGCATGGATAAGACATAGTTATATCAGTTCAAGACAATGAATAAGACCATTTGACAACAAAATAGCTCCGGGCCTCCTGTTGTTAAATGATAGACTTAAAAATACTGACATTTAAATGCAATGGGGTTGTATATTTCTTTTTTTACCTTTCGGAATGTTGCCGGTGCGCTTCTTTCCATTCGAGAAACTCCTATGTATAGGATTATTGAGTCATACATTCTTTTTTAAATATAGTAAGTAGAAAGTATGCACCACGTTAGCTTTTTGAGAAAGTGGAGCAGCGTTAACAGGCCGCGGCATGCGAAAGGATCGTGTGGTTCGATAGCCAGCCGCTTTTATTTCATCAGAGGTTGACCTAAGTTAGCTATAAGATCTGGGTGGACCCAGGGGCTACGTAAGTCAGGTACCTATTTGATCTGGTTGGACTCACGGACAATTGATGTCAGGTATCCATTAGATCTGGGTAGATTAAAAGACAACTCATATCAGGTACCCATGATATATGCGGGGAAACCCTTAATTCAAGGTAGGAAAAGCCTGCCTTACCCCCTCACCCAAATTCACTTTGCTTTACCCCCACTGCCAATATCTCTTGTGTATACTAAACTTTCTGGAAGCTATTAGGCCGACACCATTATCTCTACCAGGACCACCATCTTCATCGGAAATTGGAATGTCCGCATGATGTATGAGCCTGGTAAAGCTGCAAAAATAGCCGCTCAGAAGAAAAACTATAAGCTCACCATTCTTGGAATCAGCGAAGCAAGATGGACCGGATGGGGCCAGAAGAGATTAGTCTCAGGAGAGAATGTGTTATTTTCGGGACATGAAGAAGACGATTCCCCACATACCCTGGGTGTCGCCATGATGCTATCAAGACCAGCACAAGGAGCACTCATTGGAAGGGAGGTGCATGGACCTAGAATTCTCTTAGCTACCTTTCGGACAAAGAAACGTACCATCAACTTACATGTCATCCAAAGCTATGCACCAACAAATGAAAGCAATGAAGGAGACAAAGAAGAATTCTATAATAGAGCAATGTCCATAGTCCAGGGTCGCCCACGGAGGATCATCGGCATTCTCATGGGAGACTTTAATGCCAAGATTGGCAGTAACAACAGGGTATGAAGAGGTTATGGGACAACAAGGGATAGGCGAGATGAACGACGATGGTGAGAGATTTGCGGACTTATGTGCCACAGCAGACCTGGTCATAGGCGGGAGTATTTTCCAGCACAAGAGAATACATAAAGCTACATGGGTCTCACCGGACATGAGACCGATGAACCAAATAGACCATGTATATATTTGTAAAAAAATTCAGGTGATCTCTCCAAGACGTACGTGCAAAGAGAGGAGCTGATGTTGCCCGAGATCACCACCTTCTTGTAGCCAGGCTAAAACTAAGGCTAAAAAGACATTATATCGAGCAACCAGAATATAGGTCTTGGCATAATACCTCCCTCTTGAAAGACCAAGCCAAAAAGGGAGAGTTCAAGATCTCATTATCCAATAAGTTCTAAGCCCTAAGCGAAATTCTTGAAGACAAGACCACTGAAGGAAAGTGGCAAAGCGCTAAAGAAACAGTCCAGTCAACATGCCAAGAAGTGCTAGGTAACATGAAACGGGCACACAAAATAATTGGTACAGCAGGTATACTGAGTAAAATAGAAGGCATGAAAAGAAAGAAAGCTGAAAGGAACAACAGCCGCACACGAGCGCAGAAAACCAAGTCCCAGAAAGAGTATGCAGATGCAAACAAGGAAGTTAAGAAAAGCATCAAGAGGGACAAGAAAGAATTTGTTGATAAACTTGTTATAAAAGCAAAAGATGCAGCTCACCAGGGGAACATGAGAGAACTGTTTGATATCATTAAGTAATATCTGGGAAATTTAGCATGGCAGAGAGACCAGTGAAGGATAAAAAGGGAAACACCATACCAAGTGAAGAGCAACAGAGAGGGAGATGGAAAGAGCACTTTGAAGAGCTCGTAAACAGGCCAGAACAAATGAACCCACCAAACATCCAACCAGCTGACAATGGCCTGCAAATTGACTGTAATAGTCCCACCAAAAAAGAGATTAGCAGGGCCATTAAACAACTCAGAAATTGAAAGGCTACAGCACCTGATGGCATCACAGCAGAGGCACTGAAGGCGGACTTGGAAACCAGTGTGGAAATGCTACACCCTCTGTTTATAAAAATATGGGAAGCACAGGAAGTTCCTTCAGATTGGAAAGAGGGATAACTTATCAAGATTCCAAAGATGGGAAATTTAAGCTTCTGCTCCAACTACGTGGGATAACCTGCTGTCTATCCCAGGAAAGATTTTCAACCGTGTACTATTTAACATAATGAAGAACTATGTAGATCCTCTGCTGCGGTATCAACAAGCTGGCTTTTGTACCAACGGATCCTGCACTGACCAGATAGCGACACTGCGCATCATTTTGGAGCAGTCACTAGAATGTAACTTGCCTTTCTATGTCAACTTTGTTGACTTTGAAAAACCCTTCGACAGTGTGGACCGGCAAACCCTGTGGAGCTTGCTAAGGCATTACGGGGTGCCACAGAAGATTACTGATATAATCAGAAACACATAAGAAGTGGTAAACTGTCGAGTTGTCCATGGTCAGCAGGTGACAGATGCTTTCCATCTGAAGACTGGTGTGAGACAAGGTTACTTGCTGTCACCCTTCCTGTTCCTGTTAGCCATTGACTGGGTGATGAAAACATCTACACAGCAGAAAAGAAATGGCATCCAATGGACTTTGTGGGATCAAATTGATGATCTTGACTTTGCTGATGATCTTGCCCTCCTTGCACATACCAACAACAGATGCAGGAGAAAACAAACATTGTGGTGGCTACATTTGCTAGCATGGGTCTCAACATACACTAAGGGAAGAGTAAAGTCCTCAAGGTTAATGCCACCAGTACATCACCCATCATGGTTGAAGGAGAAGCCTATGAGGAGGTGGACAGTTTTGTTTACCTTGGCAGCGTGGTAGATAAACAAGGTGGTACGGACGCTGATGTCAAAATAAGGATCGGAAAAGCAAGAGCAGCCTTCCAACAACTCAAGAATGTTTGGGTCTCAACAGCTTAAGCAGCAAGTTAAAAGTAAGGATGTTTAACGCTATGGTGAAACCTGTGCTGCTATATGGAGCCGAGACGTGGAGAACAACGGCCGTAAACCTGACCAGAATCCAGTCCTTTAGCAACAATTGACGGATTCTCAGAATTCAATGGCCGGACAAAATTAGCAACCGGGAACTGTGGCAGCGGAGAAAACAGAAGCCCATTGAGGAAGAGATTCTTCAGAAACGGTGGAGGTGGATTATCATACACTAAGAAAACCTGCTTCTAATACAACAAGGCAAGCCCTAAAATGGAAACCCCAGGGCAAGCGGAAAAGAGGCCGTCCAAAAACATTTGGCGCCGAGAATTGGAGGCAGACATCACGAGAATTGGCCATGAATGGAACATCCTAGAGATGCTGGCCAAGGATAGACATGCCTGGTCGTCTCTCGTAGGTGGCCTATGCCCTTGAAGGAATCACAGACGCCAACGATGATTGGTGGATGCCCCTCATGCACGAGAAGGCTTAACAACAAACATACTAAAATTTGCCTATTCCCCCTCTCCTATATTCTATGTTTGTACTAAACTTTGAACTATCTCCCTCGCTCACATCCACTGTGTGTACTAAACATTGCTTTACCCCTCATATCTCTTTGTGTTTACTAAACTAAGCTTTAACCCCCACAGTCTATGTCTGTACCTAAATATAGTCTCCTATCCCCCACACACTCTGTTTACAGACAATACATCTTAGCTCTCTCACTACCTTTTTTGTAACTACAAATTCATTTGACCCCCACTCTATCTCTGTGTACCAATAGTCTACATATAACAATTGTGGAAGAGGTTACTATTAATAACGGGAGCCTTCGGTGCTTTAGATCGAGATACGAAACTGAAAAAAAATAATTGAAGTATAGGAAGTTATTTCAGAATTTAGGGAGGTGAATTTCGTGTTAACATAATATGGTTGCTGTATGGTTGTTTCATTTTTTTTTGCTTTGTTATTTATTACTTTAAAAAATACAAACGAAAACAGAATATCGCTGGGTCATTATGCTAGTGCAACATCTAAAAAAAATACAAGATGGCTGCTGCCTTTACTTTCTCAAATTTGAGACTTCTTTTAATACGCAGTTTGAAACGACGCTTACCAACTGAGGGGGTTAAGGGTTATTGGGAACCGCACCGGTTGAAACCAGCTCTAATCACGTTTCAGGTTTTCCACCGACTTGACAAATAATAAATAAAACTTCCATGTCTATCGGTTAAAAATTTGTTCTTGATTTTTTATTGATCACCTCTTGGTTAAGCGACTTGAGTAGCTTAACCTTTCAGTCAGTAATTCATATTATAGCGTTCACCAAGCAGTCCCTGTTATAGACAAATTTACGTATTAAGCAATCGTAGCTCTCTTGAAAATTTAGGAAAGAGAGTTTTTAATTTTTTGTTCATGTAATTCTTTTTTTACCACACGATTAGTGATCACGCATTGTACTTTGCCTTGAGTCGTGGTCCTGCCATTGATACATATGCAATTTAAATTGTGTTCAATTGAATAGATTTGAAAAGACCTTTTGAAATGCAAAATGACTTTGATTTGAAAATACTAACAGGAAAATATTGGAATTAGTGTTTATTATTGTTCCCTTGGTCAGTGCTCTTGTTCGTTCTCATTTTGATTATTTTAATACTTTTATTTCAGGTTTGTCAAGCAAAGCATCGAAAAATTACAAAAAGTTAAAGTATGTCCTCCAGGCGAAAAACACAACTATGTCACACCGACATTAACTTCATAGGCTCCCTGTCCAAGCAAGCATTGATTACAAACTGCCCGTTCTCTGTCAGATATTTTTTAGCAAGTCATGCTCTTCTTCTATTACTTAACTTCTCTGTGTCTACTCACTCACTCGTCAACTACTCTCTTCTGCAGACACACGCATTCTCTCTGTTCCTAAGACATTTGGCGAAAGGTCTTTCTCTTTTTTCAGATTAAAATTAAAACGAATTCTCGATCATTACTTAATGGTAGCATTCCTATCACTAAGGCCTTCAAAACTGAGCATAAAACATACATTTTCAAACTTTGTTTACCACATTAACAATCAAACATTTCTCTGACTGATGACCTACATGTGGAAGAAGATCAGAAGCCCCGAGCCTAATGTCCATCATGGGCTTTCCTGGAAGACCCCACAGATATCTGGCCCCCTCCCCCAAGGAGACGTAACAGCTGCTGGGAACCCCCCCCCCGGAGGAGCGGTCGCTTCTGAAGCAGCCAACTGGAAATACAGGACAGACAGTTGAAGATGCCTCCCACTATATTGACCTCACAAGGAGGTGTGGAATTTCATTACTACGACCCGCTACCCCTTTGGTGCCACCCCGGCAAAGCACACGAGTCTCAATGGTTAGGACCGCCGCTAAAAGGAGGATCATCAATGACCTACCTATTGGGTGCAACCCCCACTGGAAGATTTCCCCAAAGCTGGCGTCCGCTGCGTTCTTCGCGGTTCCTTTTGCTAATCCGTACTGGCGCTCCTGGCACTTAACTGGCACCTCTCAATGGCGTTCCTAGACTGATAAACATAGCTTATGTGCACCGTTATTACATTATGTGTTTTGTTTAATCCGGATATGAATGTTTTAAATTAAAAGCATTAATAATTATATGTGCAAATATTTTTCTGTAAGGTTCGTGTGCGCCAAGCTGATAGCTGTTGTACCACTCAATATAACATATGGAATTATTCTTGTTATTATAAAAAAAACTTGAAAAGATAACTGCATAAATAAATATAAGGTTATGGAATTTTCAGCAACAGTTCACAGGGTATTTGTTGCAATATGACGAAAAAAGTGCGGTTGGGGGGGGAGGGGGTGCAGACAGAAAATCCGCTAGAAATTGGCTAGTTCAACGTATTTGTTACTTCAAAAATTGCTGTGGAATCTAAAGAATTAAGTAAACTAGTTGTTCTAAAGTAAATAAATTTAAAAAAATAATAAAATCAAAAACGATTTTAACAAATAATTGATGCAAGCAAAATACCCGCGCTTTGCAGCGGAGAAGTAGGATTAAGTTTGCGTGCGAATAACACTATGTAACAAATTTTCACTTTTGTTATATTCCTGGGTTGAAAGTGTGTTTTCCTAGCCCATTAGGTCTAGAACAGAAATGAAATCGCTGTTATTCCAGAAAAACTTTGCTTCTGTGACCGGGACAATGAAATTTGGAAAATCGCGTGTTTTCTAGAAAATTCTCGATTTGCTTTCAATGTCGAGCTTGCTACCTGAACAACTGCTAGATTTGTCCAGATGTTTCTACAATTCTCCTGAACACTTTAGAACGTTCAAGAAAATTCCAGAACTTTCGAGAAACTCTCAGAACGTTCTTGAACGTTCCAAAAGTAGCTGTACAAGTATAAAAGCACAGGTGTCTCGAACCAAGATTCCAATTCGTGTTATTGCAGACTGAAAAGATAACGATTCATAGTTGAATAGAAGTTATTTATTTGATATGGCATCAGGTTGTTTGCATCCAGCTGATTCATTCTGCCACGTGTGTGGACAATTCATAAAGACAAGAGTGAAAAAGTATTCAGTGGAAGCAAGTCGTATAATGTGCGAGGCCTACAAGGCATACTTTGGCGTGCCGGTCAGGGAGCAAGACAAATCTTGGGCACCGCATTTCAAATGCGAATATTGCAAGAAAACACTGGAAGGTAAACTGAACAGTTGCTTCTCGCTTAGATGTGTTTTAATAAAGTTTTAAATTTATTATTAACTGCCAGTTCCGACTCCTCCTAGGCAGCATCGCCATCTTCAGGAGACAGCAGCAAGTCAGATAGCGAGGCAGATACTGGAGATATGGACAACGATTCGCAGAAGAAGTTGGAGATAGAAAGCCCTACTTCCCTAACCAGAAAAACATGAACGATTTAATTTGGGACCTCGGGCTTACGAAATCGAATACTGAGCTTCTGATATCCAGGCTCAAACAGTGAAACTTGGTTGATGATAGCGTACAAGTCATGGATCAGAGGAAGTGGTATCAAAGATGTTCCAATTTCTTCAGTCAGCGTGATGGGCTGTGCTTCCGCAACGATGTTGCTGGTCTATTCCAGGCTATAGGTATCGCATGTAATCCTATTGAATGGCGCCTATTCATAGACAGTTCATCCGGAGCCTCAAAGCCATGTTGCTTCACAATGGAAACAACTACCCATCTCTCCCGATGGCCCACTTTGTGCATCGCAAAGAGGACTACACCAGTGTCAAAATGTTGCTGAGTGCATTAAAGTCTGACGACTACGAATGGAAGGTCATCGGTAATTTCAAAATAGTATCGTTACTCATGGGTATTCAAGGAGGTTTCACGAAATTTCTGAAAACTATGTGAAGTTGGTGCAGATTCTCATAAAGAATTACGCCAAAATGTGATGCAGAATGTCTATGAAAGTAAACATGGGCGCTTATTCAGAGGATCGGGCGAGAGCTTTCATTAAGATACATTGGACTTTGATCGTCGTTACCAAGGACAGTATAACGAAAACATGATGGGGGACTACATTTGGGGGCTACTTCGAGAGAGTGATTCACAGTACAATCGTAAATCTAGAAAATCTACACATTTCTGAACCTTGTTGAGTGGTTTCCGACTGTGTTTGTCTATTCCTTGTGCAATTTTTGTTTTTACCTGATCATAATGACGAAAATGAAAAAAATCTTTATATTTTCACCAAAACAAAAACGAGTTTTCTTCGTGCTGTTGTCGTGTAAGCAAAGTTTGTGCTTAATGAAGTCATTTTTTTCACATACTTTAGACATAAGCAATTGAAATTTAACACTTAGAAGCCAGGAACAAAAATTGTGTTACATAGTGTAATCGGCATCCTTCCGTCTCGCGAAACGATGGTGTATCACCGTTGGGTTGGGTTGCATTTCCTCGTTTGAGTTTTAGTCTTTACCGCAGCGTTTACACACGAGTTATGTGCTTCCAGATATTTTGGCCTTTCTCGTAGCTCTTCTGTCTGTAGCCTCCCCCATCCTTCACTCCTCGGTTACTATGACGCCCTCTTTCACAACTGTGCGCCAAGTAGATCGATCTAATGCCTTACACTCCCAGTCACTTGTGCGTATTCTGGCTGCGTTCATGTCCCTTTTGCACTTAGGCACTATTAGGTACTTTGTCTTGCCCTTTAATACCAAAGAGGCGACGCAGGCATCTCAAGTTGAAGCTATTACGATTGCGCTCTTGTGATGTATAAGTGCTTCATGTCTCGCCCCCGTACAGCAGCGTACTGATGACGCAGGCTCGATAGACACACAGTTTGGTTTTCTCCGTTAGATTGGTCTTTTTCCAGACCTATTTATTTAATTTAGCCATTCTGGCAGCTGCCTTGCCAGTTCTACTGTTTATTTTCTCTTCAATGTACAGTGTATTGAAGACCTTGGTCCCCAAGTAGGTGAAGCTGTCCACAAACCTCCAAATTTCGATTGTCGATATTGATGGTATGAGGAGGTCGTGTGTCTTGGCCATGATTTTTGTCTTTTTCAAGCTGATTTGCAGATCAAAGTCTTTGCAGGCGTTAGAGAAATTTGACACGAGTTGTTGAAAATCAGTATATGTGTGTGCTGTTAGTGCCGCATCATCCACAAAGAGAAGCTCATGTATTAGGACACCCGTCGTTTTGGTCTTTGCTCGGAGGCAGGCAGTGTTGAAAAGTCCTCCATCTGCTCTGGTCTAACCAGATTCCATCACTGATATCCATGAATGCTTATGGAAGCAGTACAGAGAAAATATTGTGAACAGTGTTTGTGAGAGTACACAAGCTTGTTTAACTCCCCAGCTGACTGGAAAGGGTTCTGATGTAGCTCTATTGAACTGCACTGTGCCCAGTATATTTTCATGGAACTGTCTGATGATGGGGAGTAAGTGTCGGGGCCAGCCGCTTTTTCCAGGATTTGGAATAACACTTTGCGACTGACTAAATCAAAGGCTTTCGTAAGGTCCACAAAGGCAATGTATAGTGCCATCTGCAGCTCTCTTCATTTTTTTGGAGCTGCCATAATTAGAACACCATGTCTATAGTAGACCGATTAGCCCGGAAACCGCACTGAGATTCTGGATTGACACCGGAGGCTAAACTCTAAAACGTGTTATTATGACACGGGCAAAGACCTTTCCTACAAAACTAAGGAGTGAGGTGCCGCAATAGTTATAGCAGTCCCTTCTATCGCTCTTATTTTATATAGTTTCACTATATTTGCATCCTTTAGGTCTTGGGTGATGTAGCCCTGTTCCCAGCAGAGGGATAGAAGCTCGAGTGAAGGTAGGAGTAAAGCTGTCTTGCCACTCTTTAGAGCTTCTGTTGGTATGTCATCATTCCCAGGGGTTTTCCACAAGCTAGGCATTTAATTGCTTTTCTCAGCTCTTCCTGTGTGGGAACGACATCAAGTTCTTCAATGAGTGGCATATCGTGGATGTCATCTAGAGCGGTGCTGGAGACTGTTGTAACTGTTGAATACAGTTCCAGATAATGCTCAACCCACCGTTTTAGCTGTACTGCCTAGTCTTCGATAATTTCTACACTTTTGGACTTTAGGGGGGGGTAACTTTGGACCTCAAAGGGCCAGTTGCTTTTTTGATATTTTAGTACATGGCTTTGGCATTGCCCATTTCTGCAGCTGACTGTACGCTTGAGCAGAGGTCAAGCAAGTAGCTATTGGCACATTGACGTGCAACTTTTTGGCATGCGAGTTGGCTGTTTTTAAGGCTGTCGGGTGTAGGCTTTTCCTTGTAGGCAATAAGAGCTTTCCTTTTGGCTTCAGTTGCATTTTTCATCTCGTCCCAATGATCATCAAACCCTTCAGTGTTTTTTTTGTGAGATTGTTTGCCAATGGCATTTAATGCTAATGTATATATCGGGTCTCTGAGAAGCGTCCATTTGGAGTCGATGGTGACGCATGGGGACGTCTTTGAGAGACCTTCCTTCACTTTGTAAGTGAACAGCTTTGTTTTCACAGGGTCTTTCATGCAGAAGGTGTTGATGCGTGGACATCCCTTGGATTTCTGGACGCCTGGTTATGATGAGGTCCAGCTGGTGCCATTTGCACGATCGAGGCTGTCTCCAAGACACTTGGTGTATATCCTTGCAGTGAAGAAAGTGTTAGTCACACACAAGCCTCATGAGCAGCACAGTTCCAGAAGCCTCTGTCCATTCCCATTTATCTTTCCTCTTCGAAGGAGACCAAGGCATGTGGGCCTGGCATCCTGGTTGCTCCCCACTTTAGCATTGAAATCTCCTAGGAGATAGATTGCCTAGTCTTTGTGATTCTGGCTTTTGCCTGGTCTAAAGCTCTATAGATTTGGTACTCCTCTATCGGGGTTGAACAGAGTTGGGGCATACACACTAAGAATGATTGCTTGCCCCGAAGCTGTCCTGAGTCTTAGAGTGATGATTATCTCCACACCTGATGACGGGTGTTCAATGGATGGTAGAAGGGTGTTCTTAACTGCAAAACCCACACCACGCTGTCTAGGTTCGTTTGTAGGTCTGCCTTACCAGAAGAAGGTGTAATTTGCCTCTTTTAGTGAGCGGCTGTATGGGAGCCTGGTCTCCTAAAGGCATGCGATGTTATTCCTTAGTCTCTTGATTTCTCTATCAATTATTCCTGTCTTTCGTGTATGGTTTATTGATTGCAGGTCATCAGTGAAGCCAGGACACATAGTCCTCACGTTCCAGCTAGCAATTCGAAGAGCTGGGATCTTCTTTTCATTTTTTTTGTATTTCTTGGTGCAGGGCTTTATGGCCCAATTGTTGAGTGGTACTCTAATCGCCAGGCACCTAGTGGAAAAGGCAGGCCATGATGCGCTCTGTGTCTGCGCTCTTATGTCAGCGCTCTTATCATGGCCCTTTTATGTCGGCGCTCTTTTGTCGTGTGCGATATTGATAGGTCGCCAATGGTTGCAAGCTGATTTACTTCTATTTCCTTGTGTTTTTCCTATTTAGTTTTTTTGTTTATAAATTTCATTGATATCTCATCAACGACGGGATTCCAAAATGTCTTCTTGTGACGTTACCCTTATTATTACAAGAGTGTTACTTGTATAAAAAACAGCTATAAAGTAAGTTTAAATTATTTAAATTATCTGCATTTAAAGCCAAACTGGAGTTTAAAATACCAATCTAAAAATGCCAATCTAAAATACCTGTATAAACCATCAACGCAGCCCCAAAAATAGTTTATGCATACAAAAACATTATGAGAACGTACTCAGTAACTTTCTAAAGTTTCAAAGCGATTGGATGATTACAATAATATATAAAGGGCTGCGGAAATTATTGATTAATTAATCTATTAATGGTTAAAAATGTTAATCGATTAAAATTTATGTTATCAAATCAGTGCCGTAGCTAGGGTCATCTGCACCCTGGGACATGACACAAATAAATTAGAATATAAATATTATAAATATTTTCTTATAATTTATTAATAATTTATATTTTTTGTTACTGACATACTTTTACCACATATTATTATTATTTATTTAGACATGTCTCATCATCATCAGTCCCGTGACCGTTGCAGTCGTTGGGGGGAGCGCATGGACACATCAACAGATAACGATCTCCAGATATGCCTATTTTGAGCGGCGGCCAATAATTCATGCAATTTCATTCCAGTCCATACCTTTATGTTGTCCAGCCAGCTTTTCCGTTGTCAACTTCTTCTCCGGCCCTCTTCTACAGTGCCTTGAAGGATAATTTTTGTCAGGGTATCATGTCGCAGTACATGACCGAGCCATGTCATCTCGCGTCTCTTAATTGTTGTTATGATGGTTTCTTGATGACCCGCAATAGAGTTTATTCTGTCCCAGACATATTCATTGGTCTTATGTTCTAAATAGGAGATCTGGAGAATTTTCCTCATCCATTTGTTTTCAAATGCCTGCAGCTTGCTTTCAGTGGCTGCCATTAGTGTCCAGGTGTCACATCCATAAAGGACAATGGTTTTAACGAGAGCTCTGTAAAGCCTGAGCTTTGTTGTCAGGCTGATGTTTTTGCTGTTCCATGTTTCGGTCAACTTTGTCATTGCGGCCTTTGCCGACCCAATTCTAGCTCGAATTTCAGCTTCACATGTAACATCTCTGGATATAATTGCTCCTAGATATTTAAAGTTATGTACATCCTCCAGCTTTTGTTGGTTCATTACGATGTTGGCCATTTCCGACATACTGGCATATGAGGAATTAACCAATATATTGCTTTTCTTGGAGCTAATTTCCATCCCACATGCACCTGATCTGTCTGCAAGTTTGTCAGGTAGCTCCTGTAGTTCTTTAGTGCTACCAGCCAAAAGATCTATATCATCAGAAAATCTTAGGTTGCATAAGGGTCTTCCGCCTATAGAGATGGATGTGTTGTGATCCTTGAGAGTTTCTTGCATGATTTTTTCAAGAAAGATATTGAACAGGACAGGGTGAGAGAATGCAGCCCTGGTGGACTCCGATCGTCGTTTTGAAGAAGTCCCCAACGCAGACTTTAAATAAAACTGCACTGCTTGCCTGATTGTAGAGTTCTTCGATCACATTTACCAGCCCTTCTTCATGTTTATAAACATCTCATCACTTGCCAAAGTCCCTCGTGCCAAACTCGGTCAAAGGCTTTCTTGAAGTCTATGAAGTTGTGATAGAGTTTCGCGTTTGTGCTGTAGATGTTTTTCTATGAGCAATTGACAGTTGAAGATATGCTCGATTGTGCTTCTGCCTGGTCTGAAACCTGCCTGTTCTTCTGCCAGTAATTCCTCGGATATTGGCTTTAGCCGGCCTAGGATAATTTTGTAGCATTACTTAGCTAGGGTGGCTGATAAGGCTGATTGTTCTATAATTCTGGCATTGTTTCGTATTGCCTTTCTTAGGTAATGGTATGATTAGCGACTGCGTCCAATCTTTGGGCCATATCTTATTTTCAAATATTTTCTGGACAGAGTTTTGTAAGGGATTTCGTTACCTCTGCTCCTCCATGTTTCAGCAATTCAGCAGGGATGTTGTCAACTCCAGGGGACTTCCCCCTTTTAAGTTCCGTACTGTCTCTTCAACTTCGCTCAGCAGCACTGGTGGATCATTCATCTCTCTGTTCTGTTGCTTCAGTAGTATGTTGCTATCTGGATTGATTTTACAACTGTACAGTTCGGTGCAATATTCGGTCCATCGTCGTAGTACCGTCCCATGTTATCAGTAAGGAGCTGGCCTTTACTGCCTTCAATTATCGAAAGCTGTCACCTGGTGCGTTTTTAGTAAAATTTCTTAAAGTCTCATACGATTTCTTAGTATTACTGGCTGCTATGTTATCTCCCACTGTGCGGCACTGATTATCTATCCATTCTTCTTTTGCCTGCCTCATCTCCTTCCTGATATTTGTATTAATCAACCTGTATTTGTCTGCTGTATACTGATTATAATTTTTGTTTTTCCTTAACATTCTTCTTTCATCATATAAACCAAGAATCTTGTTGGTGACCCAATGCTGTTTCTTGTTTCGTTGCCTACATATGACTTCTTCTGCTGTTGAAGTTAGAATTTCCTTAAAGTTATTAGCCAAGGCTTCCACATCTTGGTCGATAGTGGCCAATGCTGCAAATTTGATAACAACCTTGGCCTGGAATATCTCCGTAATTTCTGGGTCTTTTAGTTTGTCCAGATCAAAAGGAATGCGCATATTTCTTTTTCCTCTATTTAACTTCAGTTTCAGCTTGAGCCTAGTTAGGACAAGATTATGGTCACTTCCTATATCTGCACCACGGAAAGACCTTGTTTGTTCTTTATGGATACTAGATTTGAAACGCCTCGGCACAAGAATGTAATCAATTTGGTTCTTCATTAAGCATCCAGGTGATTGCCAGGTGATGGTTCTTGATTGCTTGTGTGGATGCAGGGTGTTAGCGAGGGTCAAACAATGACTTTGTGCGAATTCGAGTAATCTCATTGCTCTATCATTTGTTTCACCACAGCCGAATTTTCCAACTGTACCCGGCCATTGTAGGTACGCGTCAGAGCCAACATTTGCATTCCAATCGCCCATTATTATTATAATGTCTTTTCTTGGTGTTCTCTTGATGACTCGTTCTATTTCCTCATATAATTTCTCCAAAAGGTCATCGCTGTGATCGGAAGTTGGAGCGTACACCTGTATGATCGTGACATTATGGGATCTGGGACATATTCTTATGCTTATCAGTCGATTTCAATTTGGTGTGCAGCTAATGACTGATGCAGATATTTCCTTTATGACAAGGAACACTACGTCATATTGATGTTTGGAGTCATCACCACTGAACCAAATATTATGTCCCTCCTTTGTTGATGTTTCACCAAACCCTGTCCAACGGACTTCAGAAAGTCTTATGATGTCCCAACT
Source organism: Ampullaceana balthica (assembly GCA_944989445.1). Taxonomy (NCBI): domain Eukaryota; kingdom Metazoa; phylum Mollusca; class Gastropoda; family Lymnaeidae; genus Ampullaceana; species Ampullaceana balthica. Next base: position 792,186 of record CALYLW010000131.1, on the reverse strand, counting down.
GTACCGTTGCAATTCATGCGTTAGTTCTTTTACTTGTCCACACTGATACAGGGTTCTTACGTTCCAAGTGCCTCTATTTATCCCTTCCTTGAGAAGCCTAATTGGGTCGGTTCCAGAGTTATAATTAACGTCCCCATTCTGGTGAGTTTCAGTGAAGTGCATGGTTGTTAATCCGATCCTCGACTGGTCCAGCAAGGATAACTTTATATGTTGTGTTTTCATGTTTCCTTTCTGTGGGCTCATAGACTTGATGGCGCCCAGGTTCTCTCCAAGTCGTTGATTTTTTTTATCAGGGTTTACTCCCCAAGCCTTTCTCGAGAGTGAGTATGACTGCACGGCAGCGGAGGTTTGTAAACAGAGTTTTCATTCTCTTATATGAGCAGTATTACATGGTTAATGATGTTCAACTTTCTGACGCACATGGTTTTATAGCGCAAGTGGTCCGATTATGATGTATAAGAAAGCTTATAGCTAAATATAAGGCTAATATATACTTGCATGAGTCGATAAACCTTAGATGACAACATTGTCCATGTATTTGGATGAAGATTTCATTTTATCGTTCAAAATTTCAACAAAAACTTGACTTAAGTTTGATGTTTTTTTTTAGAAATCCGCCCTCTTGACCGGAACCGAAAATCGAAATATTATAAAATAACAATCTATATATAATGAACTAGTATAATAATAAAAGGCAGTTGTCTGTGTGGGCCTCGATAGCCGATTGGTCCCTCAAACTCTTATAGCCAATCTCCTACAACGGAGAAAAATTAAATATCATTTCCATATTGAACAAATTTACGCGGACGTTCAAAACGAGTTATTATTAGTGCAGTATTTTTTCAAAGACTTTATTTTGAGTGGTGCGCGTTGGGATTTGTAGTCGAAAACGTTGTTTTTACGGGTTATTTATTATAACTATAATGTATAGTATTTTTGACGTGATATTTGTGGAGCACCAAAATTTAATCTTGCAAACGTATTTTGGATACATTTGTTTACATCAAAATAAAATTAAATAATTAGTTTTAAAACTCATTTTGGCGCCCCCAAACGTTGCGCCCGGGGACATATGCCCCCCTGCCCCACCCTAGCTACGCCACTGTATCCAATGAAATTCAATGAAATTATAAGAAAATATTTGTAATATTTATATTCTAATTTATTAATAATTTATATTTTGTGTTACTTACATACTTTTACCACATATTAGTATTATTTATTTAGACGTGTATACGTAAACAAAAAGGTTTTTGTTCCTTATTTCTTTCATAGCAGAATCAATTTGCTGTGTTACGTCACAATATTTGGGAGCCATGGAATTATCGCGACTTAACCGATTTCACAAAATAATGAATTGCTACATATCGTTATCTATGTGTTATAAAATATAATTAATCGAAAATAATCGATTCATCGATTAAATCCCCCCCCCCGATTTATAGAAATTTATTTTTTTTAAATTAGTCCCAGACCTAATTATATATGATGATAATATAATAATGTTCAAATATTTTCAATTATTAGATTAGAGCTTAATTACTGTTTTATTAAGATTAAACACATACAGTATTGTTTTTAATTATAACTGACTTTGTTAAGTCAACAACAAGATAAATAAAAGTTTTTATTATATTCAGGTATAGTGGAGCAGAAATGGAAGGTCTGCTTATTTCAAAGTGGTGGTTCTTTGACAGAATAGATAAAACCTGCCATCTGTGCATCTTGTACTGTGGCTTAGGCAAAAAAATTCTAAATAACCTGGTAAGTATATAATATAATTCAATAACAATACTTTGATCTCTAATATATGGTTAATGTTTAACATGATAAATTTGCTGGGTCCTAATATCATTGTGAGTGTATAATATCCCTTTAAAGTCAGTAAATAAATTGAGGGGTCAAGGATAGTTTAAGTGAGTCAGCAAAGAAAGAGTGAAGAATAACTTTAAAAAATGTGTACATTTTCAAATATTTTGAAATTTTTAGCAACATGTCCTTTAGAAATCCTTTATATTAACTCGTGGTGTCTGGTTGATTGTTTGCTTCCTTGTCAAAAAACTTTGGATCGATTTTTAACCCACTTTCTAGTAAGCTAGCGAGCTGAACTTTTGCAGGCAGACTTGTGCCATGATAAAAACGATGTATCAAAATTTCAGATCGATCGCATGTACTTTAATCAAATTATTGAATTTTTACTTTATTTTATTTATCTCTATGTGTCATGTTAAATTTTTGAGCTAGAGTGTCGCGGTGCGTATTTTATTGAACGACCTTTTATTAATACTTTCCTGTTGCACGATTTGGGGCGTATTATAGCGACAATACTTTTTATAAACATATTCCCGACCGGTGCGCAATATATTAAACACGTTTTACGAGACATAAATAAAATTTTGTATTTTTGGATTGTCTTTCGTTGCGTATTATAATGAACATTCTTTTAGTTATGTCTCGTACATAAAGGATTTATAGTCATAAACTTGTTTTGTTACGGGTTTTTATTAAATCATTTATTAACTCGTGGTGTCTGTTTGAGCCCTTGCTTGCTTGCTTGTCGAAAAAACTTTGGATCGATTTTAATCCACTTCCTCGTAAGCTAGCGAGCTGAAATTTTGCAGACAGTTTCATGCTGATAATACAAATTAGGTATTAAAATTTCAGATCGATCGCATTTACTGTAATTAAATTATTGAATTTTTAGAATATTTTTTTTTATCTCTATGTATCATGTTATTTTTTTTAGATAGAGTGTCGCGGTGCGTATTATATTGAACAACCTTTCTGTTGCACAATAAGGTGCGTATTCTATTGACAAAACTTTTTATAAACATGATCCTGATCGGTGCGCATTATATTAAACATGTTTTACGACACATAACTACAATTTTGTATCTTTGGATGGTCTTGCGTGCGTATTATTTTGAACATTCTTTTAGTTACGTCTCGTACATAAAGGATTTATAGTCAAAAACTTGGTTTTGTACGTTTTTTTAAAAATTTAGTATTTTAAGGATAGTTAAAATATGCAATTTTGTTTTTCAGAAAGAAAATACTACATCCAATAGAACTGTCTTTCATTAAGATGTTGACAGCTTGTTTGAATCCTATTCGATTCCAAGTCACTCTACTAAGTTATTGGAGCAAGATATTTAAAAAAAAATTAATTATGAATAATGAAAAACAATCCCCATTACTATTCTTGCTAATTTACATAAATGTATTTAATTTCATTTTTTTCCTCTTTCTGTTATTACATAGAGACTTTAGGGACTTAAATATGTTTTAGCTACAATGCTACCATAAGACTCGTAAAATAAATAAAGTATTTTGAAAATAATAAAATATCACCAGATCATTTCAGTAGTTATCATGATTAGAAACTAGTTACCAACCATCTGGAATTTATATCAATACATGTTTAATCGGATTGTAAATATTTAAAAACAAACACCAGGATCAAGTATATATGATTCTGCGATTAAATAGTAAAATCTGTTATTCTCTATGCCTATATGAATATGCCATTTTACAGATCAGAGAAATTTTGAATTTTACATTACTGATTATCTTTGATTTCTTTATGTCTTAAAATAGTATAACAAGAATATTTAACTGTTAAGCTCAACCGAAAATAAGTTACTGTTTTAAACGTGGTTCTATCAAATGGCTGTATGTTGTGGAACATTAGTTCCCTGCCTAAAAAAAAATAAATTACAAGCCATCACTGCTAGACTGATATTGCCAAGTTGAAAAATTTAGATTGAAAGGCTTCATTAGTAAAATAGAGGAATGCTCTATATAACATTTTTTAATGAAAATTATTAGACCAAATAAAAGATGAATATCTAATAAATAAGCGTATTAATAAATCTAAACAATTTGCAAGGGAAACATGTAATCAATAATCAAAATTATTGTATTTAAATGAAACTAAAATAAATCTTTAAATACGAGTTATTATTAAATAATCTGTTGATGTTAATTTTTGTTGAAAGATTTGTAAGTTTCTAATTCTTTATTTTGTTTATACAAGTTATAAGTAATAATTAAATTTACACATTACTTGTTTCATTCAATTCTACATACATTTTGAATATGGTCAGCCGCAAGGGTTTGCTACGTATACTTAAAAAAATAGGATGTCCGCCGCGGCTTCTCTCCATCATCGAGTCCTTCCACACCAATATGCACAGCACAGTGCTCTTCGATGGTGCCACCTCAGAACCCTTCCCAGTTCGTAGTGGAGTCAAACAGGTCTGCGTACTTGCTCCAACACTCTTTGACATCTTTTTCTCGATGCTATTGCCACATGCTTTCGAGGTCTGCTCCGAGGGTGTGAACATTCATACCAGGACGGAGAGAAAGGGGAGGGAGGGCAGAGGAGCAGGAGTACACGCCATCGTCCCATGAGAACGGACGGTTGCCATATCATATCATAGCATATATAACTATTATTTGAATATGTTTAGCCGCAATATATATTCATTATATATATAAATATTCATACTAACCGAATTCGAGCATCTAGACACAATTTCAGTTGTAAAATGTATTCAAAAATAAAGTTATGGTTTTTAATGTGGCTTCCATTAAAATTTTGACAATAAATTAATTTGAATAATCTTGTTTCTATATATAAGTGTAAAAGTGTTTTGGACTTGAAAAAATGTAAGAAAGTGAAAGCTACTGAGTGCAATATTTCATAAAAGTATATATATGTTTTCATTTTAGGTTTTGGCTTTAAGCAATAAATTTTGACAATCTTCCATTTTCGAAAATTTAAAAAGAAAAAAATATTTACTTAATATCCTGCATTTTTTTTTCAAATAAAATAATATTGTTTAATAATTTAATAATTTTTATTTATAAATAAGCTCAATACATCTTATGATTAAATTTTAATGTCTGTTATGTATTTATGTCATATAATTTATTTATCTATATACGAGGGGCAAGTACCCGGCTTCTCCAGGGTTTAAAATGAGGTTTTCTGTAGAAGCGTACAAAACTGTATATTTGCATGCAATAAAATGGTACATTTAACAGTGTATGTGCTGCATGGCTTAATGTCAACGATGTCAGCATCCTCATCTCTCACAATAACAGTTTTGAGATCTTCAAATGATATAGGTCCTCAAACATGGTGCAACGGGAGGCGCATGTGGGATGCTTCTCTGTTGAGAGGATGCACAGTGTACACTCTTCCCAAGGCATTGTCTGTCACATATCCCGGGTATGTCTGCAAGAGGTACACCTTTTTTTCGGAATTGCCAGACCTTTTGACTGGCATCCCAGCGAAAATGTCTAGGCACTTCAGAAAACAGCAAAGTTTTTGCAAGAGGATCTGTTTTGCAGAGATAAAAAAGGCTGTTAATGTAGTCTTTGGTGGAGTGTCAGTCAAATGTGCTGTTGGCTGTCCTGGTTTATAGTATACTCTTTGGCCTCCTTCAAGATGTACTGCCAAGTGAACAGCTGTTGGATACCTTTGATGGATGGGAAAGTTGAGGAGGCGCCACACTGCCTCACTGCTACTAATGTATCGTCCTTGTTGATAATTGGTAACCTCATCAAGCCTGTTCGGCATTTCATTTGCAACAGCAAACATGGCTGCATCACTTCCCTTGGTAACGTACTTGCAAATGTACTTGATGCTTTTGACTGAGTTGCAGTACTCCACATTTATGTGTGCTTTGAAGATTCTGCAGAGTAATGGAGAATAGGGTACAACCCAAGAGTTGTCAACATCCTCCTGAATTCCAGATTCTGATGCTCTACCAGGGGCAACATGGCCACCATCACCTGGTTTTCGGCGGCGGTACAGGTGATATCCATCATCTCCTGTCTGTGTCTCTTGCAACATTTGCCTGGGAAACCCCTTACTCCACTTGTCATCAACCATGCATGGTGCCTTGCGATTCCTATTGCAGAAAGGGCCATGAATCATGTTTTTTGTGACAACATCGTACAGAATAGGATCTTCTTCTTTGTCTGGGATTTCTGCACTTATAATGCTTTCTACTTGGTCTGGGCGAATTTTTGTCTGCAACCAAACCAAAAGATTCTTGTGTTGCAGTCCTCGCTTTTGCCACTCAATGGAATACACGAAACAGGCTACCTCTCCAAACACTTGGACATCCTTGATGACATGCATCATTTTCTTAACTTTTTGTTGAAACACCCTGGGAACCAAGTAAACACGATCTGCTGCAACTTGTCCTGGAAGCAATTCAACTGTTATCTCTGGTCAGCTTGGGTTGCAGGTGAAAGTGATGAAGAGATCAGGTGTGCCTCTATGACGCACATAGGTCATTCCATCCTGTGCATATTCATGCATATAACGGGACCCTCCACTGAAGGATGAAGGCAGCACCACTAATTTGCCAAGATTTTCAGAAGTCACATTGCTGTCATTCCTTACTGCCTCTAATAGTACACTATAGTCCTCAGCTCTAAGTTTTGTTTGGTTTAGTCTGATGAAACGCAATCTCTCATTCTCAACCTTAGCATACATATCCACTATGTATTGCTGGAAAAGGCGTAGGCATCTGAGGAGTGTATTAAATTCGTTGACACTTTGCATCATGCGATATGCATAGTAGTCATTGCTTGTTGGCTTGTTTACATCTTTTATGTTCAAATCATAGCCCTCTTCTCCTCTAACAAATAGCAGAGGGTACTGAAGTGGATCATATGACATGTGAGTGTCTTGAATCCTTTGAAGTGGCATTTGTGAACTTCTTGAAAGCAGCACAATGTCCCTACGATCACCTAGCTCTAGAGCAATCATGATGGCCACTTCACTAACAGATGGTGCATTTAATCTGCTTTTGTGTTCCTTTAATGGTGCTTTGCCAGAAATTTTGATTTTGTAGTCCACTTGAGTGTTCTTTGCAGTTTGAGGACAATGTTGCTGTCAACAGGACTGTCCAGCAAATCCAGTCGTCTTTGCACTTGCTCATCTTCTCCCATGAAGTAAATCTGTAGATATTTGCTGTCTACAGCATTGACTGGATGAAGAGGTCCAGCATGGTGGTACACTTTGCCTTGGATCTTGAATGTTGGTGTCCACCCACGACAACATTAGACTTGAAGGAAGTCATGGCAAACATATTATTGAATAGTCTAATATGTTTCATCAAGTCCTTTGATTGTGCAGTTTCACCATTCAACAGACTGCACAATGGTTCTGGTAGCTTTAGAATTGGTGGTAGTTTGATTTTACCACTGGGGCAGCACATGCCTGGAGTTTCTCCTTTCCACTTAAGTACACTACACTTTAGGCAAACATTTGCCATTCTGCCAATGTCAAGAAGATTGTTGCTTTCATAGTCATATGATGGGTTGTACATGAAACCATCATGCATGTGGGCTTTCCATTTCAAAGTGATGGCAACATTTCTCTGTTTTCTTAAGCCAAGAAGACGTGCCACATGCTGAATAAGTGTTTGAGCTGCTCTGACAACTCTGGCGGACCTGATCTTCTTTGATACGTGATTGCCTTTGCTCAGCTGTTTCAGCTGCTCTGGCATCTCTAAGGCGGACCTGATCTTCCTGGAAACGTGATTGCCTTTGCTCAGGTCTTTTAGCTGCTCTGGAAACTGTGTGGCGGACCTGATCGGCCTGGAGTCTTGCTCTTTTTTCATCAGGAGCATCTGCTGCACGTGCATGTTCTACTGCTTTTGACTTGACTGTTTTCCTGCTCAGACTCCCCCTTTTTCTCTAGAAGTGTACAGTATTGTTTATTTACATGCAATAAAGGGTACATTTAAATTAAAGCAATGTGATAGACAACATTTTTGGCAGTTCCATTTGGAGTGTGTACAAAAAGATTTTCCTCTTTGCCAACTCTGGAGCAGGCCACATACAACTGTACATGAGAAAAGCATGGTGTCTGCAAGTCAATGCCAGCAATCCCAAGAGACTGATTGATAATTTATATAATTTTGTTTACCTGTTACCATCGCCAAATGATACTTAACAACCACCGAAAGTTTCATGCTTCTAATTACACGGCCCCTAGTATCTTATATATATGGAACGAAACCTGTTTAAGAACTTTTCCCATGTAATGTATGTGTACCAAATTTCACGTTATTTGGTTGTCTGGATCTTGAGTTATTAGGGAACAAACAGACAACAAATGCGTCTTATGTGTATAACATTTGGGCCCCCGGCCCCCCAGTTAGTGATAATATTTTTTCGACTGCTACCATCGCGGGAGGGTACTCAACAACTTTCCAAAGTTCACGTTTCTACCTACAAAGAAAGATGAGGAATTAGTGTTGATTAAGTTTTATATAGCCCATATAAGAAAAAAACGGTTCGGCCCCCGGCCACCCATGAGTGAAATTTTTTAAATTATGTTTCGCCAATTATCGTCATAAGAGTGTATTCAGCAAGTTCCCATAGTTTCATGCTTCTACCTTCACGGGAAATTGAAGAATTATTGTTGAGTCAGTTTTAAATATAAGAATAATACTACAATATGGCCCCCTGGCTCCCAAAAAGTGATAATTTATATAGTTTTTTTACCTGTTACCATCGCCAAACGATATTTAACAACTATCAAAATTTTTATGCTTCTACCTCTACGCAAAATAAGATAATTTTTTTTTATAGTGCTCATATAAGGAAAAACTACATTTTTGGCCCCCAGCTCCGAGCATCTTATATATATGCAACGAATCCTGTGTAATAACCTTTCCGGTATAATTTTGTGTACGTGTACCAAATTTCACGTTATTTGGTTGTTAGGATCTTGAGTTAATAGGAACAGACTTTCAGACAGACGACAGACGGACAACAAATGCGTCTTATATGTATATGTATATCTATATATACATATAAGACGCATTTGTTGTCTGTCCGTCGTCTGTCTGTTCCCTTATAACTCAAGATCCAGACAACCAACTAACGTGAAATTTGGTACACGTACACAAAATTATACCGGAAAGGTTATTAAACAGGTTTCGTTCCATATTTATAAGATACTGGGGGCTGGGGGCCCAAAATGTAGTTTTTCCCTATATGAGCTATATAAAATAAAAATTATTGAAAATTAAGACGTAAAATAATAAACATTTTGGTGTCGAGATTAACAAGAAGGCGTTTATTGCCATAAAATAATGTGATGTGACGTCATAGTTTGAGTTCATATTAATTTGTAAATAGGAAACAAAGTGAAAAGAGCAGTGATTATTTTAATTTAAATTTTTAATTGTTAATATACCGCTGTGGGTGTGCGTTTAAGTATTTGTGTGCACATGTGTGAATCAGTGAGTGAGTGTGTTTTTTGTTGTGAACTAAATGTTATGAAACGGTTTATTTTTATGTCTGTTAATGTTGCGCCTCTAACAAGATTACGTATATATTTTTATAAAATTTGTTTGCAAATTACATCTTTTTTACTTTACACTGTTTCTTTTATGTATATTCTATATGTATTTTATCCAGTCGTCCGATCAAGCTTTTTCCTTTTATTGGTGAGGGTAGGTGTCAATAATATCGTCCATCCCTGGGTGGCATAAACACTGTAGCTAAGCAACTGTGTTTATAATTTTTGCATAACTTAAACTAAACCAGCAGGACACATTTTAAGCTCAAACCTTGCGTTTCGAAATGTTTCTTTAAAACAAATAAACCCCATACAACAGAAAAATGAATTATATAAATTATCACTTACTGGGGGCGGGGGCCCAAATGTATTTTTTTCGCGTATATTTAAAACTGACTCAAAACTAATTCTCCAACTTCCCGTGAAGGTAGAAGCATGAAACTTTGGGAACTTGCCGAATACACTATTATGACGATAATTTGTGAAAAAGAATGTAAACATTTCCACTCATGGGTGGCCGGGAGCCCCAAAACCGGTTTTTCCTTTATGGGCTAAATAAAACTGAATCAACACCAATTCCTCATATTCCCGAGTAGGTAGAACCATGAAAATTTGGAAAGTCGTTAAGTACCCTCCCGCAATGGTAACAGTCGAAACAAAATATATAATTATCACTAACTGGGGGGGGGGCGGGCGGGGGCCCAAAGGTAGTTTTTTTCTTAAATGAGCTATATAAATCAGGCTCATCATTCAATCTCTCATTTCCTGTGTAGGTAGAAGCATGAAACTTTGGGAAGTTGTTATGTACCCTCCCAAAATGTTAACTGGCGAAACATTAATAAAAATTATCACTCACTGAGTGGTCAGAGGGCTGAATGTATTTTTTAAATATATAAAACAGACTCATCAATAATTCTCAAACTTACCGTGTAAGTAGAAGAATGAAACTTTGGGAACATTTTGAGTACCCTCGCGCGATGGTAAAAGGCGAAAAAAATATATAAAATTTTTCACTCACTAGGAGCCTTGGGCCAAAATGTAGGTTTTTTCCTAATATGAGCTATATAAAACAGACTCAGCATTAAATATCCAATTTCCCGTGTAAATAGGAGCATGAAACTTTGGGAAGTTGTTGAGAACTCTCCCGCAATGATAACATACGAAAAAAAAATTAAATTATCAGCTCGAGCATCATCATCATCATCAGTCCCGTGACCGTTGTGGTCGTCGGGGGGAGCGGATGGACACATCAACAGATAACGATCTCCACATATGCCTATTTTGAGCGGCGGCCAATAATTCATGGAATTTCATACCTGTCAATTTCTTTATGTTGTCCAGCCAGCTTTACCGTTGTCGACCTCTTCGCCGGCCCCCTTCTACAGTGCATTGAAGGATAATTTTTGTCAGGGTATCATGTCGCAGTACATGACCAAACCATGCCATCTTGCTTCTCTTAATTGTTGTTACGATTGTTTCTTGATGATCCGTAATAGAGTTGATTTGGTCCCAGACATATTCATTGGTCTTAAGTTCTAAATATGAGATCTGGAGAATTTTCCTCATGCATTTGTTTTCAAATGCCTGCAGCTTGCTTTCAGCTCGATAGAATGCAAATAAACAGTTTTGTACGCTTCTACAGAAAGTACCTTATTTTAAACCCGGGTTAAGCCGGGTACTTGCCCATATAGCATACACATAAGCAGCATTTGTTGTCTGTCTGTCGTCTGTCTGGATGTTCCCTATTAACTCAAGATCCAAACAACCAAATAACGTGAAATTTGGTACACGTACACAAAATTATACCGGAAAGGTTATTAAACAGTTTCGTTCCATATATATAAGATACTGGGGGCCGGGGGCCCAAAATGTAGATTTTCCTAATATGAGCTCTATAAAAAAATTGAACTGCCAAAAATGTTATCAATCACATTGCTTTATGTTAAATGTACCCTTTATTGCATGCAAATATACAGTACTGTACCCTTTATTGCATGCAAATTTAAAACCCGGGCAAAGTTTCTCCTTTTATTGGTGAGGGTAGGAGTCAATAATATCGTCCATCCCTGTGTGGCATAAACACTATAGCTTAGCAGCTGTGTTTATACTTTTTGCATAACTTAAACTATACCAGCAGGGTAAATTTTAAGCTCAAACCTTGCGTTTCGAAATTTTTCTTTAAAACAAATAAACCCAATACACACCTGACATAAACCTTAATATTCACATAAATATCCCTTTATATATTGTGGCTTGGCGTGTCCGTGTGAGGCCCCGGGGTATCTAATAAAATTAATTATTGCAAATTAAGACGAAAAATAATACATATTTTGGTGTCGAGATTAACAAGAAGGCGTTTCTAGCTTGATATGTCTAACTTTACAGTCACATATTTTTTGTTAACGCAATGTGCTGTATTATTGGTTGTCAGAGTTGCCAGATCAGCTGAAAGACCTGAGCAAAGGCAATCACGTCTCCAGGAAGACCAGGTCCGCCACAGACTTGCTAGATCAGCTGAAAGACCTATTCAGCATGTGGCACGTCTTCTTGGCTTAAGAAAACAGAGAAATGTTGCCATCACTTTGAAATGGAAAGCCCACATGCATGATGGTTTCATGTACAACCCATCATATGACTATGAAAGCAACAATCTTCTTGACATTGGCTGAATGGCAAATGTTTGTCTAAAGTGTAGTGCACTTAAGTGGAAAGGAGAAACTCCAGGCATGTGCTGCTCCAGTGGTAAAGTCAAACTGCCACCAATTCTAAAGCCACCAGAACCATTGTGCAGTCTGTTGAATGGTGAAACTGCACAATCAAAGGCCTTTGTGAAACATATTAGACTATTCAATAATATGTTTGCCATGACTTCCTTCAAGTCTAATGTTGTCGTGAATAATGGGTGGACACCAACATTCAAGGTCCAAGGCCAAGTGTACCACCATGCTGGACCTCTTCATCCAGTCAATGCTGTAGACAGCAAATATCTCCAGATTTACTTCTTGGGAGAAGATGAGCAAGTGCAAAGATTTGCTTGACAGTCCTGTTGACAGAAACATTGTCCTCAAACTGCAAAGAATTCTGCATCAGCATAACAGCTATGTGAGGTCATTTAAAATGGCTGCTGAGATTATGGATAACACTCAAGTGGACTACAAAATCAAAAATTCTGGCAAAGCACCATTAAAGGAACACAAAGGCAGATTCAATGCACCATCTGTTAGTGAAGTGGCCATCATGATTGCAGGAGAGCTAGGTGATCGTAGGGACATTGTGCTGCATTCAAGAAGTTGCTCACAAATGCCACTTCAAAGGATTCAAGACACTCGCAGGTCATATGATCCACTTCAGTACCCTCCGCTATTCGTTAGAGGAGAAGATGGCTATGATTTGAACATAAAAGATGTAAACAAGGCCACAAGCAATGACTACTATGCATATCGCATGATGCAAAGAGTCAATGAATTTAATACACTCCTCAGATGCCCGCGCCTTTTCCAGCAATACATAGTGGATATGTATGCTAAGGTTGAGAATGAGAGATTGCGTTTCATCAGACTAAACCAAACAAAACTTAGAGCTGAGGACTATGGTGTACTATTAGAGGCAGTAAGGAATAACAACAATGTGACTTCTGAAAATCTTTGCAAATTAATTGTGCTGCCTTCATCCTTCAGTGGAGGGCCCCGTTACATGCATGAATATGCACAGGATGGAATGACCTATGTACGTCATAGAGGCACGCCTGATCTCTTCATCACTTTCACCTGTAACCCAAGCTGGCCAGAGATAACAGTTGAATTGCTTCCAGAATAAGTGTCAGCAGATCGTGTTGACTTGGTTGCCAGGGTGTTTCAACAAAAAGTTAATAAAATGATGCATGTCATCAAGGATGTTCAAGTGTTTGGAAAAGTAGCCTGCTTCATGTATTCCATTGAGTGGCAGAAGCGAGGACTGCCACACATGCATCTTTTGTTTTGGTTAAAGACCAAAATTCGCCCAGACCAAGTAGAAAGCATTATAAGTGCAGAAATCCCAGACGAAGAAGAAGATCCTATTCTGTACGATGTTGTCACAAAAAAACATGATTCACGGCCCTTTCTGCAATAGGAATCGCAAGGCACCGTGCATGGTTGATGTCAAGTGCAGTAAGAGGTTTCCCAGGCAAATGTGCAAGAGACACAGACAGGAGAGGATGGATATCGCCGCCGAAAACCAGGTGATGGTGGCCATGTTGCCCCTGGTAGAGCACCCGAATCTGGAATGTTGGAGGATGTTGATAACTCTTGGGTTGTACCCTATTCTCCATTACACTGCAGAATCTTCAAAGCACACATAAATGTGGAGTACTGCAACTCAGTCAAAAGCATCAAGTACATTTGCAAGTATGTTACCAAGGGAAGTGATGCAGCCATGTTTGATGTCGCAAATGAAATGCCGAACAGGCTTGATGAGGTTACCAATTATCAACAAGGACGATACATTAGTAGCAGTGAGGCAGTGTGGCGCCTGCTCAACTTTCCCATCCATCAAAGGTATCCAACAGTTGTTCACTTAGCAGTACATCTTGAAGGAGGCCAAAGAGTATACTATAAACCAGGACAGCCAACAGCACATTTGACTGACACTCCACCAAAGACTACATTAACAGCCTTTTTTTATCTCTGCAAAACAGATCCTCTTGCAAAAACATTGCTGCATTCTGAGGTGCCTAGACATGTTCGCTGGGATGCCAGTCAAAAGGTCTGGCAAATAAAAAAAAAGTGTACCTCTTGCAGACTTCCCAGGATATGTGACAGACAATGCCTTGGGAAGAGTGTACACTGTGCATCCTCACAACAAAGATGCATTTCACATGCGCCTTCTGTTGCACCATGTTGGAGGACCTATTTCATTTGAAGATCTCAAAACTGTTATTGTGAGAGATGAGGATGGTGACATCCTTGAAATTAAGCCATGCAGCACATACACTGTTAAATGTACCATTTTATTGCATGCAAGTAAACAGTTTTGTAGGCTTCTACAGAAAACCTATTTTAAACCCGGGCGAAGCCGGGTACTTGCCCCTAGTATAGATATATAAATCAAAGTATGTCTGTGTGTGTGTGTGCATGTCCTTTATAGCCGACTAAACCATTCACCCGATCGTCATGAAATATTTCAAGACTGTTGAGTGTGCTCCCGGGATGGTAACTGGCTACTTTTTTTTTCGAAATTTAACACTCATGTTGCGCCGGGGGCCCATAATGTCATGTTTTGCTTATATGAGCTATATAAAAATTAGTTTAAGCGTTACCTACTGTGTTAATTGATAGTTCTTCATTAAACTTTGTATATAAAAACTTGACAGCCAATACTAAAATACGATTGGGCACTGAACTGGGCATTTCTTCGGGCAGGGGGCCCAAAATGCCTTTTTTTTAAAGCGGTTATTATTAACGATCGTGAAAAATAATGATATATGTATCCATTATTATCCATATTGACATGAACAGGTGTTTTGAACTTTATATCTTGCACTAAATGGGCCATGGTGCCCTCAATGTCGTTTTTTTTGTTATGTTAGATATATTAAAATTAGTTTAAACTTTAGATAATGAGAAAATGACTTTATTTTTACCAAACTTAGTATATACAAATTTAAGAGCCTATATTAAATTAATAATTGGGCACTGAACTCCTAACGTCCATTCCGTAGGAGCTGGGGGCCCCAAATGTCTTTTTAACTGAACGTTTATAATATTTTTTTTATTGTATTCCACATTCAATTTTACACGATATTGAGAAATATTGCTTGAGTACAACTGCAATAAAAAAATTAAATTGTCACTCATTTTGGGGCCGGGGCCTCAATATTTTTTTTGGCTAAGCTTTTTAATTATTAATGTATTTATCCGTTTGGTATGAAAATTGGAATTTTTTACATTTCCGCGAAGGTTTCTGGCATAATTAATTTTAAAAATCATTGGTTTCTTAAAATGTTTTCATTTTTACTGAGATCGTTGCAACCCTCGACGGGTCTGCTAGTAAGTAAATAAAATAGATTAGGCTATGTTGCCTTAAACTGTAATACACTGCTACTTGTTATTTATATTATTTAATTATACATGTCTAATTTTGTGCTTGATGAAATTTTTTATTAATTCCTGTTTATAATACACATCACACATCTCAATTAAAATTGTAAGTGCATATGAATTATATCGGTCAGATTATTTTGCAATACATGTGTATAGTACAATCACAAAGGAATTGAAGTCTTACAGAATAAGTAATTAGGACAGTTACATTTTCTTACAGCTTTAGTTATATTTGAAAAGAATTTGATTACATTCTATGTATAACATTTCAAGTGATAGTGATATGTCTAATACAGGTTTTTATGGTAATTTCTAATGGTAGGTTTGCTTTTCATAATATTTTTTTTTAAAGTTATTAAAAAGTGAAAAAAATGGTTTATTTGCTATGATTCAAAAAAGCTCTATGTTTTAGTTTTATTTGGATTGTTATTTTTCTTGTACATGCACAAAATAAAAACAGAAATATTATTTCATTCCTTACTTATAGCAATACTATAAACAGTAAGTTGCATGTATTGGCCTGACATAATGTAATCAGAGGCGTCACTAGGGGGGGTGCAGACTCACCGGGTGACACGTCACAAGGGGCGACATAAAACTGTAAAATTCCGTATGTTCCCGTTGATTGGAAGTGACAGACTCAGAGCAGGTATATTGGGTAAGTTGTGATGGGTGACACCATGAGCTAAAGCACTGGGTGACACCAACCCAAAATGATGTCACGCACCTAGGGTGGAGGGGCCACACATTTGTGGGGAGGGGGAACATTTAAAATATGTGACGTCACATAAATCGCGCCACTTTAAATAAAAGTTCCACTTAAATATTTGATTGCTTAAAATTTATTTAATGCCTCTTTACATTGCTTCAAGCGAGTTACGTTATCAGAGTGATGATGTTCGTCCGTCGAGTCGACGAGGACCACTCTAGTAGAGGACTGGCTCTGTCCGTGCGTGCGCAGATTGCTGACGAGGCCAATCCTTGCAAGGAAGGTTCGGGAACAGAAAGGACAGAAAGGACAAGGGACGAGTGGGACATCTCCAGGAGGGTTGACAGCACGGGGCTTACGGGCTTGCCTCTTCTTTTATGCAGCGGTGATCCTGTTTGCCTCGCATGTCTTGGCACCTGTGTGGATGGAAGAGCGCCAGGTGGATCGGTCCATTGCAGCTCGTTCCCACGTGTCTGTGTTGATGGAAAATGCTTTCAGAGTGTCTTTGAAGCGTTTCTTTTGCCAACAGTGGGACCGCTGGCCATGATGGATCTCGCCATAGAAAAGTCTCTTTGGCAGTCTCTCATCTGGCATTCGGACTACGTGCCCTGCCCAGCAAAGCTGGGACTGCATCAGGAGGTTGAAGATGCTGGGGAGACCTCCCTGGTTAGTACCACTGTGTCTGGAATTTTGTCCTGCCACTTTATGCCGAGGAGCTTCTGAGGCTTGTTGTGTGAAAGTTGCTAATTAAGCTTTCTAGCATGGCATTGACACACAGTCCAAGTTTCACAAGCATAAAACAGTGTGGGTAGCACCACTGCCCTGTATACTTTCAGCTTGGTCTGGATGGTAATGCCTCTTCTGTTCCAGACATTTGGGTACAACCTGCCAAAAGTGGAGCTTGCTCTGGCAATTCTGACGTTCACTTCGTCAGCAATGCTGATATTTTGAGACAGTGTGCTGCCCAAGTATGCTAAACGGTTCACTGTGTTAAGTCACTGGCCGTTGACAGTGATGTTGGACTCAACGTAGGGCTTTCCAGGCGCGGGATGATGGAGGACTTCAGTCTTCTTTGTGCTGATCGTCAGACCAAAGTGTGTACAGGCGCTGGAGAACAGGTTAACGGTGCTTTGCATGTCGGCTTCTGTGACAGCGTTGAGGGCACAGTTATCAGGAAACTCCAGGTCTCTGATGATGGCTGTCATTACCTTGGTTTTTGCATGGAGCCTCCGAAGGTTGAACAGTTTAGCATCTGTGCGGTACCTCAGGTTGACACCAACATCCTCGTCTCTGAAGGCCTCTGTCAGCGTGGCGGAAAACATGAGGCTAAACAGTGTTGGTGCCAGGAAGCAGCCCTGCTTGACCCCGTTTGTGACTGGGAAAGGATCTGATAACTCTCCATTGTCTTGGACTCTGGCCTTCATGTCCTCGTGGAATTTTTGCACCAAGACGATGAATTTCCTTGGGCAACCGTATTTGGCCATGATTTTTCACAGATCATCTCTGCTAACGGTGTCAAAAGCCTTGTTCAGGTCGACATAGGTGGAGAAATGGTCGGAGTTCTGCTCCTGACATTTCTCATGCAGCTGCCTGGCAGCGAACACCAAGTCGATGGTTCCTTGCTCTTTTCGGAATCCACACTGACTTTCAGGCAGTAGTCCTTGGTCATGGTGGGCTGTGAGGCGGTTGAGCAGGATTCTGGCAAATATCTTTCCTGCGATATACAGCAGGGATATGCCTCTGTGGTTGTCACAAACCTAACTTATTCCTTTTCACTTATAGATATGTATGATGGAGGAATCTTTGAATTCCTGCGGAATCGTCTCTTGCTCCCACATCATGAGAAACAGCTGGTGGTGCCTTTCAGACAGGGTTGTTCCCCCCTCCTTGTAGAACTCAGCTGGTTTGGCGTCTGAACCAGGTGATTTGCCATTGGAGAGAAGACCAATTGTTTTCTGGGTCTCGAGAAAGGTTGGGGGGGGCGGGTCATCCAGTGGTTAGTTGGGGAGCACTTGGGGGAAACGACTGATGGCTTCGTCGTTGATTGTCGAAGGGCGATTCAGGACGTTGTCGAAATTTTCGGCCCACCTCTCCAAGATCTTCTTTTTGTCTGTGATGAGAGTGTTACCGTTTGCGCTGAGGAGGCGTTTACATTAAATACATGCGTAAATGACAAACATTGCTTTGAAACATGCTCATTTTAAAATAAAATATTTTGCTATTATGGCGGGGGGGGGCATGGAAAAGCTTTGTAACGTCATCTTGGAGGTCTTTTAAGATTTTGTGACGGGGACGGGCGGCTAATTAAATCGGTAAAAATTTCCTATAAGTAATTATGTATGAAATAAAGTAATGTAAATATATATTAACTAATTACTATAAACTTAGGCAAAATAAAGTTTGATTAACAAAGTATTGGAATATAATTTATAATTATAGATCTAGACTCTTGGCAAGGTTTTTATTTCACTTTCCAGTGTTTACGACCAAGGAGGTGCAAAATATAGTTTTAAAAACGTATCCTCATTTATTATTTAAAAAAAAATTATTAGTTCTACTTCATAGATTTGGAATAACGAGATTTTTTGCGTCATTCCTACAAACGTTGACACAGACTCAATAGCCACAGTAGTATATACTATGTAAATGTATATTTAAATGATTAATTTTTTCAATTTTTTTTTCCACAGTAATAAGTCATATAAACTCATTTTTAGGCATGAGTCATAGTCATACTCTTACTACACATTCTCATTCGTTTGAATTTAAAGTTAATGTCTTTAAACTTTATTTTATTCTTTATCTTTATTCTTTTATTATCTTTTAATTAAAAATATATAACATATGCTTTTTTAAAGACTAATTTGTACTTTAAATAAAATGCAGATTTACTTTGTAATAAATCGTATATTGTAGTAGTTTTGCCATGTTTTTTTTATTATGATATTTTGGAAATTTATTTGATCACGAGCAATTTTATTAATTAATAACTCATCATAATTAATATAAACAATTCTCCATTGATGAACTTTGAACTTTAATTTGTAATAATTTACCATGTGACAAGGAGGTGGTGTATTAATACAAAACAAATTCTTTGATTGAGGTAGCCACGAATGTTCGTGAGCAAAGATTGAGGTGTGGGCCGACCTTAAGTTTCATTTTAATCGGATGAATGCAATAATATTTATATAGCTTAGATAATAGAAAATGGAAATAAAGTACCCCCCCCCGGGTCCAATTAGATGTAACGCTCAAAACAACCATTGATTTAAATCTGAATTGTGATGAATATATTTGTCAACATTGGTCAAAGCGTGTAAAATGCAATGAGGAATGAAGAATTAAATGTCTACGAAACATATTTTGTTGGGCCCCTGACCCAAAAAGATTTTTTATCATGAGGTTATTGTCCTGTAGTATTTCAAATAGATCACAAAGTTTTTATCTACCAAAGTTGGTCAAGATCCCTCCACTTAAACAGTAGACAAAGTCTTAACAAATATTTATGGCTCATCTAAGGAAAAACATCCCAGTCAATGTCAAAAAACAGATTGAACATCAGCTAATAGTCGTCTGACGTCAAAATCTTCCTCACGAACATCTACAAACAGACAGCGACACCCAAAGCAACCGATCTTGGAACGGTCACAGCCTACGTGAAGTCCTCAACCACCAGCAGCTTCAGGCAGATGGTGCTCGTAAAGCTTGATAGGTAACTCATTGAAGAGAAGGAAACTCCAATTAATCTAATCTCGAACCTCCGCTGTCTCGTGGCTACACCCGTTGATTGAGAGACTAAAGGAGTAAATCCTAACAGAATATCAGGAGACAGAGTTCCTTAGGCAGTTTTATTGTGAATGCTCTTTATCTCTGGCACCTTGTTATATCAATTATGTTGTTCCCCTGGAATCACCATCTGCGTGGAGAGAGAGAGGATCGCCTGCCTTGCAACAGCTGGCTTTCTTCAAAGCATTGCCTAGGCCATCGTGGACTCATTCATTTTCTAGCCCCGCCATGAAAGGTGGAGGGGAAGAGAAACAGGAGTCAACGCTATCGCCCCTTGAGAACGGACGATTTACATACAGTAAGGAAGAAATACATTTTAGACGGGCACCACATATATATAAATTTTAAACTTAATGTTTACCAATTATCAACGTTAACATTTCCGCAAACCTTGATGCTTCTACCTACACGGAAAGTTGAAGAATTAGTAATGAGTGAGTGAGTGAGTCAATCAGTCAGTTAGTCAGTTATGGCTTTGCTTTTTATTAGTAAAGTTGAACGAATTATGAGCTCATTAACGGTCACGGATGAATGTGCGCATATTCATTTTTCACGTTTGCACATACTATTTTTAGCTTTCCTTTTCCAACCGGCATACAGTTGTTCCTACAATCTATATTAGCTTCAACGCTAATGGGTAGCTCTACCTACTTGTTATTAAAACGATCTTTTTTTTGCCAAAATGCATGCTTACCAGAGACATTGCAAAGGAGTTGCAAGAGACCATGTAGAGGCGTCACTAGTGTTGGTGTCACCCAGTGTAGTAGCTCATAATGACATCGCCCTCACGACTTACCTCTGCCACAGACCTACTCAGAGTGTGTAGGTGTAAAATAACGCGAACATACAAAAATTGACAATTAGGTGTCACCACTTGTGATGGTTTCACTAGGTGACGCCTCTGCAAACATGTATTCTACTAAGTTATTGATTTATATCCGGCACACCGCTATTTAGCTTTTGTTTAAAGAACTCAATCGATATATTGTGGTCCTTATCAAGTTTTACTATAAATATGTTTAAAATTGTGTCGGTGAGCTCAAAATACCAACCTAAGTTGTTAAGATGATTGTAAATTTCAAGACAACTATTGTGATCATAATCTGTGCTGTAGTGCATCTGTTGGCTTATTCAGACCCTTATAATATTGCTGAATGCAGGCCTTCGTACTGGGGATGCATGACGTACGTATTGATAAATTTTAATTATATAGCTGCATTAAGTTTTTATTCTGCAATTTGATTTATGAAGCACTAGGAAAACCGTAGACGAGTTGCTTGCGCGCTCGGTTTGCGTAGCAAGGGACACGGATTTCAAAATCCATAAAGACATGGATATTTTTACAGGGGCTAAGGGTCGCCGAGTCCACCCGGCTCCGAATGGGTACCTAAACTATTTAATGAAACAAAGGCGACTGGGAATATCGTGGACCGTCATAGACGTGGCCTATGCGTCACACGACTATACGCTCTTTCCAGAAAGTAGGACGCAATAATCTTATGTATAGAAGGAGCGACTGTAAAGATAAGTCAAGGCAATGAAATATTTCAGCATTCTCCTGTACGATCTTACAGTAAAATTTTGCCATACCAAATTACCTGCCTTAATATCTGAACACTTCTACGATATGTCTTACGGATCCAGCCGTAAATGGCATACAGAAAAGTGGAGGAATTTAACATTATTGAGTGTCTTGTTCCGTACTTCAAGAAAATAGAAACATTGAGAAAATCCCCAATGGATGACAATAATATCTACCGTGTGTTCAGATGTTAAATTTTAACGTGATTGCTGACAATTTACTTCTACAAACTCTACTCGTATTCGCCAACAATTAATGTAGAGACCAGTCAGGCTTTATGAAATTTTAGACAACGAATGTGCAATGAAAATTAATATGTCCTCAAGAAGGTCTTGGTTTCTCAAATATTCGAAAGTGCGTCTCGCGGTAGACTTATTCACGAGAGAACCTGAATTAAGGAAGAATAAAACAAACCCGTAAAAAAAATGTTTTTGACTATAAATCCCTTATATATGAGACATAACTAAAAGTATTGATTATGTTCAAACGCGACAAACATTTACAGACTGAAACCGAAATTATCTCCCATGGCTTTAAAACTGGGGGAATGGGGGGGGGTGTGGACATTGACGGGTGGTGTCAACGCGTTAACTCAAATCATGGTGTACACCACCTGGTTAAAACGCGAGATGTGTTCATAAATGGCTGGCGTGAAGTCAAGTGACCCGTAAAATGTAAACAATAGCGACCGCGACATATAGTTTATATAGATAAACTAAAAATGCATTAATTTAATAACTGTACGTTAGATCTATCTGAATGTTTGATACGCTGCATTGTTAGGTGACACGAGCCTATGTGTCAAATTTCAGCTCGATGGCATTACGGGAAGTGGGTCATTTTTGACTTTTGTTTTTCCGCCCACCCGACGACGAACGACAGACAGAGAGAGAGAGACAGAGAGACAGAGACGGTGGTGAAGTTAATATAAGGGATTTAAAAACACAACATAGCGATCCATGAATGGAGTATCATGAATGGCTGGCACCGCCGCACCAGATGTAATGGCATTTCCAGATTCATAGTACAGCAACTACCGAGAATGAGCGGCAACTGGTGTTTTGCATCGCATTGAAGTAACAGCATGTACACAACATTCGCATGAAATAACAGTCAAGGCTTTTGTTCGTTATTTTAACGGATATTGGAAATATCACTGAATGAAAGTTACATGAAATTTTCGTGAAAATAAGAACTTTCAACAGAAATAGTCCACTTATTGTTTTAAAATACAATTCTTCCATCGCGTGTTCGTTACCCTATGTAATACATACATATTTTTCTTTACCATAATATGCTTCGTTTTTAAATCCCTTATATTAACTTCACCGTCTTGTATGTCGTCATCTCTGTCGTTCGCCGTCGGTTGGGCGGAAAAAAACAAAAGTGAAAAATGACACACTTTCCGTAATGTCATCGAGCTAAAATTAAGCACATAGACTCGTGTCACATAATAATGCATAGTATAAAAATTTCAGATCGATCAAATGTTCCGTAATTAAATTAGTTCATTGTAGTTTATCGCTTTTTAACAATATGTAATGGCCTGCTATGTTTTAATTTCACGTGTCACACTGAGTTCAGTCCAGCCATCCTTGACCACACCTCCCCCGCCCCATTTTACAGCAAAGGGCAGTTAAGTCAGTTTCAGTCTTTAAATGTTTGTCGCATTTGAACATAATCAATACTTTGAGTTCTTTCTCATATATAAGGAAATTTATAATCAAAAACTTAGTTTTTACGGGGTAGTTTAATTAAATCCATTATATTACATTTACCGTCTTTTCGTTGTCGGTCGGGCGGAAAAACAAAATTAAAAAAATGACCAACTTCCCATAATTATCTCGAGCTGAAATTTTGCACATACACTTTTGTCACCTAACAATGCATCGTATCAAAATTTCAGATCTATCAAATGTACCGTAATAAAAATAACGAAATTTTAGTTTATCTCTAAGTATCTCTATGTAGCATGTGTAGCCGTCTGCTATATTTGACCTCCATTGGTCACTGGATGTTCACTCGATGACCACATCCCCGTGTTTTACATCAAGAGGAGTTCAGTCACGTTCATTCTGTAAATGTTTATGCTAGTCTGTCGCGTGGTTCGTGTTATATTGAACACAGTCAATACTTTTACGTCTCGTATACATAAGGGATTTATAGTCAACAACTTTTTTTTTACGAGATGTTTGTATGTTTCAGGTTCAGTGAACAGTTTGACGAGACCGAAGAACTGCCATGCCCATTTCTGTGTTTGGACCTTGGCTTTCGAAAGGGAAATTGCACTTATGACAATTTATATTGTCAGCGTCATGAGCGCTATGGTCCACCATTCTTTGATAATTGGACTTGTGTATGCACTGGCAAAATTAGACAGGGCTGCTTTTAACAGAATTTTTCTAAGCTTCATTGTATATCTTCTATTATTGTCAATGAAAAAAAAATGGATTTAAAATTAAACATTGAGAAACAACCATTTAAGTGGATTTCCAAATAAAACAGAAAGTAATTGTGTTTGTTGTTATGATCAATTTTCTTTATTTGATTTGTTTATACGTTTATAGTAAAATAAAATGTAAAGGGAATTGTTTTTTGGGGTTTTTTGTTTTTTTTTACTTGTTATAAACGCGTTTTTAAACGAGTTCTGTTATGCACACAATAAGTGTGCATAACAGAACTCGTTTTTAAAAAAAACAAAAAAAACAAACAAAAAAAAACGCGTTTTTAAAACGAGTTCTGTTATGCACACAATAAGTTGTATACTTGTTTTATGTTTATTTTCACTAGAATATATAAGTAACCTTTATAGCAGATACAAAATTCAAAATTGCTCTGGCCTAAAAGCTTCACAAAGCTTCAGGTCATGGGATCCAGTTAACGTTAAGCCCAACAAAATTAATAAATATTGTTGAATAACTATCTATAAAAAAAATTCCAACGCTTACCTGAGAATGAGATGGACGTCACCAGGTCTACCAAGCCTCGAGAAAGTTCTAATGGAGATTTAAGAGCCCCCTACAACCACACGGTCAAAGGGAGAAACGAAACAAACAAACAAAAAACCTAAAAACTTACAAATAACGACCTAGTATGCTTTGTTTCCCTTAAATTGTGTTAATAAAATAGGATTCTTTAATAATATTGTAAAAATCCTAAAACTGGACATTAAATATATTTTCACAAAATTATTGCCAGAGATCTTTAAAAATTAAAAGTCTATTCTGATTGAAACTAGTCAAAAAATGTTATAAAAGTCAGTGAGTTAACACTAAAGTAAGACCACGTAGGAGTAAGATGATGCTATTTGACATAACGAGAGAAGACTAAGCGATGAAGTAGGTGTTAAAATATGTTTTTATGTAAACTAATAAAGCAGTCTTCAGGGAATTCAGAAGACACAGGAGATACTAAATAAATCCGTTCCAGGGTTGATATCGTATCTTGTGATTTTCGTATGTTGAACCAAACTTTTACATGGGAAATGCTTAGTCCGTTCCAAGCAACACAGAAACAACACTAAAAATTGAAAATATCATGGAAAATCCTATACAAAATAAATAGTACTCTCCAATCCTTAAAAGTACACATTATAAACCTAATCAATATAATAATAGCCGAGACTCATTCTGTAACGCTAAGGGAAATCACTCTTATTATTTTTAAATTGAAAATATAGACGTAAAATCATAATCATTTTGGTTTCGAGATTAACAGAGCGCGTGGTGTTTCTAGCCGAAAAATATTATATGACGTCATTTTTTGAGCTCATATTATAATTTTGGAAAAGCGAACGATGTAAAAGGAACTATTAATAGTTTGGCTGAGAAATGTTGTGAAAAATAAATCATTCTATTTAGTGAAGTCAATATTGCGCTCGCCTCACAAGCTGAGGGGCGTGGGAATCGAGCCCACGCAAAGCCACAATAAAAATGATGAAGGACTAACGCTAAAAAAAAGTCATCCGTTGATCTGGAAGGGAGTCGGGGCACCCACCAAGGTCTACCAAGCCCCTAGTAAAGTTCTAATGGAAACATCAGGACCCCCTACGACCATCGATTATGGTACCTAAAAAAAAATCACTCTAATGAACTAAAATTTAATTATTCATTCTTTGGAACTCATTCACATACCAATTCTGGGTTGTCGGAGACACTGATTCAAACGTATGCAATAACATTCACGTAAGTTACTTGGGATTTTGAACAAAATGGACGCGGAAGGCTCCCCACAGCAACCTATTAATTAATAATGAAACAATAGAAACATAATAAATTAAATGAAAAAAAACACATGTTTTTCGTTTCCGTTTGAATGAGTCGATATGGCGAAGTGTCGGAGGAGATGCTAGGGATGGAGATATGATCGAATAAAACATTAGGACACGACGGACGAAACACTTAACGTTATGACAAAATAACGTTAGGTACAAACTGAACATGAATTAATGCTATATAAACATACATTTAGTAGAACTCGACACTAAACATCCCAAACATAACACTCTAACTTAAGTCATTTAATTTTTTATCGAAATTTCCTTTGGTGAGAAATTGCGTTTATATATTTAAAATGTATGGTTAGTCTTCTCGAGCTTTGAACAGCAACTCCTCCTGAAACATACCAGATAGAGGGTTGGGCTCTTTTGCAAATATGTTAAGGAGGTCTCAAGGATATGCAGCGGCCAAAAAAATACGGAAAAGGTTTACTGGATTTCCTGGAAAAGCCAAAAAACCCGAAAAACATCAGTATATTGTCAATCTCTCGCCAACAATAACATCTATTGGGTTGAAACAAATGCCAAAGGATAGCTAATAATATTTAGAACAATGTTGGAGAAGGAATATTTGAAAAATCTCTTTTAGTTCAACTCCCGTAATTTTAGCAGCAATTTGTTGATACCAATTTGGAATTTTTTTCGTATCTGGGAACAGAACATTCATCGAGTTGCCTTTCGTATTTTGGATCTTTCGTAATTTAAAGAATTTGTATCTCGAGATACCACTGTATGTAATGTTAACAATACTTAAAATATTGTAATTAAAATAATATAGTTCGGTGGTCGTAGGGGTTCAACTGTTTCTAATGCTTAGAATTCTATCGGGGCTTGGTATACTTTGCGGTGCCATTCTCCTCTCCAAATCAATGTTGAACACTTCAGAAAAGGTCATTCATCAATATTTTTTTTATTGTAGCCTAGCGTGGGCTAGATCCCACGACCTCAGCCTGTAAGGCGAGCGCACTATTGACTTCGTTATCCAGCCGCCAAGAAATACTGATGCTAACAGCATACTAATACTACTATTAATTTAAAAACCTATATGACATGGTACTCCAACTAGAGGCTGGGCTCACATGACTTCACATAAAAAAATAAAACATTTTTTAATGGATTTATTTAAAAACAAAACTTCCTATTCAAAAAACATACATTGGTAAGGATGGTCCACTGTCGCTTTAGATTAACTTTAGCTGATGACCTTGTTGTGAGCAACTGGCGGTGTAGCTAATGAAGGTCACGTTTTCATTTGTCCCTGGGGAAGTGTTCGGGAAAAAAAGACAACGTTGTGTCGTTGAAAGAAAGTGTGTGAAGAGCTAGAAAGTACATCTGGAAGTGTTGTGTCAGGTGAAGGAGCAAAACGAAAATAAAGGATTTTCATTCAGTGGACTTAAGTTATTTCTGTGTATTTTAAAGAGTGTATGAGTCGTGTTAGCAAGCCGAAAATCAACATATTAGGACGATCGTGACATCCACTAAAGCTGAGTATCAGTCAGGGGAATGCTTAGTGGTTAATTTGAAAAGTAAATTTTGAAATCTATACGTTTTTAGTGTATTCTTGAGAACCTTAGGGGTAGACATAATACGGATGTGTAATAGTAGGGAATTCTTATTTTTTTGGTGCACACAAAAAAACATACATGAAACAAAAATACATCCGTATTATGTTTAAGTGCTTATATTGGAAACAAACGTCAATAGTGTGTCTGCTATTGACGAGAGGGTGAGCAGCGCACGATATATTAATCGACAAATAAAGAAATACACCAATATATATATATGTATATATATATATATATATATATATATATATATATATATATATATATATATATATATATATATATATATATATGTATATATACTAGCGTATCACCCGTCAAAAATGACGGAATTTTTTTAAATAAATACACATCAGATTAAAAAATAACGTAATACAGAACGTAATATGTTATTTATTTTTATTTGATTCATCTATTATCATATTGAACAATTTTATGCTGAACTTTCGAAAAGTTTTATTATTGTGCAGTAATTTGGTGCACAGCTTTTTAAAGGTAGAAACAGCATTACCTTAAAACTATGCAGACGACGGAAATTATGTATATATATATATATATATATATATATATATATATACTAATGTATACTAATGTCAAAAATGACGGAAGTGTTCAAAATGGATATATTTGAGTTTTTGTAATTGTCCCTTTTGCCTGAAAGCCGCATAGTAAATAATCAGAAAATGTAGAGACCAAGAGAGAAAAATTAAATCTCTTTTCCATAATGAACAATTTTATGCGGACGTTTGAAAATAGCGTTTTTCTGTTGTTTTTTGTTCATGTTTTTTGTTTTTGCAGTATATTTTTCAAGGCTATTTTTTTAGCAGTGCGCTTTCAAAAATCTAGCGTTACGAACGGACATAGCAGAGTATATATTTTAATTATATATACGAATATATGTGTTATGAGAAAACCTCCAGGCTTAGGCTTGCGTTATATAAGTTTATCCTTATATAACGTATGTAATTCAAAGTCACTGTTTGTTATTGTTTTTTTTTCCACGTGAAAGTTTGAGTTGACGCGTTGAGGCGACCCATCGAAGCACCGGCGTGCTTTTGTTTACATTTTACGTGTCACGCTGAGCTCGGTCAAGCGATCGAAGACCAGATTTTTCCCCTCTACCCCCTACCCACCCCACCCCGCCCTCCCCCCAGGGTTATGAAGGAAAGTTGAGTTAAGACAGATTCAGTCTGTAAATATTTGTAAATGCTTTAAGTTATGTCTCATATATAAGGGATTTATAGTCAAAAACTTTGTTTTTACGGGTTTGTTTTATTTACTTTTGTTTTCCCGCCCGCCCGCCCAAGACAGACAGAGAGAGAGAGAGAGATGACGACAGAGACGGCGGTGAAGTTAATATAAGGGATCTAATCAAATGTAAATTTTTACACATGTTAATAACAAAGAACTATTCATTTTGCATGAAACGTAGTAAGCGAAGTTTGTCACAGGATAAAAGAAAAGATTAAATTATCAACTGTTAATCATATTTACAATTTAATATAAACGTTCTAGTAATTCACATAAATGTTTTTATTGTTGTCAAGTCAGCACCTTTTCAAGATCTATTATGACTTGTCAGTTTATGCGACCATTACCTTATTACCTTTACATTATGAAAAACATGTACATATAAAATTGTAACTATTTACAAATATGAATAATAACGAACTATTTATTTTGCATGAATTCTTTGAAGTAAAGTTAATCACTGGATAAAAGCACCCCTTCCAGTTCTATATTAAAAGCAAAGATTTTTTATTCCAAATTAGTCTAAGACGCATTAAAATATTACATGTAAACAACAATACAAAAACTATTGTAGGGGAGGAGTCTGATTTTTAAATATGTAATTTTTTTAAACATCCAAATATGCAATCTCATAGTGTATAAAAGAAAAACAAACACTTAACTGAAGCATAAGTTGACAAATTTCATTTGCAGTAATAAATAATGGCTTTGTAGCTCAAAACGCATCGAAACTTAACAACCAAACGACAACCAATTGTAAATTTCATAAACCGAAAAACGAATGTTATATATTAACATAGAAAATTAAATTTATAATTACGTACGTAATATTGACATGGACATATACACAAAAATGGACATTTAATACAAAATAATAATAATAATATTAATCACATCAAATAAAACAATGTTCTTTTTACTTCGTTCCCTTCACACATTAATATAAGCTCAAATAATGACGTCACGTCACAATATTTTATGGCGAGAAACACTTTTTTGTTATAATCTCGAAAGCAACATTTTATTGTTTTTTAAATCGGGAGTTACCTCGCATAGCGTCACGGACAGACATTGCAAATTATATTGTTTAATATACATTTAATATATAAAGCTCAGTTGTTTTTTGTATCTTTGTTTGTATGTTTCACTTTTGAACTTTCTTTTACACAGCAACGGAAAAACCAAATGACGGACGGGGACCAAATTTCACAGGAAGTTTCCTTTTACCCTGAATATGGTTTTAAGAGATTTTTTATAATTGTCCCTTTTGCCCGCATGACGTAAATTAAATAATCAGAAAATGCAGAGACAAAGAATAAAAAATTTGACCTCATTTCTATATTGAACTACTTTACGCGGACGTTCAAATTCCGTTCAAAGCAAGTTATTTTTGGTGAGGTTTTTTTAACCAATACTTTATTTTCAGCGGTGTGCATTTAAAAAATATAATATTGTCTAATTACGGTGCGCACATTTCCGTGTACGCTTCTTAATTTGAGCTTTACAGTACAAAGCATTGTCATTATCTTTACTGGTACTTTCTATACATTAGATAGACACGTAAACATATTTAATTACAACTGCCACACGATGCATTAGGTTTAATTGTCTACACTTTTAAATTTAATTTCGAATTAGTTTTAATTATTTTATGTTCCATAACTCGACATTTAATTAAAAAAAACTATTTCTGTAATAATTGTGTCAGTATTTTTTAAGGCTTCATTTTTAGCGATGCGCGTTCTAAAGTCTTTTATCGCCTGATTACTGTGCGCACATTTTCGTGTACGCCTCTTAAATTTTCTATTTTTTTGTCTTTTACATAAGCTATACACTTATACTATTTAAACTTAGGCTACCGGACCTATTAACATAAGTAGATTAAACTAAATAAAGTGATCCTGAAAACTCTTAATTATTTTATATTGCGAATTAAATATGCTATGTTCATTCCTTTGTAGTTGGATTAACATAGGCCATTTTTATAATGAATTATTGTTATGGTTTCACATGCTTTTTTTAACATAGATATGATTTGTAAAATTAGGAATATAGCCTAAATTCTTTATTTTTTAGAAACAAATTCTGTTGTTGGGCCATGAAAGTGAATCAAACAAATAAAACAAACCCGTAAAAACAAAGTTTTTGACTATAAATCCCTTATATATGAGACATAACTAACAGTATTGATTATTTTCAAACGCTACAAACATTTACAGACTGAATCTGTCTTAACTCAACTTTGCTTCATAACCCTAGGACCGAGCTCAGCATGACACGTAAAATGTAAACAAAAGCACGCCGGTACTTCGATGGGTCGACGTCAAAGCGTCAACTCAAACTCTCACGTGGGAAAAAAAAACCGTGAATTTGAATTACATACGTTATATAAGGATAAACTAAAAATGCATTAACTTATTCACGATACGTTCGATCGATCTGAAATTTTGATACGATGCATTGTTAGGTGAGAGGGGTCTGTGTGCCAAATTTCAGATCAATGGCTTCACGGAAAGTGGGTCATTGTTTACTTTTGTTTTTCCGCCCGCTCGCCCAAGACAGAGATGATGACAGACAGAGAGAGACGCCGGTGAAGTTAATATAAGGGATTTAAAAATGTCCATCCTTTATGCTATACCAATTGCATAAAGCCGTAAATTTTAAATCGTAAATGAAGACACAAATTATAACAATTTAAATATTATTTCCATCTTATAACAACTATAATTCTATTACAAAATTAGAGTTATTTTTGATCCAGTTGTTATAGGAGACTTTTATATTATGCCAGAATATTTCTATAACCATTTATTATTATTGTCTAAATACGGTGCGCACATTTTCTCGAATTCTAAAACGACTGCTTTAGTTTCTTTCAAGTATTTTAGAAAGTACATTTCACATATAACATTTATAATTTAATTTATTGGCGCTATAGGTTAAGTAGATTTTGCCTTTGAGGGGGGTAGTGCCATATTATCTTTATCTCATAGACGCTGTTGCAAATATTGTATTAATTACAATTGTGTTACGATGCAGTGTCGTAAATATATAAGAGCTTTTTTTAGTGACGACAGTGGCAGAGATCTTTTGGAAAAATGTCAACAAAGCAGTGGCCTTTTTTTTAATGGATACAAACAAACATACAAACATGAACTGAGCTTTATATATTACATATGCGTTTAAATTATTTTATTTCAATTTTTTTCACGATACCTTGTATTAATAGTTTACATGTGTGAATGAAATTGCAATTTTTTAAATTTTAAGTCATAACTCGACATTTAATTAAAAACCATATATGTAGCGAGATTATTTTATATTGAAAGCGAAAAACTTACACTTTAAAACAGTTTACATAAGCTTTATGTACACTATACATTAAAAACTTTCGTTACTCAACGTATTAACAGAAGTTGACTAAATTTAATAAAGTATTCCTGAAAACGCCTAATTAATATATGCATAGTATTGAACATGTTATGCTCATTCCTTTGTAGTCGGAATAGCATAGAAAATCTGGTGTGTGTGTGTGCATTGAATATAATTTACAAAATATGTTGCCTTATCAGAAATAGGGGAAAAATATTCCTTTTTGAAATTATACACATTGCATAAAAACCGTCAATATAAATCGTAAAATATAGAGACATAACACATGTTAAATATTATTTCCCTGTTACAACAACTATGAATGCATCAAAAGGAAGAGTTATTTTGGTCCAGTACATTTCCTTTATAACAAGACTTTATTTTATGCGGCCAGCGTTCTATAATATTTTATTGTCTAAATATGGTGTGCTTATTTTTTTATATCATTTTAATACCACTGCTTTTTTTTAAAAAGTATTTTAGAAAGTACATTTATAATTTTGATTATTTGCGCTATGAGTTATGTAGCTTTTGCCTTTTTAATAGATAGTGCCATATGTTCTTTATCTCATAGACGAGGTTACAAATATTATATTACTTACAATTTTGTTACTATGCAGTGTCGTAATTATATATTATATTTTTGAGTCACGAGGGTGGTAGAGCTCTTTCGGAAAACCTATTAGTTATGTTTATTTTGTACAAATGCGAATGAAATAGTAAATTTAGTTATTATAGTCGTCAAGATTCATTATTTAATAAATCATATCTTTTAAATTGTAAGGTAATGTTAAAAGGCACTGTATTAAGTGAAAACAACTCACGCTGTAAAATGGCATATCTCTGTTTCCCTTAAGATTTTAACTAATAGATGAGTCTGAAATTTAACTTGGCAAATAAAAATTGTAATAAACAGCAACTAATACTGGGATAAAAGGTCAGCACACTCCCGCTACAAAGTGCGGGTATATTTCTAGTGTAAAATAAAAAGAAAGGAAAAACAACAAACAATGACACAGGATGTAGGAAAAAGGAGGGAGTATCAAAAGTTACAATGAAAACTACAGAGGGAAAAATATTCTGCAGTTAGATAAAATTATGAATTTGTTTAATTCCATACGGAGCCAACGTACCAAATTGTTTTATAAATGTATTTTCCATGTAGATCCTAGCATGGGTATCTCTCGCATATAAAATACCAGTTAATGCAATATCTGAAATTCCGTCATGGTCAACACTGTTGTATTGTTTATACAAAGGACATTGAGCCTATTTATTTATACTAGACGCCCCGCGGCGTAGCATACGCCGCAGACATGTTCATGGAGAGTGCAAAGAAAGTGGAGAAAGAACGGACACGAATTACAGCACGAAGAAATCAAAACAATGCGAGTGAACGTCGGTTTTGGGGGGGGGGAGAAATGCAAACTCATTGTTGGTTTCGAGACATTTGCAGGCGAAATTCGGTACACCCCTAACTTCTATGAAGTCAGCTATAAAACGATAATCGGTTTAAAATCGGAGTTACATAATCGATAATCAGATTTCCAAAAAAAAACAAAAAAAAACAACAGCAACACGCAATTAACAACCCTAAATATGACTAACCCTCGCTAGGGTCGGCCAATCACAGTTTATGTTTAAGGGATGGTAGTATTGAATGGGAGGCGGATAAAAACAACCTCAGTGTGCATGTCTTTACGTTTACTCGCTATTTTTTATTTACTTAGTGCTGCTTTTTGTGTATGTACTCTAACCACCCCCCCCCAAACCGTTCTTTGCACTGACTATGATGAGCAAGTCTGCGGCGTATGCTACGCCGTAGGTCTCTCCAGAGTTCCTTCTTTTAATTCACTCACAGTTGTTTGCCCAAACCCACCCCATTTTGACAACTGTGTCTTTCAGGAAGTCTTCGCCCTTCACTAAATCATTAGCGGCTTATGCTACGCCGCGGGTCACCTAGTATATATATATATATATATTTGGTAAGGACATGTCATTCATCAAAATAAATCACTTCATGTCACATGCGACTTATATTTTTTACTAGCAACTAAGCCCGTCCAAGGACGGGAATAAGTGAGGGTGACCTGTGAAGTTGATGGTAGGAAACTACAGCGAGAGAGGTGTGGTTGGAGCGTTGCAATCCGCGGGTTTTTAGTTACTAAACTATTGACTTCAAATACAAAATTTTTTATTCAGATAACAACAACACAACATCCACATCAACTAACTCCAAAATAAAAAGAAAACGTAACTAGTCGTAACACAGGTCTATCGGTGTACTTGCTTACGATGAAAGTCAGGGGTGACCGAATAGCTGTTGCTTAAGAATCGGACGCTCTGTGTTGATAGTTAATGCAAAAACATTTGCAGGACATTGTCGCCGCATGGCAAGGGATGTGGACCATGGTTTTGCTTGTTGGCCCATGTCTCCTTCTGTTGGTTGATGTCCCCCTGGTGTGCACAGCAGTATATATAATTCGCTGTTAGATATCCAGAATTTACTTCAAGACGACATTTTTGGTGAAGCATGCATCGCTTCCATTTACTAAGTTGCCTTGGTCCTTCCCGTTGAGAACTTTTACAGCAATGTCAGATGAGGTATGGACGCGTGAAAAGACAACTTAGAGTTGCCCATGAGTGAAGACTGATTCTGGCAAATATATGCCAACTTTATCTAGAGTTTGTCCTTGAGACTTGTTGATGGTCATGGCAAAAGCCAGTTTGATTGGGAACTGTCGTCTCCGTAAAACGAAAGGTAGATCTGTGTTTGCAGGGGCCAATTCAATTCTTGGAATAAAAATTGTAGTCGCAGCTGCACGCCAGTGATTATTTTGGCAATGGCGATGTGTTATTTCAACTATTTATCCACTAATCGGGTCCCATTACAAAGTGCAAGCTTTGTGTTCAAATTGCGTAGTAACATAATAATTGCTAGAACTTTTAGATTTAAGGTATTTAGAGGCATTCCTGATGGTGAAAGTCCACCTAAGAACTCGACAGGGTAATGGTTAGCATCTTCATGAGTAGCGTCATCAATGCCGTCTGTACTGAAATATGTCACAGTCTCTCCACCGCCATTTTGGTGGCATGTTTTCTATGAGTAACAGTGGTGATAAACAGGAGTGACACACTTTAAGATGGGAACACAGTACTGTATGATGAAAAAAATACTGCACCAAAAATAACGCGTTTTGAGCGTCCGCGTAAATTTGTTCAATATTGAAATGAGATATAATTTTTTCCGCTAGTGATTGGCTGTAGGAGTTTGAGGGACCAATAGGCTATCGAGGCCTGCACAGAAAAATGCCTTTTATTATTATAGATTTACTTTTGTTATATTTTATTATTTTTATTTTTCTTCTTATTATTATTTTATATATATATATATATTTTTTGCTTTTGGATTTTTATAAAAGAAAAATTTAAATGGTCGAAAAATTGGAATTTTAAGGGTCTTGTCGGAATTTTGTAGTGGTGAGTATAAAATCCATATTATTCCGATAAAATCGGAATGGTTGCCAGGCCTGATTGAATATTTTTTTAAGCGAGTCTTTGACCAAATACACAAGACTTGAAAGAATGGCTTAATGGCTTCGAACTAAGAGGCCTTCGATGTTGAGCCAAAGAAGCCTCCACTGATATTGGCATGCCAACTATATAACACACGTCCGCAATTTCTTAAAGGAACAGAGACCGATGGAGATTTTAATCAGGCGACCGACATTGCCATTACATCATCAAATAAAATGTTTCAGTTAGCGCAAGGAAGCCGTCATCCAAATTTTTGCGAAGATGGGGCAATACATTTTAAAAAAAAACTAGTAAAATCATGCTTTTTGCTATAAATCTTTTGTATATGAGGCATACCTAATGATCCTACATGTGGAAGAAAATCAGAAGCCCCAAGCCTAATGCTCTTCATGGGTCTTCCTGGAAGACCCTCCCAGCGATCTGGCCCCCTCCCCCAGAAAGGGACGTAACAGCTGGGAAAACCCCCAGGAGCTGTCTCTTCTGAAGCGGCCACCTGGGCACCCGAGACAGAGAGTCAAAGATGCCTCCCACTAAGTTTGACCTCACAAGGAGAGGTGGAATTCCCTACTACGACCCGCTACAACTTTGGCGCCACCCCGGCAAAGCATACGGGTCTCCATGGTTAGGACCGCCGAAGTTCGGGGGATCATCAAAGACCTACCTAGGGTTAGGGTTAGGGTTAGGGTGAGGCATAACTAAAAGTATTGATGATGTTTAATATATGATACGCATCGCGCAACAGACTAGCATATATATTTACATGCTACATTGAGATACATAGAGATTAAAAAATTAATTAATTTCATTACGGTACATTTGATCGATCTGAAATTTTGATAGAATCCATTGTTAGGTAATAAAAGTCTGTGTGCAAAATTTCAGCTCGATAGGATTAAAGGAAGTGGTTCATTTTGTCATTTTTTACTCCTCCTTTTCCGCGGGCGGAACCCTGACAGACAGACAGACAGAGAGACAAGGCTGTGAAGGGATTTTAAAATTTTTTTTTAATATGGGCAATGTCACCATACGGTATGATCGTTACGCGTAGAATTTCGAAATGAAACCTACTTAACTTTTGGATATAAGTGTTTTAATGCCCAATAGACTTCAAATCCGTACCAAGTTTGATCAAGAACCATGCATATTAGCACTCAAAAACTTCTCAAAGAATAATGGCTATCGGATGAATCAAGTAATATATTTTTTACAGCTTATATAAGAATAAAATATTTAGCCGGCAAAAATGGCAAAAAATGTAAAGGCCAAAAGACCTGCTGATTTCATTTCAGACCATCATGAAGATATGTGTTAATTAATATATGTCCAGGTTTTGTAAAGACTTCTGAGTACAGTATTTTAATGTGGGCTAAAAAAATTGTATGTAAAAAGTTTGTTCAAGACCAATCGATTTACACAATACCCAAAATGTAAATAAATAATTTTACTTGGATCCCATTTACAAAAAATTGAAATTTTGTGCCCAGCGGCCCTAATAAATTGTATTTTAAATCTTTTTATGCCAGAAACATATACTTACTTGAACTCTCTTTGCTTAGTATTTGACTACAAATTTATTACAAAAAGTTTTGAAAAAAAAAGAAAAGAAAAAAAAGAGACCCAAATAGTGGCATTGATGCCAGGAAAGATATTTCATTTCGAACACTTGATTTATATTTTAAGGGGGTTCATTTGTTATTGTTATATTTTTTCCCGTATCTCTCACTTCTGTTGAGGCTGATGTCTTGTCGTTTTAAAGTCCACCTTGTTTCGCACGCTTGCTCTAATTGTATTAGACTATTTTTAACGCAATTTCCTTAGGAAAAATTGCGTTTATATATTTGAAATGCCTGGCATGTCTGTTTGAGCTTTGAACAGCAACTCCTCCTGAACCATACCAGATATAGGGTTTGGGTCTTTTGCAAATATGTTAAGGAGGTCCCAAGGATTCTCACGGGCAAACAAAAATACCGAAAATGATTACTGGATTTCCTGGAAAATAAAAAAAAACAACACAAAACACACAAACAAAGAAACATGTAAAATATAAGTATTTTGTAAATTTCTTGCCAACCATAACATCTATCGGGTTTGAGCAAGCTCCAAACGATAGCAAATAATATTTAGAACAATGTTGGAGAAGGAATTTTTGAAAAATCTCGTTCCGTTCGACTCCCGTAGATTTAGCAGCAATATATAGATAGCAATTGCTTTGTCTACTTTCAGAATCATTGATTTGAAATGACTTTTAATGTAATCTAGAATGCTTTCCCTTGGATAAAAAAGTACGAAATTCTTTCTTGGAAAATGAGTTTAAATACTCATTCGAGTTTTTATTACTGGTTTGTCTTTTAAGCGCATTCCAACAACGGAGTGACTCTGAGAAGAAAATAAAAACCCTGGAAATCTTAGCCATTAGACACCAAATATAACATGGTAACTAACCCTAAGCCTAGGCTGGTAAATCCCAAATATAATATATTCCAATACAGTAGATTTGTTTCTAAATTTCTTTGCGAGGAGATAAAAAGAGATGTCCTTAACTGGCAGCAGACTATTTTGATTCATTTTAATTTTCTCATTTTTATACCCATTCCCAACCCCACCCATGAATTTTTTGTGCTCTGGGCAACTACCCTCTCACCACGTTCCCCGATATCTAGGCGGCTGTTTTGTGGTGAATGCAATTTTCCTTACGGCTTTGACACGAACGCATTCGTTCTAATGATGCAATCGATATCTTGAGTTTCTTGTCTGGTTTTACTATAAATACGTTCGAGTGTGCCAATGAGATCAGAAACCCAACCTAAGCCGTGGAGATGATAATAAATATCATGAGGATCTTTTTGATCCTCTTCTTTGCTGATGTGGGTCTGAGCTACTTTTATTCTGACCCGTTTTATGTTGATGACTGTAGGCCGTATTACTGGTGGTGCATGTCGTACGTATTTTTAACCTTCTTTTACTGAAATAATAATGTCTTAATTATTGTAAATATATATATATATATATATATATATATATATATATATATATATATACACACCAAATATACTCGTTACATAGCCCGTTCGTTCATAAGCCGACCCCCCCTCTTTTGGAAGAGAAAAGTATTACAAGTGTATAACCCGCTCGCAAGCCCACAAAAAAATAATTTAAAAAAAATAAAAATAATAATACGACAAAATAGTACACATTTTTTAAAACTACAAGCTAAATCGGTCATTATGATTGTTTACTTTGTACTGCCTATCTTTTTCTTTGTGCTCTTTTTAGGCATGAGTTACCGGCATTTTTAAAGAATTTTTTTTTGTAAACATTGGCAAAAGCGCGTACATTAAAATAAGTTGTTGAAAACTAAATTTTAAAAAATATTTATTAAAATGTTCAAAAATATTAATCAAATCATTAAATTAGGTAAGTGCAGATGTTTAATCAATAAATTATAGCTTTTGTTAGAGCCGTTGAATCATGTAGAATGTAGAAAAGAACCTTGATGATCTACAATAACAACACCAATATTACATTTTCCATGGAGAAATCACCTATGACCCGCTCATAAGCCGACCCCCCAACTTTTTCCCTTAGATTTCGTCCAAAACAGTTCGGCTCTAGAACGAGTATATACGATATATTAGGGCTCGTACTTATTAATTTTTGTTAGCTTAATCGGGAAAAAATATTCGATTAATCGATTAATTTTGATTAATCATTTTTTATTACGCATAAATAGGTCCCATTAAGTTGCGATTCATTATTTCGCGAAATCGGTTAAGTAGAGATAATTCCATGGCTTCCAAATTTTGTGACGTAACACAGCAAATTCGTACTTATATGCAAGAAATAAGGTAGAAAAACCTTATTTTTTTGTTTAGGTATGCACGTCTAAATAAATAATAATAATACGACTGAAAAGTATGTAACCAACAAAATATGTAAATTATTAATAAATTTTAAAAAATATAAATATTTTCTTAAATTTAAATTGAATTTTAATCGATTGAATTAATTTTAATCGATTATAATATTTAACGCATATACATATAAGACACATTTGTTGTCTGTGTACCTGTCTGTTTGTCTGTTCCCTTATAACTCAAGATCCATACAAGCAAATAACGTGAAATTTGGCACGTACACAAAATTACATGGAGAAGGTTCTTAAACAGGATTTGTTCCATATATATAAGATACTTGGGGCCGGGGGCCCAAAATGTGAAGGTAGAAGAATAAAACTTTGGGAACTTGCTGAATACACTATTATGACGATAATTTTGGCGCAAAAGAATGTAACAATTTCCACTCATGGGTGGCCGGGGGCCAAAACATTGTTTTTCCGTTATTTGGGCAACATAAAACTGAATCAACACTAATTTTTCATCTTCCCTTGTAGGTAGAAGCATGAAACTTTGGAAAATTGTTGAGTACTCTCCCGCAATGAACAGTCGAACAAAATATATAATTATCACTAACTGGGGGGGGGGCCGGGGGCCCAAACGTAGTTTTTTCTTAAATGAGCTATGTAAATCAGGCTCATCATTAAATCTCCAATTTCCTGTGTAGGTAGAAGCATAAAACTTTAAGAAGTTGTTAAGTACCCTCCCAAAATGGTATCTGGCGAAAAAATATTAAAGTTATCACTAAATGGGGGGCCAGGGGTCTGAATGTAGTTTTTTTTTCATATATAAAACTGAATCATCACTAAATCTCTAATTTACCATGTAAGTAGAAGCATGAAACTTTGGGAAGTTTTTGAGTTCCATCCCTCGATGGTAACATGCGAAAAAAAATATTATTAGGGCTGTTAACGATTAATTAAAATTTAATCGATAATTTCGATTAAAGCCAAAATTGAACTTTATGATGTCATAAGTAACATTTTTTAAAATACTTGTCGAAAATCGATATAACACTGGAATGTCTTCTTTATATGACATCTTTTAACAACTAACGCAAAAAGACAAGTGTATTGACATTATTTGGTTCAATTGATGAGCGGGTCTTATTGACAATATAACCAGCCGAGCAGAACAGTCGTTTACATAGCTTTAGATTGTCACTTACTGTAGCGGATGTTTGGTTTGCAGTTAATATGTAAGCGAAGTGTGAGAACCATGGTAGCAACGTTCCCTTTAAGCAGTGCGGCTACGCAGATATTTGACCGAAGACACGCAGGCGTTTAGAATCGACAAGCAGGAAATTTTGTAAAATATTGCACAAAAAATTAACGTTGCGCAACTTTCTTCACGATTTTTTTTCAACTTTGTACAGAGACCAATGAAGCTTAGACTTAGAGGGAACATTGCATGGTAGGCAAACGATTTCTCTCAATGGACACAATTACCTTTATCAACATTTTGAACATTCACGTCAGTCAATAGTTTAAAACCAAAATGTTCATGTAATCGTCCGGAAATTAGTTTATATTTAACGGCCGAAATATTTTACTTTTTGCTTTCAAGTTCATTTATAAGTGGTGGGTCGATTAATCGTTAACATTTTTTAATCGTTTTAACGATTAATCGAGAAATTAATCGTTAATTTCCGCAGCCCTAAAATGATCACTCACTAGGGGGCATTGGGCCAAAATGTAGGTTTTCTCCTAATATGAGTTATATAAAACAGACTCATCATTAAATATCCAATTTCCCATGTACGTAGGAGCATGAAACATTGGGAAGTTGTTAAGTACTCTCCCGCAATGATAATACACGAAAAAAATTAGATTATCAGCTCGATAGGATGCAAATAAACAGTTTTGTACGCTTCTGCAGAAAACCTAATTTTAAATCCTGGAAAAGCCGGGTACTTGCACCTAGTATATATATATATATATATATATATATATATATATATATATATATATATATATATATATATATATACACATATTTATAGTTCGTGCTGCTTGATTAGCATTGGATGAGGCTCTTATATTAGTCTAGTTCGATAGGAGAAATTTAAAACTGATCACACCCCTACATAGATGCGAGTCTTAGACACAAACGTCATACACGACAGAAGTCTAAATGGCTCAACCTTATATGCATGCGCCGCATCCTAGATACAAAAGGACGAGGAAAAGAAACAACATGGAGGTCCCATCTAAATTAAACATGTGTAGCATCTCAGGTATATTAAGCGAAACACGCGTCCGCTGGCTTGACTTGTCAAGTGAACAACCTGGTCGCTTACCAAAGGATTTGCAACACAGCAAGCTGGTGACAGGGAAAAGTCGTTTGGATGTCCATGTCTCAGATACATAGACATATTCAGAAAAGACGTGAAGGCGGCCAACATAGACATCCCACACTGGGAGGATCGATCTTCATAGTATATTGCGCTTGAAACAATAATACACCTGTTAACTTCGTGTACCGCGCTAGGACATAGCTCGGGACGTTAGGAGTCAAAAGAGTCACACGTGAAGAGAATGCAATATGGCACTGCTCAGCCGATGGAGAAGGTTGCCAATGTATTAGCAAATACATTAAGCGCTAAGTCTCAGGGCCAAAGAATATGTGTTTAATCCAGCTCATGGTGAAACATAGTGAAAAAATGGATAATTACGAGCCGCGGAGCAATTCAAATCGGCAATAGCTGGAAAAAAAAACGCAACAAAGGAGGCCTGGAATTACTGCCCCACTGCATTCCTGTGTTGGGCATGCAGAAGAGACTGCCACTCCAACCTCACAAAGAACCGCAATTTAAGAAGATATATTTAGATGGAAATTTATAATCGTAATTGTTACAATCGATAAAGATCAGTAGATAAAACGAAGTTTACATCATAATAATATTCGTACGCTTTTTAAAAAAAATATTTCAGGTTTAATGATTCATACGACGAAACCCAAGAATTGCCTTGTAATCGTTTGTGTGAGGATATGGGATTTTACAATGGAGACTGCATTCATAACCCGTCGTTATGCACTGACCACCGCGAAATTGACGTCTGGCGATGCAAGTGCTGGAACCGGCGTCCTACGACTCGATTTTCGTTGCTGTCTAGATTTCATCCCTAATTTTAGATGTCTTCTTTGAAAATGAAGTTTTTCGTTATGCATACATGCAGGAGAATTTCCAAATAAAACTGAAAATCACATTTGTGTCTTCATTAATTTTCTTTTGTTTGTTTCTTTTTTATGTTTACATAGATATAAAAAATTTGATTCGGGGGAGGTTATATTTTTAAATTTATTTCATTAATTAATTTCGAACGTCCACATTCTGGTGGGAAGAACGATAATTTGTATTTGTTGTTTCCTGCCGTAGACCAATTTTTTGGTTTCCATGAAATGATTTCTGAGCATCATAACTTAACCTAATATTTTCTACTTCAATTGAAATCTTCGTTTGCAGTCATTAATTTCTTGCTTCGTAGAAAGAAATATTGAAATCTAACAATTTAAAATATAAATTTCTTAAATTAAATCGCGAAACTTTGCCTGGATGTTGACAAAACATGTTAATCTGGCTTGAAGTTGGCTAATGGCACGATTCACTGATAGGGTACATAGTGTTAATTTTCGCTATCGATTAATACATCATAGTTACCTTAAATTCCAAGTTAATTGTTCGAGATTGTAAAAGAATTGCCCACGATGGAAGAAATGCTTGTTGGTAGGAAATCTTTCATAAATTGCCGGAAATAAAGTCTC
This sequence comes from Ampullaceana balthica, assembly GCA_944989445.1. NCBI lineage: Eukaryota > Metazoa > Mollusca > Gastropoda > Lymnaeidae > Ampullaceana > Ampullaceana balthica. The sequence goes on along the minus strand of CALYLW010000131.1, from coordinate 749,030 downwards.
GTAGGAAAATGATGACATCTTTTTTATAAAAGTAAATTCATGTAAATTAAATTGAAGTAAAATAACTTCTGTGGGGGGAGGGGGGGTTCTAAGTTTCATGTAGCTTTTATTTTAAACATGCAGGTGAAAATTTCTTTTCAACTGTGTACATATTTGAAACTTTGACGAAAATCTGAAATCGTCGAAGCTGGTACTAACGCAAAGTACGTGAGTTTAGATAAGTTTACCGTCAATGTCCTTATGCAACTGGAGAGGTTATTTTGATGAAGAGTCTAATGTGTGGTTTGTTTTTTGTTTTTGGTTTTTTTTTGTTAGTTTTGCTAATGAAATGCACGAAGTAAGGATAATTAAATAAATGATTCGTAAACGTTTTTTCCCCATAACACAGTACATTTGAAATACTTTTTTTAGGAATAGTTTTTGATCATTTCAAGAAAGCCAGCATTATGTTATAATCTTATCGTTTAACATTACATTTCTGCTGTATTGTTTACTGAATTGTTTACAGTTTAATCTTATAACATTCCGAGGCCATTTCAGAGGTTAATTATTTATAATTAGATTGTAATGGTAACACTAAGAAACAAGCGGAATTTAATAGTTTCAGTTCCTAAATTCCATAAAATCGCCCGCTGCATTGTTGAATTGTTTAATGTGCACAGGCTAAATATTGTCTTTTGAATAATTAGTACTTTAAAGGCCGCGCGAAGCTGCCAGCTGTGCAAAAATATTAATAAGGAGAAAAAAACAACAACATTCTCCCAAAAAAAAGTTAAATCAATTTTAAAATGGGATTCCATCAATGGCAAAGAAGAGTTCGTATTGTAAATAATTAAACATATTAACAACAAATTCTTCGAAATTAAATTAAACAAGTGCCTATTAATTAAATAGGCAATGGTAGCTTTTAAATACAAATATAACCTTATAATATACTCAGAGGGACATAGGAATAAAAGAAAGAAAATTATTATTCCGTGTGCAAGAAAAAACACATTCAAATTCTCTTTCTGCCCGTCTGGAACTCAGGCGTGCAATGGTTTGCTTTATCAAACAAGAAAAGACCAACGCAATATCAACATTTGAGACACTAAGAAAAAATGTAAGTCTAGACCTAAACCGTGGATAAGCGTAAAACGAAGAAATCTTTTGTATGGAAGAAGTGTCTGAAATAAATAAGATAAGATAAGTTAGAAATCCAAACACTACATGCCATTAGTATTTGATGGATTATTGTTTTACACTGCTTTACTAGATGTAAATTTAAAAAAATATAATAAAAAATAAAAATGAAAAAAAAACTACACAGTGACGACATGATTTTATTAGAGTCATACTTAAATGATATTTAGGGACACGTTAGTTTTTAAAAAAGTGCTAAATTCATGGTCAAACCAACAACTATGGGTTAGTTAAGGGATTATACACATGCTATATAGAGATACATAGAGATAAACTAAAAATTAATTAATTTAATTACGGTACATTCAATAGATCTCAAATTTTGATACAATGCTTTGTTAGTTGACACAAGGCTATGTGCAAAATGTCAGCTCGATAGGATTATGGGAAGTGTGTCGTTTTTCACTTTTGTTTTTTCCGCGGACGGGCGGGACAACGACAGACAGAGAGATATGACGGTGAAGTTAATGTAAGGGATTTAAAAATAATTATATTTCTTTCAAATGTGTTAAGAAATATATAAATTTAGTGTTTAAAATAAACACAATAAACGATTAAATTAAGAAAGAAAAAAGACATCTTATAATGTTAAAGAACATCAGACATATCAATGGAAATATATGAACACTAGCAAACCACAAAAACTGATATTTATATTGTGTAAGAACCCCTTGCATTTCAATGGATCATGTAGGTAAACCAATTTGTTGTTTTATCAATTTCTTTTACATTGTTCTCTTATTTATTGGCAGTTTGATATCTCACTAGAAGATTGTGTGTGTGTGTGTGTGTCCCATAACCTCGTGGTCGTAGGGGGTTCCAATGTTTCCATGAGAACTTTCTCGGTGCTTGGTAGACCTTGGCGGCGCCCATCTCCTCTCCAGGTCAACGGATGACTTTTTAGCAATATTCATTCATCAACATTTTTATTTTGGCTTTAACGTGGGGTAGATCCTACGCACTTCAGCTTGTGAGGCGAGCGCACTATTGAATTTGCTATCCAGCCGCCTAGAAGATTTTGCATAGTATCAAATGTTTTGAGACGTCTCTTTGTATTTTCATCACCTTTAAAGCAGCAGACTATCATCATCGTCTTCTATTGTTCAGTCAAGGACAAAGCCAGCTTAAAAGACTCTTCCAGGCATCTATACCCTTGACCGGTCTCTCCCTCTTCCCCAAAGTATGCCAACGTATTTTGGTATCTGTTTCCACATCACGGCGCTAAATACTGTAAGGAATTTAGGTTAAGTTGCATTGACCGCCAGGAGCTGAGATCAAAGGCTGACCGCCACTAGCACGGAGCTGAGCGCGGACCTTTAGATCTAGGGTGGTAAGAAGGTCTTGAGATAAGACAGGGACATGAATTGGAAGCAGACTTCTTACCATGACTGGGAGTCCGTGGGACTGGAGGTGCGAAATGTGATGTTCTGGTACAAAATGTTATCTCGCTTGAATTTGGGAAATCAAGGAGGTAGGCGTGCGAGGAGACCAGAGGTGTTAAATGCCCCAGGGTAGAAAGGATGACCAGACGCGCAGGTGGTCTGGGTAGGGGTAGGTAAGTGGTGGGGGTCTCACTAGAGACGGTTATGTCAAACCGGCCCCACCCCCAGTCTAAATCTAGGAGGGCGGGACTTGATGAGTGATGGACTGGAGACAAATGGACTGTGACGGAAGTTGTTTAGATATAGGCGTGGTCTCTGGACTGGGGTGTCAGATATAGGATGGGACCAACTACGTACCGGTGGGAAGAGAGCAGGCTAGGGAAGAGAGTAGATTGGTAGACAGGAGATGGTAGACAGTAGTTTGTAGACATTGATAGTAGAATTGTCTTAGGGCAGTTTGTCTTTACCTATATGAATTTAGCTTACAGTGTATGTTGGAGTGAATGAGTGAAGCAATAAAGTAATCATAAGTGTTCATGCTGTCTTTGAGTTTTGTGTTTGATTATGAGAAGACAAGTGTAACCAGTAATTAAGAAGAATTGAGTAAAAATTGAGAGTTAGTCACACACGAGGACCAGGTTCTTTACAATACTTCTCGGCTGGCCTCTTCTCTTTTTTTTTAATCACCCGAGTCCTTATTACTCATTTTTTCTTAGACAATGGGAGGCAAACTTAATTATAACTCTACAATAGGAGTAATGATTTTTTTAAAAACTTTAATTAATTGACCATTGTGTGAATATCATTTTAAAAAGGCCACCTAAAATAATAAAACCCCATGAACATGCAATGATATTTATCTTTCACGCGATAAAAGCATCTTATCATATTAGATTCATAGAATTATATACACAAAGTAGGATGGAATAAAAAGAACTTCAACTTACACATTTTTTGTTTAACGCTACACCGAATGATCAGATCTAGATCTATCACATCCATAGTTTAACACAGCAATGAGTGATTATTTCTTAGTCACACACATTCATGTTTTCACATATCAACGTTTGAATTTTTAAACCTGCAATTACCTTGTATAATAGGAATCTTATGCATTTAAGTATATTAGAATGTCTGTCATGCATGCATGCATTTTTTTCTGCGGGTACCTTTTGAATTTTTTTGGTAAGATTATGTTTAAACAAGAAGATATATCTTCTTTATAATGCATAAACTTAAAATTGTACATATTTCAGACACATTTCTTCTCAACACAGGAAGTGGGTTAAAAATCGATCCAAAGTTTTTCGGCACCGCCCGCCTCAAGCAAGCAAGCAGACACCACGAGTTAATATAAAGGATTTAAAAAATGCACACCTTCTTAACAATCAGGCATTTTTCAAGTTGTGGCTATTTTAAACCTAAAGCAAATTGTAAAAAACCCGTAAAAACAAAGTTTTTGACTGTAAATACTTTATATACGAGACATAAATAAAAGAATGTTCATTACAATACGCAGCGCAAGATAATAAAAAAATCCAAAATTTTCCTTATTTCTCCTAAAACATGTTTAATTTAATGCGCACCGATCTGGAATATATTTTTTTAAAAAAGAATCGTCAATATAATACGCACCGCACAGCGCGAAAGGAAAGTAATAAAAAGGTCGTTCAATACGATACACAGTGCGACACTCTAGCACAAACATTAACAGGCTACATAGAGATAAATAGAGATAATCTAAAACTTCATTAACTTAACTACTTTACATTCGATCAATCTGAAAATTTGATAGATTATTTTTATCATCGCCAAGAGTCTGCCTGCACAAAATTTTCAGCTTGCTAGCATGCGAGGAAGTAGGTAGAAATTTGATTCAAAGTTTTTTCAGCAAGCAAGCAAGCAGACACCACGAGTTAATATACAGGATTTAAAAATCAGACACTGCAGCAAAAAAACCTCTGTATTAAGAAATTCGCTGATGTTTCTCTTTTTTGAATACAATGACCCCTTTTCCAGTCCATGACGGACTATGGGGCAAGTAAAGTAGCGTCACTTATTTTTTTAATGCAATCATGTCTAAAGCAAATGGTTAGCACACAATTTTTGGAAATAATTAATAAAGATGTGTAAGAAGGGTAAAAAATATAACAGTCGTGAAATATTGCTTGATATATCTTCTTAAAAAAGTCACTATCATAAAAATAAAATAAAATGCCTGTTATAACTTTCGATGTTAAAATATCTGGCTAAATAATTATTAAAATGTATATTTAACAAATAATTTAACAAATCATCATGTATATTACAACTTTAACTATGAGTTTTACAAATTATGTAAATTAAATTAGGATGAAACAGTTATTTTAGAAAAAATGATAATGATAAATAAACACCTTTGGAAGAGGAAATAGCTTTACTATTAGGAATAAAAGAATGATGATGAAGCTTGGCTTGAAATGGCTTTGAAACCATTCACCGTTCTATTTTATTAATATAGTAACCAAAATTTTTTATTTCTTCCTAGTCGCCACTGAATTAGTTTTATTGACACATAAATCAAGACCAAACGTCAAGCCAGGAAGGACTGTGTACAAAACCCTCCTGAAGTGATCCCATCCATCTCTTGTCCGAAATGCGGACGAAACTTTCGTGCATGAATATGACTAATAAACCACCAGAGGACACACGTGGAGGCCTAGCAATGGACTAATATGATGAGAGTGGTCATCATCGAGTACGACGGACGAACACCAATCTTCAAAACTGATATGTTTTTACTTCACATATTTTTACAAAAGATTTAACTATTACGATACTATGTTCTGAATACATTTAATGATAATATTATTTTGATTACATTTTGTTTATGTTGTAAATTTTCTCTGTTGGCTTATGTCTACATATAGTTTTATGTAATGGGGGTATGGGTGAGAGGTCATCTAAGTTTTCGAGAACCGCAGTGACCGGGTAAAAATATTGATACTTGTCGGGGAAAGATTATAGTTTAATGGGGTTTTCCCACTTTGGGAATTTTAATGTTAGGCTTTTGCGCAGGTGCGCACTTTTTTGACAAATGCTTGGTGTAAAGTAGTGTGGGGGGAGATGACGTCAATAGAGAGATGCGTGAGTGACGGTTGTGTAGCCGATGGCAAGGACACTGTTGTTATTATCATGTATTGAAGGATTTCTGTTTCAAATAAAAGATAGATTCTTCTGATGGTGTTTTGACTTATTGAGTTTAAGCCTTGTGAGTCATACAATTCGTTAGAACTTGACAATACTTACGCGATCTTTGAGATATGAGAGTGATGCTAAAGCAACAACAAACAATCACATATGAAATCATAAATGATTATTGTATTTAGGGAGGAATCTAAGTTTAATAGTTATTGGGGTGGGTAGCGGTGGGGGTGCAGAAAGTCAAGTGCTTGAAACATTGAGATTAAACTATCTGAGCGAGTTGATTTTTTCCAATCGGCGGATCCACGCATTCGGTTAGAGATACATTGTTATTTCCCCTATCCCAAATTTGAAACAAGGTGTGCAGTCCTGGCGACTAGGAGCACCACCTCAAACCGCTTTCTTAGAAAGATGAGCACGTTACCCAGGTTTGAGCCTTCTCGTCCATGAGGGGCATTCACCAATCATGGTCGTCGTCTGGGATTTCTCCAAGGGCATAGGCCACCCATGAGAGACCTCCAGGCATCTATATCCTGGGCCAGCTTCTCCAGGATCTTCCATTCACGGCCAATTCGCATGATGTCTGCCTCCAATTCTTGGCGCCAAGTGTTTCTTGGACGGCCTCTTTTCCGCTTACCCTGTGGGTTCCATTTCATGGCTTGCCTTGTTGTATTAGAAGCAGGTTTTCTTAGTGTATGGCCAATCCACCTCCATCGCTTCTGGAGAATCTCTTCCTCAATGGGCTTCTGTTTTGTCCGCTGCCACAGTTCCCGGCTACTGATTTTGCCCGCTCCACGTCAAACCCATTTCTCCCTTGATATCCTGGTCCTTAGGAGGATCTGGTATTAAAACCAATTATTAAAATGTTCCGTAGGCATTCAGCGATGGGGGCATAAATATCAACAGTATCAATGACGCACTGTGCATTTTATAAACATTTAAATTACTGATTTAAATCATTTACATTTGTTTTTGTTTTTTTTTCTTTACACGAAACGTCCTTCAGAAAAACCCTAATTTTCTTATTTTTCTTGAAAAGTCCCCCAGATTTAAAAACATTTTATACATCTTGCACTTGATAATTCAACGTAACACAGCGCATTGGATCAATCAGTCAGTGTGTTGTTAAACGTCCGATGATGTCAGAACTCAACAAAGAAGTTGAGATTTAAGCTATTGATGTATTATTACACCATTTAATTGATTAATGATTAATATCATATCTAATCGATTGATCATTATTCGTGAAATAACTATAAGCAATTTAACGGGTTTCGTCTTTGAAAAATAATCGTTCAGGAAATTACGATTTTTGTTTGAAATTTCCAATTATAATGAAATTCCCGATTTTATTTTGTTAGCCTTAGCTGTAATCGAATTTTGAAGTAAAAATGTGAAGAATTTTAAATTTGTATGTTTCAAAAGACATGAGATTTTTTTTGTTTGTATTATCCTTCATAATAAATGTTAAAGGATGGTTGATTATTTTAAGCAGATACATTTGTTAATTATAATATCATGTTGAATTGATATACATTGATTTCATTGATACTAACAAGTCATGAAAGTATTAAACTTCATTTAAACTAGCATTGTTGTTTATTAACTTATTACTGTTCACTGCTAATCCACACACAATGCGACGATTATTTAGGAGAGCAACTATTTATAGACTAATGAATGCTATTCCTATCTGCGCGGCTTAAGGCGATTGTTTATTTTCAAGTTGAACCTTCCTATAAGTATTTGCTGCGGCGATGTGCTACTGTTATCTAGGTGTTACACAAGTTTCTCCGTTTGTGTGATAATTAATTTTTTTTCCCTTTGGTGCCAACACTAACTGTTAACATTTTTATCAACATTTTAGCTGAGATCATTTTAACCAGTATTTTAATGCTATTAAATATTGTTAATATATTTATGATAATAGTAAAAGAAACTTTGATTGCCCCCTCCCCCCCGCTCACACTCTTTTTAACTTTAATTGTGAGCTAAAATAGCCACATATTTCTATAATCACTTTTTGAAACTTAGGAATTTGTTTATAAACATCTAAAGATGTCCAAAATGAACAGCAACGCTCAGCACGCTCAGAGATTTATCAACTTTATCAACCATCAACTAGAGAATCTCAGGCGAGAAAGAGAGACGGTGGTAGGGACTTTAGATGCTTCCCTAAATCACGTAATTTAATTTTTTTTAAAAACTATTTTAATTATAATAAAATAATTATAACATTTAAACATATCATGCAAGAAGAGGCGTACCATTGACACATTTATTAATTAGAGGCGTACTATTTAACCATTTAATTATAATATTAGAGGCGTACATTTGACCCATTTAATAATTAGAGGCGTACCATTGACCAATTTAATTATTAGAGGCGTACAATTAACCCATTAAATAATAAGAGAGGTATCATTGACCCATTAAATAGTTAGAGGAGCACCATTGACCCATTTAATAATTAGAGACGTACCATTGACCAATTCAGTATTCAGAGGCGTACCAGTGACCCATTTAGTAATCAGAGGCAAAGTTAACAATGAAATGCTCAAGCATCTGGGCGGACAGGTCCAATGAAACTAATGAGTTTCATAAATAGAGCTTGGACAACAGGAACGCTGCCGAAGCTGTGGAAAAAGGCCACAATAACCCCAATTCCCAAAGAGGGGAAACCAGGCGAACACCCGTCCAGTTACCGGCCAATTTCCCTCACGTCGTGTGTGGGGACGGTAGCTGAACGGTTAGTGAACGCACGACTCTACTGGTTCCTCGAAAAGACCAAATGCATTCCATTGACGCAGGGTGGGTTCCGAAAGGGACGCCAACCAATGGACCAGGCTCTCCGACTAATTCAGACGATTACAAATGAACTCCAGTCGAGGAATCACACCGTTGCGGTGTTCTTCGATCTAAAGCAAGCATACGACAAGGTGTGGCTTGGAGGGCTACTTTATAAGTTGCAACAGTTAGGTGTCACTGCGAACATGTACAGTTGGATAAAATCGTTCCTTACGGACAGAACGGTCAAGACTCGAGTGGGGGAGTCATTATCCAACGAAGCGCACCTGGAGGACGGACTCCCACAGGGGTCCACCCTTAGTTGTACATTGTTCTTAGCCTACGTCCACGACCTACAAGGTATTCTGGGGTCGCAGAATGCCATATTTGCTGACGATCTGGCTATATAGAGTTCCGGAAAGGACGTCGCAACTCTGCAGAACAGGCTGCAGGAAGATCTGAATCGAATCGAAGACTACGCCAACCGTTGGCGCCTAGTAGTCAATACGGAGAAAACGGTCCACTCCATTTTTTACAAATGGACGGAATAGACTGAAGCATAAGGTGGTGCTTCAGATATGTGGTAAAAGATTGAATTGGGATCGGACACCAACGCACTTGGGAATCAAATTGGACCAGAAGGTCCAGCTACATAACCATGTGCGTGAATTGTGTGCCAAAGCTACAGCTAAACTGTCCCTGGTGAAAAAACTGGCTAGCACTAGTTGGGGTGTGGATGCAAGATTACTGAGAGCTCTCTATCTCGGTAGTGTGAGGGGTGCCATTGACTACAGCCTCCCGGTCCAAGCCTTTGCGAGCAGAACGGCTCTAGAGGGACTAGACCGAATACAAAACCAAGCTCTACGGTTCGTATGCGGGGCGTTACGTACGACACACACAGCCGCTGTAGAAATTATGTCAAACGTAGAACCCCTGGCGATACGGCGAGAAAAAGCAATCATGACCATGGTAGAGCGATACCGTAGGTTGGAGCATGACGAACCCTGCTTCCAATTACAAGACCGATGGGTAAAGAGGACCCGACTGAAAAGGCCATCCTTCATGGATACGGTCTACGAACTAGAAGACTCAGTCCCCATACCCAAGCACAGGGAACGAATGCAACTGGTCCCTGCTCGAGGACCACATGAGAGCTTTGACTTGCCTGAACTACGTTTGACACTGGCAAATACAGCGGTGACGAAAGCCAGTCCCGTCGAGCTCCAGCGAGACGAGACTCTGAAGACAATCGAGGCTTATGGCGACAGCGTGGTAAAAGTCTTCACGGACGGCTCACGTTTCAAGGATGGCAGAAGTGGATACGGAGTATTATTTCAATACCCTCAAACTGGACCTGACAGTATCGAACTGTCAGGGCCGTGCGGATCTGCATACAGTAGTCAAGACGCCGAACTTGAGGCGATCTGCAAGGGTTTGAAGGAAGTGCGCCGACGTCTAGCTAGAAGAAAGGTTTTCCCGACCGTCGTAGTTTTCACCGACTCACGGTTTTCTCTCGAGACTGTGGGTCGATCCTCTCTGGAGACGAAAACGGTCAGTGTCATTTTGGAAACAGTAGGTGAAATCCTAGCACGAGGCGGAAAAGTAGTCCTTCAGTACATCACTGGGCAGAGTGGCGAGACTCATTTAGACAGGGTCGATAAGTTGGCGAGAGAAGGTTCAGCTCAGCCCCAACCCGATCGCCCGATGTCCCTGCTGGGGGTCTGATCGTGGCTTAAGGACCATTTCCGAGAGAAATGGCTCCATGGCTGGGCATCTGGAAGCACGGCCAGAAAAGTATTCCAGTACATGCCGCGACCGAGCAAAAGCGACTTCTGGTGGAAATTTGGACGTAGCAATCAGACGCTCATAACTAGAATGAGAACTGAGCATTTTCCCATACGAAGCTACTTGTATAAGTTTAACACTAGAAGGGAACTGGCCTGTCGGCTGTGTGGCCACCCGGAAGAGACGGTGGCCCACGTACTCGAAGGGTGCCCCGAGCTGTGCGGGGATTTGGAAGGAGAAGTAACGATACCTGCAGAGGATTACCTCTATGGCGATGCCCGCTTGATGAGGCTCGCTTACGATAAAATGAACCGGGTCCTAAGAGCCTAACGGCTCGACCCAAAAGAGAATGTACATTCACGAGTAATCAGAGGCGTACCATAGATACATATAAATACCATAGACCCATTCCGAAATTATAGGCGTATCAAAGACATTTCAGCTAAAAAAACTAAAATGCAATATTGTCATATTTAAATGCACATGTCAAAACACCTCATTAGCTTAGGAGTCAACTAAAAGGCCGAGCTTTCAACACAGAAAATGTTTTTAAAAATAAATATAAATTACTTATAATTGTCACAGTTCATCAACTAACTTCTTGAAATTACAACCCTTCGCAATGATTAAAAATTTAAAAAAGATTCAAAAACATAAAAATATTAAGATTGATAAATTTCGACTACTTTAATTTAAATTTAAAAAAAAACTTTTTTAAAATATAAATTCACAATGTGCCAGGTGGAAAGTGAAGTAGCTGCTTGGGTTCATGGTGGTCTCGTCAACCCCAAAAACCTGCTCTGAAATAAACAACAGAGTTCAACAAGTTATAATATTGTTTAAGACAAAGTCTGTGGAACTATCAGATATTTTAAACAACTGCATTGAACCCAAACATTTCTTGAAATGATAAACGTTGGTAATATGCACCGTAATGTCATTGTATGTTGTATTAATGATACGAATGTTTTACATTGAATGTAATGATAATTATGTGCTGATTGCTTGGATACTGCGAAATAAAAAAATAATAAAATTAATATTTTATTATTATTATTATTATTGCCATGTTTTCGCCGCATAGTGTATAAGTTATATTGGGGCACACGATGTATGCACATTTAATTATTGCATTCTATGGCTCCTCATTTAATTCATTAAAAATGACGAGACAGGTTCTAAAAAAATCTTTTCATGTTCCCTTTATTTAGTTTGAAAAATGATTTATTCGATAGCATGTAAAGTTTTTTTCTGAAAAAGTGTGGTAAATGTTTTACATCTATTTTAAAAAACCTATTTCAGATATGGAGCTGAAAGAAAATGTAGGTGATGGCATCCAAACAACATCAGGCACTGACAGTCATTTGACGTCGCCTTCAAAGATGTCAAGAGAGGATGAGGTCCTCGAGAAAGCGATAAGTCTCAGAGGAGAAAGGTCACACAGATGTAATTTATCATTTTGGGAGGAACCTTATATCTTTCCTCGAAGTTTTCAGCGCTATCTTACATACACAAGCAAGCACACACTCATGCGCACAAGCAAGCTGACAAGCAAACACACAAGCAAACAAACAAGCAAACAAACAAGCAAGCAAACAGACAAACGTATAAGCAAACACATCCAAATGTAAATAAGCACATACATTGATCCTGAATTCACCAGACACATACATACATTTTTCCATATTGATTTGATAAATACGATACTTCATATAAAAATAAATCAAAAATGTATACATTAATGAATCATATAGTGTAATCAAAAGGGGAACACTGAAAACATGTCAGATAAAAGATGAAAAGAAGTAACCAATAACAACTTTTAAAGACTTTATTTCAATTAAAAACTATGTCTATTATCAAAATAAACAAGTCATTAATTGGTGTGCCTCTAAACTTTGCAGGAGGCACAGTTAATTAATTTTACTATTATATTTTAAAAAATAGACGATGATCCTTCTCATAACACAGCCGCGAGATTTGCCACCTTAGATGAAGCTCTTTTTTCAATGAAGAAGACGCCAGAAGAAATTCAAAGCAATCAGGAACATTTGAACAAAAAACTTGATAAATTAACGAACAAAAATTCGAAATCTCAGGAAAAAAATACCGAGAGACTTAAAGCTTTTGAGACAAGAATCCAGGAAATGTCCTCAAATGTTGAAGAAATGACTGAGAATGTAACAAATGCAGACGCTAAGGTAAACAGACTAGAATATGAAAACAAATCTGCTAGTGTTTCCATGACTGAGTTCAATAAAGCGATCAGCACTGTTAGAACATATACCAATGACGTCATTAAGGCTGTACAAGATGTGTCAAAGAGAGTCGAGAGTACAGATCAGCATTACGATGAATTGTCTGATAAACTGAATAAACTGGAAATCTCCCATAAGCTCATGTCATCTCAGTTCTCAGAACAGTTTGAACAGGTGATGGTTCTCGCCAAGAATAACGTTTATGATACGGTGAGAGTTTTTCCTCACTCCTGTTGGCGTCTCTAATAAAATAATGTTTTTAACATTTTTCAGTGAAAGGATGTTTGTGTTTGCTGTGCAGTAATTAGTATGTACATATTATATTGGGCTGAACTTTAGTACGCACAGTGAAGTGGTCGAAGCTAAGACAACTGTTGTATGAATACAATGTCATGAAATTTTAAAGGATAAAGATATTTTATAATGAATACGTGATGGATTGAATTTCAATCCCCTGTAGAATGCTCTCTGGGTGAGCTCTTGATGATGCCAGAAGTTTTAAACTCAAAATAAAGTATCATATAATAATTAATTTTTTATACTTATTGAATACATTTATACTCATGCTTGGTTTTTTCTAATTCATTTTAAGAATATTTCGTTTTTTTCAATTAAATGTATCATTAGGAGGAAAAAACAAAATTTTGTTTTACTTTATTAAAGTGATATTTTAAAAGATTTATAAATAACATTTGTGTAATCTTTAAATGTATCGATCAAAATCAATAAATACATGTTTTACAAAGAATGCGTAAATGCCTGATTCCTTAAAAATGCGAAATTAATTCCCCTAACCACCCCTTCACTCAACGAAGCAGACGCCGTCAAGCACTTTGATTTCAGCGTAGTGAACAATGACGTACATGTATAAACATGCAGTTTAGTAAATTACGGTGTATGATACCAGAGACAAGTAGCTGAAGCGAATAAATAGAGATCTGTAGTATTATTCTTAAGAGCCAGCAGCCTTTCCCGGTTTTATTATACAGTATGAACATAATGTGGGTGAGACTGCAATAAGGCTTATAGATAAGTAAATAGATAACATGTAAACAGGGTATGTGTTATCCTGACAGGATGTAACAAAACAGCGAACGTTTCGGCAAACAGCCTTCCTAGACGAACAAACAGTACACAAATCAAACGAATAAAAATAAATAAAAAATAAGCACTTAGTTGCGGTAAAATCCAAAGAGTCAATGAAAGCAATATTAAGAAGAGAGTAGTGTGAGCTTATATAGGAAAGGAGAGAGTGGGTGTGGCAAAACGATTAGGTTGTCAGTGCAAACACAACATTCATTCCATGTGGTGCAAGGGCCCCATACTCTTGGAATAGTCTATTCTCCAGACTGACCCTGCCTGGTGTTTTTGTGCAAGAGACCATGGCGGTGACAGACATGTCATCGACGCCCATATTGTCGCGTCCATTAAAGTGTCGGGAGACAGGACACTGTTTGTCTTGTGTTATCACACGTACATGCTCTGCGATACGGCAGGAGAGTAACCTCCCCGTCTCATCTATGTTTTTCAAAGAGCAGCGCTTTCACACAATGGTGTAGACCACATTGCGGCTGATGCCAAAAAAGCTATCCCTAGTCTTAAATATCCCCTTAGGGAAGGGAAGACAATCTGGTCCATCTGGGTAACAAAAGGACATGTCTTGCAATCAAATGAGCATTGGTTTCCTTTTTAGTTTTAAAAAAAAAGCTTTAGAGAGTATTTAATTTATAAATTAATCATGATGTGTTACTAGCCAAACGACTGGTTCCTTTGGAAAGATTAAAAGATACTTTCAGCAAGGAGATCACACGCTGCAAGGAACTCCAAACCAAGGTATTGAGTTGATATTCACGTTTTCTGATTTGCCTCATTTGCATATTCGTGGCTGTAATTTATTTATTATCTCTGTGTAATTTCCTACAGGAGGCTGTCAAGTTTCGGAAAAAAATTTGTTCGATAACAATTGAAATTGCGTACATTATTTACATTTTTTTAAAAAATTCCAAGATTTTTATTTTTTATTTTGAGCCTTCTCACCCATTAGGCGCATCAACCGATCATCGTTGGTGTCGGATATTTATCCAAAGGCATAGGGCACCTTCGAGAGACCGTAAGACATCCCTATCCTGGTCCAGCCTCTCTACGGTATTCCAGTCATGGCCAATTCTCTTTATGTCTGCCTCGAAAGTCTCGGCTCCAAGTGTTTCTTGGACGGCCTAAGTTTCGCTTTCCCTGTGGGTTCCATTTCAGGGCTTGCCTTGTTTTATTTGCAGCAGTCTTGCTTAGTTATGACCAATCCACCTCCACCGCTTCTGGAGAATCTCTTCCTCAATTGGCTTTTGCTTTGTCCGCTGCCATAGTTACCAGTTGCTGATTTTGTCCGGCCAGAAAATTCTGAGAATTATTTTTTGACTATTGTTGATAAAGGACTGGATTGTTGGAAGTTTATGGCCTTTTTTCTCCACGTTTCGAATCCATGAAGCAGAAAAAGTTTTACCATAGTGTTCAAGATCCAAATTCAAAGATTTAAGAATCAATATGTATCCAATTAATCCGCGATCTCATGTTACACATAAGGAGCAATCGTCACACCAGAGCGTTGCATTCATTGAATATTTGAAAAAATTAAATATTCTATATCTTTCCTTTTAAAAAAAAGTATATTTAAAGCAGTATGCTAAGTGTATACTTTAACATTCTTACCGTAAAAAAAATGTCAACTTCTAATTATTGAAGATAAAAGTAGTTGTGTAAGTCTTCAATACATATTCGCCTTTGTGGGAGTCTTATTAATCTGTTTAGATACACATATAATTCAGATAGCACCGCGCCGAAAATAGCCATAGCCTTTACCATTTTAACTTTTGATATTGAACTTGTGTATTGCTGACCGTACTTCCAACATAAGAGTCGAATTCGGTGGATACATTTTTATATCAGTTATAGTGCCCAGTAGAAATTATTCATCTGTTTAAAATAAACGTAAGTCAAATTAATATCACACCTGTTCGCTTATTTTTATTAAAAAACTCTTAATAAGTTTGTTTTATTTAAAACGAAATTGATAACATTAAAACCAAGTTTCAGTATTTCGTGTGATTGAGTAAATGCTGCTGTTCTGTTGTTAACAATCAAGACATTACGTAAACAATACGCGTCACAATAACTGACACAGTGGAAAGTGTTGTCTCTTTAAATTATCTAATTCAAAGGGGAAACAAAAACAATAAATAAAGGTAAAAAAATGATTTTTTAAAACCACGTTTTTACAAGCGGACTAAAAAGAAGAAAATAATTTAAAACTTGTAAGTTCAAGTACTTTGATTTAATATGACTAAAAACGTGGGGCAGATGCTTATGAGGTTTAACATATGAAGCTCACTCATACTCTCACTTATAGATCTCTCTTTTGCCTTCTAAATTAGAAATCTTTAGTTTTTATACCAAACACCCGCCCCACGTTTTAGTCACATTAAATGAAAGTACTTGAACTTACAAGTTTTAAAATATTTTCTTCTTTTTAGTCCGCTTGTAAAAACGTGGTTTTTAAAAATCATTTTTTTACCTTTATTTATTTTATTCTTTTTAGTCCACTAATGAAAACTTGGGTTTTAACAATATTTTTTTACCTCTATTTATTTTACCAAACACCTCACAAGCGCCCGCCCAACGTTTTAAAAACATTGTGATGTGGTCACGGGGGGAACTCACAGATGTCAACAAAATCCGACGGTACAGATGCTTATATATAGACTATAGATAAACTAAAAAGTTCAATAATTTAATAACGGTACATTTGATCAATCTGAAATTTTTATACAATGCATTGTCATCCAAGATCTATCTGTCGTAAAATTTTAAGATCTCTAGGACCACCAGAAGTGGTTCAATTTTACTTTGGCAGATTTGAAAAAATCTTTGACAAACAATGCCACACAAACAAAAGTTAGTTAATAAAAGGGAGGCGTTATACGGAGATATCTCCGAATAACGCCAGGCGTTATACGTAGATTTCTCCCAATAACTCCAGGCGTTATACGGAGATTTCTTTTTTAAAAAATAAACAAAATTTTCGTTCTAATTTAATATATATGTACCTATCATAGCTTAAAATTTATTTCAAAAAGATTTATGATTTTAAAATTAATTTTGTAAAAGCAAAGAGATAAATCGTATTTTTGGTTGCTATATTTGTTGTTTTTTCTATTTTAATTAAAAAAATTAGACAACTAAACCTAACCCAGACCCTAAAGCTACAACCTTAAAAAAAGACTCAAACGAAAATATTTTTCTAATTTAATTTTAAAAATAAACAACTAAACTTAACCCAGACCCTAAAACCGGAAATACAACCTTAAAAAAAAAGACTCAAACGAAATCGAACCTCCATTAAAGAGTTCAAGAATCTAATGCCCTAACCGTGAGACCACAGAAGCTCATGAATCGTATGAATTTTAAAAAATCTTATATCAAATTGGCAAGAGTCACATGACCAGCCAAACAAATTTGCGTATGACGCTAAGAATCATGGGAAATATCTGTCTATAACGCCCACCGTTATACGGAGATATCTCCGAATAATTACTTCGTTAATAAAAACGTGGTAATTAAACAACCCCGTAAAAACAAAGTTTTTGACTATAAATCCCTTATAGATGAGACATAACTAAAAGTATTGATTATATTCAAACATTTACAGACTGAATCTGTCTTAACTCAACTTTGCATCATAACCCTAGTGGGGGGGGGGAGGGGTGGGTGGGGGGAGAGGGGAAAAGTCTGGTCACCGATTCGCTTGACCGAGCTCAGAGTGACACGTAAAATGTAAACAAAAGCGCACCGTCGTTTCGTTGGGTCGCCTCAATGCTCAAACTTTCACGTGGCAAAAAAACAATAACAAATCGTGAATTAAAATTACATACCTCATATAAGGATAAACTAAAAATGCATTAATTTAATTACGGTACGTTCGATCGATCTGAAATTTTGATACGATGCATTGTTAGGTAAGACGGGTCCGTGTGCCAAATTTCAGTTCGATCGGATCATTGGAAGTGGGTCATTTTCGACTTTTGTTTTTCCGCCCGCCGAGCCCATGAGATGATGAGAGACAGACAGAGAGAGAGAGAGAGAGAGAGACAGAGACGGCGGTGAAGTTAATATAAGGGATTTAAAAATACACTACATATTGACTATCACTTAGTGTCGTAAAGCTAATTGGTATTTAAATCTGCATCATGGGATTTCGTGATTGTGAAATTAGAGGCGAGAAGACGCTTTAGTGATATTTGTGATATTGGTCTTGCGATGATTTTTTAAGCTGCCCTCGAATTTCAATATTTTGATGCCCGACTTGTTTATTTTGGCATCCGGGCAGAATAGAGACTGTCAAAACAGCGACCGTCATAATAGCGACTGCATCATTACAGCGACTGTATCAAAATAGCGACTTTTGTCTTTTGTTTGTGATAATTTTTGAAAAACTTACTGTGCCTAGCCTACAATGGAGTTTATATGGAGTTTTGTACAGAAGGGACAATATAAAATTAAATAAAATCAACTGGAGGTGTGTATAAATAAATGTTAGTGTTGTAAAGAGTGTATACACATTTTCGGGACACATTTAAAAAAAATTATGTGCAAAAAATAAAATTATAACTGCTATTACTTCAGTCAAATATATTTTGCAGAATGCTCGATAGAGATTAACAAACATAGATGGATGCAGTCGATTAATTGAGGGGGATTGCGGTGGTAGGGGCATAGGTGGTGTGTGGCTGCTTTTTAAAGCTAGAGACAGTTCGTCTACAGGACTTTTTGATCCCCAGATGTTTCGACCCTTTTCGTTTTTACCTCGCAAAATTGTGTACTTTTTTTTCTAATTTAAAAAAAAATTAATAAAAATAAGTTTAATATTATTATCTAATAAAAATTAAAAACAGCATGAAATAGTTATTTTCAACGTTTAATTTACCACTAAAAAGTATATACACTGAAAACCAGTCAACATTAAGTGCGAATTCATGATTGTGTTAAATGCACCACTCCTCTGAGGTAGCAAGTCTTTCAAGACCTATCCAACTCCACCCCCACCTACATTCTCTCAGCCCCAATCCCTATGTTTACCTTTTCCATAACACGGGGTCCGTGGTCGTCACTCAGTCTAGACTTCGTAACATGTCATTATTTAACCCTCGGACAGTTCGACCACAGGACGTTTTGACAAGGGGGCTGTCAATATTGTTTAAAAAAGCTGCCCGGGAAACCATGATTCAAATTGTATTTTTACTGAGCAGTTGTTTGTATTTGAATGAATGTGTGTATATATAACATAAGTTAATTGTTTTAAATTTTATTTTTTAAATTTCAATAAATACATCAAAATGTTGCTATTATTTGGAGTTTTTATTTGTTCCTATGGATTTATGTAGTTTTTTCACTTGGGGTCCTTGGGTAAGTTTAGATAATGAAAAGGGGTCTATGTGTCAAAAAAGTTTGGAACCACTGTGTTAGGTGAACGGTTGGACAAGAATAGCGATGTGGTGAAGTCGCTTTTATGACAGTCGCTGTTTTGATACAGTCGCTATTTTGAAGTCGCTATTATGACGGTCGCTGTTTTGACAGTCGCTTTTTTGAACCCGGGTCGTTTATTTTATGTTTTTTTGTTTGTTTAATAGCTTAAGATCTATTATTTTATTCCAGTTAATAACATCTAAATTAAGAAACTAATGCGAAAATACGGCAAATAAAATTCGAGAAAAAATTTATTTCAATACATCTTTTCAGGTAGAAGCTATTGCTTCTCGGATGAAATTTTAAGGACAACTACAGAAATCGGTAAGTTAATTTAAAAATATGACATTTAACAAATCTGTTCATTATTACTACAATCGATTTTAACAAACGAATACGTACTTCTTTGTTGTACATTGAAATAGAAAGAACAAAAAAGCAGCTTAATTCCCCTTTCCGTTATAGTAAAGGCATCGTTATTTTATTAAATTTTCTCCACTATTAATTTGATGCCACGTTTTGAAAGACATAATGCATTATTATCATATTATACTGATTTAAAAAATATAAATTTAAAGGAATTTTTATGAAAAAAAAATTAAGTGAGTTTCTATCAAATCATGATATCTAGAATCATTCTATAAAATACAGTCATTTTTTAAAATGAAAACCTGAATTTTCATGATTAAGTTAATGGAAACTAGTTAAATTATAAATAAATAAAACAAACAGCATTTTTATTTATAAATTACAGCGCACTAATAATAGTATCAGGCTGTTACATCATATCTTATTTACGTTACTCGTTTAGATTTATTACAATTTATGCTTTAAAAAAATAATTGCAGAAAGAACATTGAACCACCCCGCCTTTGGATTCTATGTCTGTAGAATATTTGACCCAAGTGTTGGACTTAATGACACAACACATTGTGTCAGCCAATTGAGGCACTTACTTTGACCGTTCATCGGGAGAATTCACAGCGCAACGAGATGTATTTTATCTGATGACCGTCACCATCAGTGGAATTGGAGACAGGCATCTTTTCTGTATTCACAGGTCGAAGAATCCAGGACGGATGTTTGAAGACATGCATAAGATCTGCGACCTGGCTGACAACGAGCGTGCGACGCGCTTTGTTGAGTTGAAAGCTGGTGACCAGCTTGAACTGCGACCAAGTATCAAGTGGAATGTTGCCCTTGATCTGGTTAGGCTTCACTTTTCATGTTGTTTAATTAATCAAATGAATATTAATGTTCTCACTTGTGTCCCGTAAAAGTAGTCTGTATTCAGTAAAAATGTGATAAATTAATTAAATATCTTTGTTGACATGTGTAAATATATTTAACCTGTTAGATTTCTTCAGACTAATGAGCAAGGGTTTTAAAATAGAACTAAAAAAATTAAAGTTGACAGTGTCAGGAATTATTTTTATTGTTTTTTTTTAAAATATTTTGAAAAAATTTTCTTAGTGGATGAAATAAATTAATTCCACCAAAATTGAAAGTTAGAATATTTGGTTTTAGCTCCGTTAGAAAAATTACATCGAAATGATATTAGATCTTGACTTTGTTTATGTTGATTATTTCTATGAAATCTTTATTTTATCTTTTGAACTAATTCCATCAATGATCTTCGTGGTATTCTTTCCACATAAATTCCAAACGACTCATTCATAAACAAAAGTACACAGGCCGCATTTCTATTCCAATCAAGACTTGACTGATCTGGTAAAATCGTCGCCTATATATTTTTAAGTTAAAGTTGCATCTTACAAGTATTTCAAACAAAAAAAAATGTTTATTTGTAAATATGATGAACGCTGTCAAAGTCACTTGATTTTAGGGGTGGGGTGGCGTGGGTCTAATATATTTTGATGACATGATTGGTGGCTTCCACCTCAACGCTGTTAAACCAAAACATTATGTAAACATGTAGCAGATAAAAGGCTTTAACCACACCTCTATGACATAGACATTGATCAAAGATGGGGTTTTATTGCAAATGTTTCACTGCGAAAGAAACGCTTAATTCCATTGGAAATTCCCGATTGTAATGGGTTATTTTCGTTTTTCATTGATACGTTGACATTGCTCTCTCGCGTGTGACTTTGTTTTAAAGCGGTTGAGATTTGTTGGTATGTCAAGACTTTCTTTAATTTTATTATAGTAATAATAATAAGTTGATAATTTACATAGCGCAGTACGCCAGCAAGCACCTGGGCTCACAGCGCTTTACATAAAAATAGTAGCACAAAAAATGTGTATAGCATAGTGATAGATGGGCTGGGAACAGGCCTCAGCTAGTCAATTGAGTCTAGTATAGAGATATTTTGTCTGGGGCTATGTCTCGCATAGTCGAAAATGGAGTATGTTATTTAAATTCGAAAATCTAAGTCTTCTGCTAACTTTGCAGGAGCTCCTAACAAGACAAACTTTGTCCGGAATCATATGAAATCTCCAAAGCTGTAAAAGTATGGAATATACTTTTACTAATTATCGTTCAACGCACTATTATTAGTAGCCTATTTTTTTAAAAAAAGAAGATGCATTTGATGATGAATTGTCGGATGTATCTGTTCCTCAGGAAATTGATCAACCAGCCCTGCATCCTAGTTTCATCTCATGCTACAACATCATAATAGGAGAAAAGTATGTCCGAAGAGCAAGCATCGATTTTTTGATAAAGTGGTTTGATATACTGATCCTGGACAATATAAAAACTCGTGTGACAAGATTCGTACTAACTTTTATTATTTGGTCATTGATGGACTTATCGCTGAAATGGCGAAAAAACCATCGAGAAGAGTCCTCAAAACTCAATGAAACATTTCCTCTAAACTGATCTTTGTTAGCCTATGAAGCAATCTCCAATACCATGGCACAAACGGGGATGAATGATCGAACTCATCTCAGGCTTTTATTTACGAGTGTCATTTGTTTTCAAGAAGTCTTTGGTAATAATAAGACTACGGCTGAAACGATGGGGCCACAAAAAGAGATTATGTAATTTTACAACGCAGTTCAGATAATCATTCTATCACTGAAAGATTTATTTAACAATGTATTACATTTATATCTACAAAAAAAAATAACCATTTATTGTGGCTTACGCACTACATTGTGTCACCAATAATTGATTTTCTGAAATTCGTGGGCGCCTGAAAAGTTTCTCAAATCCTAGGCAGAATAAGCATAAGGGTTAAGTCGGCCCTGCTACAAATGCCAATGCTATTTCATTATTAATAGTAATTACTAATTATTTTCTTTAAAACTCCATTATATATAGTTTTAGTAAAAATAGAGAAATATCTTAGGCCTGGGTATGTTAGTCATATTACAACAATTAATACACATAAATCAGGCGCATTGCAGCTAAATTAACAATATGATTTTCTATAAGACCTATTTAATTACTGTTTTGCATTGTTTCAATTGATGAAAAAATCCTTTATAAATTGTATTTAATTTTGTGTATCTCAAAATTTAACTGACACAAATGTAGAGTACAACAAAGAAATGTTAATATACGTTAGAATCTAACGACTAGTGTAACCATCATATGAACGACATCACTACTACAATGGAAACATTGGCGAAATCAAATATATTTCAATTTTCCTTGGTATGGTATCTGTCTTTACGGTACTCTTCATTTACAGTTTTTTTTTCTTACTTATATAGCGCAGTACACTAGCCTACGGCTGTGCTCACTGCGCTTACAAACATTTCCAAAAATTAGTGGAAACACATGACATTGCACTCTCATTCTTCCTAAACATAATTGCACACCCAACACTCTTTGATACTATATACGAATGTTCAGACATAGACGCATCACCGTCATAGACTGGTTATTTGATGGAGCGTGATCAGCGCATTTCCTCATTTGTCCGCCGTAGCAGGTGTCCTGTACTAAAGAACGTTTGTAGCATAGTCACATTGTTACTCTGGTCATTTTGTTGAAGAGACCGGGCGTTGACAGCTGCGATATGAACAAAAAATGTCTGCCTCAACTGTTTCTCACCCCCCACGGCAGGTACGCCTCTGTGAAACATCCCAACAATGAGAACCGCTCCAAGGCTACGAATGAAATGAGGTTTCAAGTGTGTGCGCTTGGCAATCATGGCCAGTGGACGATAGCTTGTGCAGCAACACCGATCGCTTATATTTGTGTACCCACGACGTGCTACTTGCATACTCTCAAGCCTGCTTGAGCCATGATAGTAACACCAACAAAGATGGCTGACACTGGCTACAGTAAATGGACTGATGCTTCGACACCAAAAATCTAAAACAGAAAGTCTTAAGTCGTTTGGAGTAAAGAAAAGCTTAGCTTCAACGAAACGCAAATCGATTGTGGACATTTAGGCAGAAAAAACAGCCATGAGACTAACATATAAGTCTAACACAATTGTGGCTTGCTTACCTGTAGTATCTGGGAGCAATTTTAAAATATTTTAAAAAATTGTTGAGAGCCACATTGAAACACTTCGAGTCCTGAAACCTGGCTTGGAAATCTTATCTTATCTTATCTTATCTTATCTTATCTTATCTTATCTTATCTATACAGACGCTCCTTCTATGCAGAAGATTATTGCGTTCACAGACCATGAAGTATGATCTGTTTGCAAGTGATGCAGCATTCACAGGCCACGGCTATGATGGTTCCACGCATTACCCACCCGCCAAACAAGTGTTAGGCACCCATTCGGAGCTGGGTGACTCAGTGACGCCATAGGCCCCGGGAACAAATCCTTGCCTTCACATGGATTCGAACTAGTGACCATCGGTACGCCAGTCGAGCGCGCTGCCACTCGACCACCGCGTCTTCCAGTAATCCTTGTATCATATCTTTTATAAATTGCGAGCCGCAGTGTGAGCACAGAGGAGCTGCATGCGGGTCGCGAGCTGCGGTTTGGCCACCCCTGGTATAACACATTCAAAACATCTTTCAATCGGGATCTGGAGTCTATACGTACTTATTAGGCGTTTTCTCGTTCTCGTTACATACTAACATGTTCATGCAAAGATTTTTGCGGGTTTAAAGCGTAAAGATATGTTTTCCATGGATATCTAGCCTTACGTTACTCTGCATTTAGATGTTTTTAAGAAAAGATTTAGCGGGTGTAAATTATTTCCCACGATTTTTCATTTCATTGTCAGCTTACAGTCTTCAGATATTTTAAGACTTAACATTTGATTTTCATTTATTTCAGTTTGTAGCTTCCCCTTATAGTTTGAAGTTAGGAGACCTTCAACAATGGCCCGCAGCGGGCTGCAAACCAGGAGATTTGTACAACTTATCGATCAACAGCTTGAGATACTGAGAGAGGAGGGGAACACAGTTAAAGGCCTTGTTGATGATTGTATCAATAAGGCCAAATTATTGACCACCGTTTGTTGTTTATAAAGACGTCCTAATGGAATTTGTTATATCGGATACACATTTTAGTTAATTTAAAAATATTAAAAAGAAAAATATGAATTTTGTTTTTTAATTTATAAAAAAAAATTTAAAATAATTTTAAGATGCGTTTTACAACAAACTTATAGAATCATTTCAATAACCCTTTATTAAAAAAAATTAGAAATAAAATCATAAAATATTGTGTGTTTTGAGACAAATGAAAGCTTATTTATATCGTCATTGTTTGCATATTTTGTAGGTTCAAAATGAAGTAGATGCTTGGGTTAGTGGAGAGCGCGTCAACCGTACAACGTATTGTGAAATAAACAATTGAATTCATCAACTTATTCAATTTTTCATCGGAAAATCTGTCGAACTGTCAGGTATAATATGTAACGAGAAAGTAAAATGCATAATGAACGTTGTCCATTTCATGGCAGTATGTTTGTTTTTCCAAAGTAAGAAATCAAATATCAAACTTTTGTATTGGGAAATATTTTGGCTACCAAAGTTTGTGTCAGGAACAGAGGCGTAACAACGACTTGGCATCGGGGCAGTTGCCAATTGCGTCGAGGGCTAATACTTCAATAATAAATTGTATTCTGTATAATTTAGTATTTTCTATATTTGTCAAGGGCGGCAAAAATGAATTAGCGAAGGGCACGCAAAAGCCAGTTACGATTCTGGACTGGAATGATCTTCCTTTTGTCTCAGGATCTTAGCATTGATAGATTTCACAACTGATAAATATGCCCATAAGTAAGTGGGCATTACTGCAAGAATGTTAGGAACTGCAGGGTCAATGTTCAAGAATTTCATCGAAACCCTTATGCAAACTCCGGTATCCCCCCTCCCCCCCAACACTTTAGCTCTAACTTTTTTTTGCGTGTGGATTGTTATCCACATCCATTTTACACCTATTTTCCTATTCCAGACACCTTAAAAATAATAAAAACAAATAAAAACATCAACTTATAGACTACTTATTGTTTTTTTTTAAAATTGTATATGTCTATTTCACTTACTGTATTTAAGTAGAGGAAAAAATGTTGACAAATATGTTTCATAGTCCACAAGGATCTATTTTACATTAGGATTTATGCAATAGACCATTTTCTTGTTTTTTAAATTAAAAAACAAAATGATTTTTGTTTTTGTTTTCAAATAATATTTTGCTAATAATAAAACTTTAACACATCATCAGGCAACCATATTGATGAACAAGCAAGTGACATAAAGGAACATTTTTTGACAACAACAAATAATTCCATAGGAAGTAACAGCAATGGTAAGGCACAATAAGAATAATTATAGCAATTCGAACAACATAAAATGTATTTTAATATGAATGCTGCTCCAGAATGTTACTGTTCGTATGAATAGCAAAAATTCTGAGAGTTCACAAATTTACGAATTGCACTTTTTATTTTTTAAACAAAAGTTTTGTTTTAAATTAGGGCTGTTAACGATTAATTTAAATTTAATCGTTAACTTTTGAAAATTTAACGATTAATTAATCGTTAATTTCGATTAAAGCCAAAATTAAAATTTATTATGTCATAAATAACACTTAGTAAACGTTCTTGTTGAAAATCTAAATAACACTGGAATTTCTCCTTTTTATGTCATCTTTTAACCAACCACGCAAAAAGACAAGTGTGTTGACATTATTTGGTTCAAGTGATGAGCGGGTCTAATTAACAATATAACCAGCCGAGCTGAACAATCATTCACATGGAACTGAGGCAACTGGTATGCACAAAACGTACTTGGCATGTAATGAAATTAATGGATATCGGTGTTCATTAAATTTCCACCATTGTAGAGGGTTAATGAATTCAGGAACTTTCATCTCCATTTTGTAATGCAGTAATTCTTCAAACGAGCTTTCGTCCTTTTCTGTCTCTGAGACAAACCCCATTACTGCCATTAGCTTAATACGCTTTTCATTTGGTTTGATAAGTAGGCGAAGTGTTAGAACCATGGTAGGCAAACTTTATCAACATTTTGATTATTCCCGTCTGTTAATAGTTTAAAACAAAAATGTTCGTGTAATCGACAGGAAATTTATTATTTATCGGTCGCTATTTTTAATTTTTTTTAAATACTATTTGACTTCCAATAATTTGTAAAGGAGTAATCGTTAAAAATAATTTAATTGTTAAAATTTTTTTAACGATTAATCGAGAAATTAATCATTAATTTCCGCATCCCTATTTTAAATGCATTTGATATTAAAGTTACAAAGTAATGAATTGTCGTGTAATAAAGCAGTTTATTTGAATAATGACGCTGAATTAATTAGCATACATTTTGAAATAATTTATTGTTAATATAAAACAAAATGTATTTTCTTACAAACATTAAAGTAAAAATAGAAAATAATATATACAAATTTATGTTGCTCTGTCGCCCTACCCCTCCCCCCTCCCAATGATCATGGATCTAACACAACTGATATCATGACTATGAGATTCACGATTCTTGAGGCAGCTGTATGTTCACTCAAAAAGACAATAGAGCAGGTTCAAGAAAAAAAAACGTTTTGATACGATAGGTGCCAGCTGCAGAGTTATCCTCTAAAGATGAAAGCAATAACAGAATATTGAAAGATTTATCAGAGGATCAAGACAATTTTGAACAAATCTTACAAGAACAATCATCAAATCTGGAAAATATTCGTGAAACTTTTGACGTATTAACGAAGTTAAACGTGAACTCTAGCAAAAGTGTGCAAAGTAAAATGTCAAAACTTGAGAAAAAAGTCCAAGATGTAACCTTCAAAGTTGATCATTTGTTTGAAACTTTGACAAATGTTGATGACACTATAAACAGCTGGAATAAGGGACATGAGTCTGTCAATGTTTCTATTGTTGAAATCAACAAACGGATAGGTTCCCTTATATCTTGTAGCGATTACGTCATTGTGTCTGTACACGATTTTTCACAGAGAGTAGAGAGTAAAGATCAGAATTATGATAAGATGTCTGATACAATAAATCAACTGGAAATCTCAAATAATCTCGTGTCATCTCAGCTGTCGGAGGTGAATGTTGAAGAGATGAGCAGTTCAACTAAGGTTAAAAAGAATAAATAAGTGTTGTTTGTCACAGTGAATTGTTTTTAACCTTTTGAATCCTAAAGATTGGAATTTAATATTTGATAAAATATAATTTCAATGTTTCTTTTCTTTTCATTTAAAATTTTTAAAAATATATTTTTTTTTCTGTTTTGAGTTTTGATTATAGCAATCAGTGTACCAAGTAACACATATAGAGCCTAATAAATTCATTTATTTGCTAGTGGTAATATAATTAAAAAATTATATTTAATAAAGACTACTTAATTAAATACGAAAACTATATTTATTTAATATTTTAAAAATAATATATATATATATATATATATATATATATATATATATATATATATATTATATATATATATATAACCCTATAAAGTGCGATATATTTTTTAAAAGAAAATACTCTGCATCAAATACAAAAAGGTAGGTAGGGGCTTTTAAAAACCCCAACAGATTTATTAAATATATATTTTTTTATTGTTAGTCGTCATATTCATAGTGAATCTTTTCTCCATGTCATACAGATTGGTATGTTTTGTCAACTGCTGGCTTTGAGGCTAGCGCCCTTGGACAAATTAAAGGAGACTTTAAACAGAAAGTTAGCTCTGGCAAGAAGCAACTTTCAAAAGTATATTTTAAAAATATATTTAAAAAAAATATTTGCATTAAATTAATATCAAATTAATTATTTATTTGGTAGAGTTGTGATATTTTAAAAACCTTTATATTTACAGGAAGCTGCTTTTGAAAAACGTGTTGATGAAATGACAAAGAAAATCACACAAATTGGTAATATTTTGCAAAATATATAATATTATGTACTTAAATAATGAAATTTTCCATTGCTTGCCTAAACAAATGATATAATAATTTTAAAAAAAAATTTATTCAAATGATTAAAATCCAAATTGAAACTAAAATTAACATTTTAAATAGGGAATAAAATCTGTGAGCTTAGTTTATAGTTTATCAGTCACATAGGCTATAATCCAATTTAGACAGCATAACATACTTTAAGAGTTAAGCTGATGAAGACAAAAGACAAATTCATCTTATAAATTCCCTGGAAAACACGTATTGTTTGACGTGTAAAGTTTTTTTATACTAAATATACTAAATTTTTCCAATAAATATGTAGATAATTCCTAGATATATATCATATAGAATGGGACTGGAATAAAGCTTTTAAATTTTAAATAAAGCTTATACATACGATAACTTGTTTATTTGTATTAACATATTGTTTCTTTACAGAACGAAAAGGTCGTCAACAGATTGCTGGCTTCTATGTGTGGAAGTCTCTAAATGTCCCTAGAGAGTGAAGAAACGTTAGAAATTTCCAATTCGTTGAATTTAATCACGGAAATCACTTAGATCACCTGCTTGGCGCATTCACAGCTCCGCAAACTGGATTGTATTTGATAAACATCTGTACAGATAGTAAAAACAACGATGAAAATATTGTTACTAGATGTTATCAGAGGAGTTACAATCCACTGAATCGAAACAATCATCCGATTAATCTTTGAAATGTGTCCGGATGTAAAACCATAACAAGATGCACTCAGATGACAGCAGGTGAAGTATTATACTTGCAATCGACATCCTTTTAAAGACAATCATATAAGACCGAGTGTGTTGACATATATACTTTTGATGCTGCACGATCTAATAATGACTAAAGATTTATTAGATAGATTAATTGTTAATAATAATATATGTAAATTACATTGCAAATATTTTAAATAAACTTTGTCTAATCTTTTCTTATTCTTGCAAAAATCAAACGATTTTTTTGCCCCTGTCACCCCTGGCAAAAAGTACATTACTTCAAAAAATAAAGAGTTATTGACACTTGAGCAGCCGAAAAAAAATGACATTTGATCTAAACAACCATATTATTATTGTTGTAACTGCCGGATTAAAATTTTATATTTCATCATTTTAAAATGCAACAAATATTTTTTGATCACTTACTGTATTAAACGTTTAATATTATTATAAATTAACCAGGCATTTCAATTTTGTTTTTTTAAAATAAAACTTCTTTGAAAAAAAACGAGTATTCTTTACATAATCGATTGCATGACAGTCATATGAAAATCGATATTGCAACAAGTTTCCCTTGGCGTTGCACTTGCCTGTAAAATACAAAGACAGAAAGAGAGAGTGTATGAAAGAGAGAGAGAGAGAGCGTGGGAAAAGAGATAGAGAGAGAGAGAGAGAGAGTAAGTGAGAAAAAGAGAGAGAAAGAGAAATACACAGAGAGAGAGATACAGAGGAGAATTTATTCATGCTGAACTAAAGAAAACTTAAAAAGAAGCAACATAATTTTTTAATGTTTTTTATTTATGATCTGGTAATTATAGTTAAAGTCTGACAATGAGTATTTTACAAATTATAGAGAAATTTACTTTTCTCTCTCGGTAGCTAAATTATATGAGCATATATATTTGGTGTAATTAAATAAATGATACATTTTTATATTATACTTCCTAAATCTACTTTATTAAGCTTCATACAATTTATTATATAAGCACCACAGATAAAACATTATCAATTATATTATATTTTTAAAAAAATATTAACCAATTAATTGATAATGCTTGTAATAACAATGTCATAACTTCACATATAATTAAATTTGAAAAAAAAAGACATTTTTATGTTGACCTATCTTAATTAGTAATATTTGTTATACAGTTAATGGATAGAGAAGTGTATTATAATATAAATGAGAATAATAAGAATGCAGGACTAAACACAAACCATAGATAAGCGTAGGACGCAATAATCTTCCGTATAGAAGGAGCGTCTGAAACAGATAAGATAAATGTGAAATATTGATTTTATTGACTCGTACTTCATTTTTCTTGAGGTTTTTCACATATTTTTAAATTTGTTTCCTCCATTCTCTTGATATTCATTATGCATAACAATAATACATGTAATATCATAATCAATAAGGCTTTTAACTATATCATTTTATGAATGTAACTATAATTAATATATGTTTTAAATGGAAAGTTAAGTTAAGGCAGTGTTGTCCAACCGGTGTGCCGCGTCACACTAGTGTGCCGCGAGAAAATTTTAGAGTGCCGCGAAAGATTTCAAAAATACCATAAATTGTTAGGCTTTTCGAACCTTCAAGTTTTGAAGAAAAAATATCCTTAACCGAAAAAGAATTGAATAAAAAGGTTTCATGTTTGTATTGTTCTGGTTGTGAGAATCTCTTGAAAGCTACACAATTTCTCTCCTCCATTGGGAATAAATATCTGTTGTAAGTAAATAAAAACCCTTTCCTGCTGTTCACTTTTTAAAAAAAACTTTTAATTACTGCCGGCTATGGATAATTTTTTGAAGAGAAGCCAGACGGATTCCAGCGAACATCAAAATGGAGAGAGAGCTGCGAAATCCAAGAAGAATGTTACCAAACGAAAATATCACGAGGAATATCTTGTGTATGGTTTCATACAATGTGCAAATGATCCTTCTCTTCCGTTTTGTCTTTATTGTAACATGGCATTGTCCAACGAGTCAATGAACCCCAGTAAACTGAAGAGGCATCTGAACTCAAATCATCCAGGATTGAAAGACAAGCCGAAAAGTTATTTCGCATCCATTCGGTCCAAATTAGAGCAGCAATTAAAAAATAATGAAGACATTTTCCTCAATACCTGTCAAATCTCAGTTAGCAAGCTATAAAATTGCGGATCTTTTGGTCAAACAAAGATTTCTCATTTTGACGCTGAGACAATCATATTGCCGTCTTTACGAATCGCAGTTGAGACTATGGAGTTGGGACCCGACGCTGTGACGTCGGATTGCTGACATTTCGACAGATTTGGACAATCAAATTAAAGAGCATTTTGCGGAAGCCGACGACATCCAAAAGCTCTGGGCAATACAAATCGATGAAAGTACTGACATCAGCGGAAAGGCGCAACTGCTGGCATACGTCAAACGTGAAAGACTGCAGATGTAGACAGAGAAATGAGAGTTTGCTTATCCAGCAACGAGCCGCGTTTTGAGCTCATCTGCTACAAAGAAAACGCTCAAGTATCTCATTAACTATGAATCATCTTTTGAATAAACACAGATTTCTTGGTTTTTTGTGAGGTGTGCCGCGCAAATTTTTTACCAGTTTAGTGTGCCGTGAACGATTTTCGGTTGGATAACACTGAGTTAAGGAGTAGGAATAGAAGTAAATGTGTAAATTGTTGTGGACTAAACTGTTCCTTTTGTTTTTGTTCAAACTATTATTTTATGACTTCTTTTAATATATTTTT
Source organism: Ampullaceana balthica (assembly GCA_944989445.1). Taxonomy (NCBI): domain Eukaryota; kingdom Metazoa; phylum Mollusca; class Gastropoda; family Lymnaeidae; genus Ampullaceana; species Ampullaceana balthica. The sequence goes on along the minus strand of CALYLW010000131.1, from coordinate 717,156 downwards.
CTTTAAAAAAAAACAATTTTTAAATTGTCACAACATGTAACTGTAACAAAAATAATTTTTAAAAAGTGGCAAGGGGAATTAACAAAATAAAACATTAAAACTTCCTATGCAAAATAACACTGGAATTTCCAAAGTAAACTGAATTTCCCGATTTTTTTACAAGCAACTTTCGCAGTAAGTATTAACTAGGTATATTCATTAAGAAATAATTAAAGCCAATGTCGCAAATATAAACAGTATGGTAAATATCAATTATTTATTAACTATCTCTATATTAGTTTCGTGTTAGAGATAAGTTAATAGCAACAACAACAACAACAAAATATTCAAGTAATATTTGTTAAAGTTTAAAGGACTAGGCCTATATAAACTATATATTATATTACAAAAGTAAAAATTTGTAGAATTACTAAAAATGCGTAGATGAAAAGTTGTAGACGATAAACAGCTAGTTTATTTATTTTTAACTCATATATATATTGTGGCGTGGTCGTTGATAGCACAGTTACCAAAGGTACAGTAAAGCTTCACAATTCCTAGTTAAACTCTGGAACTGTGTAAACTTCTAAGTTCGGTTTAGTTTACTAACAATTTTATTTATCATTTATATTAATAAAGAGCCTAGTATTAACCATTAAATAAATAAATTTATACTTCTCAGAATGGCAACTAAGGCTAAGGTATCACAAACTCAGAGATTTATAAAATTTATCAGTCAACAAATTGAGTTACTCAAAGAAGAGCAAATAAACATAAAAGATACTGTAGATGATGCTTGCAATCAGGTAACAAATTATTTAGAATATTTTTTAATAGCAAAATAGCACACAAAGTCATTGACATCATGCTTCCCTAGAATCATTATCCTTCTGAAGAATTTTGTAATAAATTGGTGTCTGCTTCATGTATTTAAAAAAATATTTTGATATAGAATAGAATTTTCAAAATAAAATCAGATTGATCTGTAACATTTCAGTTCATTCATCACATTTAAAGAAATTTAAAACTTGAAATAAAGAAATGATAATTTATTTTTATTTTTTTAAGTCAAATAATGTTCACAGATTTCCCCTATTTTATAAATTGACCATGATCATAACATTGCGGTTAAGAGCATAGATTTTTTAAAATTTACCTAAAAGTCACCCAAATGTTAAGATATTGAAATTATTATGTTCACATTTTTAAATACGTTTAATTTTTTTTTATAAATGCAATAAAATGTTTAAAAAAGCATAATTTGAAGTTTTTTAAGTTAAAAAAAATTCCTAAAGTTAAGTAACGTAAGTTATATTATATATTGAATATCCAGGTACAAAGAGAAGTAGAAGCGTGGGTAAATAGTGAGGAAGTTAGTCAAGCAACATGCGCCAAAATGAACCACAGAATTCAACAAGTTATAGCATTATTTATGGGCAAAACTGTTGAAATTGCAGGTAAACTATTATTACTGAATTATACTCATATTATTGTTGATACATGTAGTGAATTTATTGAAATTTCCAGTCAAAATACTATTAAAGAAATTTTTGTATATCATTCTCTTTATGTTTTATTTATTATGATATATTATAAAATTATTATCTATTTTTTATATTGGTTAAAATGGAATGGATTTTAAGAAAATCATTCTTATTGCGTACCTATGAAAAGATCCCTGGTTAAGCATGATCGTTTCAAGTCATTCACTTTTACGAAATTTTAATTTCATATAAATTTTATTTTCGGCATTATAACAAAGTATGTGTAAAGCTCGACATTCATTCTTTCACAACCTTTTCCCTCTTTTTTAAAATTATATTACTATAGATCTAGAGAATATTGAAAATGGAAGTGGTGCAAATGAAACTACTTTGTCACATAGCAATGCTTCATCGATTGCTGCAACCAATAACACAAAGTAAGTAGTCCACGAGAAAACAATGTCTACTAGAAAAGACACAGGGCATACATCCGGTATCCTATTTGTTAAACTTCTATTTAAGACATCTCAATAAAGTAAATAGATATTTATCATTTATATCCAGTGGTTATAAAAAATATGTGCACTTCACTCTAAAGAATTTAATCAAGTAAGAAAATATGCGTTGTTATTGATTTTATTTAAACAACATATATTGTCATTTATTTAACATATTAATTATAGAACAAAGTTCACGAAGAGAATGATTCATTAATATACACACATTTCAATGTGCAGTTCAATACTACAATAATTTATTTAAATACAGGTTTCGATCTTTCTCATTCTACAAATACAAGATTTTCCATAATAGAGGATGCTGTATTGACACTTAAAAAGACAACAGAACAAATTCAAGAAAAACAAGAACATGTCATCAAAAGACTAGATTCATTGAAACATTCAAATGTAAAGTCTAAACAAAAAATTGAAAAGCGACTTCAAGTGCTAGAGGAAGCAGGCCAAGAAATGTCCCTCAATGTTGATCACTTGTTTGAAAGTGAAGTGAATTTTGATGCCAAGTTAACCAGTTTAGAAGAGGAAAACAAGTCTGTTAGTATCTCAATGAATGAACTCGACAATAAGATCAGCTCTATTGGACCTTGCAGCAATGACGCCAGTATGTCTGTACAGGATATTCGAAAAAAACTTGAGGATATTAATAAAACTTATGTTGAAATGTCTGATGAAATTAGTCGACTGAAAATCTCCCTCAATAACATGCCATCTCATTTCACAGAAGAGCTTGAAAATATGAGAAGTCTCAGTAAGGATAAAGTTGAGGAAATAGTAAGAGTTTTTGTTATCATACTTAATTCATTTATAGTCATCAATGAAGAATTTAAATTAAAAAATGATTTAAAATACTTAATAATTTTTTTTAACAAAACATTGAACAAAAAGTTATTAAACGATTGTGATAAGAATAACGAGTTAAAAATATGATAATTAATTTAACATTGATTTGTATAAATAGTAATACTGTACAAAGCTAAATACTTAATGTCTGAATACTTTGTACACAATACTTAGTGTTCAGAAATTATAATAGTTATGATTTAAAATATAATATAGTTAAGTATTGCATTGAGAGATACAATGACAAAAAAAATTATTCTTAAAAATGTAGATAACCACCCCCACCGGTTTTTTTTTATTGTGTTTAGATTTAGACCGTTAAGGTTGTAAAGTCATGCCAGGATAAGTGAAGTGTTTTCTTTTTCGACCATACACAAGTATCTCTTTGCAAATCTTTATTTTTGTTTCTTACCCTTTGATTACATCTTAAATTGTATGCATGTTGAAGAAAAATAATATTTAATTATTTTTAAAGTTGAAGAGAATCTTTGAAATTTAGCACTTGCTCAGTACTTTTTGGTATATTTTTTTTAAAAATATAATTTTGTGTTTTTGCACAGATTGGTCTGGTGTGTCAGCTTTTCTCAAAACGACTGTCTCCATTGGAAAACTTAAATGAGACTTTAAACAAGAATTTCATCTGTAGCAAAGAATATATTTCAAAGGTATTAAACAACTAACTATTAATTATTTTTATTTCCTTAAATATAAGATTTTATTAAAAAATGTCATTTTGCTTGTGTCTTAAATCAATCAGTTTGACAATATCTCATTTACTCTTAAAAATGTGAACGTTTAAAATCTCTCTCTATAAATAATATAAAAGCTCAGGACATTCATTCTGTAACGCCAAGGGACATAATCAGCATATTATATTTTTAATTGAAAATATAGACGTAAAATCAAAATCATTTTGGTTTCGAGATTAACAGAGCGTGTGGTGTTTCTCGCCGTAAAATATTATATGACGTCTTTGTTTAAGTTTATATTTTAAATTTGGAAAGAGGAGCGATGTAATAAAAACAACCCGTAAAAACAAAGTTTTTGACTATAGTTGTTGATTATGTTCCAACGTGACAAACATTTGCAGCCTGAAACTGAGTCAATTACACCTGGTTAAAACACGAGATGTGTTCACCGATGGCTGACGTGAAGTCAAGTGACCCGTAAAATGTAAACAATAGCGACTACTACATATAGTTTTATATAGATAAACTAAAAATGCATTAATTTAATTACAGTACGTTCTATCGATCTGAAATTTTGACACAATGCAGTGTTAGGTGACACAAGTTTATGTTCCAAATTTCAGCTCAATGGCTTCACGGAAAGTGGGCCATTTTTTAGTTTTGTTTTTCCACCCACCCAATGACGAACGACAGACAGAGAGACAGAGAGAGACGGCGGTGAAGTTAATATAAAGGATTTAAAAAGAGCCGTTAATAATTTGGCTGACGTTAACGCTAAGGGGCATAATCAGCATATTCTCGATATTTTTGCTGATTATGTCCCTTAATAGTTTGTCTGACGTTCAGTGCGTGTAGAATTTTAAATGACAGATGGACACACTGATTCGAAAGCATGCAATAACATTCACGTATTTACAGTCGTTAGAAAATGAAAAGTCAAGATATTTAAAGGAAAACTTTGTAAATTAAGTACTGATAAAAAATAACATAGAAACAACTTTTCTGTTTGATAAAGAAAGTCTGTTAAAGATTCACAAGATTCCATCAGTTTTTTTTATCCTTTAAATTAGACCCCTCAGCCAACGCCGCGCGCTGAATATGCCACCGAATTTTCGTTCGCCAAAAATCCACCGCAAAATATGCGGCGCGCCACATTAGCCTAATAGCTGATAAACATAATCGCGTTTGTTTTATTCATGACAATTTTAAACTGATATTCTTTTGCCTATGCGGTATTGACTGACAGAAACTGAATGAATGGAATGCATTCAAGCACTGTATTAGTAGGACAGCATAAGGGCCGTCCATAAAGTACGTCACGCTATTTTGGACCATTTTTAACTCCCCCCTTCCCCCTGTCACAAATCTTGAAACCCCCCCCTCCCCCCTAGTACGTCACACTTTCGAACAAAAATCATTTTTTTTGTATTTTAACAAAATAATTAAAATTTAAATAAAACACCATGGCCGGAACCCCTCCCCCTGTCATAAACTGTCACACTTTCTCACACCCCCGATCTAGAGCGTGACGTACTTTATGGACGGCCCCATATAAAAACTTTTTTTTCTATTTTTAAAAATAATTTTAAACAAATTATGAAGTATTGTAAAAGTGTTTAATTGCTGAAGTTTCATTACTTCATTATTGGCCAGGCTTCGGTCGAATTTCATCGGAATATTTCGTAATCAGCCGAAAATCATCCGCAAATGTCAATTTACGGAGAAATCCGGCTAATCCGGATATCCGCCACAAACGTATGTCAGCCAGCCGAAATTTTGAAAAAAAATCGGCTGGTAGGTCTACTTTAAATGCATATCAAGTGAAAGAAAGAGAGACACACATTTTCGAAATAACCTCAAAAGTTGTAGAAATGTAGAATTTCATTTATTAAACTTTATAAATTAGGTTAAAAGCTTCTCAAAAGAATTTTTTTGTGTGTGTATTAAATAGAAATTAAACTATCAACTTATCAAAAATTATTTTTTTTTAAAGGTAAGAAAATGTCTAAATACCGAGGATTATAATGTAATAACTCAACATTTAATATTCAACACGGCCTCACAAGTGACAGATCAATTCAAGATTTGTTTAAGTTTCAATTCTTATTTTCTACAATTACTTGTATTAGAAGATTAGTAGAGAAGAATGTCGAGATATCAGAATCTGCTTCGATAATTATTTATTTTATGACTGAATATCCAATGAGAGAAACAAATATTAAGGAAACAAATAGTAAAATACTTTCAGTTCATAAAGAATACTAGCTGATATACCCGTCTTCTCCAGGCCCTGCATTAGGGATACAATTTCTTACCCCACTTATTACGATCCCGTTGAATAATGGACTCCCGTTCTAGGTCAAATCATTTTCCACCAATATGATAACGTGTTTTTTTTAGATTACATTCCCCATTATAATCCCGTTGCGTAATGCGATTCCATTCATAAAGTAAATCCTTTCCCCAATAAAAATACATTACTTTGAAGGGATCACATAGCTCAGTATTATCCCGTTGCATAAGGGTATCCCAATTTTGGTAAAATCCCATTCCCCCATATGATTTCATATTTCATTGAAATTGCATTCCCAACTATGATTCTGTTGCATAATGATATCTCATTTCCGTTTTCCAATGTGATACATAGATGGGATCACATATCCCAGTAGTATCCTGTTGCATAATGGAATCCCGTTCTTGATCGAATTCTTTGCACCACTATTATCCCGTTGCATAACGGAATCCTATGCTTTTTCGAATCCCTTAAGCCAACGCGATACTATATTTAGATGAGATATCATACCCAAATATGATCCCAATAAAATACTTTAAAAAATGTTTTTTTTAAAAAGGACACGCTTTTATTTACCTATAGAAAGTGCATTAAAAAGAAAAACATACATTTTTTCTATGATAACAGGTGAAATGCGTGAACCTATCCACTGCATATAAACGCGTGGGGTGCCAATCACAACTCATTTACCTTTGTAACTATTATTTTGCATATAGATAAATATTTCTAATTAATATGATAGTAGCATGTATATGAACAAAGTTGTGAAACTTTTAATGTTTATTTTTATTCATACACATTTGTATTTATGTTTCGCAGCCTTGAACATGATAGAGAGTACATAGGAGCAATAACTCTTGATTCATTAAAATAAATATCTAAATTTTCATTCGCAATTTAAATGTTAAAATTTAAAAAAGGGCTTTCAATTTTTTTAAAATAATTAATATTTATACATGTTATAAAGTTGTTCCAATTCATTTTTAGAAATTTATAGAAACTAAAATTAATTTAAGAGTTTACAATTTTGTTTCTATTTCGAAAAAATTGTCGCACAAAATAGGAATGATAAATCTCGATTCAGTAGAATAATTATCAAGCTTTTCAAGCGCAATTTATTAAATGATACACTGAGATAGTTTAATGGGCCCCGGCCCCAAACGGTGAATCATGTAAAATTAAAATCCCATCTAGATTTTAATCCGGATAATTATGGATATATGTGTCAGGTTTGGTAAAGATCCACCAATCAATGTAAAAACGTAAGTGACACAAATCCCACCGTACGTACGTAGACACAGTTTGATAGATATGTGTAAATATGTGTATATATATATATATATATATATATATATATATATATATACTAGGTGCAAGTACCCGGCTTATCCGAGTTTAAAATAAGGTTTTCTGCAGAACGTACAAAACTGTTTATTTGCATGCAATAAAATGGTACATTTATCTTAAAGTAAAGATGATAGACAACATTTTTGGCAGTTCCATATGGAGTGTGTACAAAAAGATTTTCCTCTTTGCCCACTCTGGTACAGGAAAAATTAAACTGCCCATGAGAAAAGCATGGTGTCGGCAAGTCTATACCAGCAATCACAAGAGACTTGCCCTGTGACTTGTTGATTGTCATGGCAAAGCACAGTTTCAGTTATAAGGGAACGAATGCCTTCTGAGCTTACTAAACTTTTTTTTTAGCAAACATTTCATAAAAATGCCTCCATGTGGATGAAGATGGACACCTTGGACCCCATGCTGGCGGAAGCCAAGGGGGCGTCGGAGCACCTTGGAACCTTGATCCGGTCCCCCATTTTGGGGGGAACTGAGCAACTTTTGTTTAGTAAAGGTTTCTCTAAAAATGTATCCACGTCTCAGAACATGCAAATGGAGCAATACTTTTGGCTGGAGGAGGCCATATTGAGGTTGGGATGGAACGAAACCTGTTTAAGAACCTTCCCCATGTAATTTTGTGTACGTGTACCAAATAACGTGCTGAAAATAGAAGTCTTAGTAATACCCTGTTTGCACTTAATACCGGCTAAATATCCACGAAGCTCACTTTGCCGTGCTTTAAATAGAATACAATGAAAATTACAGGCACCAATAATACTGCACATTGCGTTAAGAATACAATATGTGACTGTAAAGCGAGACATATCAAGACATATCTTGTTAATCTCGACACCAAAATGTTTATTATTTTACGTCTAAATTTGAAATAATTTATTTCATTAGATTTAGATACTCCGCGAAGCTCACTTTGCTGTGTTTTAAATAGAATCAAATGAAAGTGACAGGCAGGTATGGATGTTTTAGTTTTAGATACTCCGCGTACTATTCTTATATTAATACTTTATCAGAAACATTAAAAAGTAGTATACATATTTTTGGCTGAAGGAGGCCAGATTGAGGTTGGGATGGAACGAAACCTGTTAAAGGACCTCCCCCATGTAATTTTGTGTACGTGTACCAATTTTCACATTATTTGATTGTCTGGATCTTGAGTTATAAGGAAAAAGACAAAAAGACAACAAATGAGTCTTATATCTATATATGATTTATATATTAGGGCTGTTATCGATTAATTTAAATTTAATCGTTAACTTTTGAAAAATTAACTATTAATTAATCGATAATTTCGATTAAAGCCAAAAATAGAAATTTATGATTTTTACACCATCTTCGACTTTGCCATCCGCAGTTAGCTAAAGAACAAAATTTTTGCTCAACTTTCCATTTATATGTTTAAATTTAATTGCGCTGTTGCTGTAAGCCATTTTTTAGTTGACGTCTGCCGGTCCACATAAATTAATAAAATAAATTATAATATTACGCGTGAGAAGTTTGTACGTAAAAAATATATAAATTATTATTAATTATTAATAATTAATTATTTATTAATAAAATTTTTAAAAAATATTATAAATATTTTCTTTAATTTTAATATAATTTTTATCGATTAAAATAATTTTAATCGATAAAAGTTTTTAACGATTAATCGAGAAATTAATCGTTACTTTCCGCAGCCACATTTATGGTGTCATAAGTAACATTTATTTAACGTAATTGTCGAAAATCGAAATAACACTGGAATGTCTTCTTTATGTGACATCTTTTAACCAACAACGCAAACAGACAAGTGTATTGACATTATTTGGTTCAAGTGATGAGCGTGTCTTATTGACAATTTACCCAGCCGAGCTGAACAATCGTTCACATAGCTTTAGATTGTCTCAGCTGAAGTTTCCGACACTATAGTGGATGTTTGGTTTGCAGGTGATATGTAAGCGAAGTGTTAGAACCATGGTAGCAGTGTTCCCATTAAGCAGCGTGTCTGCGCAGATATTTGACCGACGCCACGCAGGAGCTTAGAATCACCGCGCAGCAAATTTTGTAAAATATTGCAACAACAAAAAAATGGACGTTGTGCAACTTTGCACACGATTTGGTTTCTTTTTTAACTTTGCACACGGAAAAACAAAGCTTAGACTAATAGGGAACATTGCATGGTAGGCAAACGATTTCTCTCAATGGACACAATTACCTTTATCGATATTTTGAACATTCACGTCATTGCACGTCAGTCAAAAGTGTAAAACCAAATTGTTCGTGTAATCTTCCGGGAATTTGTTTATATTTATGGGCCGAAATATTTTACTTTATGACCTCCAGTACATTTATAAGCGGTGGGTCGATTAATCGTTAAAAAAAATTTAATCGTTAAAATTTTTTTAATGATTAATCGAGAAATTAATCGTTAATTTCCGCAGCTCTAATATATATATATATATATATATATATATATATATATATATATATATATATATATATATATATATATATATATGATGGTCTAAAGTGTGACATGGAACTCATATTTTTTAAAGAATTCTACATTGATACAAACAGGACAAGACATTTATCATTTTATTTTTTTAAACATTTTGTAATGCTTACATTTTAAAAAGGCTTTAAACACAAAATAAACAAACAACCAAACAACTTATATTTATGGTAGCATTAAAACAATGTCCTATTATTGTGCATTAGTTTAATTAGTTACAAATAATATATGGCAAAATTTAACACACTCCTTGTCGTAGGACTAAACATGCCATCGAATCATTTTTGTAAAGCAAATATTATATAGAAGTCTCTCTAATGCAAGAATATAGCTTATCTTTGAAAGTTTGATTTTTATAGAAATTCTTCTCAAAACAAATTTTTAAACATTTATGAACTAGATATTTAGTAAATGAAAATTGGAAATTAAAAAGATAATTTTTGATTTGCTTCTATACTTTCATTAGCAGGTAGAAGCTATTCATAAAAAATACACTGCAATATCTTGTCAAGTCGAAGGAATTGGTAAGTTAAGTTGATTATTTTCAGATAAATGAAAAAAAAATTATTAAATCTAATAATAATTCTGTATTACAAAAAATAAATCATTTCTTTTTTGTTTCCTTAATCTAAATATTACAAGTGTATTTTGCTTAATTAACTTTTGTTTTATCTCATCTTAACTAAAAATAATGATGTTTGTTAAATTTTTAATTAATAAAATCTTTATGATGACGTTAACTAAAAAGTTGGATTGTTTTAAATTCAAATTATTTTTTTTAAATATATAAATTATATTTATTTAAAACTTATCTTTTTCTAAAGGGTAAATTTTATAGTTTACCTCTACAGGCAGTCTTAGATGAACAGCATAACAAAAACAAAACAAAAAAAAGCAAATCATTGATTATTCACGATTTACTCTCTATTCACTGCACAATGAAATGTTTTCAATGTTGTTATTGCAGTTATTACTTAGTTACTTAAAAATTGTAGATATTATATCATTTTTAAATTATTAGTTTCAATTTTAATTTGGTTCACAGAAACACAAATACATCAAACTGCTGTAGGGTTTAAAGCTTCTAAAAGACATCACTTGAGACGTGAATATGATGAGAAAATTAAAGAATATGACAGTGTCTCAATGATCCATGGCAGTTATTTCGATCGATTGTCAGGGAATTTTTCTGCACGTCTTGGTGGAATTTATTTAATAAGCATTAATCTAAGTGACATAGGAGAAAAAAATGGTCAACACAAAATTAGGTGTTGTCAGAAGGGGGTCGATATTCCTCTTCCTGATACTGATGAGTATTTTGAAATATTCAGTGTATCTGACAACGGCCGTGTTACACATTTAGTAGAATTAAACGAGGAAGACGAAATATATATGGTTGCTGAAGCTAATGATAAGGCTGAACACCCCACTGATTTGATCCAGATTGAGTTTTCGTGTTGCATGATCCAAAGCTACTGTACACGATGATATATTATCAATATAAAAGAATATTTCCACTTGATGAAATCGTTTTTTAAAATATTACTTTTTAGAATCTTAAAAATCCTGTTTTTATGTTTTTGCGGTTGAAATTTTTTTATCACTGTTTTCAGGTTTACTTCTATGTGCCTGTTCAACACTTGTTATATTTCTTTGAATGGGTCCCACAGTTTCATTAATTTTGGTAACTGTCGTTTTATGTGAATCAATGTTTTACCCGATTAAATAACATCTTTTTATGTCTTATGTCTGTTCAATTTTTTTATGAGCAAGAAAAATATAATTCTTCTTTTTTTTTAAAAAAGAATATTGATTGATATTGATAGGTGTTTTGTTCCTCTCAGCTTTGGTTGGCGTCTTGGATTTCAAGTTGTTGCGTTTTTAAAATCCTTTATATTAACTTGTGGTGTCTGTTTGAGCCCTTGCTTGCTTGCTTGCTTGTTTGTCGAAAAAACTTTGGCTCAATTTTTAACCCATTTCTTCGTAAGCTAGCAAGCTGAAGCTTTGCAGGCAGATTTGTGCCAATGATAAAAATAATATATCAAAATTTCAGATTGATCGAATGTACTGTAATTAAATTAAGGAATTTTTAGGTTATCTCTATTTTCTCTATTTAGCTTGTTAATTTGTATCCTAGAGTGTCGCGGTGTGAATTATATTGAACGCCCTTTTTAATACTTTCCTGTTGCTCTGTGTGATGCGTATTATATTGACGATACTTTAAAAAAATATATTCCCGATCTGTAAATGTAAATGCTAATAATTTCAAATCTGTCTCATGTTGTGCAACATGTTAACATGTTTTTATAACCCTTTTCCCGTGATCAAATCGAGCTAAAATTTAGCAGGCAGACTGTAGAATTTTTTTTACTATAAATTAGGGCTGCGGAAATTAACGATTAATTTCTCGATTAATCGTTAAAAATATTATCGATTAAATTGTCGTGTGATGCGTATTATAATGTACATTCTTTAAGCTATGTCTCGTATATAAAGTATTTATATTTAAATACTTTGTTTTTTACGGGTTTTTATTGTGCAGCCAAACAATGGAATTCTCTAACATTACACATACGTAGTATTCAAACAACCAATTCCTTCAAGACACATCTTTTAAAAAATTATTTTCAAAATTAATGAAACACCATTTCTTGTTAATGATTTACGTAGCTTATGTATAATATATTGTAATTTATGTGGTTGTTATGATATGAATGTTTATTTAATACTTATATGTATGTTATTATCTTCATGTAAAGCGCTGTGAGCCCAGTTCCTTACTGGGATACATCGCTATATAAATTATCAATTTATTATTATTATTAATTCTAAATTTTAATTTATATTAGAATTTTATAACTATAATTTTAGTAATATGTAAGAGTGAATATGTTTCTCTAATGATTGAAGACTGATAATAGAAATGTAATTAAATTTTTAATTAATTTAAAAAAAAACATTTTCTGAAAAGAAGTTAATTGATTATAGTTGTGCCTTCTTAGTGGGGTTTCATCTGATAATTGGGCTATGGCTGGTAAAAGCCCCGAGTATATTTAACATTGTTGCCTACCTAACATTGTTGCATATCTAACGTTTTTGCATATCTAACGTTGTTGCATACCTAACGTTGTTGCATATCTAACGTTCTTGCATCTAACGCTGTTGCATACCTAAAATTGTTGCATATCTAAGGTTGTTGTATATCTAACGTTGTTGCATATTTAACGTTGTTGCATACCTAACATTGTTGCATATCTAACGTTGTTGCATATCTAAGGTTGTTGTATATCTAACGTTGTAGATCTCACATTATTGTAAATGTAACATTGTTGTACATCTAATATGTTTCTATGTCTAACATTGTTGTATATCTAAAGTTGCATATCTAACGTTGTTGCATATCTAACGTTGATGCATATTTAACATTGTTGCAAAAAACATATAAACATTTGTCAGGAAAAGCTTTACATTAATTAATAATGAGCCAAAGTTAATGGTGGTACCAAATAGTTCCTAATTTTGATTAGCATATTTGATTATTAGAGCGCATATGATTTCAAGCACATGCTAATATAGCAACTATACTGAATTTGGTTTTTATCTGGATCATTGGTTATCTCTATGCATTTAGCAAAGCCCAAGGCTGGTGATTATATAGAGTTCCACTGTAAATAAATCCCATATTAAATTCGATGTGGAATAATGTTTTTCTTTTTTATCTTATAAAACTGATTATATCAAAACCAAACTAGCTTATTCTTTTTTATTCAACACTACGTTTTAATTTTGTCCAATATTAATAATTAGCCAACATATCCTGTCATCAAGTAGGTGGTATGGTTTGAGCAGTGGAGGAATCTTACCATCATCATCATATGTGTTGCCAAACTTCCATCCCAGCTCAATCTGTTTTTAAAAAATCATATCAAACTTCTAACACCAATTCAAAATATAGATTTTTGGATAATATTAAACTATATAATTTGCAATTGTCGCGCTAGTATTGTCAGTCAGTCAGTCCGGACGCTACTAATTTTAGAAAGCAGCGCACCAAATTACTGCACCAATGCATCAAAAGGTGTACAAATTAAATATGCGCTGTAAAAAAAATATTATATGACGTCATTGTTTTCGCTGATATTTTTTTTTGGAAAAGGGATCAATGTAAAAAGAGGATTTGATGATGGATAATTATAACATCAAAAAACAAAGGGGGCGCCTTAGGCGCCCTACAACCCCTATTATAAAATACTTAGTGTGCATTTAAGAAAGTTTAATATTTCGTATTTATCAAACAAGGACAAGTTAGTTGGGCTTTTAAAAAAGGTCGGCGCCGTAGGCGCCCTAAAAAAGTGCATTTTTCAAAATAAATAGATTTCAGCTGAAAACGTCTGGTCATTTTTTTACGGGTGATACGCTAGTATATATATATAAAATTACAAAATATCTAGTTAACAAAAAAAAATTAGCTTCACATAGCTCTTGGGACTATTTAACCTTAGTTGCTACTTAACATTGTTATGGGTTTATTTGAGTTCAGGCCATTAGTAATGTACAATTCAGGGAGTTAATGGTATCAAAACTTGAAATATTTACCTACCTGTCACACCTTCCACATATTTGGTCTTATGTTTGAGGCAACTGAATATCTTACTATTCTATTCAATAGTTGTAATGTTCCTAAATTGTTGAGCTTGTCTTGTTAACTCAGAAACTCTTAGACCTCTAACTATTCTATTATGATGTTCCTGTTTTTGGGGTCACTTGACTTGACACGTTTTATTCATATAATTCATTAGCATCATCCAGTAATAAGCGTACAAAAGCCAAGATGAAGTCTGAGGATTTATCTGATGGAAGCCTTGGCTCGATGTCGAGGTAACCTGTTGGATAGGAATGTTAACATTTTAGTAATAAATATTTTGTGAAGTTTTTTTGTGTGTATCTAACGTCTCTAAGCAATTTAATATACATACTTAAATCTTTTGTATGATATGTGATTAGATGAATGTTTTCCAGTGATCATGATGAAGAGGAGGAAGAAGGAGAGGGAGGTTTAACTTCTTGGAAGAAGAAAGGAGAGGAGAAGCTTAAAGAGATTGAGAAGAAACAAAAAGGAGAGGCAACAACGTAATTATAGGAAAGGATGCATGTATGTAATTTATTGTTTCTGTAGGGAAATATAATTTACTGGTTGCTTCTTTCATTCTTAATTATTCTCAGAAATGAAGTCAAATTGGAATTCACTTTGTCAAGAAGTGACAGCTTTACTATTATGTCTAGAAACTGCTGACAAAATAACAATATTAAAGAAATGATCAATAGTTATATCTAAAATTCCAAGCAATTAGTACTAACATTTAATCACATAGCTCTAGACACTATTAATGATTTTACCACAGGAAGGAAAAGGAAGAAAATGAAAGAATACAGAAAGCAAAAGCAGAACTGAAATTAGAGAGACAGAAAAAAGTAGAAGATGGAGCTGAAGAAGATGGAGCTGAAGACAGAGAAATAGAGAAACATGGGCAGAGAGAGAGAAAGAAGAAAAAGTTTGATGACTTTGTCTTGGCAGTGAAGGTGTGTAATCCATGTACAAAGTAATTATGAGCAGTGTCATGTACAAGATTATAATGTGAGATGATTCACTTGTTGATCTTTCATATATTACATTTTTAACAAGTATTAATTCTTACTCATTCTGTAATAGTTTTATAAAAAGTTCATGTTGTTTATGTATCATGATGAAGTAGAGAACCAATACTTATATATATATTACCATATGTTTAAGATGATGCTATGAAATTTTTTTTTACAAAGCAGGATCAAGATAAGGTCAAGGCTGAAGATAAATCTGCAAGTGATGCAGATAAGAAAAATAAAACCAGACGATCTGATGGGAAAAATTAGAAAGAAGGTGTCAAGACAGACAGAAGAAATTCTTCAGCACCACCCATAGAGCATGGGTCAGCAGATAAGAGGAAAAGAAAAATTCTAACTAGTGATGAGGAAGACCATACGCCTGACAAGAAACAAGACACAGGCTCAGCTGTAGAGAGACTGGCCGGAGAAATAAAAGAGGAAGTTGAAACTGAGGAGGATAAAAAGGTGACGTCAGATAACAAAAAAATTTTGGAGGAGAAGACAAGCACAGCTGTTGTAAAAACATCTGAAGATGTACACAAACAAGATACAGCTAACAAACAAGATACAGCTAATAAACAAGATACAGCTAAGAGAAAACATTCCAAGGTAATGGGAGTCACAGATGGGAAATTGGTTGTGTGTGAGTCTTAGAACTTACACAGTTTTAGGATTTCGTTTTTAT
Organism: Ampullaceana balthica; assembly: GCA_944989445.1. Taxonomy (NCBI): domain Eukaryota; kingdom Metazoa; phylum Mollusca; class Gastropoda; family Lymnaeidae; genus Ampullaceana; species Ampullaceana balthica. The sequence goes on along the minus strand of CALYLW010000131.1, from coordinate 701,172 downwards.
TTTGTTCACCTCTTTGTATCTCAATTAAATATTAGGTTATTATTTTAAAGATTTAATCATATTCACTTTAATTAATCCATTTACCAGATTTTTATCATTTTGAAAATGTTTAGGAACGTAGGTCAAGTCATCATCCCAAGTCAGAAGATGAGAGAGGAAATGAAGAAAAAAAATAGACACATAATGAAGAAGAAAAGAGACGGAAGGAAGAAGATAAAGCCAAGAAACTGGAAAAGGAAAAATAAATGTAATTAATTTACACCCACTTGAAAGTTTTTTCTATCTTGTTATTGTAAAAATAGATTTGTTTAATTAAAGTAAAATAAAATCTTAATCAGAAGAGATATTTAAATGGTCACATTATTAAAATATTAAATTAAAGTGGTAATGTGCACAAACCTAATTTCACATTAGTCATTTTTTTAAAAGAAGAACTTTAGTAATGCAACAAATTAATTTGACCATAATTTTTTCAGAATCTCTGTTTAATTTCATTCTTAATTTGCTTAAAGTAAATCATTTATCCAGAAAATGTATAAATTCTAAGTATGTGTAGGTTTTCTTTTAATGAGATTAAATTTAAACAAATTTTCTTACAAAATCAGTCAACAAGAAAAGGAACGTGAAAAACAGGAAAAATTAGAGCATTAGAAGAGAGAGAAAAAGGAATACATTTCTTGTAAAATTTGGCCAGGAAATATTTGCAATCTGCTAATTTTTAAATAGTTATCTGCATGTTTAATAAATATTTATACATATCTTATATTTTAAAAAAATGCTTTAATAATTGTCTACATTTTTTAAAATTATAGTATTTGCTCTGAAGCTTTGAATCTGTTAACTTTCAATGAAATGAATTTTGAGTGATTAAAATTTTTTTTAAAATGTCTTTAAAAAAATAAATTTTAGCTAGATGTACTCATAAAAGCTAATTGAATGTTGCAGTTAGCTTGGCTGAGGACACACTGATACAGATGGACACTGAAATCAAGAAGGCCCTCAATATAGAAAGCTTGGTAAGCTGGATCTATATCTCAAAAAACATCCTGCTGAATGTGTCATTTTGTAACAGCTATCAAAGGCTTTTCATAAGTTGTATAAAATAGTGTGATTATGTCCCTTGCTGCTCTCTTCTTTACTCACAGAGCCCACATCCCAAAGGCTAAACTAGAAATTGTTTTTTGGAGATTTTAAACAGTGAATGCTACATCACTTGCCCCATAGTCCGTCACGGACTGGAAAGGGGGTCATTTTATATCATCTCATCTCACTGTATATTTATATCTATATTCATTTTTAAAATATACCCAAACAAAACTTTATATGGTCCTAAATGTTTTTTAAAAAAAACAATAAAATATTTAGATGGTTCTATCGTAAAATGTTGAAATGATGAAGTTTTCTAGGATGTTATTAAATGTGTAAATGATATTTTCCAGGACATTGATAAATGTGTAAATTATGTTTTCTAGGACATTGATAAATGTGTGGCTATCCTGGAGGACCTGGCAGTCATTCCTGTCAACCCACTTCTCTTGAGGAAATATCCTGCCATTATGACCACTATTAAAAAGTGTCGCAAGTTTAAAAAAAGCGAGGCCATTCAACAAATGGCAGAAGTCATCTATCACAAGTTTAAATCATTTTTCTTTGCAGAGGATGCTGGGAAGGTATTAACTGAATTAATTAAAAATAAAATATAAAAAATCCCTATTTGCGTCGTTTTAGACATTTTAATATTTTATTTTCAGACAAAAAGCTTTATCTATGTTACCATTTGCTAGTCCAAATTTTAATTGTAACTGTAATGTCCATACTGCAGAGCTATGTGTTTAAACCTTTATCTTAATCCATGGACCACACAACTTGGCGGCAACAGAACCCTTTAAAACAAAGTATTTATTTTTTCAGACTCGTCACTAAATGTATATCTACCTAAATTATCTTTGTGATAGGGTTGCTCACAATAATTGAAATAGATATATAATTTTTTCTATATTTTTTTGTGTGTTTTTTGGAAACTACCTTAACTGATTTGTGCCAACTAGACTTACTGAGTTGTGGCCAATTATGTCACCCTGATTTACTGAAAGATAACTGAAAAAAGTAGTTTAGAGTTACCTCTCCTTTTAATGATATGTTATGGCTTGAATGCGATTTGATCTATTCTTCTTTCCCTTGTAACTTTTCAGCTGCCAGAACCTAAATCAAAACTGAGAGATAATAAAGGAAACGTCAAGACCCCAGAAGGTGGCAGCAACAGTACTAACAACAACAACAATGCTTCAACTAGCAGTGCTGTCAATGGTTCCATCTCTGACGAGGCCAATTCTACAGCTGATCACAATGTGACAAGTGATGCCAGCAACACAAGCTTGGTGCCATTCTATTCAAACAGCATGGCAGATCTTAATTGGTCCGCATTTGATCATAGCACCACTGGCATCCTGGAGGCCTCTACAGCCAATCGTCTGACCTCAGATCTCCCGAATGTGAACTCTACTAACTTATCAGCAGTAAATCCAAACAGTTTCTCTGAAACCCAGTCAGAAACATAAATGAACACTTCAACAACATCAGGTGCAGCTCTGCCTGGGTTAGACACTTCCACATCTACCAAAGACGAATCTTTTATATTTGAAAATGTCAAATTAGGTTCTTCGCCATTACCGTCTGTAGGCTCAGCTGCCATACCAGGGCTAAATGCACTTTTCAAAGAAGGGGTGGACTTTAAGTCCAGCAACAGTTTAGCTGGTCATCAATCAGATTCTGGCAACTTATCATCCGCGGCGGATGATCTCAACCGTTCCTTATCTCAAACAGATAAGCCATCGTCTGGAGATTCAGTAACCTTTGACCCCAGGCGACCTCTTAGTCTTCCACTCCCTCCATCGGTCAGGGAGGATGAGTTAGATGAAGAGGATGAAATAGACAATACTGATGGCAAAAATTCTGCTATTGTGTCAGCCCATGGCAAGATGACCAGTCCAGTGTTGTCAGTCAGTGCTGAGATGACCAGTCCCATCATACCTTCCATTTTCCAAGTTAACAATTATCTGACCAGCATGGTATCTTATGCTGTCAAGTAAGCTATTATTTATTATTTCATACATTTCATTGAAACTATAATGATATAAATAGTAATCATTTTTTAATTATGAATATTCAATTGATGTGATTACTGGTAAGTTTATCTTCTATTTAGAGAACTTTTAAAACTTTTCTTTATTCAAATAGCACAGTAAATCAAATGTAGAGATATTTTCTTGAATATTAAGCAATATATCTATTTAACAGCAACATCAAAATTTATTTATTGCATTAGATAATGTGACAAACTTGTATAAAATTTAACCTTAAAACTGTTTTTATGATCTTCTACTTTTGGCTTTTATACTTTATACCTCTATCTGTGGTGTCATGGCAGATACAATCTGCAGCTAATGACATTGCTTTTAACAATATGAATAACTGAAATATATATTGGTTAGGGGAAGAGCATTATATAGAAATAAGTTTACTTCTTATCGTTGTCTCTATCTTGAGTGTAAATCAGCTTTTATATGGGTTGTTTTGTTATAATCAGGAGTCGCAGTAAGTGTTTCACTGCAATTTTATCTTATGTGAGTACTCACATTGCAAAATGTCATCATAAATTTATTTAAAATGGATTAAAATTGAAACCAAGGATAATCTAAGTGCTGATATTGGTAGTATTAGCTCCAATGTTGATGCTGAGTGTGATTCTGATAACTATGGCATTAAGCTCTATCATATTGTTACTTTACATTGAAGACCTTATTTTTGTGCATTCCCAAAAGTATGCAATAATAACAAATGCATTAATGACACATAAAAAATAAAATGAAAAAGAGATTGTTACTCTAATTTGTAAGACATACAATTTAAAGGTAGCAAATAAACTAATACACCAAATTTAAATTAAAAAAAGATATATACATACATTAAAAAATTGCTTCTAGTTTCTCATTAACGTCATTTTTAAAGCTTTTAAACAATTTAAGGAGCAATAGTGTGGGTTGATTAGGATGGTGTCTTTGTCATATTGTAAGCACTCTGTAAAGGTCAAGGTCAGTTCCAACATTTGGAATAAAATAATAATTTGATAATTCCATAGAACACCTTCTCCAATGTCCATTAAGGAAATATAACATGTTACGATTAATTTTGTATGTGATTTAGACATTTTTAGATAAGCCTATGAAAAGTTCACGTTTCTTACAAAAAGGTTATTGACAATCGTAATGATAAAATTGTGAACTTCAATTTTCTTGTTCCAGACAAATCACAGCCCTAGACAGACTTGGCAATAATTCTAACTCCTCCCCCTCCACTGTCACCACCAACAGCCACCAGTCTGCCACAGCAACCACCATCCACCAGTATGCCACAGCAACCACCAGTCACCAGTCTGCTGCCGCAGCAATCAACAGCACCATGGCTAGAGACAACAGCAGCCAGCCAACCACAAGTCTAGAGGATGAACCTACAGCTTTAGAGCTGACTGAAGATGATGATGAAGAGTTATTGGAATTAAAGGTTTGTTTACTGGAAAATTACATTGGCGTTTTTTTGTGGGGAAGAGTATTTATATATATTGCATTGTTTTTTAAAAATAGATAACTCCAAAAGTATATTGTTTATAAAAAATGTGTGTCGATGACTATCATGTTAAAAATATAACAGCATTTTTAAGGTAGTACTTGTTTCTAGGGGCACACATTTGTTAAAGTAATTAATTAATGATGGATTCTTACATAATCATTAAAGCAACATTTTATACATGGGATTGAAGACATGAGAAATAAAAGGATTAATTTTATTTTAAGATTTCTAGTTTTTTTTTGCGCATGTTTACTTTATGAAAGTCACAGTCTTAAGGTTATCATTTAAATTTCAGCGTCGTGATCTGAATGCTAGGATAGAAGAACTCATGCGTCAGGAACAGGAGGGTATTGGCTCAGACGAGGAGGAAGAAGCTACCTCAGCAGATGGTGTGGAAGAAGCCATGAGGACCTTGATGGCTAAGATGTCGCAAGAAGAGGAGGAGGAAGAGCCGATGATAGATGATGATGAACTGTATAATATGTTGGGGGTGTGAAAGTTAGACTACCGTGTAAATATTCATGTGTCTGGATGTCAGGGAAGAAAATCCGCTGTTCTGGTAGATGTCCTAGGTTTTATTTACAGAATATTACTTGGCGTCTGCCATTGATCATTGGTGTGAGGTCCCTGTCACATGTTCTTAAATGAAAAATAGTTGTTTCAAACGTTGACATTAAAATCTCATGCGTATATCTGTCAAGTAACTTTTAGTGCTTGAGAATATGTAAGGAAAAACCTATGTATGCAATCTAGTCTTGTAAATGGTCTTTCATTAAAAAGAAATTGTCACTTTTTGACACTTTTTCTCATTGTTGCAATTTAAGAATTTATTTTAAATGTTCTTTATTAATACAGTAATTTGCAATGTACTACAATTTTAATTCTCTAAAGGAGGATTACGGTTGATGTACTTGGTATATTTCAACGGAAGGAAGAAGTTGTCTGTTATTTTTGCAACTGTTCTAAATTAGTTTTTTTTTAGAATTTAGAATTGGCTAAACTTTGGGAATCCTACTCTAGTGTCTAGATTGTTCATCTTTTCTTCCTCACCCAAGTCCATCAAATTGGTTTTGTAGTGAGGGAAAGAGTTCTTCTAAACAGATTTATTTTTAGATTTATGACTTAACTTAAAAAGCCCTGCTCAAATTTGTAAGATTGATTCTGTAAAATTTCTTCTTCTTTTCTTTTTTTAGCATGTATATTCCATCATATGTTATTAGAAGTGTAGTTACAATTTTACTAATAAAAGTCACACATTTTTCTTCTGTTTTGTTGTTGAATAATGTAGTTGTCTTTATACATACCATTTGTTTGAGACGGTGATTCCATGTCGGCTAAAGAATATTGATAAAAACTGGGAAGTGGAAGGGGGGGGGGTTGAATATTAATAAAAGTTCAAGCTTTCTAATGCCTGGGGAAACATCAGTGTCAAATATTGACAATGAAAATTGTATTTCACTCATTGTTAAAACATCACAGAAATTGTTTTTACACCTTTAACTCTATAAATGTGTGCATATCATTGATATCATATAATTCATTGGAATGAGTGCTGTGAGATTATTTGTTCAAAATATTCTTTGTTTAAAATCATATTTGCAAGTCTGCATTCTTGCATTACTTGTAATAATTGTTCACATGATTCAGGTTCTTTGAAAATGTATTAGCTTCAGGTCATGTAAACGTTTGTATGTTCATAAGCTCCTGGCAGGGCCGGCTTTAGGATTGGAGGCCTTAGGCGAAGTGAATTTGGTGGCCCTAAAGGTAATAGAAAAATAAATAAATAAATACGAAAGAATAAAATTACGCAATTAATTGAGAACTACCTGTATTTATATATAAATCAACAAATAACTGAAATGTATACAACCATGATCGTGCAGATGTCGTAAACCTTCAACAAAAATCAACTTTTGTGCTTTGATGGCAGCTAAGTCTGCAATAAATTGTGAATAATCCAGAGACTGGACGATATCTCGTTCGATAGATATCATTACCAGATTGTTGATAGATATCATTACCAGGCTGCCGATAGATATCATTACCAGACTGTTGATAAATATCATTACCAGACTGTTGATAGATATCATTAAAAGACTGTTGGTAGATATCATTACCAGACTGTTGATAGATATCATTACCAGACTGTTGATAGATATCATTACCAGACTGTTGATAGATATCATTAACAGACTGCTGATAGATATCATTAACAGACTTTTGATAGATATCATTACCAGACTTTTGATAGATATCATTACCAGACTTTTGATAGATATCATTACCAGACTTTTGATAGATATCATTACCAGACTTTTGATAGATATCATTACCAGACTTTTGATAGATATCATTACCAGACTGTTGATAGATATCATTACCAGACTGTTGATAGATATCATTACCAGACTGCTGATAGATATCATTACCAGACTGTTAGATAGATATCATTACCAGACTGTTGATAGATATCATTACCAGACTGTTGATAGATATCATTACCAGACTTTTGATAGATATCATTACCAGACTGTGGATACATATCATTACCAGACTGTTAGATATATATCATTACCAGACTGTTGATAGATATCATTACCAGACTGTTGATAGATATCATTACCAGACTGCTGATAGATATCATTACCAGAATGTTCATGTGTACTTGCGTCATAGTCGTTCTCAAATAGTTTTTTTTGTTTGATTAATTTCAACTTGGAAAAACTTCTTTCCCCCGATGCAACAGTAATCGGAATTGTCAATGCTATACTTAGGGCTATAGCGACATTTTGAACAGCAGTTTTCAAACCATGATCACAATTAAAACGTAAAGAATCAAGAGAAGCCGAAACAGTATCTGGAACAACGTTGGAAAATATCTGCGGCTCAATATCTGAACCAGATGCATCGGTGAGCGCAATATTCAAATCCATTCAACATTTCATCAAATCGTTTTGGTCGAATTCTGCAATTATTTTTATTTTTATTATTTATTTTTTTTGAGTTGTGCAGAAAACCAAAAAGACCAACATAAAGTTCCATTTGCTCAAAGCGTACAGTCAATGACATAACTGATAGATCTAACAAAGAATTTAAAAATTCCACTCGGTATTTTTCCTTTGAATCTGTCAATGATTCATCTATGCTTTCATAGTTGAACTGTTTGTGCACTTCCTGTCGCCTCAAGCTTGTGGCAGCTGGAAATATGATTTCATCTGGTTCCATCTCTAATTCTTGGGCCAATTCTGTTGCCGAAATTTATCCATTTTCTTTGATTTTTATGAAATCGGTTGCATTTTTTATACATTCCAGTGCAATGCCAAATTGCATGTCTTTCGATTACATCAATTTGCTGATCATATTCATTTGAAACAATAAATCGTACCAGATGACTAAAGTTCGGTCCTTGCTTTTAGATCGTTGACACTTCCACCAATGCATCGTACACTGCTGTTGTTTGACAACGAACAGCTTTAACAGTATCGATACTGCATTCCCAGCGTGTATCGGAAATTGGCTTTACTCTCAGATTTTTGACATGCATTTTCAAGATCATTCATCGCTGTGTTGAAGCACCAAACGAAACATAAATTTTATGCAAAACTCCAAAGAGTGTCGCTGCAACCACTGAAGATTTCGCCCATTCTCCAAGAATTAGATTGAAACTGTGACATCCGCATAAAATGATTTCAGATTGAGTTCAAGTAGACTTTTTTGTACACCACGATTGCAGCCTTTCATATTCGCTCCATTATCATATCCTTGGCCTCTGCAGTTCTGGAAACATGAATTCAGATCTTCAAGCTTTTCCAAGCATGCTTCCGCGAGACCTAAATCAGTGCTGTCGTCGACAGCCATGAATCCCACAAAATATTCATTGATTTCTACTGGCGTACTCACAATCAGACCTGGATTAACCTATAGACAAACAAGGGACGTGCCTTGGGCAGCAAGCGCTTCGGGGGCACCACAAGACATCAAGAAAAATGTGTGTATTGTCCATAATCGACATGACGTTAGCAAATCGCAAATGTAATATTAAATCACACAGGTGCGGATTAAATGGAAATCTGATTGGGCAAAAGTCAAGGGCCCCCAATGATTTAAGACTAAATTAAGGTACCCCAAACTTATTAAATTGTATAATAAAGTGGCTGGACAGGGCCCCGGGTGGAATTGCAGCCAGGGGCCCCGTGCAATCTTAATCAACCTTTGAAATCGCTTTTAAAGGGACAATTGAAAATTTGGATCTTTACAAAATTGAATTTTCTAGGGTTGCTGGAGTTGTTCAGTCAGTTTGATCCATTTTTAGCATCACACATTGCAAAATAAGAAAATTCTGAAAAGGTTATCCTTCTTATGTATCCTAAACTACGTATATGTAAAGAAACTGATTAAAATTATGTCCCCTAAAGTCCATCAAGTAATTATAGATGAAGTAAAGACTTCCCGTTATTTCAGCTTGTCAATACCCGATATTTCACTTATAGATCAGTTAAGCGTTGTTTTTTTATATGTGGTAGATGGAGAGCCCATTGAGCGCTTTTTTACTTTCTTGGAGCTGCAAAGTCACACCGGTGAAGGTATGACTAAGCAAGATTTGCAGTACTTACGTGAAGTTTTCAATATTGATTTTGCGAAATGCAGAGGTCAGTCCCGGATAACGCATGCAGCTAATATGTCTTGGTATTACAAGGGCATGCAGAATAAAATTCTAGAGGGAAATTATTTTTCTATCTACATACCCTGTCTACCCATTCACTAAATCTGGTAGGCAGAAGTGCCGTTGACTCTTGTTTAGAGGCAGTAAAATTCTTCCATACAGTGCAACTGATCGATACTTTTTTCTCAGCTTCAACCAACAGATGGAAGATTCTGAAAGGATGCTTTGTTGATTGATTGAACGCTGGTAAACTCTCTTTCCGATACCAGATGGGAAGCACATGCTGTTGGAACTAAAGCTATTCTAAAGTCTCATCCTCAGATTATAGAAGCGTTAGAGTGTTTACAATAAGACCTGTCACAGAATGGGGACACCAGACGAGAAGCAGACAAAAATTGCAAAGAAGATACAAGAATTAGAATTTGCTCTCACGCTTGTCTTTTGGGAAGAAGTGTTACATTTTCATAGTATCAGTCAAGCTCTACAAAATGAGCACGTGAACTTGAAAACGTGTGCTGATTTGTATTCTTAACTAGCAGATCACTTGCATGAAATACATTGGTCATTGATTGTGATGCCCCTGAGGTATCTCTGAAAGCCAGAGACAAATTTCGTATATTTGCTTTTTACGCCATTGTTGACAAACTTGAGACAGAGATGGGTAGATTAGGATAGGTATATAATGATATAGCAGTTAGATTTTCTTGTCTGGTCGATGTACCACAAACATCTCAGTGTTATATACGACTAATAAATGCTTTTCCTGAAGATCTGAACAATAATTTATATACTGAACTACAAAAGTTACACTCATATAATCGCCACAAGTTTCTTGCATCAAAATCTGAAAACAACACATTGAGTCATGCATAATTATACAAAGTAATAGAGACAACATCCAGTTTGCTTTTCCAATGTAAAAATGGACTTGCGCATATTTTTATTAAATCCTTTATATTAACTCGTGGTGTCTGGTTGTTTGTTTGAACCCTTGATAGCTTGCTTGTCGCCAAAACTTTTGATCAATTTTTAACCCACTTCCTCGTAAGCTAGCGAGCTGAAATTCTTCAGACAGTTTTGTACCGAGGATAAAAACAAGGTATACAAATTTCAGATCGATCGCATGTACCGTAATTGAATTATTGTTTGTTTTTTGTTTTTTTAGATTATTTTATTTATTCCTATGTATCATGTTATTTTTTGAGATAGAGTGTAAGGGTGCGCATTATATTGAACAACCTTACTGTCGCGCAATAAGGTGCGTATTTTATTGACAACACTTTTTATAAACATATTCCTGATCGGTGCGCATTATATTAAACATGTTTTACGACACAACTACAATTTTGTATTTTTGGAAGGTCTTGCGCTGCGTATTATAATGAACATTCTTTTAGTTACTTCTCTTACATAAAGGATTTATAGTCAAAAACTTGGTTTTTTTACGGTTTTTTTTTATTAACATTAATGTTTACGAACGTTAAGCTGAGTGCTCTTTTTCTCAGTTAAAATGTACAAAAAATCCAAGTAGGTCGATAATGAAGTAAGAAAGACTTGATTCCTTACATTTGCTGATGATTGAGCCAGACATTTTGCGCAAAATTAACTTTGATGATGTACTTTGCGAGATGTAAATCTAGAATAAAGAACTTTAAAATGTAAAGGTTTGCTTTCTCTGACTTTCTCATCTATTAAAAAAGTTACAGTATGTTTGTCTCTTATTATTACAAAATTAATTAACTATTAATTTTAATACAGAAATAACTTAAGGTAGGTTTTATTTGAGTGATACTAGTACAAACATGTGTTTTAACAACGGCGTCACTAGGGTGGGTGTCATCCAGTTTGGTAGGCCATGGTGTCACCCCCTTACAACTTAACCCATAGACCACCTCTGAGTATGCCATGCCAAAATAACGAGGCATGCATAATTTTAACCTTTGGTGTCACCCGGTGCGGTCCGCACCTCCCGCAATCCCTTGTGACGCCCCTGTGTGTTAACAACTGTTTTGTTTGTTAGTTGGTTTGCTTAATATTGAAAATACAAGCGGTCAGTGGGGGATCGGGGCAGAAGGGGGCACTCATGAGGGTTTGTGCCTCGGGCACAGAGATGGCTTAATCAGGCCCTGCTCACAATGCTGCATATTCGAAAAATCATAGTCATTTATTCTGTGTTACCAGCATCGGGTATGCAGTCCAAAATAATATTTCGCATTTTGAACATTATTTATAATTTTTTCAAGGCGGCATCACCGATCAGATTAACTACCTCATTTTGAATTATTTTGCCAAGTAATGATCATGAATTTCTTTTTTTTTATACGTCTTAAATAATCTTCTAAGCATGAATCGTACATTCCTAACAATTCAACCCATCCCAAAAAATTACATTATCTGGTTGAAACAATCTATCCATTATATTTTGCTACTTACAACAGCATTTAACTTTTAAATATTAAATGTTTACTACTTAAAACATTTGATATTCAACAGTTGTATATATTTAGCGTAAATTTAGGTTACACGTTTGTCAATCTTCTGAAAATGTGTCTGGACAGATAAATTTAAAAATATTACAATTCAAACATGCACTGTTTAAAAATAATCAGCGGGTAAATGTTGTCGTAGACTCGTAGTTCGCTCTTTAAATATATATTTTTTTATATGAGTCCTGTGCGAGGCCCCCACTAATCGGAGGCCCTAGGCGGCCGCCTAGTTTGCCTATGCCTAAAGCCGGCCCTGCTCCTGGTTATGTTGGTTGATTATGTGTCAGAGATGATTTCCAAGTTCATTAACAGAGTAAATGTCATTTCAAAAATTTCATTTTTTAAAATTATGCCAATAAGTAACAACAACCTCTTGGCTTTTTGTGGTATGTTTCATTCTTGCATCAGTTTAGTTCTTGTTGTTTTGACATGTGTTTGGAAAGTTGTTACACTAACACAGTTCTTGAATCTACTTAAACAGGATTTATTGTGTGGGAACGTATGTTAAGTTGATGTGTTGAATAGTTTAATTCAGTCACTTCAATCAAACTGTTATCAGTTTTAATGATAGACTTCAACATTTTGAAACCTAAATATTCTCAATTTTCTCCAACATACATATTTATGAGCTAATAGGAAAAATAGAAATCAAGTATTTATTGGTGTATCCAATGTTCAACTAACTCATATTTGTGTGAAAAAATAATCATTTTTTGGCAAGATATTTACAAAATTACTTTTCCAGCCCAAAATTATGGTTAGATTAATTTTAAATGAGATTTTGACTCCAAAATAATCAAGATAGAAAAAAAGGGGGAAAATTATTATTTTTTAAAATGAATAATGTCTGGATTGAGTAGATGGCTTATTGAAAATGTTAAAAATATGTAGTCAACCAGAAATTAAAAAAATGTGATTGATGACAATTTTTGTGCTTATTTCATTTTAAAGGATGAGACTGAGATAATATTGTGCTAAACAATAATGATTAGTAAACTATTAATACAATATTATTGACAAAGCGTGTGTCATCACGTCAACTCCTGATTAAGAACCATAACATATAGAAGTTAAAAGTTGTAATAACAGACATAAGTTAAAAGTTGTAATAACAGACAGAAGTTAAAATTTTTAATAACAGACAGAAGTTAAAAGTTGTAATAACAGACAGAAGTTAAGAGTTGTAATAACAGACAGAAGCTTAAAGTTGTAATAACAGACAGAAGTTAAAAGTTGTAATAACAGACAGGAGTTTAAAGATGTAATAACAGACACAAGTTTAAAGTTGTAATAACAGACAGAAGTTTAAAGTTGTAATAACATACAGAAGTTTAAAGTTGTAATAACAGACAGAAGTTAAAAAGTTGTAATAACAGACAGAAGTTTAAAGTTTTAATAACAAACAGAAGTAAAAAGTTGTCGTAATAACAGATATAAATTTAAATTGAAAGCTGTAGTATTGGTTAGGATGACATGAGATGCATTCCTTGCCTCCTAGTGTCAATGAGGAATTTTTGTTTCCTTTTCAATGTTAAACCTTGTGTCTTCTTTGCATCCAATAAAAACAATGATGTTTTTTGTTTCATGTTTTGCTTCCTATTGATAACAGATCTGTGCTTGATTTCAGTGATCTATGTATAGCGTAAGTCTATCACTCACCGAACTTTATCTGGGAAGAAAGATCCATTTTTGGCCATATTGAGTAGATTAATTCCTGTTAAAATGTTGCTTTGTCTATATTCCTTGACCACATTTGATGTACAATCTTATATTTGCCATGAAATAAACTCCCATTTTAAATGATTTTTTTATTATCGTTTTCAATAGAAATGAAACACATCTAGAGTTTCATTTTTTTGTGGATATCACTAAGTGAGGACTGTTTTAATCTCCATACCAGGAGACCATATCAACTTATTGCTCAATAGCATTTGTTATCATAGTGTGGAACCACAGCCAAGATGAAAGCTAACAAAATACAGCGATGAAAGGGACGCGGTGGTCGAGAGGCGTACCGATTGTGTATGATTAATACAATGTATAATAGTGATAGTACATAACTCTGTAAATCATTCCTTAGCTGCGGTGAAATCCAATTAGTCATCTCTCCTGGCATAATTGGATTTCACCCGCAGCTAAGTTTTTTTTATTCTTTCGTTTTATTTGTGTACTATTTTTTCGTTGAGGAAGGCTCTTTGCCGAAACGTTCGCTGTTGTGTTACGTCCTGTCAGGCTTAATAATACCCTATTTATATGTTATACATTTGCTACTAATCACCTCTATCTATGGTCTCATATGACTGGCAAAACAAGTTCTTCGAAGTACAAGACAATCAGTCATTCATAATGGCTATCATCAGGTCATTCATGAACTGGACTCTAGTAATGATTTGCAAATGTGCAGAAATTTTCAACTTGAGACATGTCATCAACATCAACTATACTATTTCTATCAGCCTTTCTTAGATACTGTAACAGGTCTTAAATCTTGACACGAATATTTTACTTCTTAGCGCACACTCGCTGTAGTAAACCAACAATTCTATCTAGCAGGCAGCCTTTCCGTTGCCGAGACTCACAGAATCCATTCACCACATTCAAAAACTGTTATCCAGATCCTTAAGGCCTAGTTAAAAAATACTCGTAAAACTGATAGAGACAAGTCTCTCCTCACGTTGATGCTGGTGTCATGTGGGTGTTGGTGAAGAAACTCCTGAGAACTAGAATTTGTCCTACGCCTATCAAGATCACAACTACTGACTCTCCGATGGACCAATACAGCACTCTCCGTTTCAGGTTTTCTGCAAAGGCTCGTCCCTGGGCTTCACGGAGACGATGGTCGGTCTGGAAGTCAAGGACGGACTTTAAACTTTCGAAGATGTTCACTGATGATGTTTCCATCTAAAGAAAAATTACCCGAAAAAAAATATGTCAACATGTCACGAAGATATAACACAAGAGAATACATCAAACACAGAGGGGTACAACAAGATAATACATCAAACAGAGGGGTACATCAAACACAGAGGGGTACGCAAGAGAATACATCAAACACAGAGGGGTACACAAGAGAATACATCAAACAGAGGGGTACATCAAACACAGAGGGGTACAACAAGAGAATACATCAAACAGAGGGGTACAACAAGAGAATACATCAAACACAGAGGGGTACAACAAGATAATACATCAAACACAGAGGGGTACAACAAGAGAATACATCAAACACAGAGGGGTACAAACAAGAAAATACAACAAACACAGAGGGGTACAACAAGAGAATACATCAAAACACAGAGGGGTACAACAAGAGAATACATCAAACACAGAGGGGTACAACAAGAGAATACAACAAACACAGAGGGGTACAACAAGAGAATACATCAAACACAGAGGGGTACAACAAGAGAATACATCAAAAACAGAGGGGTACAAACAAGAGAATACATAAAACACAAAGTAAATGATGTCATATAATGTCCTCCGGGTAAAACTTTATCCTGGTTCGTAATAAAACAGTGATCCTCAATCCCCAAGAATAGACTCATTAGAAATACATTTAAATCAAATAACTACTAAATTATAATCAACATTTCCAAAATATAAGTATAACGTTAAACATTTATCATAACCTTTTACAATTTAAAAAATAAAATTAATTATGTGAAATTTTTGAGACATACATCAAACGTACGTATAATTCCCTTGCATGGTGAGTTAAAAATTTTAGTTGATTACACTTGTAAATAAGATCTGGCCGAGATAACAGATCGATACTGTCTTTGTTTTTTGTTTTTTTTTGTTTTTTTTGTTGTACGTACTTTCCAAATCTTTTTCCACAATATATCTCCGGATCCAATCATTTTTACCACAACTTCGTGTTCATAAATAACAGATTTGTGACGCCACATGGCAATAACCAATCAATCATATCTAATCGAAAGTCATGACATTTTAGATGGTTTTCAACAGAGATTGGATAGCTAAGAGACGCTATGTGGCATATGTGTACTGGGAATAGTTCAGAGATGCTATGTGGCATATGTGTACTGGGAATAGTTTAGAGACTATCTGTACATAGAATAACCCAGAGGTTACTGTGAACTATTTGTACATAGACTAACTCAGAGGTTACTGTGAATTATATTTACATAAAATAACCCAGAGGTTAATGTGGACTATGTGTACTAAGATGCCGTTACGTTTGATTTTCTTTTCGTTGACATGGCGTACGCTAATAGGTAAGGTCATAATAGATGCATTATGTACATCCGCGTGACGTCATTTTGACCAGTATGTTGTCTGATTTGATCTGAGAAAGTTATTTATATCTGGAAGTGACATTTTATCACGTCTTGGGATGTAACAGAAATATTCTCAACTTAAAATGCTATTCTCGTTCTTCCCGTCCGGAACTCGGAAGTGGAATGGTATGCCTGATGAAACCTGGAAAACCAACACTTTAGCAACATTTAAAACTATAATTATAATGGAAGACAATACATAAACCATGGATAAGCGTAGGACGCACTATCTTCTGTATAGAAGGAGCTTGTATAATAGATAAGATAATATAAGATAAGATTAGATCAGATAAATAAGAAAATGGAGCCATTGTTTCCATGAAAGATATATAAATTCTATTATCGTCTAAAATATAAATTGCTTATAGAATGTTTACATTTATTTTAGTGCTGCTGAAATTAACGATTAACTTCTTGATTAATGGTTAAAAGATTTTAACGATTACTTATTTTAACGATTAATCAACCTACCACTTGTAAATGTACAGGAAGTCAAAAAGTAAATGGTCTTGGCTGACCAAAGGCTATGGAAGCACATCCAGAAAAAAACATCAGGCTGAAGTCGGAGACCATGGGCGAAACTGGCGCAAAACTCTTCGGCACGCAAAACTCAAATTTAGAACGAAGAAGAAGACGAAGTTTCTAAAATTAATGAAGTATTGTAAAAGTGTTTAATTGCTAAAATTTTATTACTTTTGGCCAGGCTTCAGCCGAATTTCATCCGAATATTTCGTGATCAGTAGAAAATCAGCCGCAAATTTCAATTTACGGACAAATCCAGATTAGCCGTATATCCGCATCAAAATTATGTCAGCCAGCCAATTTTTCTTTTAAAAATCGGCTTGTAGGCTCACTTTAAGTGAAAGATAGAGATAAATGTAGAATTTCATTTATTAAACTTTATAAATTAGGTGAAAAGCTTATGAAAATGAATTCCTTTGTGAGTATTAAATAGAATTTAAACATTCAACTTATGAAATTAATTTTTTTGTTAAAAGTAAGAAAATTTCTAAATACAGAGGATTATAATGCAACACCTCAATATATGGTTTTCAAATTACACTCACAAGTGACAGATCAATTCAAGATTTGTTTAAGTTTCAAGTCTTATTTTCTACAATTACTTGTTTTAGAAGATTAGTAGAGAAGAATGTTGAGATATGAGAATCTGCTTTGATAATTAGTTATTTTATGACCGAATATCCAATGAGAGAAAAAAATCAGAGGCGCAACTAGGTTTTTGGCGCCCTTGGATAATTTATTTTTTGCGCCCTGGATAACTAGACAAGTTTTAGCTTTGCGATTTTTTTTATTTGTTAGAAAAAATAATTGAATTTCTCTTATTTTATTTATGACAATAATTACGTAGTCTGACAGTGACAGTCATACAACTTGTATATACAAAATATATGTTTCGACTGTATTTATTTAAATACATTTTTAAAAATTAGGGATTTAGTGGTGCCCTTTTGAGTTAACGCCCTTGGCAACTGCTCCGATGCCAACCCGTTGTTACGCCACTGAAACAAATATTAAGGAAACAAGTAGTAAATTACTTTCAGTTTATAAAGAATACTAGCTGATATACCCGACTTCTCCAGGGCCTGCATTAGGGATCTAATTTCGTACCCCACCTATTACGATCCCGTTGAATAATGAACTCCCGTTCTAGGTTGAATCCATCCCCCCCCCGATATGATTCTGAGTTGTTTTTTAGATTACATTCCCCATTCTAATCCCGTTGCGTAATGGGATCCCATTCATAAAGTAAATCCTTTTCCCAATAAAATACCTTACTTTGAAGGGATCACATAGCTCAGTATTATCCCGTTGCATAAGGGTATCCCATTTTTGGTAAAATCCGATTCCCCCTTATGATTCATTGAGATTTCATTCCCAGCTATGATTCCGTTGCATAATGGGATCTCATTTCCGTTTTACGATGTGATACATAGATGGGATCACATATCCCAGTAGTATCCTGTTGCATAATTGAATCCCGTTCTTGATCGAATTCTTTGCACCACTATTATCCAGTTGCATAACGGAATCCTATGCTTTGTCGAATCCCTTAAGCCAAGGCAATACTATATTTAGAAAAGATATCATACCGATGTATGATGCCAATAAAATACTTTTAAAAAATCTTTTTTTTTAAAGGACACGCTTTTATTTACATATTACATTGCACTAAAAAGAAGAAAATTTCATATCTTTGTAGGTGAAATGAACCTATCCACTACAAATAAACACGTCGGGCGCCCATCACAACTCATTTCTCTTTGCAACTATTATTTTGAATATAGATAGATATTTCGAATTAATATGATAGTAGCATGTATATGAACAAAGTTGTGAAACTTTTAATGTTTATTTTTATTCATACACATTTGTATTTATGTTTCGCAGCCTTGTACATGATAGAGAGTACATAGTAACAATAACTCTTGGTTCATTAAAATAAATATCTACATTTTCATTCGCAATACAAATATTAACATTTAAAAAATGGGTTCAATTGAAAAAAGAATATTTATAAATGTCCAATTCATTTTTAGAAAATTATAGAAACTAAAATTAATTTAAGAGTTTAAAATTGTGTTTCTATTTTGAAAACATTGTCGCACGAAATAGGAACGATAACTCTCGATTCATTAAAATAATTATCAACATTTTCAGTCGCAAAATATTAAATGATACAATTTAACATTTTAATGGGCCCCCGGCCCCAAACGGTGAAACCTGTAAAGTTAAAAAAGCCCTCTAGATTTAAATCCCGAAAATTATGGATATATGTACCAAGTTTGGTCAAGATCCATCAATCTATGTAAAAAGGTATGTGACACAAATCCAACTGTACATACATAAACAAAGTTTGATTATATGTGTATTGATGTAAACAGGACAAGACATTTATTCAATAATTTTTTTTTACATTTTAAAAGGGCTTTAAACACAAAACCAACAAACAAACAAACAACCAAACAACTTATATGTATGGTAAAAAATGTCCTTTTATTGTTCATTGGTTTAATTAGTTACAAATAATATCCTGCAGGATTTATCACACTCCTTGTCATCGGGCTAAAAACAATAAGAACAAAATATCGTCGAATCCTTTTTGTAAAGCTAAAATTATATAGAAGTATCTCTAATGCAAGAATATAGCTTTTCTTTGAAAGTTTTATTCTTTAGACATTCTCAAGGCCTTAAACGTTCTCAAACTAATTTTTAAAACATATTACTTTATGAATTAGATAATTTTAATATTTAGTAAATGAAAATTGTAAATTAAAAAGAATATTTTTGATTTGCTTATATACTTTCATTCTACCGACACTTCAATGGCAGTGACCACATGGGCGTCTATGACATGTCTGTCACCGCCATGGTTTCTTGTACAAACACACCCGCAGGGTCAGTCTGGAGAATAGACTGATCCAAGAGTATGGGACCCTAACACCACATGGGATGAATGTGGTGTTTGCACTGACAACCAGATTTATTGGCCACACCCACCCACTACTTTCAAGACATCACTTGAGACGTGAATATGATGAGAAAATTAAAGAATTTGACAGTGTCTCAATGAACCATGGCAGTTATTTCGATCGATTGTCAGGGAATTTTTATGCAAGTCTTGATGGAATGTATTTAATAAGCATTAATCTAAGTGACATAGGAGAAAAAATTGTCAACATAAAATTAGGTGCTGTCAGAGGGGGCCCAATATTCCTCTTCCTTATACTCATAAGTGTTTTGAAATCTTCAGTGTATCTGACAACGGCCGTGTTACACATTTAGTAGAATTACAAGAGGAAGACGAAATATATCTGGTTGCTGAAGCTAATGATAAGGTTGAAAACCCCACTGAATTGATCCAGATTGAGTTTTCGTGTTGCATGATACAAGCTACTGGACATGATGATGTATTATCAATATAAAAGAATATTTTCACGTGATGAAATCGTATTTAAAAAAAAAGTTTTTATAATCTTAAAAAGGCTATTTTATATGTTTTTGCTGTTGAAATTGTTTTATCATTGTTTTCATGTTTTCTTCTATATGCCTGTTCAACACTTTTTATATAATTTATTTGAATGGGTCCCACAGTTTTATTAATATTGGTAACTGTCGTTTTATGTGAATCATTGTATACCTATTAAATAACACATTTTTATGCCTTATGTCGGTTTAATTTTTTTTTATGAGCAAGAAAAATATAATTCTTCTTCTTTTTTTTTAATAAAGAATATTGATTGATATTGATAGGTATTTTGTTCTTCTCAGATTGGGACGGCTTCTTTGATTTAAAGTTGTTTTTTAAAGCAATTTTTTTATGTCTAAATAAATTATTTCAAATGCACAAAGCGATCCTCCTTGCCTGATGCTTCTTCCAATCTAAAACAACATTGAATACTCATAACCAAAGTTCTCATTAAGTTAAAAGATAATTTTTCTCTTGGTGTTTATTTGTTTGGTTTTTTTAAACAATAATCGTCCTAATAAACATCACTTGTATCAAAATCTTAAAAATATATTTTTTTAAAAATGTTATTTAGTAATACATCCACATCATTTTTAAAAATCTGACAATAATGCTACACCAGATAATTCCTATTTAACTTGGCTATTGAAATTATTTCATTTGACTGAAATAACAAATAGTAAATTTTTAAAACCTCCCAAGAACATGACAAACATTCTCCAAGTTTTACGAGTTTCAAGAGTAGATGCAGATGGTGATTAAAAATAGTCATTACAACATACTATTATTTGTTTGATAAACTTTTCAACAGCATCTGCTTTAAAACAGATGTTTCGGCGATGAAAATAATTATCTGGTGTTTTTCTTTCTTTGATTAACTAAATATATATCATAGTTTAGTGTTGTTTCTGAAATACCTTTGAAAAATAGGTTTATTTTAGTAAAAGTCTTTATAATTAAAGTTGAATTTAAACGATCAGTCGTACATGAACCATTTCTTACAAACTACTTTTAAATGCTAGAATGGCATCCGTCCATTCTCAAGGGGCGATTGCGTTGACTCCGTTCCTCTTTCCCCCACCTTTCATGGCGGAGTTAGAAAAAAAGGAGGCCATGATAGCCTACGCAATGCTTTCGAAAAAGCCAGGTGTCACCCGGACAGCAGGCCCTCTCTCTCTCGACGCAGATGGTGATTCCAGGGGAACAGCTTAGCAGATACAACAAGGTGTCATAATATGCATTGCTGGAGTTGCCAGAGATATAAAAATATTGACATAACTAGTCAACATAACGGTGGTCAAGTGTGACACGCGCTCGACTCAACGAATCTTCGTAAAAGCAGGTATTAACGGGATTTGTTCCAGGATTTGGGCTACACAATGCCCCCTGTAGTGGTGGACTGAGAACGCTCCTTCATTTGCCCACAGACCCGCATTGTGTGTTCATTCTTTTTAGAACGTAGGACTCAAAAATATTCTGCAAGCGTCTGTCAAGATTTAAAAAAAAATGTGCATACCCTTAGTGCAAATTTCCACAGTATTGATAAAACCTAAGCAAAACTATCACCGATATTTCTGACCAAGACACGCTACAAAATACTCATTATAGCTTAGCGAAATGAGGGTTAAGCTTGGACATGGAATTTCATCTTTTCTAATTCCATACATGTAACCTCTTTGTTATGTTTTTACTTATTAATATATATATCTTGTAGGTGTTCTCTCAATACATAACCTTGGATACAATAATCCTCTGAAGAACTGGTTTCAATAGAACAACTTTAATATCTACACTATGCACATAACATATAGTTTGAGGTTATACAACGTGGAATACTCATGCACACATTCGCCATGACACCAGAATTCTCCAACACTCTGCTTCCCGCACTTTCACTCATGTGATCTCTCCGTCATCCAACACGCGATTCAAACGTTACAATACAATATTATTTTTCAGAATTTGAAACAATGATTTATTTTAAAAGTCAAAAGTAAATATCTTAAAGGTACAATTTTTGCGTACAGATGTTAGAAAATTTTCAAATTCACTGTAAAAAGATAAAAGTCAATCTATAAACATTATTTTTAAATTTGATAGAGCTTTAGTTTCATGAGGCTTTAACTTTGAAAATATTCATTAATTTAATTTGTTAAAAAACAACCAAAAAAAAATTATAGTTCCATAATTGAAAAAATAATAAAATAGGCCTTGGTATTCACATCGCAAAGAAAATTAGCGGCGTATGCTACGCCGCGGGTCATGTAGTATAAGATAAGACGTTCTCATATTGCAATCATCGTATTTGGCACATATTAGACTGTACACCTCTAAATGGAAATTTCCGATTTAATGTGTTATTTTAGGTAAGATCACTAATTACCTTGAATCTTTTATTTTATTTTTCTGCCACAGAAACGTACGTTTGACAAGACGTTTGTTTTATATTAATTTTTTTTTAATTAGCTTTTTTAGAAAGTCGCTTATAAAATTAGGCCGTATATTTTAAGGCTATCGTAAAATTATTCATTACTTTGTCAATTTATGTACATAATGTGACGATTTAAGTATCTAATTAACTTCCTCTTTTAATTTAACTATAGCCTGCAAATATACCATGGCCGATTCTACGATAAATCCAATTCTCCTGTACTTATTTTGATTTCCGACGTTTGCAAATGGAATGTTCTTGTTATTGGTGACGATATTTCGGTAATTACGAATAATTTTTTGAAGATTTTATTTTTAAAAATGAACCGTTTGTGAAAGGTGGTACATAGAATCTTTAGACTGTTGAAAATCTAGATGTAATTGGTGCATTTTAGTGAGACGAGAGTAGCTAGGGTGTTTTTCGCACTGGAAAGCTATAAAATTACGCCCCAAGCTGTGTATTTAATTTCCTGGCCTTGATCGAATTTTATAATGTGACGTTGTGAACATCATTTTGGTATTACTATACTTTGTCGCCTGGAGACTTTTGTACACTCCGTCGCTTTTTTTTGCTACACCACTGGTGATGAGCAAGCTGGTCTAACATTGACAATGCGCTAGTGCAGAGGGATGTTTTTATGATACCCTTGGAGAATTTTTGTATTTGTTATTTGGATTGGATTTTATTTAATCTCAAAAAATGTATTAGAAAAACTCACGTGTTACATATATGACAATTAACTGTGTTAACACTCCTTGTTAACACTCCTTGTTAACACTCCTTGTTAACACTCCTTGTTAACACTCCTTGTTAACACCCAATAGACGGTAAGATAATCACATTTCTTATGTCACATGCCCCAAAAATTCATACAAATCCACTTTCTCACTCTGGAATTCGGGCATGCGATGGTTTTCCAGAAGAAACCAGGAACACCAAAACATCGTAAAATTTTACAAATCTAGCGATGGATAAGCACAGCACGCAATAATCTTCTTTATTGAGGAAGTGTCTATATTTGTTTAAGCTAAACCTGCTATTCATGTATTCAATTATCACATTTCTAAACATGTGTCGTTCTAAAATTAAACTCTAGCATACGTTTAAAAGAATAGCTTGAAACACAGATTAATTTTTCTTTGTTCCATGAAACATGTAAGTAGGTTCAAATAAAAGAAAATCTGGAATATTTTTTTGTTGTTTAACCGTTGAACATTTGAAAAAAAAACATACACATTCCTTTGACATACACTCGAAATAAGTAGGTCGAAGTTGACATTGTCAGCTAGATTTTTAGTTAATCTAACGAGGCCAAATTTTGTATCGATCGTTCGTGACGTTTCTCTTCCATTGTGGCTGGATTTACCATCTTGTCGTAATCAGTAGATGGTACCCTTACGTTAAAACAGTTACAGCGCTATTTAAACATCACTATTGATCAGGTGATAGTTGGTTGGAGTTGTGGTTGAAAGCGTATGTGTGTGTGTGTATGTTTGTGTGTGTATTAGTGTGTGTGAGTGTGTGTGTTTATTTGTGTGTGTGTACGTGTGTTTTTATGGTTGACCATGTGTGTGTTTGTGGGTGTGTGAGTTTGTGTGCCTGTGTGTTGATGGTTGTACTTTTAGCCGCTTGCGTGTTTATGAAAGGATGTGTTAGTCTATGTCTGTTTATACCGTTTATCAAACCATCATTTGATTTTAGTGAGTACATGTGTTGGTCTATGTCTGTTTATACCGTTTATCAAACCATCATTTGATTTTAGTGAGTACATGTGTTGGTCTATGTCTGTTTATAACGTTTATCGAACCATCATTTGATTTTAGTGAGTACATGTGTTGGTCTATGTCTGTTTATAACATTTATCGAAGCGTTCCTTGCTTTCAGTAAGTACATGTGTTGGTCTATGTCTGTTTATAACGTTTATCAAAAGTCACTTGCTTTCAGTGTGTAGTGTTGATCTGCTGCTTCTGAAGTTTTTTTTTGATAATGGCCGGCACAACCAATCGAAGTTATAGATTTGTTCAAATGGTTAATCAACAATTAGACGTCCTCAAAGAAGAGATGAAGACTATGGATAGGACCACGGATAAGTTTATACATCAGGTAATACTTTAAAAAAAAAGAAACAGCGTAATTCTATTAAAATATTTCAAAACATGTCTTTTGATAAAAAAAACATTAAAGTGTAATTATCAGCAATTGATCAATAATTAATGCAACAATTTTACATGAATTTAAACCCATTCCTTTGTCATATAGGTACAGAGTGAAATCGATGCATGGGCCCGGGGTGTACAAACCAATCACCTGACGTTTGAAGAGATCTCCATTAGAATCCAGCAGGCCATCACTTTCTTTGTTACAAAATCTGTTGAACTCTCAGGTATTTAAGAATACGAAGAGTGTAAAAGATGCCCTTATAAACAGCCTTAGCTTTCAATGACCCCCTTTCCAGTCCATGTCGGACTATGGGGCAAGTGAAGTAGCGTTCACAAGTTTTTAGCCACCACTAAGGAGCAGGGGAATGTGTGGCCAGCACAATGCCCCAGGGGCCTTGCCAGTACCTAGGCTCGAACCCCCGACTCGGGATCTGCCTCGGATCTATAGTCCAATGCGCTACTACTTAGACCTTCGCACCCTTTTGAGTAATCCTTTGACACATACAAAAACTTAGTTTTTACTAGGGGGACAGGGCTCAATATCCCTTCACCCACATTTTTTGAATGTAAGAATAAACCACTGTTAAGAAAAAAAAGAAGAAAAAAAGAACATAAAACAGAGAGCGGGAAAAAATCTGGAAAGATAAAAAAAATACATATACATTGTTACGTCTAATATCTTAACATACACCCCGGGAAATATGATCCGCAGACATCCATACGACTGAGACGGTAGCATACATTAATTACAAGAAAGGGGTAGGAAAAGTCACAGTGACTTTGTATTATTAACAAATGTAATCTTCAATACTCAGTTGTAATTTAATATTTTTTTGTAAGAAAAAAAGGTAGTTTTTTTATTTATCTGAAAAATAATGAAATATTAGAAGTTTCTATTTTTAAATCATGTTATGTAAATGAACAAGACAAAAACAACACCTTTAATTTTTTTTTATTACATATGACATGTTTGGGCATAAGCAAACCTGCAAACGTATTTCTTTTCAGGCAATTCGACCAAGCATCAGTAAATTGATAAGAAAAATAAAAAAAGGTGATTTTTCAAATTGTAAACAATTTTTATACAGGGCTCTTTAACATTAATGTATCCACTCCATAACCTACATGTGAAAGAAAATCAGTAGTGCCGAGCCTAGTGCTCTTCAAGGGTCTTCCCGGAAGACCCTCTCAGCAATATGGCTCCCAAGGGGATGTAACAGCTGAGACTCCCCCCCCCTTCGAGCGGTCGCTTCTCAAGCGGCCACCTTAGCATCCAGGACAAAAAGTAAAAAATGCCTCCCACTAAATTGACCTCACAAGGAGGGGTGGAATTCCCAACATCAACCCTCTACCACTTTGGCGCCACCCCAGCAAAGCAAACGAGTTTCAATGGTTAGGACCAACGCTAAGCGGGGGATTATTATTGAGCTACCTAGGGTGTGACCCCCAATGGAAGGTTTCCTCAGAGCTGACATCCAATGCTGTCTTCGCGGTTCCTTTTGCTAATCCGTACTGGCGCTCCTGGCCCTTAACCAGCACCGCTAAATAGCGTTGCTAGTGTAAAAGTGGCGGACGAAACGGTCGCTTCGGATTAACACGACAGTCAACGGGTACTTTGGTTTTCATTATCGGCATTGCATCTAGATGCTTTGCCTAAGATCCGTACAGCAACTGTAATAATATGTCACTAGCCCCTAACACCTAACATATGGGACTTCGGCATTGCTTGCCAGGAGTTGTCGGTTTAGGGTCGCGGTCAGGTCTGCAACCTTTTTCGTCGGTCGAGCCCCGAAAAGGCCACACCTTCTCGACGGTATATTATACACTAAATGAGACGCTTGTCTAACTCTTTTTTAATTTTTAAAACGCGTCAGGAGGATTTTTTCTTTCTGCACTTGAATAAGGCATTTCTCTTATTTTTTTTTCCTTTCATCGTTTTTAATGTATTATATATTACGTAGCAAAAATAATGGTATAACAAAACCCCACCCCAAAACAACCCACCATAAATAACACACCAAAACAATTACACTACCCCTCTTACTTATTATCATACCCCCCTACCCCCCATCCCCCCCCCCCCTCCCCCCCCAAATATCATACCACCCCTCTATCCAAACAAATCAACCATACCCCCCACCAAAACACCCCCCAAACTCATACTCCATACAGATACCCAACCAACCCCCCCCATCCCAAAACTGAAAAACAACATTACACCCACAATCTCTAATACAATAATCCACTATAATTCTAACCCCAACTCACATCCCAATAAACCTCCTTTCTAATAATACCTCACACAATCTGCACTATAACATAACCATTAACAAAATATTCTAACACCCCACCCCAAAATATCCCACCCACACCCCCCCCCCCTCCCACCACCTTTAACCAAAACTAACTTCTGTGTGTATGCCACTAACACACCCCTACCACTACACTTTTAGTTTCACAAATTTGCTTAAAACAGCCCACATTTTGCCATTCCACTCTTACACCTGCTTATCAGTTATGTTACTATCACATGAATACCACAATTCCTCACTATTTAACCATCCACGAGCAGATACCCCATACCCCTCACTACGTTTGTAACCAATTGTTTGCTGCGCGTGTGCAGCAAACAGTTTCCTATATCAATATTTTTTGTTATGTCTCATATTTAATGATTCATAGCAAAAAATGTGTTTTTACGTGTTATTTAATTCTGTAATTTAGTGTTAAATATAAAAAACCTAATTTTAGTCTGGCATTCTTTCCATTGTCAGCAAAATTATATTGTTTCGAATTTTTCAAAAGGGGAATAATAGGATAATTAATCTCGAGGCGTAAATTATAAATTCTGCTTTATTGACAGTTAAAATAAATCATTTTGCTTATTAACTAGTTCCCGTAAGTTTTTTATCTACCATTTTTATTTTATCACAAAGGAAATGAACAAGTACGATTACGCCTCTCTCGATAGAACAAGAATAAAAGAATGGTCGGAAGATTACTCGTGTCTTGATATGATAAAAGTAAGAGGATGATACAGGACGATTAATCCTGTCTCGATATTTAAAATATGAGAGAAAGAACAGAGGGGATAACTCATATCTCAATATTAAAAGTTTCAATGAATTAACAGACTTAGATCACCAAGGTTAACAATAAATAAATAAGTTTTAACTTATTGCCACTCCTCAGTACTTTTATACTGTACTCGAGTTTTATCAGCCGTTTGAGAAGCTCTCTTTTCAGAAGATGATTTAGAACACTGAAAAAATCCACACGTTTTTCTGATACTTGGGTAATTTTATGAAAAAACATAATTACTCTTGTGAACTTTTAACACTGATTGAAATTTGAGAAAATATTTTTTTTTAAATATATATTTTATAAAGCGATATCAAGTTCTTCAGCCTTTAGAATTAGATTAAAAAACATGAAACATGTTTAGCTGTGAAAAAGGATATATTATCTTTAAAAAAATATTGCCCTGTTTTGATTAATTCTTGGTTTCGAGTAAACATTCACTTGTTGTGGTGGAAATATACTTGTGATTTTTTATACTTCCACAAAGAATCGGTGCAAATTGTCACTGAAATATCAAGAGAATTTAAAATTTATTTCCCGTCAGAGAAATTTATCGACATGTTTTTGATGTTCTTAAAACTAAATGTAAGACGCTGAAATATCGATTATTGGTCTGTAAGACTACTAATCTTTGGAATTATTTGTATTGTCATAGAGACTTTTTGCCTCTATAAAATGCTTTAACGCTTTCATTTGAATTCAATTTCAGACCTTACGGTCAGAAAAGATACTTCTCCAAAAGTGTTAAATAAATTGGCTCAACTCGAAGAGGAAGTACAAAGGCTGAAAAAAAAACTGAAGTAATTCAAGAAGGTCAAATGAAATTTAGTGTGGAGTTGAGAACAATGGAGAGCAAACAAGACCAAAACAACGCGAAAATTGAATGTTTGAAAGTTGAAAATACCGAAGCTCGGGAAAAAAATCGTAAGAAAATGATAGCACTCGAGATGAAAATCAACGACAATAATTCAATCATTGATAGATTTAATTTACATTTAACAAGTTTTGATGAAACATTAACCCGATTAGAAGAGGAAAATAAATCCATAATAGTCTCAATTAATGAACTCAACAAACGGAAGGGCTCCGTTTCAACTTGGGACAATGACGTCATTATGTCTATACAAGATTTGTCAAAGAGAGTCGAGAGTACAAACAAACAGTGTGAAAAAATGTCTGGTAAATTTAAGCAACTAAAAATCTCCAATAGTGTCATGTTAGCCCAGCACACAGAGAATATTGATGGAATGTGCAGTCGAAATAAAAGTAAAGTTGACGATCTGGTAAGTAATGGTCTCTGGTTTTTGGTGTTGATGTTTTCTTCTGGAAGTGAACTACATAAAGAGTAGATTATTGGGAAAATAAAATTACTTTGATTTTATGAAAGGACATTATTAAAAAATTCAACCTTTAATAGTCACCTGAAGTTTTGAAAGAAAGATTATTTTTAAAAAAACAAAAAAACTCTTGCTTTTATTTAATAAATATTAAAATATTATACTTCTCAGTTAAAAAACATTTTTCGACATAAATCAACAAGGCAACAACAAATTAAGTTTAAAAATATCACCAATCAAATATCAAAAGTGAATTATAATATATAAATATGAGCAAACAGGCCTGTAAAATGTAAAAAAAAATTAAAGTCTTTTTTGCCCCTTAAAATTTGACTAAACAGAAAAAAAAGTAATCAATACATTTTTAATGACTTGAGCAAATAATAAATCGTTCTGAAATTTTATGCAGCCTCTATGCAGCGCTCTATTAATTGGTAACCTAGTTTTTTAAAAATAAAATAGATTTATATATATTTATTTTTAAAATGCAGTGTCAATCTCAATCAATCATGGGATTTTACGATTAACTAAGAGGAGCAGACATATTATAGATAATTGTATAGAATATAAACAATAACTTTTATTAAATTGAATAATTTTTCTTTCTTTTAAAGATTGGTTTAGTCTGTCAATTGCTGGCTAAAAGACTGCCGCCATTGAGAGATGCAAAATTGTCTTTTAAACCAACGCCTATTCAGGGATGGAAACCAATGGTATATAATGCACATGTAATGCTTAATTATATGTTGCAATATTAATTAAAATACTCCAATACAGAATACAATGATCAATAGAATAACGGATCAAGGAATACCTTCAAATAAAGCTCATTTCTTTATTAAATTAGTCGTCAAACTGTTAAAGTCTTTTGTTGGATTGTAGAATCTGTCGTCAGTAAATTAGTAAAGTCTTTTCTTGGATAGTAGTCAACTCATTTACTTTTCAGTGATCCGCTAATAACTAAGAAATAATATTAAAGGGCGGGCGCTTTTTAGGCGTTTGGCTAAAATGATTAGGGTTTACAAATGACGAGTACGAAAATGAGTGAATTGAATTAGTTAAGCCTGATAAGCACCCGCCCCCACGTTTTTAGTCATATGACATCATAGTACTTGAGCATATAAGTTTGACATTTTTATCAATCCAGATAAAGAATTTTCCTTCACAATTCTGTGAAAAAAAAAGTATTTCCTACTTTTTAGTCCGCTTATAAAAACGCGGTTTTTACAAATCTACTTCTAATTATTATTTATTTTAAACTACTCTCTTAATTCCAATTCTTTCAAGAATTTACTAATTTAATCAAATAGATCTCCACATTTTCCGAGACCACTGTCTTTTTCAATACCTTGTTTTTTATTCCAAACTTGAAGGCTGCAGAGGATCATGAAAAGAAACTCAGGGATATGTCTGAGAAAATCACACAAATAGGTGAGTTGACTTGAAACTGGTACACATTCATGACTTAGTGTTAACACAGTGAACTCTGACACATAAGTAGGTTAAAGGTTATGACCTACGATTTTACGTTTTGATTTAATAAGCCACCTGATTTCATGCCCCAAACAGCGATATCTTTTACCTTTTCGTAAGCAGAAATATACTGTGGTAACGCTCTTGAAAAGGTTAAAATAAACTCAATACAACTTGTGTAAACACATAAATACATATTAAGCTTTAATATTAAATATGTGTTAAAGTTTCGGCAAATAACTTAATCAATACGCATGCACAAATAAGAAGAATTGTTTTCTAAATCAACTTTTGTTTTAATAAGCCCTTCACTTTTGCAACTTAAACAATTCACTAACCAGTTCATGCATGCCTGTTATCCTTCAGTTATCAGTTGTTTTTTTTTGTTTGTTTGTTGTTTTTTTGTAACCACACACGAAGACCAAAAGATCCGTCAAAATTTCCAAGTTGTTAATATATTTTTTAAAATATTATCTATTACAGGCGTCCCTTCTATAGAGAAGATTATTACATCCAAGCTTATCCATGTTTTATGTATAGTCTTTTATTTTTCTAGAATCTACTAATGTCTTAAATACCTGTTCACAGAGTTAAAATGTCGTCCAAATTTCGTCGGCTTTTACGCCTACGACTGGTTTGAACTCAAACTGGGAAAATACGCCCTGAAAAAATTCAGCGACGTCTGCGTCAACTACGGCAGCCACTTCGACCCGTCTTCCGGAATTTTTACTGCCCCATCACCTGGGTTGTACCTGATCAGTATAACGGCTAGACTCACAAGGGATAACGCCGTCTGTGTTGGGTTTCTCGATGAAAGGCAGTCACCAAGAGATGACGTCACAGTCATCTGCGAACTTATTGGAAATCAAACAATCACTTGCTGCGCAAAGCTCAACGCTGGGGACAGGGTCTTCTTGAATGTGAATATACGGGAAGGAGTTAAGAAAGCTTTGATCAATTTTTCTTGTTGCCTGGTAAATGGATGAAGAAATGGAATTCACGGATACGTGGCAGGTCGTAATAATTTCCGCTTTTTGTTTAATTTTGAATATCTTCAAGCTTTCCGTTGTTCTACGTCCAACTTTCAACTTTTCGAGTGGTCAGAAAAGCTGTCTCGTGACCAGCACAACCTTAACAGGTCATTCAAGATACAACCTTTCTTCGTGGTGGATAACACAACAAACTTGTAAATGTCATGTTACAGAGACATTAAAGAAAGTAAAATAACAATATTCCAATAGATTATTTATTTCAAGCTAAAATCGGACTAACTATATCAATTTATCATAGAAAAAAAAACTGAACAATGGCAAACAACGAGTGGTCTTTGTCTCTATATATTTTTTTTACTTTTTATAGTAATAGCTTTAAAAGATTTAGTTGTGAGAAACAATGAAGCGCATTCAATGTTAAATAAAAGCATCTGTGATAATTTTAGGTGAATGAGACATAACAAATAACTGCTGATTTATATTGGAAAAATTGTTGGTCTATCTAGAATCTAGGCAGTTATTATTGCCAGCTTACATGCACAATAAATATGTGTAATACAATATATGTTATCATATCACGGAAAAAATGCGACCAATCGACATATGTCATCTAAGTGAATTTCATTATTGAACACAAGGGTAAGAAAATTTCAAGAGCTGATTTAAAAAAAAATTTTTTTTGTAAATTAAGCCAAGTTGTAGATTTAATAAGATGTTATATTTGTCATAGCTACGCTTGTCAAAGAGTTACTCGCCGTTAATATGGAAATGGAATAAATACATGGTGATTATGGGTCATACGAATATTTAATCAGTTTAGAATGTTCGAGAGAGTCAGAGGATATCGGCCGAGTGTCTTTCAGAATATTGATCTGGTCAGGGGAAGAATATAAGACGTCTGTTCTTAGAATATAGGCCAAGCGTGTCTGACTAAGCAGCCGAGTGTGTCTGACAATATTAGGGGAGTGTGTTTGATTTTTAATGTCGAGCGTGTCCTAGTAGAAGTTTTGGCTTTATATAAAGTGTGTTAAATACATATTAAAAAAGAAAAAAAAGAACAATTAAATATATGTTTCTATGTTCGTTTTTTTTTAAATTTACCTTTATGTTTTAATAAGTATTGAACTATTCACAATATCATAACATATAAATTTATGTATCACTTTGATCGAATCAAGACTTAGATAATATTCTTTTAACCGCACAAATACCATCTCATTGCTATTGAGTCCCACGCTAAATTTACTTCAGTTACGCAGGACCACCACCATAAATTTTTGGGCCCCTGAAAACCTGGAACGTTGGGCCCTTCTGGGCTCCACATCGTGCCTATGCTTTTTTCCAGGTCCCCACATTCCAAAATCCTTGAAATATGTATACAAAATGTCCAAAATGTAGATTATCAGACATCGCCATTACTGGCTGCATTTATAAATACCAATAAAAGCGATCTAGACAGCAAGAATTTCCTACTGAATAAAAAAAACGCCACATAATTTGCAACAACAAAAGCAGTAGTAGAATTTCTTTTTGCTTTATTCATTCATATAAAAAAATTAACAACAAAGCAATAGTTAAAAAACAGTAATAAGTTTGTGTTCTATGCACTCATATGAAGTACATTTTTTAAAAAAATAGATCGTTCAATCAGAAATCATTTGAAGTGTAAAAAATGTTACATACCAAGGGAAATAGTCATGTTTATAACTATAATTTTCATTTAAAATTTGTAATATAGTAACATCTGTGGATAACACAACATGTTATTAATATTTAAGTGTGTGAGGGCTGTTTGTATATTTACTGTGATGAGGAGGACCACTTTCTCATTTTCATATTAGAAAAATCACGTATAACTTCATTGAAGTTTATCTGCCTGGTCAGTTCGTGTTCAATTGAAATAATTGACAGCCCATTTAATCTTTCTTGGCTCATGGTAGAACACTTATAGTTTTTTTATAATAGCCAATTTACTGAGCGATCGTTCTCCTTGAGCCACCGATACAGGAAGACAACAAAAAATCCTCAGGGCAATACACACTTCACTAAATATTCCTTCTAGCCCGAGTGAATAAATTGAGTTAAAAAGATCAGACAACGCAGAGGCAGACGCTTCCTTGATGTTGAATGTTGCAACGTATACTATACATTCTTCAAGTGAAGCAACTCGTATTTCAAACGGCTGGTAAGATCACGTGGATATTTAACCAATAAATCAGCACCAGAGGACGAGATTTCTTCAGAAGTCAGACTTCAAAATTTAGAACTGGATTGAATAGTTTCCAGATCTTGTCCAAAACTTTGAACCGATGGGTCATCTGCCCAATCACAAAATCCTAAATGAAATACAAAATTTCTCTGGTGAACTTAGCTTCTGCTGATTCCTCAACACCCACCACGTCTTGGGAATCATTGGACGTTTCGGAATCTGAACGGAAAGTTTTTGGCCTTTTGCCGCGACGCCGCGCCGTCTTCAGTTCTGTAGGAAGTCCTAATTCTTTTGGTACTGTGCTGTGCTTATGTGAAAATCGTGTGGCAATTATTTCTCAACTGCTGCAATTCATTTGAGAGAGCCTTGATGTTACGTGACGTGATTTCAAGGGAGATTGCATTTGATTGTAGTATTATCAGATTTCTTCATTGATGCACGTCAAAATTCTTTAGCCAGAATGCTGCAATCAGCACTGAGGTGTAGGAAGAGAAATATGTTTTCAGTCCACGTGCTTCGCTTCTAATTTCATTTGTGTACTTAGTCGTGGACATCACTGTCTCTAGAACAGGAAGAATGCTAGGCAACCTTTAAGCAATTGGACGCAAGGCATCAACTCTTGAACTCCAGCGTGTGTCACTCAAATTATGCAGGGAGCATCTTGCTGATTCCAGCAAGAGATTCCATCTTTCTGGACAAGAGCTGAATAATTTGAAGAGGCGATTCACGTTTCCAATGAATGTCATTGCATCTCTGCAACATGACGCAGCATTTACCCCGACCAGATTCAGTGTGTGAGCTGCACATGGAGAGAATATAGCAGCATCTTTCTTTTGTAAAATCCGCGCTTGAACACCTTTCATTTTCCCAGCCATGTTTGCTCGGTTGTCAAAACCCTGTCCACGACAATCTTTAAGATCAACTCCATGTTCATCTAAGAGTGAAATGAGTGTTTCTCCAATTTCTTCTCGTGTCTTCTGACTGCACGGGAAGAACTCTACAAGTCTCTCTTCTATTGACCATTTGTTCTCATGGCTTTTATGGACGTATCTTAATATGATGACATTTTGTTCTGCATGGGATACGTCAGGAGTAGCCCACATATAATGTAAAAATAAACTTATTCCATTCTTTCAAGCAAAATCTTGTCTAGAACATGTTTCCCACATAAAGAAATGAATTAGTTTTGTGTCTTCCATGACAAATAATGATTTCGCATTATTTCACCATGTTCTTTCTTGTCTTTGATTCACTCCAAATGATGTTATGATGTTGAAGCAAAGGATCATAGTGAGATACGAGTTCTAGTAACCCCAGTAAGTTGCCATTGTGAGGGTTTCATCTGTCTTGAGGTTACCCGCGAAATGCGAGTCCTCTGGAAGCCAGAAACAAATGTAATATAAAAGAGTCTACTCAATAGAGCATTGAACTTGTCACTTTAATTTGGAGACGCTGTTGAAAGCTGCCATCAATGCCACAAGAACCAGTAACTGATTTTTCCAAAAGTTTCAAAGCCACTTAAGAATCCTTATGCAGGGAACTTTTTTCGTGATTCCGTAACCGTTCGTAAAGAAACATCCACTGTTGTTGTTTTTGTGGATCAAAACCTTCTCGTCTTGCCAAAAGGCTAGTACTGACATGCTGTTCCAGAATTTTACCAGAATAATAGAGAAGGCACGTGATGCAATATAGAACATTTTTTGAGCTGCTCGAGACAATCCCATCTCTAAGTAACTTCTCTCGACTAGTGGACAACTGGGAATGTAACAGACTTTTGTAATACATTTTGCCAGTGTAGTCTGAATGCATGGTTTTGATCATTTCTTTTAACTGACTTTCAGTTTTTAACTTGCATAAAACGATGCACTCTCTATCCCGGACTTGCAAGTGTTCTGGCCATCGCCCAGGATCGCTTTAGTGGCGAAAATCGTTTTAATGTTCGACAAAATCATTATCTTTATCATTTGCCTCTCCTAATCCTAAATTTGCTGATAGTTCTACTGTCTCGACCTCATTTGGAGGGTCAGATGATTCGTTTCCAGATCTGATAGTTGCGCAACCACGTTCTTCGTCTGCGGGCTGCAAATCTTCACGTGGCAATTCCTGGCGGGATGTTGATGGAAAGGAAACATCTTCAGGTTTAGCAGAGATATTAGGTTTAGGAGCTTCGCTGTGTTTAAAATAATTGGCAATTACATTTTTGGTTTTCAATTCTTTTTCCTGTTTCTCCCTCTGTTTCTTTTCCCGTCGCTTTTGAGAACCAGACTTGTGTCGATTCATTTTATGTTCTACTTTAATCTGTTTGGCAAATAATTATAACTTTATATGTGATCCAGCGCAGATAGTGACCGAGAATTCCTTTTGGCCCCAGGTTATAAAGACTGCACACACATGGGTGGTGTCACTCTGCCCTAAATTTCTATTATAATTTTTCTTCTAACAAATAAAGTCTTTAAGTCTTATTTACGCATTAACGGGTCGTAAAAGTGAAGAAAACAATTCCACTATTTACATCACTCGAATAAGTGAGAGAGTCACTAGAAGGCATATATGTGACGTATTTGATGACTAAGTTATATTATTTTTAGAAAACTGTGACGTAAAACACGAAATTCCGAGGACCACCTTTAGCGAACTGTTCATTGTGCAGAAAAGTGTTTCCGTCAATTTTCGCTGTGAGCTAATTTTTTTAAACTTTTTAGTTATATGTAACTTGAATAATTGTCCGAATATATATCAGCATTATAAAAATTAAGTGTGGCTGATGGGGCCCCCCTTCAGTTGGTACCCCTGAATAAATTCGTGGATTCACCCCCTGGTAGCGGCCTTGAGTTACAAGTAATTTTCTTTGAAGCTGGATTTTTTTATAGGTGGGATTTTTCCGTCTGAGCTTTTATAAAAATTTTATAAAATTTAGAAAAGATATTTTTAGGAAACAAAAATGCGGGACTCGAACGTTTCTCCACACCACCACTCACGCTAGGCCACAACACTAAAACACATTGCTCAGTCAGAATCTTTGCACGTAAAGGAAGAAGTAAGATCGATTGAAAATGTATTTAAATAGGTCTAGTAAACGTTCTATAAATTAACCCAAACTCTCCTGGTCGTGTGGAAGTGTGTAGGCTTCTTGTGAAAGTGATGTCAGGATCCATTCCCTGTGATGTTTTTTTTTCTTTGTATTATTTTTTTTTAAATTGTCTTTTTGCACTCATATTTAGTATACCGGCAAACAGTTATTTCTTCGTGTTCGGTTTTTTTCACGAATAATATTTTTGGCTGGGAAGGCGGATCCCGTAGTACAGACAAAGTATTAGCAATGGACCAATGAACTGTTTAGTTACAAGTTAGTCTGATATTAGCTACTAGCAATCATTTTATTTAAAGGGCCAGAGTTTGAATTGCAGCCAGGGGCCCCGTCGAATCTTAATCCGCCCCTGCCTATATGTACCTTTTATTTCAGGGAAATTCGCTGTTATATTTTGCAATCTGGGTTAATTTCTAGAAAACTTTTTTTCCATCTGAATGTCCTTAATACGACCAGATTTGAAGCCGGATTTGTAAAAATGGCCTGAATCTAGATTAGTCGGAGCCATTATGTATATATATATAAATATAAATATATATGTTAGTCTTCAACCGGCCAGCCGGATTTATTAAGTGAAATCCTGCCTGAGACGGATTTGTTTTTTTTCCGGAGCCAAAATCCGGTAAACACTTGTTTATAATTCTTATGAACAGTTTTGACTCTTCAATTCTACTGATAACAATTGGAAATTCCCAAAACGATTTTGTTTAGTAGGCCTTATGTGTTTCTCTATTGATCAACGAACCGTAGCGCCATAGCGTAAGTGTTTTTAAGTGTTTGCACTTGGTACGGATCTTATTTTAACTTACTGCTTAGACTACGTATCACTAGCTTACTACAGCCATTAGATTTCAGATGACGTCAACAAATTCGTGTCCTTCTTATATTTTGATGACCTTGTGTTACATTTACACGATCAAGTTTTACTTTCACTTTCCTTTTCATAATGACTTCAAAATAATTCCTGGTCATTTATTTGTTGCATAGTTCTCTTATAAAATAAAATAAAAAATGATAATAATGTTACAATGTAATAATAATAATAGTAGTACTGATATTATAAAAATAATATTTGTTTCACATTCCACCTATAATAATAATAACTAGACGCCCCGTAGCGTAGCATAAGCCGAAGACTTGCTCATGGAGAGTGCAAAGAAAGTGGAGAAAGAACGGAAACAAATTACATCACGAAGAAATCAAAACAATGCGAGTGAACGTCGGTTGACTGCCGACTCATTGTTGGAGTTGAGACATGCGCACTGCGGTTAGCTACCTGCCTCCCACACTTCATAACTTAGTTTGATAACCATAACCTGTGATTGATCTATCCTATCGTGGGTCATTTGTCATGCTTGTTTGCACTCGTCTTATGCTTGTTCTGAAGAATTATATATATACTAGCGTATCACCCGTCAAAAATGACGGAAGTTTTCAGGTGAAATCTATTTATTTTTAAAAAATTCATTTTTTTTATTTTGCCTACGACGCCGACCTTTTTCAAAAGCCCAACTAACTTGTCCTTCTTTGATAAATACGAAATATTAAACTTTCTGAAATGTACACAAAGTATTTTAAAAGAGGGGTTTTTTGTTTTTTGATTTTTTATTTAACCATCATCAAATCCTCTATTTACATTGTTCCCTTTTCCAAAATTAAAAAATGAGCTAAAAACAATGACGTCATATAATATATTTTTACAGCTCATCTTTAATTTGCACACCTTTTGATGCATTGGTGCAGTAATTTGGTGAGCTGCTTTCTAAAATTAGTAGCGTCAGGGACAGACACTACAGACGTGACATTGCAAATTATATATATTTATTATTTATTAATAGATAATGATAATAATAATGATAATAATTATAATATTAATAAATATAACTATTAATGAAAATGTCATTAGTATGATTTATTATTTAACTGACCCCAGATGAATGGGTACAGTTATGTGTTTAAAAAAAATTATTTCATTTGTAAAAATATTTTTTTTTAAAGTTTCTTATTCCTTTACATCTATTCTGCACATTCTTCTAAAATTAAGCTTCATAATAAATCAAATTTTCATTAGTGTGCACCCACTACCTAATTACAAACTAACGAATATTTTCCCGCTCATAAGAAGTATTAATTAATGAAATAGTATTGCTTGCGTGTAAATAATTTACAATTAAATTGAAAAGTTAAAATTTAGTCAGTATTTTTTAGAAGACAAATTAACGTTAGTAAATTTTATAGTACA
Organism: Ampullaceana balthica; assembly: GCA_944989445.1. NCBI lineage: Eukaryota > Metazoa > Mollusca > Gastropoda > Lymnaeidae > Ampullaceana > Ampullaceana balthica. Next base: position 662,093 of record CALYLW010000131.1, on the reverse strand, counting down.
ATATCCTATATGTGGAAGAAAATCGAAAGCACCGAGCCTAATGCTCTTTATGGGTCTTCCCGGAAGACCCTCTCAGCTGTCTGTTTCCCAATGGGACGTAACAGCTGAGAACCCCCCCCCCAACCTCGGAAGTGGTCACTTCTGAAGTGACCATCTGGGCATTCAGGACATAAAGTCGAAAATACCTCCCACTAAATTGGTCTCACAAGGAGGGGTGAAATTCCTATTACGATTCCATACCACTTTTGCGTCACCCCTACAAAGCATACGGGTCTCCATGGTTAGGACCGCCGCAGACCATGGGATCATCAAAGAACTACCTAGGGTGTAGCCTCCACTAGAAGGTTTCCTCAGAGTTGGCGTCCGTTGCGTTCTTCGCAGTACCTTTTGCTAATAAGTACTGGCGCTCCTGGCCCTAAACCGGCACCGCTCAATAGCGTTGCTAGTAAAATGAGGGGGACGAAACGGTCGCTTCGGATTTGCCCGACTCTCAACGGGTACTTTGGTTTTCATCACTGTCATTGCATCTAAATGATTTGCCTAAGATACGTACAGCGACTGTAATCATATGTGACTAGCACTTAACACCTAACATATCGGACTTCGGCATTGCTTGCCAGGAGTTGTCGGTTTCAGGTCTTAGGCCGCGGTCAGGTGCACGGCCCTAAACCCTACTTGTACGTCGAGCCCCGTAGAGGCCATCCCTTCTTGACAGAATAGAAAATCAAAGAATATATTCGTGAAATTTTTATTGAGTTTTAAAAAAAAAGATTAATCTTTATTTACCCTCGACATGTTGGGGGCCTATGTAGTGGCGTCTCCAAGTAGGGTGCGCTCACCACACCAACCCTATCGACGACTCTGAGACCTTGATCAATATGTTAATCATTATGTCTCCCGTTTTTTTTTCGAGCGAGTTTGCGATGTCTCTGTGAGGTGAATACCCCAATGGTCATTAACGCGTCTGCTCAAATATGTCATCAGGAACTGGACTTTCGAGATCGGGAGGCAGTAGGCACACGTTTTTCAAGTGTTAGCGAATCAGTTGTCCTAAGCAATGCGTGAGACAGTTGCATTATGATTTGTTTCGGTTTCTCAGAGTATATCAATAAAAAAAATCTAAAAGAATTTTTCTATCACGCTTCTGTTTCGCTGTAGTTGTTGTATTAGTTTTTCATCAAAATGATTTTGGCAAACTGAGAAATAATTTGATATCATCACTTTGTTTGATTGTAAAAAATAATGTTTATATTTAAGATAAATTTGGGTATTGGAAAATGTCTTTAAATTTCATTTATAGGTTCTCCAACATGGCCGGAACTGAACAACACGCTGAGAAATGTGTCCGATTCATTAATCAACAACTTGACACTCTTAAAGAAGAGAGTAGAACCATGACAACGCTAATAGATCATTTCATTGGTCAGGTAAAAATTTCTTTTAAAACGTATTTCAAAAAGTTGAACTGGAAAAGAAAACACGTGCTTTCGTTCAAACTCTTTATATAAATCTTCATGTCAGATGGAATAGAACTGCGATAAAGCTTTTAAATAAAATAAAGGATACACAAACGAATTGTGTGATCAGAACAACAAATTAAAGCTTTAATAATTGACTAATACACAAGCAGACCTTTTGAGTAACGTCTTTATCAGTACGAATAACTTATGCAAGTATTAAAATCAAATTTACATTTACAGACATACTATATGATCGAAAAATAATAATTAAGTAAAGATTTTTTTAAAAATCAACAACAAAGGACACAGGATATAAGAAAAGGAAGGAATTATCAAAAGTTACAGTAAAAACGTTATAGATTCTACTGTAACTTTTAATACTTCGTTTCTTATGTTTTTAGAATCCTCAAAACTCGTTTTAACAAACGACGGCGGCTGGGTAGCGAAGACAATAGTGCGCACGCCTCACAAGCTACTATAAAAATGTTGATGAAAGACTAACGCTAAGAAAGCCCTCCGCTGACCTGGAGAGGGATGGCCGCCGCCAAGGTCTACCAAGCCCGAGAATGTTCTAATGGAAACATTAGAACCCCCTAAGACCTCGAAAAAAGGTTACAAAAAAAAACAGTATTGCAAGTGTTAATATGTTTTAAACTGCGCCAATTTTGCTGTATTATAGTTTATATATGACCGTGTCTGCTGTATTTAAGGTACAAACTAAACTAGATGCTTGGGCTAATGGAGAACAACCAGATCATGTGGTATTTGAGAAGATATCTACACGAATTCAGCAGGCGATCATTTTCTTTATTTCCAAGTCTGTTGAGCTCACAGGTAAAGCGATTTTTTTTTGTGTGAGGATATTTTGCATATTGCGTAAGCATTGAAAGATAAACCAATATTTTGGATTCTAAATTATACTTCCATGCCTTCAAGCTATCAGAAATAAAACACAAGCATATAACAAAATGACAATTTTTTAACGGTTAATGTGTCCTACTAGTTTTAAAACCCCAAAAACTATCCTTTGACAATTTTGAGCATGTCAACAATGTATTTCTTAAGAGGCGGTTCCCTCTTAATTTCATGTCTGGGTTATTTACAATTATTACACCATTATTAATGCAGATGCGGTTGTTTGTTTGTTGTTTTTCCTTTTATTCGTATACGGAGGAAAGAAAATGGACGCCGACATTTGATAAACCTCGACGTTTTACACTTTCGTGAGTCGGAAAAAACTCAGTTTCATTGTATGTGCGCGTGCGCTAGTGTGTGTGTGTGTTTGCGTGCGTGTGTGTGTGTTATTGCGTGCGTGTGTATGTGTGTGCGTGCGTGTGTGTGTGTGCGTGCGCGTGTGTGTGTGTGCGTGCGTGCGTGTGTGAACACGACACAATAGGTTGAGTATTGTTTCAGTTGGATGGGCTAAATTTCATATATAAATAAAAGATCCTATACGTACAGGTATGTTATTCGTTCAACATTTGCACAATTTCCTGTAATCGAAAGTGATACTGTACTTCTCTAGAAGCTTCATCTCAACCCCTATTGTTAGATTCGAATTTACGAGAAAGTTTATAGAAGATTTGTCACGCTTTTTAATTTTTTTTTCTGTGCGTGCTAACTTGAAATCCTTGTTTTTAACTGTCAGCCCTGTTAGAGAACAAAGGATATTCCTCTCAAGTGATACCTACAAGTTTGGACGCGCTAGAACGAGCTGCTGTAGCCTCAATCAAAACTATAACAGAACAAGTGCAAGAGGACATAGGGAACGTTAAGGAAAAACTGAGAGAAATGTCAACACAGCAAGAAGAGAATATCACAATGATTGAAACCTTAAACAAAGAAATTGAATCTAACAGAAAAAATTATGACATACTACTAGATTTTGAACAAAACGTTCAAAACACCAATTCAAATATTGAGAGATTAAATAGAGATGTGGAAAATATTAACGAATGTTTGGACAAATTAGAAAAGAAAAACATATCTGACAAATTTAGTGTGGATGAAATTTTTAAAAAAATTAGATATGTCCAGAGTAAAAATGACAAAATGTCTAATAAAATTAATCATATGAAAGACTCCGTAAATCTTATGTCATCACAGCTCGAGGACCATTTGGAAAATATGATAAGTCTCAACAACGATAAACTTGAGGTCTTGGTGAGTACGATTTGGTATTTTTGTTTGCACCTAGTTTTCCATTATTAATACAGTTTACTGATTCAAGAAAACAAGCTACAAATGTAATATATTTCATTCTGTTATTTTTTTTTAAATCGAGAGCTTTGATTTGTGATCCTCCTTTTTAAATTTTATAGTAAAAATCATCAACAGCTAAAAATAAATAAACATAACTAACTTTAACATAATGCATTACATGATTATATTATTATGCAAAGTTACCATTGATATTATAAGTTATTCTATCAAGAGGTTTGCTAAATGGCGCCACATGTATTCAAATAGAAGATAAATAAAGTTGCGCAAATATATTTAAACAGTGCTCATTCAATTATTCATACACTTTTATTTAACACAACCATTTATGTATCTGTTGTTAACTTTAGTGCACTTTGCACGTGCACACTATGTCAGTGATGTCATTCTTATTAGATGATTTTCTGTACTTGTAAAACTATTTCATATAAAATTTAGAAATAAAGGTGTTTAGACATTTTAGCCAAGTAATTTGTGAAGTAAATTGTGTGCTAAAGCTAAATGATATCCTTTTATTTTAAAATTTTGACTACTTTCGAAAGAAGCTGAAATTCTAATACTGAAAAATAGATAAGTAAATTCGAATCAATAAAAAAATGTGTTATATTTTTTATATAATTTTATCTAAAAAATATTAAGAAATATAGTTTTGAAATAGTAATATTTGTTATTGTGTGTGTATTGAACCTGATCTATTATTGTAGAAATTGTAACGAATGATGACATTGCTTATTCCAAAGTTTGGTATGGTTTGTCAGACGCTGGCTAAAAGAATAATTCCGCTTGAAGAATTAAGAGAGCATCTAATTTCAAGAAAAGAAACAGCACAAAAGGTAAAATGCATTTTATTCTATTGTCTCCATGCTGTTGATATAAAATAGCTTAAAAATTAAGTGCTGTTTTTTTCCATGTATAAATTGCTTCAGTCTGCGAAAGATTGTTGATATAACATCTTAGTTTCCTTATCTTGGTGTTGCTGGAGATAATAATCCAAGCGTACTAATCCATTCTGACACACAAGAACTGCTGCGCGTTTCACTCGATTTTTCCATCTTTTGTTGTCCTGTTTTGCTCCACTACTCGTAGTGACCCCTCATTGTCCCCTATTATGGATCGATCCTCTTCCTGATTAGGAATACAAAAATTCTAGATACCTTAAAAAACATATACGTATCGGGAATTAAACAATGTATTTTATTAAAGCTAGCAAGAACAGGAGGCAATGGGAAATAGGCGTACCCTGTTGATTAATCTGCAAAATATTTATTTCGAATCTTGTTCCAGTCACCATTTATTGCTGTTGTTGACGCAAACGAGCAGCTCTTGTATTGACGTCTTGTACAGGACCGCATATAAAAGCCTCGTCGTTGTCTAGGCGGGAGAGGAATGTTGTTTGGGAAAGTTGCTTTGAGAGCTTGTTGTTTGTGCAGTGGACCAGCCAATTATTTACCTTTAATAGTAACAATGGTCTTAGCCAATTTTTAAGTGTGAATTAAATTACGTTTCAGCGGCTGGATAGCGAATTCAATAGTGTGCTCGCCTTACTTTACTAAGCTTGAGGTCGGTTGATCTAGCCCACATTAAGCCACAATAAAATTATTGATGAATGACTATTGCCCCCCCCCCAAAAAAAAATAACAACGTTACCTTGGAGCAGAGATGGGCGCCGACAAGTCTACCAAGCCCAGTGAAAGATCTTATGGAAACATTAGAATCGCCTACGACAACGCGGTCATGGGAAAAATAATAAATTACAAAATTACATTTTATGATTATTGAAATAATTTATTTTCATTCAATTATTTCCAGGTGTTTGCTTTGGAAGGTCAAGTGAAGACGATGAAATCACATATAGAAAGCACAGAAAGTAAGATGGATGCCCTGGAGAGTAGGCTAGACGCTGTTGAGGCTTCAGTCGATAGCAGCGATCGTCATGCATCTAATATTGGAAGTCGAGTAGATACTATGGAGGGTCAGGTAGCTACTGTTGAGAATCAGGTAGCTAATGTGGAGAGTCAGTTAGCTACTGTTGATAGGCAAGTAGCTACTGTTGAGAGTCAGGTAGCTAGTATTGGAAGTCAGGTAGCTACTGTGGAGAATCAGGTTGCTACTATTGGAAGTCAGGTAGCTACTGTGGAGAGTCAGGTAGCTGCTATTGGAAGTCAGGTAGCAACTGTTGAGAGTCAGGTAGCTGCTATTGGAAGTCAGGTAGCAACTGTTGAGAGTCAGGTAGCTACTGTTGGAAGTCAAGTAGCATCTGTGGAGAGTCAGGTAGCTACTGTTGGTAATCAGATATCTACTATGGAGAGACAGTTATCTTCTTTTGACCGTCTGGTGGCTACTGTCGGAAGTGAAATAGCTAATGTGGATAGTCAAGTAGCCACTGTTGTAAGTCAGGTAGCTACTGTGGAGAGTCAGGTTGTTACTCTGGAGAGCCAGGTAGCTAATGTTAGTAGTCAGGTAGCTAGTTTTACGAGTCAGGTAGCTACTGTAGAGAGTGAGATAGCTAATGTTAGTAGTCATGTAGCTACTGTTAGTAGTCAGGTAATTACTGTGGAGAGTAAGGTAGCGAATATGGAGAGTCAGATTGCTACTGTTGGAAGTCAGGTAGCTACGTTAGAGGAACGGACTGAAACAGTAAAATTCCAAACAGAAACTTTTGAGAGTCAAATTAATTTGATTGGTCTGCGGGAAAATGCAATGGTGAATCAGATGGATACGATAGAAGAGAATGAAGAGGTCTTGCAGAGACAGATACAAATATTACAAGATCAAACAGATGATTTGGAGATTGAAATAGATATCATTCGTTACAAGACAAATGCTAGGATTAGAGAGACAAGGGCCACACAGAGCCAAATAGATGAACTCTTGGAAAATGTCTCGGAGCTCGGTATGTAGACACAGTCAAAATTAAGATAAAACTTATTAAATCCCTTAGATTAACTCCACCGTCTTGTTTGTCTGTCATGGTCGCATGGTCCCGCGGAAAAATAAAAGTAACAAAATACCCACTTCTCGGGATTATTATATTGAACATCAGAGCCGTCTTGATACCAGTTTGGGCCCCCGGGCAAAGAAATAGTGTTAGGCCCCTTCCCCGCAGGAATAAAAAATAAATATTCATAATATATATAAATAAACATATTCCCATGAGGCCCCTATTCTCGTGGGCCCCCGGGCAAATGCCCAACGGGCCTATGCGTTAAGACGGCCCTGTTGAACATACTTTACTAATACTTTCCCGATCTGTAAATATTTAAGCTAGTCTGTCGCGCATAATTAATACTTTTAGTTATGTCTCAAGAGGGGGACGAATCGGTCGCTTTGGAATAACCCGATCATCAACGAGCCGCATCATCGGCATTGCATCTAATGCTCTGACTCATATGCGTACAGTGACTTTAATCATATGTGACTAGCACCTAACACCTAACATTTCGGACTTAGGCATTTCCTGCTCGGAGTTGTCGGTTTCGGGTTGCGGCCAGCTCTACTCGTCTGTCAAGTCAAGTTTCGTCCCCCTCATTTACTACCAACGCCATTGAACTGTGCCGTTTTAGGGCCAGGATCGCCAGTACGGATTAGCAACAGGTACGCGAAGAACGTAGCGGACGCCAGCTCTGAGGAAAACCTCCAGTGGGAGTCACACCTTAGGTAGGTCATTGATGATCGCCCGCTTTGCGGCAGTCCTAACCATTGACACTCGTATGCTTTTCCGGGGTGGCACAGAAGTTGTAGCGAGTCTAAGTAGAGAAAATTCCACTTCTCCGTGTGCGGTCAATTTAAGTCGGAGGCTTTTTCGACCATGTCCTGGATGGCCTGGCGACAGCTTCAGAAGCGACAGTTTGGGGAGGGGGGGTCCTCTCAGCTGTTAAGTCCAATTGGGGAAAAAGGGATAGCTGAGGGGGTTTTCCGGGGAGACCAATTATGGGCACTAGGCTCGGGCTACTGACTTTCTTCCACATGTAGGATATTGAGTTATATGTCATATATAAGGGATTTATAGTCAAAAATTTTGTTTTTTAGGGTTGTTTAATTTTTATAAGTAAAATCGGTCCATCAATATCTCGTTTTTAATTCTTCTTTTATTATTTTTTTTATGATAAAATAACTTTCATTTTTTAAAATCAAATGACAATTATAAATTATAGAAAACGCATTAGTTGGGATTGTAGTTGAAGAAGTAGTAGTATTAGCAGGGCCGGCCCTAGAGTGTGAGGGGCCCAAGGCAGCAAAGATGAGCGGGGCCGCAAGGTTGCAGACGAGGAGCGAGACCCATGCGCAAATTTGCATTTTAACATATTATATTAAAATAATGGGAAATAAAAAGATAAATTAATGAAATGTTCACTCTGTACAGCATTGAAACTACAATGACAGTTTTATTCATTTTTATTAAAGATCATAAAACTCAAAAAGATTTTGATGATTAAATTGTTTTGTTTTGTTATGCTAACAGACGGTTTAAATATATTTATATATACACACAGTTTATAAGTTAACATAAACTACATACACTAACGTTGGTTTCGTATATCTTCTACTTCCCACTTGCTTTTAAACAAGGAGTAACTTCGGCAGTGACGTCAGCAAAAACCAGACATAAGTTCATTATTGCCAAGATCCTTGGCTACATCATTCTATAGCTATGTTCTTGAGCCGATCTTGAATTATTGTTTATTGCATATAGGTTTAAATAAGTTTTATTTTGGAAAGTTTTATTTCTCAAAAATTGACAGTGACAGAAATAGTTGTGTGTGTTCGGAAAGTGACTATAGCGCTTGTTTGCTGAAAGAAACGGCAAAATCTAAACATGATTACTTTAGGTGACTGCAGGAATTGTGGAACTAAATAACTGCAACTCATCAGGTTCCTTACTTTCGCAGGCTGTGAGCTTTTTCTGCTGATTTTTCTCAAGCTTTTTCTCTAGCTTTTCTCAAAATGCATACTGCAATTCAGTAGATCATTTTTTTATAATTGATGAAATTTATTAAAAAAATTCCAAACGAGTCATGATGCCTTCGTAGCTGTTGAAAGCGACTGTCCATCAACAAGATTGCAAAATCAACAGCCTGGTTTAAAAAATATGTTCGTAATTTGTCTTCTGCATCTATAAATCCTTCATCTCCTTCTTCATATGTACTTTTTTTTCGCATTCTCGTCTCTTTGAATATGGGTTCAACTTCTAAGTCCATGGACATTTCTTTTGCTATTGCTATTGCTGTTTCAAAGCCACAATTTCTGTAAGATTTCAACCATTTGCAAGTAGGGCTGTCAATTTGTTGAAAAATGCTACCCGGGTACCCGTGAAAATTTCGAACGGGTACCCGGGTTACCCGTTCTAAGCGTCACATAATTTTCCCCGTCATGACCATTATACCGTGCAACCTAGCCACCATCCATGCTCCTCATTTCACACAGTAATAGTAGCCAACGGCTTGCTTCCAGTAACACTATTACTAATGCACTACAATTAACTATAATGCACTAAAAACTGTTATTCAATTCCTGCTGTAAATCACTAAATGCTTTCGTCATACTCATAAACTAAAACTACAGTAAACTGAACATGCAAACAAAATGACAACAGCAATGACGTAACGTTCAGTGTCATACTACTCATACCTTGAATGTTAATATCCACTTGGCGTCGGTGGTCAATGCTAAGGGCGATGACGGATGCAATACTGCGGTAAATCTCAAGTCTCAAGTGATCGTGCTTTGGTCAATGATACTGCTTTTGTTATTAATGTTAAAACCAAAAGATTTCTGATATTGGGTAGGTCGGTGGTTTGTTTATCAATATCAATTTAATGAATAGCGTTCAGATGGCGTTTTATCGCGCTGGGTTGCCACTCTTCGCAGACACAATTTCATTACAATGGTTGCATTTTGCCGTGGCATGATTCCACACGACCGACATCTTACCCATCTTATTAACTTTAAAAACTGACAACTTTGGGTGTATATCAATTTTTGGGCGAGGCAAACACGTGTTAATGAACACAAGAAACACACGCGAATGCGAGGGGTGGGGGTTATAGCAGTGCTTCTCAAAGTGGTGGTCTGCGGAAGTTATCAAGAAAGGAGATCGAAATATAATTGTAATCCTCCAATTGCTACCAATAATACTAACACAATAGAATTAGTCATTTTTGACAATTAGCTAATAAATGAAAGAAATAAAAGGAAATAAAATACATTTCGCTACCAGGTAAGTACAGGGAAAATAGTGCACCGGTTCCTGGTACCACGGAAAAAATTCAATTCCTGCCGGTCCGCTATACTAAAAATTTTGAGAAGCACTGGGTTATAGGAGTGAAGAGAGAAGAGGGGATGGGGGTAAATAACGACATCAGATAGTATCAATCGGTGACCCACTGTCTGCTATTTCAAAGCAAAGTTAGTGTCAAAGCAAGGCGCAGCAAGGGTGTTTTTATGAACAAAAACAACAACAAACAAACACGGCCTCTTTCATCTCTATGCATTCAATCCTCACGGCCGACGTCTGCCCATCCTACACGTTAGTAACTATTTAATTTATTAAATTTAAATACTGATAGCCTTGTCCGCATTATTAAAATCAGTTTTCTAGGTCACCACGTGTTAATGAACATAAGAAGTACAAGCGAATGCAAGGAGTGATGGGAGGAGAAGGGGTTAGATAAGCAACATTAGCTAGTATCAATCGGCGTATTTCAAAGCAAAGTTAGTGTCAAAGCAAGGGTGGGTTTTTTTTATTAACAAACAGCGTCTTTCATCTCTAAGCAGTCCATCCTTATTTTTGGCAGAGGACTTTTGTTTTCTTTATATGATTTTTTTAAAGAACCAAAACATTTTTGTGTTGTGCGATTTCTGTTTCACTTTGAGAGAAAAAAGATGTATCAAAATACTTTGTAATTTGTTGGGACCGTATTTTATTTCCCATTGACAGATACTTCCCGTTGACAGATTCTGATATTTTTCCATAGATTTACTTCGCAGCACATTTAAAATAAAAAAAATTCATTTGATATATTTTTTCGCGAGCCACAATGTAAACACAAAAAATCCGCATGGGAGCCGAAGTTTGGCCTCCTTTAATATACAACATAGACATTGAAGCCACATTTTCACGGGTACCCGAGCGGAATTTTACTACCCGGGTAATCACACGGCAACGGGTACCCGGGTCCCGGGTACCCGTTGACAGGCCTATTTGCAAGTATATTACATGCTGTCAACAGCATTTACTAGATCGATATCAATATTTTGTAATTCTTTGCTGATGTAATTAAATTGGAAAAATTTGTCGAGCCAAAAAGCATATTAAACAATGAAATTGAAGTTCTTAAGCTGTTTAAACTCGACTTCAATTCGAGCTTTTCAATCACTACTTTCCTCTGCGACTTCGAAAATTGGATCATAGAATGCGCCTGTTTGATACTGCAATGCATTTACTCTTTCCTTACGGTTTTCCCACCTTGTTTCACAAAGGGGTTTCACAGAAATACTTCAAACATACTTGGAGAGGATAGACCATCGCTTTGTTATTCAAATTGGTTTACAGTAACATGATAAATTATAATTACATGTTAAATAAGAAGTAAAACTGTAAGACATGTCATAATATAAAATATAGACATGTCCCGTTATAATAGACCTAATGGGGACCGGAGGGTGTCCTTAAATCGATTTTTCCTTAAAGAGGTGAGCTCCATTTGTTCACTTACCAACGCAACTTAAAGCCTAAAAATGGCGTTTTCGTATTTTAAAAAAAATCTTTCTAAAATGTTCAAGGAAAAATACTTTTTTAATTAGGGTCGAGGGTGATTATAATATTTTATTATATTGGTACGCTATGTATCTAATTACTTGTCCTGAGAAAATAAATACAAAGTTTTACTAATACCGTTGTTATAAAGAATAAGTATTAGCTAAAATCATCTCTACCGGTACTTCTTGTATTTCACCGCAGCTAAGTGTTTTTATTATTTCGTTATATTCGTTTCATCTGTGTACTATTTGTCCATTGAGGAAGGCTCCTTGCCGAAACGTTCGCTGTTGTGTTAAGTCCTGTCAGGCCAACTAATACCCTCTTTTTATGTTATACATTTACCTTGTCCAGGAGGACTGTTTCGGCATACAGGCAATGAATGAGGTGCGCTCATCTTGCTCCATCTAACTAGCGGTCAATGACGGATATGCGACAACGTCTGAAAAATTAGTATATATTGTTGTGTATGTAATTATGTTTAGGAAGATCGAGAGAGCAATGTCTTTTGTCAATTTGTTGGAAATGTTTGTAAAGCGCTGTGAACCCAGCCAAAGGTTGGGGTACTTCGCTATTGCTGTAAGTGTACAAAATAAATAATCTATATCCCATAATCAAAACAGCAACAACAATAAAAAATTAAAAATAAAAATAATTATAAAAAAAAATTAAAGCTATGTATTCCTGTGAAGGATGATCAACGACTTTAAAATCTTCTTAGAGAGAAAAAAAAATAGGCATCATGCCCTCCTATCTCCAGTTCCTGATACACACGATGAGTAGCCCTTGTTACCATTCAAGTATCATCTTCACAAAAACATCGTGAGACTCTGATCAAAGCTTCGATCAATGACCTTCAATGAATAAGAAAAAAAAATCATGTAGATGAGGTGCTGAAGTTCAATCATTACGATTTTATTGGCAGTTCATTTTATTTTTTTTACTTTCAAGATAACACTTCGACTTTTCAACTTTTCCCAACACATAAAGGACGCCGTTATATAAAGTTTATAGTACTGTATATCTGTAAACGTTATTAATAAAACAAACCCGTAAAAACAAAGTTTTTGACTATAAATCCCTTATATATGAGACATAACTAAAAGTATTGATTATGTGCAAGCGCGACACACATTTACAGACTGAAACTGAAATTATCTCCCCTGGCTTTAAAACTGGGGGAATGGGGAGGGGGTGTGGACATGGACGGGTGGCGTCAACGCGTTAACTCAACTCCAGGTGGTTTACCTGGTTAAAACACGAGATGTGTTCACCGGTGGCTGACGTGAAGTCAAGTGACCCGTAAAATGTAAACAATAGCGACCGCTACATATAGTTTATATAGATAAACTAAAATGCATTAATTTAATTACTGTACGTATGATCGATCTAAAATTTTGACACGATGCATTGTTAGGTAACACGGGTCCGTGTACCAAATTTCAGCTCGATGGCTTGACTGGAAGTGGGTCATTTTCGACTATTGTTTTTCCGCGTGCCCGAGCAAGACAGAGACGGCGGTGAAGTTAATATAAGTGATTAAAAAAAACAGACATGCTAAAACACTTGAGATATACAAAAGAAATAGTCGATTGGTTTAGCTTAAATAAATAAAACAAACCCGTAAAAACAAAGTTTTTGACTATAAATCCCTTATATATGAGACATAACTAACAGTATTGATTATTTTCAAACATTTACAGACTGACACCGAGTGATGTCCCTTGTCTTTAATAAATGGGGGTGTGATGTGAGGGGGTGTCGGCACGACGGTCGGCGTCAACACGACGGTCGGCGTCAACTCAAACTCACGTGGAAGTGGGAGAAAAAAACAATAACAAACAGTGAATTTAAATTACATACCTCATATAAGGATAAACTAAAAATGCATTAATTTAATTACGGTACGATCGATCGATTTGACATTTTGATACGATGCATTGTTAGGTTAGACGGGTCCGTGTGCCAAATTTCAGTTCGATTGGATCACGGGAAGTGGGTCATTTTCGACATTTGTTTTTCCGCCCGCCGAGCCCATGAGAGAGATGATGAGAGAGATGATGAGAGAGACGCCGGTGAAGTTAATATAAAGGATTTAATAAAACAAACAAGTAAAAACAAAGTTTTTGACTATAAATCCCTTATATATGAGACATAACTAACAGTATTGATTATTTTCAAACATTTACAGACTGACACCGAGTGATGTCCCTTGTCTTTAATAAATGGGGGTGGGATGTGAGGGGGTGTCGGCACGACGGTCGGCGTCAACACGACGGTCGGCGTCAACTCAAACTCACGTGAAACTGGCAGAAAAAAAACAATAACAAACAGTGAATTTTGAATTACATACCTCATATAAGGATAAACTAAAAACGCATTAATTTAATTACGGTACGTTCGATCGATCTGAAATTTTGATACGATGCATTGTTAGGTCAGACGGGTCCGTGTGCCAAATTTCAGTTCGATCGGATCATTGAAGTGGGTCATTTTCGACTTCTGTTTTTCCGCCCGCCCGCCGCCGAGCCCAAGACAGAGACGGCCGCGAAGTTAATATAAGGGATTTAAAAAGTATATACACTCAAAAATTACTTTAATATGCATTTCAACTTTTACAGGTTAAACGTTAAGTTATTACTACTTCTTTATGCGCACGTCTATTTATTATGATTATTGTTTCTTCTTGTCTACAGAAATAAAGTTCAATCAACCACACGTGGGATTTTTTGCGTTGAAAACGTTTAATCTCTCGTCGGGATGCAAGGACAAAACAATGTTTGACGCCGTCGACAACTACGGGTGCCACTTTGATCCAACATCCGGTCAGTTCACTGCCCCGATGACCGGCTTGTATTTGATTAGTGTTTCAGCCAGCACACAAAGTAAGGAACGGTTTAGCGTCAGATGCTTTCAAAAGAAGACGGTACTCAGTCTCGAGTGTGACGATCATCGTTATCTATGTGCTGTGTACGAGAACAGATCCCTGGCGCGTTGTGTTGAAATGACCGCTGGGGAGGTCATCTACCTGAGGTCAGTGACACGAGAGACAACCCCGAATAGTTGGATTGTAGTTCAGTTCTCATGTTGTATGATCAAATGATAGAATTATTTAGTGTGATAGTTTTATATATATATATATTTGTTGTTATTTCTTAGTGGGAATTTACAACAACAAACCAGCGCATCATCAATTTGCTGGTTCACAATAAATGTTCGTCGAAGGCTAATGGTTTATTTTGGTCTATTTAAAATAAAAATTGATAACTTCTATACCATGTGTGGCCTGATATTATGCTGATTAGAATTCTAAATATGGAAACTTGACAATTTGTCTTCGATTTTGAAAACTATAATTTTAGGTCTATCTAAAGACGTGAATATGTTTTCTCTAATGATTTAAGACTAATAATGAAAATGCAATTTGATTAATAACTAATAAAGAAAAGGTTCATGTTCATGTGTATCAAATGCATACATTTTCTGAAAAATTTTCTAATAGTTTACATGATTTTTTTTCTTAGTGGGTTTGATCCGTTAATTAGGCTATGGCTCGTAATAGCCCAGGGCATATCTAACATTGCTGTACATCTAACATTGTTGTATATCTGACATTATTGCATATATAACAATTTTGTATATTTAACATTGGTGTATATTTAACATTTTTATATATTTAACAGTGTTGTACATCTAAAATTAGTGTGCATCTAACATTGTTGTACATCTAACATTGTTGTACATCTAACATTGTTGTACATCTAACATTACATCACATTCTTTGTCTTGACCTGAACAAGTTTGAAACTAAATATTTATGTTGTACATTCCATGTGGAAAATATTTCCATTTAAGATTGCAGAAAACTTTTTTTTAAAAATATTTAAAAACCACCAGCTAGGTATCAAATTATATTTATGATTTATAAAATAATTTATTTTTGTCATCTTCTCGAAAATGTTATGCGCTGTTGTGTCTTTAAGCGCGACAAACAAATGAACATAACAGTGTTAGTAATTTCAGATTAATCATCATTCAAACCTAAATGTAATTGTTACTTTTTAGAAGCTTTTTTTAAAGAATTTTTTTTATTATAAATTTCTTTAAAATAATTGAAAATTATACTTTATAACAATGTTTATAATCGCAATTGGATTTTATTCTTATTATTCATGCTACCGTTGTTTATAAAAAATATGGCTTAATTTGCATTTATATTTAAATTCCTTGAACATGTTTTCGATAATCTGATTTATATTAAAACAACTTCACGATGCCTTCCACATGTTGCGTACATTTATTATTATAACCAATTTACTTTTATCTTTGAAAAAAAACAGCTTTAAATAAAGGGTGACATATCAAAAATATCAAAATCATAACAAATTTTTAATTTTTGAGTTTTTAATTTATTTTTATCATTAAATTTGTTGAAATAGAATACAAACAAATAAAAATATAAATAAATAAAAAAATAACTTGTCTAAAAATATCGACATACATAAACGTACCATTTCTAAAAAAAGAGGAATGAACAGAGTTAAAAAATACGGGCAATTTCTCAGCAGATTTCAAGAATGCATTTGTACAGGAGCTCGGCACCTAAAATACGTAATTTAAAAAAATAATAATAAATTATACATTCCACTAAAGATTCTTACATGGCGTATTTTAATGTTTCAATTATTATGAATATAAATTTTTGTTTCAAATAATCTTGGTTTTATTGGATCTTTTAAGAGGTTCCGTTTTTTTTGTGACACACTATATATTAATGGTTGTTTTATTATTTGATTTTTTACTGAGAACTAGTTTATTAACTGTCAAATGTTGATCTGCGAAATATATTTGTAATGAATATAAGTTAAATATAAAATGTCATTTTTTTTTCAAATTGGTACTGTAAAACAATTTTTGTGTGTTAACTTAATTTAAAAAATGTATTTTTGACTCTTTAAAAAATCCTTGGTGTTTATGTTAATATTATATTGTCATTTAGATCAAGAGAGTTTTACTGAGTAGGTTATTAACGTAAATATTTTTACCTTTCTTTACTGAATAACTTAATTAAAATTATTGTTTTTGAACAAATCAAATTCTAAAGATACCCTTGAGAATAATTGTTCTATTTCAAAAAGCAAATTTTATTAAATGTAAAACAAACAAAAACCTTATCAATGCTTCGAAATACATGATCATTATTTTTTTTTAAACAAACTAGGGCCAGGTTGTTACCTATGTTATTACATTTGGCTTGGCTCCAAAACGTGTGTTTGATGTTCCTAATTCGATTCTCAGAAATTGAGTAGTAACTTAAAATAAACGAATTTATAGAGTTCAAAAAGCAAACTATACTTTCCTCTGGATACGTGTTATTGATAAACCATCAATTTTTACATATTATCTTATCCGTTAAAGACGTTCCTTCAATACAGAAGATCATTGCGTCCTACGCTTATCCACGGTTTATGTCTAATTTTGCATTTTTATTATTGTTTTAAATGGTGATAAAGTGTTCGTTAATACTGGTTTTCTAAGTCAACCCATTCCACGCCCGATTTCCGGACGTGAAGATTGAGAATTTGTAAGTGTTTTTTCTTGCATACGGAATAAGAAAAGTGTTGTTTTTTTTCATTATGTCTATTTGAGGGTTTTATTAGATTCTCTCTGTGTTGTAATTTCAATGGCTTATGGCTTATAAAATCGATTTTTACATTTTACCATCAATATTTTTATACAATAAAATTTTTCGTAGCCTTACTTCACAAACAAAAGCAACAATAATAAAACGTGTAACCTGTATACCAACACGTTCGCTGTTGTGGTTCGTTTTGGCTAAAAATAAACATGATCCAAAAAAACAACCTCGGAAATGTATTGTGTTTTTCAAACCTAATTACTCCTTCAGTAATAATCACATTAACAGTGTTAGTAACATTGAAATAATGGATGCACTGTGAAACATTGGAGAGCTGAGGTATAAAGTTTTAGGAACCGATGATGGCACGGGCTCTTTTATATCCCATGTTATTAAATTAAAAGTACATATTTCATACTTAAAAATTAATTTGACGAAAGTTCATCGGAGATGGAAAATTGAAATATTTATACAAATTTTAAAAAGTCATAGCTAAAAGCAGGCTGATTTCCTCAATAAACCTTTTAAAGATAAATTCCTTAAAGTGTGAAATAAATAACACAGCAAAGCTAGAAGCTCTCTTCTTTGTTTATCTAAAATCACGCATTTTTTAAAATCCTATATCTCTTAGGAAGGTCACTATCATCTTTTAGCTTCGAATTCTTGTTACAACAAACAACACATCATTTCTTTTTTTTAATATATATAACACACAACAACAACAAAATAATAACATACAAAAGGAAACTGAACAAAATTTATTCTCAACCCGAATCTCCTCAACCAAAAGACTTAAGAGGAAGAGGAGTTTTATTATTTAAGTTACGTTAAAAATGTACATCTCTATCCAATAATATGCGCAAACCGGCTGCAACGATTATGTGATGATGTCTCTTATGTCCAGTGAGAAACTGCTGTGGGCAGGGAGTTGAGGGTGGACTTGAGGTGAGCCACAGACCTGTGCTGCCAATTACAAAAAAATGTGTGTGGGGGGGTCGTGTGGGTTAGTGTCCATAACAGGTTAACATGCGCCGTCATGTGTTTGGTAGATGACGAATGATGACTGCAGACAGTTGGTCAGCTGGAGCAGACACGAGTTCCTGTAGGTTCTGCCGTCAGAGCCACACACCGGGTCATGTTCGAATGAGCAGACGGTGTCACATATCGCTGCACTGGACACTGGGGTTAGAGAACAATCAAACGACTTTTTAAAAAAAAATATGTGGAAACAACGCTTAGTTGAGAGGTTAGCGACACAAAACAAGACTTGCAAGACAAAATTAATCGAGGAACGAATATTAAACAACACATATCAAGGAAATCCTCATTTAAAATCTACTTGTTAACTTTCATTGATGTATTTCAGCATATTGAAAATGATATGTGAACGAAATAAATAGTAAAACTACTTTTTAGAATCGATAAAAAGAGTTTCTTTTTAAATACATCAACATAGGTGTTTTTGACATGAAAGCTTACGTTTATTACAGGTGTATAAATACACTACTTATATTGTATGTTTTTGTTGGAAAGATAGACATTGAATTATCATTTGCCAATTTTATTAAACATTCCTGGGTAATACAAATATTTTAAAAACTTTATCAATAAAACAGAGAAGGAATTCCTTTAAAAGACTGATTTTAAAATAATATTTTAAAAATTTGTCATAAGTTAATTTTAAAAAAAAATAATAATAAATAAAATTGAGAATGAAATGTGATCCCGATAGAAATATAATAAACCTGTGCTCGTATTGATTGTTTTTACTGTTTCATTTACTGTACACACAAAATGTCCGGCCAACTCTGTACACTTACCGGTTTGGAAACGTAAGCAAATTGATATAATAATCAGAACAAGGAATCCACATCTAACAGAAAGACTTTGAAACATTGTATGCCTGGACCTCAGCGTTGGAATACAATGCTTGAGGATGGGCAAACGCCTTTAAATAATAGATACAGAACATAAACAAAACAAAAAAATTGGACAAAATATTAAGTGTAAGTTACGCATGAGGGGTTCTAAAATTTATGATCCAAAGCACATCTTGAAGTTTTATGAAAAATTTCATTTAAGACTCAAAAGTGTAACTTAATAGAAACACAACGTTACAAGAAAAAAGAAAAAAGAATAACAAATTAATATTCAATGCTAATTTTTGACATATATAAACGTATGTAGTTCATTGATTTAATTACGGAAAATATTTTTAGTTCTTCAATTTATTAAAGAAAAAAAATACAACAGCTAAATGTATACACAATGTGAATAATAAATTTTAAAAATATTTAACTTTGCTAACTGAATGTAATTTCATGACTACATTGCAATATTATAAAAAACTTTGAAATATCACATAATTTCTTGAAATTAAAGAAAAAAACTAATATAATATTTCAGAAACATTTTAAAATATTTCATTTTACCACCCGATCTCCGACCTTCCGAAAAATGTATGTCAGCTAATAATATGTTTGTGTAACAAACTAAATTTCCACAGCAGTGTAAACACCTATAGCATTTTTTAAAATAATCAAATCTAAGATTTTATTATTTTTAGATTAAGAACAACACATATATTATTTTTTTTCTTTAAAATTGTAATAAAATATTTTAGTGTGTTATTCCACAGGCTTCATTAGGGCTAGTTTCACCCGGTGTGGTGGCTCATGGTGTCGTTCCCTCACGACCTAACCCCATAGATCTCCTCCGAGTCTGCCATTACCAAATAACGGTAACATACATACTTTTAAATTTCGGAGTCACCCCTTGTTGTGCAGTAACCAAGGGCGGTCCACACACCCCGCACCTGCTAGTGACGCCTTATTCATATTTTGTGACGTTCAATTGTAGATGCTTAATTTCGATTCACTAATTTGTATTGAGTTTTTTCACTTTTGTCACGTGAGAATCACAAAATTAGTCAAAGAGATGTCACATGGGTAAAAGAGCGCGAAAGGAACAGTTCTAGAAAGTAGTTGTCAGAGAAGAATGGCGAATGTGTGGCTGATGTCTCCACGTTTTGAAACCTCAAAGTTATATTTCTGTATATATTGTGCACATTGAAGTTATTTTGTTGACAACAGTATTTCAAGGATTTATTGCACGAAAGTTTGTATTATGAAAACGCCTACAAAACACATATAAAGTAAACCATTTACAGCTTTCTATGAGATCCGTTGGAGTTTTAAGTTCCCAATTTAGGACCAAACATTGGGTTCATGTGCCGAGATCACTGTGACCTAAGAATGTGAATATCCGTAACGCAAACAGTCCAGGTGCGTCGCATAAAGAAATTTTGATAAGATTTCATTAACATAAATTCGATGTTATTAGAGCTGAAAATTTACAGATGTGTTAAGTGTATAGGCAAAGGAAGCAACAAAGACGCTTCTCGTCACTCTTGGCCATACTCTTCCGACATCATGCCTCTAAAGTAAGGCCACGGAAAATATAACAGTATAGGAATTTTTTAATCGAAATAAACTGTAGTATAAACTTACAACTATAATGCACTTAAGGACATAAAAAGCCGTAAATAGAGATGGACTGGCCAAACTTTAAGAAGATCAGAGTGAAGAGTGTCCAGACAGGAACTCGACTGGGATCCCCAGGGAAAAAGTGGTGGGCAGTACCAAGCAGACTTGGAGGTGGTCAGTTGAACGCGAGGCAAAAGCCGTTGAACTCACTTGGTCCCAGCTCAGTGGAGCTGTCCAAGACTGAGACAGATGGAATGATGTGGATAAGGCATAATGCTCCATTGGGGGTGGGGGGATTAGGTCAAGTAGGTCCATGCACTGAAGCGTAATTTATTCTTCTGTAAGATTAATTCATTTTGATATATGTTCTAGTTTAACACACATTGCTTCTTTGATAATTAATTTATATTTTTTGTTGTGCTTTTGTAAAATAGAAAAAAAAGAAAAGAAAAAGATATGACCTCAAGATAATAGTGGAGTAAGATAAGTCCCCAATGTCAGGTCAACAATATATGTCTCAGCATATTATTGACTGGCTTTGAAATGTTATGCTAGCAACTAATGTCTACAACGTAATATCGAGTTCAGCCAGTGCTCTAAATTACTCGGCTCGGGTTTTTGAAATTGTTTTAATTTTTGTTTCTTTTTGGAGAACAACACCATTGTAAGAAAAAACAAAACAAACAAAAAAACAACAAAAAACATATATGTTATAGAAATTTTTTTTACACTTTTGTACGTCTCTGTTTGAGGACTTACCATTTTAATTACCCAAAATTTTGCCTATGTCTTACACTCCTACACAACAAAGGCCGACCCAGACTGACTTGCTGAAGGGAACTGGAGGCAGATACCAAAATATAGTGGTCACTACTGGAGAGACTGACCCAAGTCCGGGATGACTCTAGATACTTCCTTTGTCACTTGCGCCCCATACGTGACTGCAGGCGATGACGGTAAAATGTTACTTTTGAAATTTTGGAAGCAAAGCTAAGACTTGAGTTAACATTATTCGTTATTATTTATTCTTTAAAAAAATTAATTAATTTACCGATCGATCAAGACTCTCATTTATTTATTTTAAGGTCATAATACAAACTTGATAACACGATTGTTGGCGAAATTATGCAGCGATTTGTTTCGGGATTATGTATGAAGACTAGTAGATTTTCAGCTTTTTTTCTTTGCCTCAAGCAAGACAAATTTACATAAGAAATACGTACGTAATAAACAGCTGCTGTAACTGTCAACTATTTAAAGTAAATTTTACTCATCGTTCTCATGTATTCGTTTTTGTCGTGCAGTATTAGTTATATATGTCTATTTTCTTTGTTGCTTGGTGATCCTTGTTGTGTTACAATGTCATTCATTATAAAGAGTTAACTGATTGTGTATCATATATTCTTGAAAGTCTAAAGAAGGAAACTATTTGGGGCCATTGAAAGTGCTAGGTTCTGGACATACGGATGATCCGAAGAAAGTGCTTGGGGTTTGTTTTTGTGGTACACTTAAAATTTGCAACGGCACAAGCGACAGCTCATCTTTCAGAAGATGGACGGGCAACGGTGTGCCTCTGGGCGGGGACGTACGGCGCTGCTTTTGGAAAGGGACGTACGGCACTGCCTTTGGAAAGGGAGTACGGCGCTGCCTTGGGGGGTGGGGGGGGGGACGTACGGCGCTGCTCAACGCTCCGTTCAGATATCAGCTTTCACAGAGGAAAAATGACGAGTCCACCAGCAACACCTACTAAGTCACGTTTTAGAGTCTTTGAGAAGATGGCAATTTATTTTTGTGCGTCTAAGCTGATTTTGTAAGTGTTTCATATTTTTTACAATAAAATACAGCGTATTTACTAGGTTTTAAATGACAAAACCCAAAGAATACTTCAGACTTTTACCATTTAAACCAGAAAAGGGCTGTAACTCAATTTCCCCGTCAAAATCGGCTTAGTAGGTTTTGCAAGTGGACTCCTCAAATAATATGGCCCTTTAAGACACTATTCTTGAACACGGCAATTCGCCGAAAAATCATAACTATTTATATAATAAGATGAAGCGTTAACCTAAGTTTATAACAGTTTTCTATTCAACAGGCTGATGAGATCCACAAAAAATATTAAATGATAAGTCATGTTAATATTTATGCACAAGACGATTTTCACTACCGGAGCTGACGTGTACACGTGAAAAAAACGCGCAGCCTCATATGATATTATTAAGTTACACAAACAGAAAAATAAATATGAACAATATTTTATGTTTTTTTTTAATTATTAAAGCATCCTTTACAATAAGGGAATATATATATATAAGTTGAAAAGAAATTTATTCACAAATAATAAAAAATCTCGAGTTATGTTTTAAATTTAAGACCTGGCATCTTAATATATGTATGTTGTTTTTTTTTAAATTATGTAATTTTTTTTATAAGTCCTACGCTCAGACGTAATTCGAGAGATTTAAAGCGCCTTAAAATATTTCACAAAAAGGTGGGTTCAAATTTGTTGTGCTTCATTGAACACTTTTAAGAACATTTAGACAGAGACACCATCATCAGCTTCTGCCTGTGAGTTGCAGTTGGACTTTTCCAAGTAGCAGGGGTTTCTGTAAGTCTCGTGATCACTTCCGCAAACAGGGGCGTACGCCGTGGGGCAGTTGGTGGAGCAAAGGTTTGGCATCAATGTAAGTGGACGTGGTATTTAATGGTTAGATATTAGTATCGATTGTAGCTGGTATACAATGGCTAGATATCACTGCAAATGGTATTGAATAGTTAGATATAGCTGTAGATGGTATACTATGCTAAGTTAAGAGTATCAGACGCTTTTGAAATTTTTAGGAAATTTTTAAAAGAATGAAGTGCGCCTTGTAGTACGTTAAGAACGGTACGTGGTTAAAAATTTTAAAAATTATATGAAAACTTCATTTGCGACAAGATGAATAACTTTTTTCTCAAGCTTGATATTTTCATTTTTTTAATATATAAAAAAAATGTCATATCACGGCATAATAATTTTTTAAAATTAATTAAAAAATGTAAAAGTATGAGCGCTGTATATAAATTAAATAAAGTACTTAAACAAATATTATTATAATGGGAGGAATGTTTTATAATATAAATGTCTAGCGCATACCAGCTGTTTCACACGTAACCTACAAACAAAATCAACAAGGAAATAAGGGCTATCGATCGTCGTTTGGCAGACATTGTTTGTAACATACGCGCCAAAACTCTCTAAACAAATGGTCTAAAAAAATTAACAAGTCAACTAAAAGATCCAAGATTTAGTCTGTCTAAATACTAGTTAAATAAGGTAGGTTTCGGATGACGTTATAAATTGATCGTGGTTAAATTTAAACGCTGATTTGAATTAGGATTAGATGAACGCTGACGGTCGAATGAGTCATCACCATTGCAACCAACTGGATGCTTATCTATAAATACATGGCACTGATACATTTTTTTCCCGTCATTTAAATACAACTAATGTCATTTATTTTAGCACACATCCGACGAGATTTGCTAGTCTGCAGTGCTCTTATTTATCAATTGTTGAAGTGCCTGAATTTGAAAAAAAAATTTGTTCGTGGGAGGTCAAAATAAATGATTGCATTAAAACAATTAGTGTGCAAATCGCTGTTAGTACTGTTAGATGAAATACAAAAAAATGGGAAACTTCTTTGGGTATGAATTTCCACCTAGAAAAGTTTCAAAGAAAAAAAAATGCAACCCAATGCATTAATAGAAAACTGCTAATCCAAAATAAAGATGCATAGTTCTAATGACGTAATAGTAAATACAACAATTGTCATGAAATCCATTATTAATTAAATAATTTAAAAATCCTACCAAACATTATACTTAATAGAAATAAACATTTACAAATGTAATAAGAACATGCAACTAAAATGCTACATTACATAGATCAAATCTATACTAGAATATGCATCTTCTGCATGGGACCCATCTACCGATTCGATTTTAACATCATCTATATAATCAGTGATAAATGGAACTCATGGACAAATGTTTAGTCTGGTCGTTTTGAAGAGATGTGCTTAAACCCTCTAAATATCAAATTATGATTCACCAATAAATCTTTTGTCTGTTCTTATTTAGAGAGATGTGCGTAAAACCTATAATTATCACCACAATTTACCAATAAATGTTTAGTCGGTTCTTTTGTGCTTTAACCCTCTAATTATTTACATAAGTTACCAATAGATTTAGAGATAAACTCAGTAGACACGTTTCTGAAATGTCTTCGTTAAAAAAATAATGAAAAAGAAACAGAATAAAGTAAAAAGTGCCTCAACTTAAATATAACAAGAAGGTTGGTCCTGGCAAATATGTCCGCCCTTAACCCCGTTAATATACTAACTCGTAATACATTAACACTTCAGACAAATTTTTAGCCTAAGGTTATATTAAAGTCATGCGTGTTACATGAACAATTCAGACAGATTTTTAACCTAGGGTTATATTAAGTCATGCGTAATGCATGAACAATTCATACTATTTTTTAACCTAAGGTTATATTAAAGTCATGCGTAGTATTATGTTATCATAAATTTATTTCAAGAAAAACTTTGATTTTATTCCTTTGATAACGGTATATTTATTCTATACAAAATACTTATTATTTAAATTTAATGTAAGTACTTTTTTCTTTGGCATTGTCCTTAACTTCTAAACGAGTATTTGTAAATTAATACATCTTTAAACGTATTGTAAAGATCCATACAAAACGTTTTCGCTTCTTGTATTTATTTTTTTTTAAAAACTTTATCGCAGTCCAATTCTTTACAATGACATATTGTTAGATCGCTCAAGCAGATGTGACGTCTTCATTAGCTGTAACCTCAGTTCGCCTAGCAGATCCCTGTCTTGACCTGGGTGATCTTGCCTCCTGCGGGCAGGTCGCAGTTCCTCTGCAGCAGGAAGCAGTGGTTTTTGTACGTGGTCCCGTCAGAGCCACACACGGGGAAGTAGTCGTTGTAGCACTCAAGACCGCACTGGCTCCAATCGTAAACTGTTGATTAAAACCAGAAGCTTACAATTAAACTGTTTATTATAATAAGAAAAAAATCTCCACCAGTAAAATTGAATATTAGTATAACATTTATTATAAAAATACCGATACAATTTGATTTATTTAATTTAAAAAATACTTGTCGAAAAATAATTTTATGAAAAATAAAGGTTATTAAAAAAACAGGAAACATTACAACGGTCAAGGATGGAGCTAAGGATATTTTTAAAAAGGGCTTAAGATTTCGATGTAAATTATAAAAAATCTCCACTCATGTCTGTGAGAGAAGTGTTGTGTTGTTGTATTGACATGGTATGAGCGTGCGAGTTGACTAGTATGAAACACGTGGTTTGTGATGTGAACTGTTAGCGTGCGTGATCGTGGACTTGGAGGTTGGCTAACTATATATATATATATATATATATATATAGACGGTTCAAGAGGTAACCGAGGATGTTGATTTCAGTGGATTGTATAGTTGATTAAAGACAGTTGTTAACCAGAACGCAGCGTGCTTACGTCTTGTTAGTTGACCTGCAAGGTATATTACATGGTGTCAGAAGTGGGATCTGAAGACTATTAGAAATACTGACGCCATAACGATTACATGATGTTAGAAGTATAGGACCTCAAGACTATTTAAAGTACTGACGCCATAACTATTACATGGTGTCAGATGGACCGGCTCCACCCGCCACAACCACAGGAGCTAATTGGAAACATTGCTGCCATCTGGAAGAGATTTTCCAGATATACAAGATAGTCTATGGACTCGACACAAAAAGGAAAGAAGTGCAGAGCATGACACTGCTGCATGCAATAGGCCAGGAAGCCAATGGACTGAACAGGAATGTGACGATTGTGACACAGATTTTCATTCAGTGAAGTGTTTGTTAAGAAAATTCGAGAATTATATTTTGCCAAGAAAGAATGTTACTGTCGAGAGACACATGTTTTTCTCCAGAAATCAAGATGAGAGAGAAAGTTTCGGTAATTTTATAAAAGACCTGAAACTTAAACCAAAGTCTTGTGAATTTGTAAATTTAACAGAGTCGCTGATAAAGAACAGAATTGTGGCTGGAGTAGATAATGAATATCTCAGGGCTAGACTACTGAGAGAATTAGACCTGAAATTAAACAAGACTGAAATTATATGCAAAGTGGCGGAAACATCGAAATGGCAACTCGAAACTTTAAATGAAGAAAATAATGTTCAAGCTATGAACTCAAAGGCATGTGAGAAATCAAGTACGCACATGACAACAGGTCAACATGTAAAGCTAGCTGTAAGGTTAAGTACACACATAAAAGTAGTCAAATGCAAATATTGTGGGGAAAAAATGAACCTTGAAAATGTCTAGACTATGGGAAATTATGCCACAACTGTGGAAAATCGAATCATTTTTCTGCTGTATGCAAATCAAAACGTGTAAAAGTTGTCAACCGTCAAATAAAAGATCATGTGGACTATAATTAAGAAACATTCTGCAGCAATATTTTTATTGTTCTTTGTAAAATTGTCTCTTGGTCTATTTATAGTGAGCAATTATTATATTCTCGTCAAATTCCATTGTTTTTTTCTAAACAGGCACTGGGCGTGTGTGTGTTTGTGTCAGGAGCGGGGTGGTGTATACATTGAGATAATTTATAATATTATCAAAAAGCTTGTCAAAAATTTAAAACACAATTTTATTTTTCAAAGCATTAAAACACATTATGTACTTACTGACTGCCGAACTTTGCCCAAGAAAGACGAATGACGTCAACAGCAAAGTAAAAACATGAAGTTTCGTGAGCATTTTCGTTGATACGCAAAACAAAAGATTCAATTTTAACTATATACTCGTGAGTTGCAAGAAAGTTTATTTCGCCTACTTCATTCAAAACACTATAATGTGGATTTTATTTTCTTAAGTCTGTAATCTTATCTCTATTTATAAGACAGTATATTCCAGCATCGTATACTTTGTGCAGTGCTTCGTGTTTATGATTGTAGTTTGTCAACCACTAGCCGCTATTCTGCCCGTGACGTAAGCTGTTCTGGTTTTTAGAAAATCAAGCACAATACAATGTGCAAAATATAATGCACTTTGAACTCTCATAAGTTTGTAATCATTGGCTAAAATAAACGTTATTAAAATTTGATGGAAGCTCGTCAAATCGAGGCCGGAGTTAAACATATTTAAATCGTTCATGAAGTGACGATTGGAAATAAACAGTCCACATTGAATATACGAATATTATTAAATGGAAGGACCCCGATGAAATACGCCTGGTCATTGTTATCATCTTGAAGGAAACTCACTTGCCTAATCAAAGAGGAAAAAGTTTTTCAGCCGATGGCCATGGAATGCTTATACTCTCAGCAGGGGCGGATCAAGATTGCACGGGGCCCCTGGCTGCAATTCCACCTGGGATCCCAGTCCAGCCACTTTTATTATACAATATAATAAGTACGGGTCCCTTAAATCATTCGGGGCCCCTGGCTTTAGCCCAATAAGCACCCCCCTTCTTCTTAATCCGCCATAGACTCTCAGTAGGAGTTTAAAATTAAAGTTAAGATACATTGTGTCAATCAGTGCTCATACGTCCCGACGAGACACAATCTCCCATTTGCCATTCCTATGTCTGATGAGACACATTGACAACAATAATAATAGTAATAATAATTTTAAAACGTGCATACCGCAGTACCCCAGCGAGCAGCTGGGATCACAGCGCTTGGCATACAAATATTGACATCTTTTATTGCCTTCAATTAAGGAAACCAGTGAGCGTTGATCATTTTAAATTAGCGTCGAAAATACTTCTGTGTCTGAAGTCAATCAATCTGTGTTGATGCATAGGTGAGTTTAGCTGTACAGAGGATAAATAAGGATCTTGACCAATATTCCAACGCACATTTTACATCCATTTCAAACTGGCCGCACTTTGATTTGTATTCAGATTATTTGGTCCCTTTGGTCCCGTTGTTTTGGGCGCGTGGTTGAGCTACATACGTGTGTAGATGTATGTAGATTTAGTCAACGGTTTAGTCAATGTGTAAAAGAGACGAGAACCCTCTGCGGAGTTGTAATATATTTATTGCCGTAGATATTCTCGCGCAATATCCACACATTTGACAATTATGTTTCTAACAAGTTTTAATGCGATCATTAAAATAGTATCTACATTAAAATCATATTAGTTCTTGAAATGAAACCAATAGATAAAACAAATGAATTAAAACTCTTCGAAAATGGAATAAGAAATGTTTAATTTAACTACACATTAAATATATATATATTATTACTTTTATTTTTAAATATAAATTAATTTTTTCCTTGTTTTTTTTTAAACTGGCTGTACTCAGCAACGTCCCTTGCGGACCTCAGTAACCTGACCAGAGCTCGGCCTGTAGCAGTTGTCCTGAGCCAGGTAACAAGCGCTGTTGTAGGTGAAACCGTCAGAGCCGCACACCGGGTCCTCAACGTCAGGACATCCGATGTTGCAAGCGCAGTCGGCTGTTGGACGTTGGTCAAAATTCACAGTTGATCAACAGATTATGACAATATTTTTAACAAGAATTGAGGAAAAGAAACACGTAATATTCGAGAACATTATTCGTCACAAAAAATAATTTAAAAAATAAAATCAGCGACTTAAAAAAAATAGTGTAAAACAATATATGGTAAAAGGGTAAATGTAGGAATGTTTATAATACTTAGATATTACACAAATTAGGAACTTAATGTTTGTTAAAGTTGATTTTAAATATTTATGAAAATTAATACATTAATAAAAATTGTAATAACGACAAATTATTGCCACAAATCTTAATCTAGAATTGCTACATTGATCGGTGATAGTAACGTCATGTTGTCTTTATTTTGAGTGTTTTACGTTTTTAGCTAAACATTGTTTTAGTATCACATTAACATTGGTTGAATAATTACTTTATTACTTAAGAAAACACATCAATCTTTTTTTTATTTCAGGCTAAAATTCAAAGTTTTTTACCATGCATGATGCAAAGGCTCAGTAAACACAAGGCTACGGCAGCTGCACCAATCGCAGGAAATTTGAGAACCATCTCTAAAAGTTGGTTATTTGTGCAGAGTTCGAGCTATGAACGCCACGACAATGTGTTGAATATATGACTCCGCTAAAAAGCTTCTTTTAATAGATGGCCCTCAAGTCACAGATATGTGCTCCGAGAATAGCCAAAATGGAATCCAAATTGCTCAATCAGTATGTGGGACGTCATGAAATGTGATAACGACGTAAGGTTAGGGTCGAAGTTCAAAGGTAAACAACTAGGTTTTCAAATTGTTTATTTTTTTTTCTAAGCCATTACAAATTGCTTTAATAAATAATGTGCTTATAACTTTGACGAGGGATATACATTTCTGGTAATTTTTTTAAAGTGTGCTGAAGAAGATAATTTGATCATGATAACAGGAGGGTCTAGCTTCTTAAGCAGCTTTTTGAATCATATGGACATGCTAAAATGTCATACGACGTGACTCATTTTAACTAAAGAGAATTCAAAAGGCAAGACGCTTTATTCACTTATTGATGAAGATTTTACAACCCCCAAAAATTGAGTTAGCTTTTCTTGTAGTCATGACACAATCATACGCAACATCAGATGAATTTATTTTGATCCGAGCACTATCCTGTTTGTAGAAGGTGTTATAGACCTTAAAATTTGTAGCTAGTTAAGTTTCTTTGTATCTATCTAACTATATAAAGCAATTCTGCAGCGGGGTTTTCATTTTCAGTTTTTAACTTCGTAATTCAGGAAAACGTGCTCAATATTGTTCGACTTAATAGTCTCTTATCTTATCTTATCTTATATTATCTTATCTTATCTATACAGACGATCCTTCTATGCAGAAGATAATTGCGTCCACAGACCATGACGGATGATCTGTTGGCAAGTGATGCAGCGCTCAAAGGCCACGGCTTTGGGGGTTCCACGCATTACCCAGGCGCCTAACTAGTGTTAGGTACACATTCGGAGCTGGGTGACTCAGGGACGTCCTAGGCCCCGGGAAGAAATCCTTGCCTTCACATGGATTCGAACCCGTACCACTCGAGCACCGCGTCCCATGTGTAAATTTTTATTTTCTGTTTTCGAGTAAAAGGGAAAGAAATGGGGAAAAGATTCTTAAAGAAAGAAACCACTAATAAAAAAACCGTAAAAAATCAAGTTTTTTTTACTATAAATCCTTTATGTACGAGAAGTAACTAAAAGAATGTTCATTATAATACGCAGCGCAAGACCATCCAAAAATACAAAATTGCAGTTGTGTCGTAAAACATGTTTAATATAATGCGCACCGATCAGGAATATGTTGTCAATAAAATACGCACCTTATTGCTCGACAGAAAGGTTGTTCAATATAATACGCACCGCGACGCTCTATCTCAAAAAATAGCATGATACATAGGAATAAATAAAATAATCTAAAAAATCAATAATTTAATTACGGTACATGCGATTGATCTGAAATTTTGATACATTGTTTTTTATCATCGGTACGAAACTGCCTGCAAAATTTCAGCTCGCTAGCTTACGAGCGAGTGGGTTAAAAATCGATCCACAATTTTGGCGATTAGGGCGGGCGGCCGCAGACACCACGAGTTAATATAAAGGATTTTAAAAAAATAATGACTTTCAACAAAAATAGAGCTAAGACCACACAATCACGAGTAGGATGTAATGTTTATTGTAAGATGGTGGAGAGACAAGGTATCACGACTCAATTATTATTATTATCAGGGGTTGTAATGAAGCTCTGGAACAAGCTCTTGTCACCGTGTTTACATATTCCCCAGTGGACGAATCTGATCAGGTCACTTTCGGGCAGTCCGCAGTTGGCGTAGTCCAGGACGCAGTTGTTGAGGTAGGTGCGCCCGTCCGACCCACAGGACGGGTCGTAAGTCTCGATGCAGTTGTATTCGCAGACAGTCGCTGGGGATTGTGGACTCAAATGTGTGGAGAGATATTTAGACATTTATGTTCTTATTGGTGCTTTGGCATTGGCGTGTTCATTGACATTCTGACACATATGTGTGTGTTGCTAATTTTAACAATAAGTGTGTATTGATATTGATTTCGTTAATATTTCGACACATGAGTGTGCTGATATTTGTGTTTTATCTTACAAATGGCTGAAACTATTTTATTGGTAGTGTCTATTTTTTCTTCAAATTAATTCGACATTTTATGAAGTGTAGATCTTTTTTTTTAAATTAAACAATTGTTAAATTATTTAAAAAACATAAACGAACAAAGACAAAAACACTAAAAATAATATGACAAAATAAACTTACCCATGTCAGCTTGACAAAGTGCAACAAATAAAAACGTACAAATGACCCCAATCGTTGTTTGTCTGAGAACCATTGCGTAGAATATGTTCCTGTTATAAACTGGGTGAAAATTAGTTCCAATTCAATCACTTGTTTGAATTATATTTATTTAGAACTACGAGGTATTACACGCGCATTTAAATAGTTATTATTATTTTTATTTAACTGAACATTATAAACAAGTGTAAAAATGCGTGTATATTGCCTACTTTCTGAACTAACCATTTAACCACTCCAATTCCTTATCTATTTATGAAAGAAAAAACTTTAAAATAATTTTTGCAGAGACCCAATTACTTTAGTTACTTTGAAGAAATATTTATTCCTTGTATAACTGTAGACATCTTTATGGTTTTATATCACTGTTGAAACAATTAAGATGCTTGTTTCAAAGACAAGGGAAATAAACGTTGTCTATGACGCTGAAGACCGATGCCTAATTTTATAGTCACTAATTGTTAATTTTTTTAAAATACGAGTTTTACTATAAAATTATTTAAGTCATAATTTAATATTGTTAAAAAAAGGAATAACGGACAATTACAATAGTTTTGTTAGCAATTTATCTACAAAGATCATTTTAAACCAGTATGTAGAGGTGATGGAACATGAATCTTAAAATTGAGTTGCTTTTTTTAAAAGACAGACCTTACTAATTGCAAAACAAGTGTTTCTGTGAATGAAAATTTATGCACACTAGAATAATAGAAAAATTAAGAGAATGAAAAAATACGTGTATGTTAGGAAAAAAAACATCCTTTACTTCAAGTGAGTATATAACACAAAAACTAGATTAGCAGTAAAGCGTGAAGCTGAGGTGTGTATGAATTTCAAATAAATGGAAAATCTAAGCCCCGAACACGCGTGGTATATTTAAGCTGTGGTGCTTGGTTCTGCCATCACTAAGTTTAAATTCCAGATATTTCATTCTCAAATTAGAAGTTTAGCACAGAGTTGGCCAGATTTGTAGTAATTGCCATTTAAAAGTTATTATTATTTTTAATGTTGAGAGCCTCATCAAAGCACTATTGGTCACAAAGCCTACTCGCAATGACAAATAACTTTTGTAACTAAAATTTACTAATTATGTTTTAATTCGACCTTAATATTTAGACTTTAAATAAAATTTTAACACTAACAGTAAGTGGAAAAAAACATAGGCATTACATTTACAATGTTACTTAGCAAATATTTCAATATGTAAAGATTATAAATAGAAACGTACTGCATTTAGACTAATAATTATTATTCAACATGTTGAATATATTAAAATAATATTATTAATTAATAATATTTCAACAAGAGATTCAATGACTTGACCTCATTTGATGTGACAACTTCTTTTTGCTGAAGGCAGTAAGTAGTGTCTGCTGCTGACACATTCCAGACTTTAACTCAGCAGGTTTGCTTATTCTCACTACAGACGAAGCCTATTTTTTTAAAAACCTTTTTGTCTATCAATATTTTTTTTTAAGTTTTCATTTATGATTTAAATTGTTCGTTGATTAATTGTTTTTTATAAAATGTTTTTCAAACAAATATTTTCGCGAGATATGATAAAGAAAAACTTATTGGTTGCTAAATATAAGTTGTTAATATATTAATCATTAACGTGTACGTGTATATTATATTGTATTTAAGATGTGATTATTTATAGGTATAAGTCAGGATAGATGCAAGACGTGTTAGTGGAGAAAACAATATTTTTTCTCATAAATACACATAATTTATCAAATCGACATTTCGTACAAATCGTAAAGACGCATTTAAAAGGTTGGTACACATCTAAAGAAAATATTATTATAAATTCATACCTATATTTATATAGGCATACAAACATTAGGGAAAAAAGGTAAACAGTGCACATTGTACGTACGTTTAGCATCATATGCATGTGAATCGAATGATATCTTTGCATACAAATAAACTATTACATTATTTAATTATGTGCCATTCTTGAACATTGAAAATTGTTATTGACCACAAGCATAAATGTTTTCTTAATTAAATTTTAAAAAACCGTAAAAAAACCAAGTTTTTCACTATAAATCCTTTATATACGAGACGTAACTAAAAGAATGTTCATTATAATACGCAGCGCAAGACCATCCAAAAATACAAATTTGTAGTTGTGTCGTAAAACATGTTTAATATAATGCGCACCGATTAGGAATGTTTATAAAAAGTGTTGTCAATAAAATACGCACATAATTGCGCGACAGGAAAGGTTGTTCAATATAATGCGCACTCTTACACTCTCAAAAAATAGCATGTTACATAGGAATAAATAAAATAATCTAAAAAATCAATAATTTAATTACGGTACATGCGATCGATCTGAAATTTTGATACATAGTTTTTATCATCGCCACCAAACTGCCTGCTAAATTTCAGCTCGCTAGCTTACGAGGAAGTGTGTTAAAATCGATCCAAAGTTTTGGCGACAAGCAATCAAGGGTTCAACCAGACACCACGAGTTAATATAAAGGATTTTAAAAAAACGTTTTGTGTATATTACTTTATCTTTATCGAATTCGGTGAAAGCTTCAAATGTCAAAAGCTCAATTATCATGCAATAAATTATTTTTGAAAATATAAAATATATATTGTTACGCTTCTTTGCTTTTTATTTACACAAATAATTTTAAAATTTCGTTACTTAAAAAAAAATGTTTCAACCAAATTTTTAATGATACCAGAAATTAAGTCACAATAGAAACATTCTAAATAAATCCCATTATTTATACTGTAAAACTATTAATTACTTAACAATAACAAAATAATTACATATGAAACAGGAAAATGCACACACCTGTAACACACAGCAAGGAAAGACTTTCAATATTTAAGATTTTATTTGATTGAAATTTATTTGAAATCCCTTAATTCAAATTGTTTTTCGAAAGCAATAGATAACCAAACTATGTTTCAAGAGCATTTCTTTTACATAAAATTATTTAAAAGCATGCTAACCGTGACAATTACAATTTTCTGAACAAAATTTTGAGTACTGATTGTTTATTTGATCAAAATTCATTTTTTTTATATAAACCTATGAATTTTTGTGAACGTTTTTTTTAAAAAATGTCATGTGCTCATGAATCGCCTTATTGTAACAATTCTCCCTGTGCTAACAATTTCCCTGTGCTACACATCACCCTCTGCTAACTATCTGATTGTGCTACCTAACTCCATAAGCAACATATTTTCCTGTTCTAGCCATCTCTCTGTGCTACAAATCTCCCTGTGCTACCCATCTCCCTTTGCTAACCATCTCCCTTGGCTACTTATTTATGAATACGTGCTGACATTTTCAAATATTCGTGACACTAATTAAACCTCATTTGTTTCCTTATTGATCGTTGCACTGTGACGATAGACCATTTGGGTCACAGCTTCTAAACGTTCAGGGCTACTACATTCTCCATCGCGCACCAGTGTGATCTTTCCTGCTTCAGGCGTCAGGCAGTTAGCCAAGTCAAGGAAGCATTTGTTTGCGTAGGTCTTACCGTCTGATCCGCACAGCGGTCTGAGTACTAAAGGGCATCCAATAGCACATTGTGGTGACACCGCGGTGAAGAATTTAGATAACATTGTGGTTTGGCCTGATAGAAAATACAAAGAATAGTTAGGTTACACTGCAACTAAGCCTGATAGATACGAACACGAATAGTGAGGGAACACTGCGGTTTAGGCCTGCTAGAAAAATACAAACACAATAATTACCGTATATACTCGTTCTATAGTCCGTTCGTTCATAAGCCGACCCCCCCCCCACCCACACTTTTGGAAGAGAAAAGTATTAAAAGTGTTAAAACCGCTCGCAAGCTGATCCCCCAAAAATAATAGGACAGCTTAAACAAAATGGTACACATTTTTAAAAAGAACTACGAGCATAATCGGTCATTATGATTGTTCACTTTTTACTGCCTATCTTTGTCTTTGTGCTCTTTGTTAGGCAAGAGTTACCGGTAGTTATTATAAAAAAAAATACTTTGATAAAGAGTGACGAAAGCGCGTACATTACAATTCATTGTTAACAAAAAAATGTGTAAAACCATTTATGAAAACGTCCACAAAAATAAATAAAAGGATTAACTAATTTAAGTGCAGGTATTTAATAATATATTATAGCTTCTGGCAGAGCAGTCGAATCTTGTAGAATGTAGAAAAGAAACTTGATGATCTACAAAAACAACACCGATATTCAATAGCCATGCAGACATACGTTGATGACCCGCTCGTAAGCGACAACTTTTTTCCCCTAGATTTTGTCCAAAAAAAATGTCGGCTTACGAACGAGTATATACGGTAAGTAAAATTGTGGTTTGGCCTGGGAGAAAACAAACAGAATAGTTAGTTAAAATTACAAAGAGTAGTTCTTTAACATTTTGGTTTGCCTGGTTTGAAATATAAAAAAAAATAGTTAGCTATTAGTTAAGGAAATCGTTTGTCTTACACGTGAGAAAACCAAATAATAGCTGTACATTAAATAAGCAAGACATCATTAAAAAAAATAAAGATTATGCCCTAGTCTTCACAAAATATATGTGTCCACTACAGCTAAGTTATTCATTATTGTGTTAAATATATATTATTTCTTTCTTTAAATATCTAACACAGATTTAATTTACAAATTTCCAACGCATTGCCTTTACGTATTTAACACATTTTAATTTTACACCAATGATACACTATTATTTTACAATTGTATCCACACTTGCGTTACTTGTTTGAGTTTATTTTCTTATATATTTGACATTTACTTATATATTTGATATTTGCTTATATATTTGATATTTACTTATATATTCGATATTTACTTATATATTTGATATTATCTTATATATTTGATATTTACGTATATTATTTGCAATTTATTTATAATTTGCTATTTATTTATATATTTGATATTTACTTACACATTTGATATTTATTTACATATTTAATCAAATAAATTTATATATTTGTTTCACATTTTCTTACGTTCATGGGTGGAACATTCGTAATATTTGATCACAATTACATAAATAAATTATCTTAATTTATCTTCATGTTTCATTGTTACTTCAGTTCATATTGATTAACAAAATACTATTCTCCTGTATCAGTTGTGATTGTAAGAATCTTGCATGGTATTTGTTATGTACAATGGTTTCTAGGATTATTTTATACCACTAATTCTTATTTGTTTTTTCCTTCATGAAAATAATGTTTAATGGATGTTGTTTTGTGCATTAATTAATGTATTATATAACATTTCCTTACCAAATGTTTTTCGAATTTGAAATATGTTTTTCTAGGATCTAGAACTAAATTTGACCTCAGATATATAAAAAAAATTATTTAATGTCTTATAAAATACAAGTGAGAGTTTTACATTTTATAATATTACAATTACTGTAATACAATGAACAGAAGAGCTTTAATTTTTCTTTCGCTTTTTAAATTCGTAACAATTTCGGAATCTTACCTTCAGCCTTAGTTTGCCACAACATAGTCTCAAGAAGAAGAATTTCTAGTAAAAATTTGCAAACCATTTTCGTCTTGTTTTCCCCCTTTCAAATCCTGAACAGAAGGAATACCAGTACAGTGTCAAAGAAAGCAATGGTTAATTTTAAAAGTACAGAGGTCCACCGCTGAAATATAGCTTTTATGAGAGGCGTCAGAGGCGTACCCATGAGTACACAAACACATAGGAACGATTTTAGATTATTTTTTTTTCGAGTTGAAGCGTGTGGACCTTGTGTGAAATTCGGTGATTTGAAGATATGTCAATTGTATCTCAGCAGAGGCAAAATGTCAGTCATTATATCTTGATTCGTATCCATACCAAACACAATAACTGTCTGTTAATATTTTAGGTTAAGCTATGCGCCAATGTTTCATGAATAAATTTTAAAATCAATTAAAACATATTTGATGGGTTTAACTATATTATCTTTGAATATTTTTTTTCAAAAATACAGTGGAAAATAAATTCGACACGCATGTTTTTTAAAACTATTTTTAATGGGTCATTCTTTTATGCTTGTGTATTTTTGTGTTTTTGCATTTTTATCTGATAACTCAGTTATTTAGAGGCTTAAGTAATGAAAATTAATTGTGAACTAACAAAATATTTTGGTTCCTATGATTAAGCCATTAAACTTGGAAACTGCCACGTTCCCGGAAAAATGAACGATAGTTCATGGAAAGATATGACCCATTCACTAAACAAAAAACCAATGCCCATGTAAGGCTATGCCTGACCCACTACACAAAAAACGAAAGTCCCTGTAAAGCTATGACCCACCCAGCACACACAAAAGAAAAACGAAATTCCATGTCAAGCTATGACAAACTTACTACACTAGTATCAAACATCCATGTAAGGCTATGACCCAACCACTCAACACTAAAAAAAAACGCCGCTGATATCCTATTCAGTCCATTTGAACTAACCACAATGGCTTGATTATAATTATTATTATAGACTTGTGGCTTATGCAGACTTTTCTGACGGAGTTGGAGAATACAATCATGTGCTTATGATGGCGATGGTTTATTTGATAGTAGCTAATTATCCATGTTTAGTATTACACAATCATCTCGATCTGAACTTTAAGTCCCAGAGCATACAATGTTAAACAAGGAAAAAGAAGTTTTTTAATTTCTTTAATATAATTGATAGTTACTCCCATTACATCCCCTGTTGCTAAGATACATACATCAACGACAGAGGCGTCACTAGGGTTGGTGTCACCCGGGGCGGTAACTCATGGTGTCACCCCTTCATGACTGAAGGGGTCGTCCATAAATGACGTCACGCCAGGTTGCCGATTTTTACCCCACCCTCCCCCAGCGTCATACTTTGTCACAAAAACTTAGACCCCACCCCTTTATTACGATATGACGTCACAAAGCTTTGACACCCCCCCAAGCCGTATTTTATCAATAAAAATTAGCATGTTGCAATTCTTTTTTTCATTTAAATATTTGTTTATGGTAAGTCTGCACTCTAATATCGTAACACGCGTGAAGCCATTGAAAACGTAATTAAATAAATGGTAAACAATCAAATATTTAAGTGGAACTTTTATTTAAAATTTCGCGTTTTTGATGTGACGTCACATTTCTCAAACATCCCCCTCCTCGTAACACATCGTCACAGATGCGTGACCCCCCTATGGCGGATTAAAAGGGGTTGCTGAACGGGCTAAAGCCCCAAATAATTTAAGGGCCCTCAAACTTATTATGAATTATAGTGTATAAAAAAGATGTGTTCTGGCCCCAACATTGTTCAGCCTCATGTTCTCAGCCATGTTTACAGAGGCCTTCAGGAATAGTAATGTAGGCATGGACTTTAGGTATCGCATATCTATGCTTTCACGCCTTTAATAAATACATATAAAACAAAATATTAACTCAAAGACATTGAAATCATAATTTTCCTCAAGAAAAACATCAACAAAGAAAACCCATCTTTTGATTTATTTATTTTTTTTTATTTTTTTTTGGGGGGGGGGATAAAAATCATATTCCCCCCAGTCCCCACCCCACTTTGGTGGAGGGAGTCGTGAGGTGGGATTCGTCCATGCTGTCGGTGTGTCCAAGCCCAAATGGATTTATATCTTTTATATATAAGTTGTATATATATGCGACTGTTTCTTTTCTTTTTTAAATCCTTTATATTAACTCGTGGTGTCTGCTGCGGACCTTGCTTGCTTGCTTGCTTGTCGCCAAAACTTTTGATCGATTTTTAACCCACTTGCTCGCAAGATAGCGAGCTGAAATTTTGCAGGCAGTTTCGTACCGATGATAAAAACAATGTATCAAAATTTCAGATCGATCGCATGTACCGTAATTAAATTATTGATTTTTTAGATTATTTTTTTTATTCCTATGTATCATGCTATTTTTTGAGATAGAGCGTCGCGGTGCGTATTATATTGAATAACCTTTCTGTCGCGCAATAAGGTGCATATTTTATTGACAGCTCTTTTTATAAACATATTCCTGATCGGTGCGTATTATATTAAACATGTTTTACGACACAACTTCAATTTTGTATTTCTGGATGGTCTGGCGCTGCGTATTATAATGAACATTCTTTTAGTTACTTCTCGTACATAAAGGATTTATAGTCAAAAACTTGGTTTTTTACGGGTTTTTCTTATTAAATCCTTTATATTAACTCGTGGTGTCTGCGGCCGACCTTGCTTGCTTGTCGCCAAAACTTTTGATCGATTTTTAACCCACTTGCTCGCAAGATAGCGAGCTGAAATTTTGCAGGCAGTTTCGTACCGATGATAAAAACAATGTATCAAAATTTCAGATCGATCGCATGTACCGTAATTAAATTATTGATTTTTTAGATCATTTTATTTATTCCTATGTATCATGCTATTTTTTGAGATAGAGCGTCGCGGTGCATATTATATTGAACAACCTTTCTGTCGCGCAATAAGGTGCGTATTTTATTGACAGCTCTTTTTATAAACATATTCCTGATCGGTGCGCATTATATTAAACATGTTTTACGACACAACTGCAATTTTGTATTTCTGGATGGTCTGGCGCTGCGTATTATAATGAACATTCTTTTATTTACTTCTCGTACATAAAGGATTTATAGTAAAAAACTTGGTTTTTTACGGGTTTTTCTTATTAAATCCTTTATATTAACTCGTGGTGTCTGCGGCCGACCGACCTTGTCGCCAAAACTTTTGATCGATTTTTAACCCACTTGCTCGCAAGATAGCGAGCTGAAATTTTGCAGGCAGTTTTGTACCGATGATAAAAACGATGTATCAAAATTTCAGATCAATCGCATGTACCGTAATTAAATTATTGATTTTTTAGATTATTTTATTTATTCCTATGTATCATGCTATTTTTTGAGATAGAGCGTCGCGGTGCGTATTATATTGAACAACCTTTCTGTCGCGCAATAAGGTGCGTATTTTATTGACAGCACTTTTTATAAACATATTCCTGATCGGTGCGCATTATATTAAACACGTTTTACGACACAACTGCTATGTTGTATTTTTGGATGTTCTTGCGCTGCGTGTTATAATGAACATTCTTTTAGTTACGTCTCATGCGTAAAGGATTTATAGTCAAAAACTTGGTTTTTTACGGGTTTTTGTTATTTCGTAATTTGTTTTAATGTTGTTTGTGTGTTGGGACTGTTTTATTATTGCAAGTTAACTGACCAGTTTTTTAAATAAGGGTTTTCGCGTTTAACGTATTTCATTGTATTTCTTAACTTCTTTCTAGATTAAAAAATGTGTCATCTTTTTTTTCTGACACAAAATCGTACACAGTAAAATTTTAGGCACGGGTGTCACCCCTTGATGGTCGTCACCCGGGGCGGCCCGCCCCCCGTCCCCCTAGTGACGCCACTGATCAAAGATCTAATATAGCCATGATATAACAGAACAGGTGTCTCTTCTTTGAAAAGTACAATACCCGGTCTCTTTTTATCAATACCTGAGTACCACTGTAAAAACGTATTTGATTTTTATATTGCCTTGTGCTTTTCAATATAAAAAACCTGAATGAAATAATAAATTCACAGATTTCAAGAACCAGATTCAAAGTGATGGCAAAGACTATATGGGAACTGTGACTTTACTTGTCATCTATACCAGTCCTTCTCAAACTTTTTGGTATGGCGGACCGGCAGCAATTTTCCCAATGAACCTGGGACCGGTGAACTATTTTCCCTGTACTGAAGTGGTAGCGAAATGCAATGTATTTAAATCCCTTATATTAACTTCGAAATCTTGTCGTCATCTCGTTCGCGGGTGGAAAAACAAAAGTCTAAAATGACACACTTCCCGTGACAAAGTGCTGAAATTTCGCACATAGAACCGTGTCACCTAACAATGCATCGTATCAAAATTTCAGATCGATCGAAGGCACCGTAATTAAATTAATGCACTTTTAGTTTATCTCTATGTAACTAAAGGTAATTAGAATTCACGGTTTGTTATTGTTCGGCGTCCCGTGCCACTTGAGTCGTTCACCCATGCCATTGGTGACCACACCTCCCCCTCCCCGCCCCCCACCTGGGTTTTACAGCAAAGGTGACTTAAGTCAGTTTAATTCTGTAAATGTTTGTCGCGTTGAGTTCTGTCTCATATATAATGGATTTATAGTGAAACACTTTGTTTTTACGGGGTTGTTTAAAATTTATTTGTTTCAATTTATGTGCTTGTTGCCGAAAAATTGACTTATTCTATAGGTTTAGTATTAATTTTTTTCCAAATGGGGGATTATAATTTTAGTTCAATGTCTTTTCTTGATAATTTCTGCGGAACGGCAGTGGATGGCCCACGGACCGCCACCGGTTCGCGGACCACCACTTTGAGAATCACTGATCTGTACCATTATATCGTCCATATGTTGAGGTCTTATAGTTATTTTTACATACACCTAACCATAGTCTGTCACTGCCAGCAGTGTATCAATCCTATGTACGGAATGGTGACAGCAGCTCTGAGCGTTATAGGTCTTCCCAGGAAACACTCCGAACAAATTTGTTCCATCTCCTTAAAGTACCACCCTAGGGGAATTAATAAGTAGTGGACTCCCTACATCGAGAGGTCCACTTTTTTTTTGTAGCACGCGCCAGGGAAACCAGGAACTAGGTTTAAAAGTGCATTCCACCAAATTTACCTTAAAACAATCAGAGGTGGAATTTCCTACTTTGACTATTGCTACAACCTCGGCGCCAACCCGGCTCGGTAATCGAGTCGATAAGTGGGTTGTCTACACAATGCGGCCATTCCTCTTAGTTAGCTGCGACAAAACGGTTGTCTTAGAGAAGTGTCTCCATACTGCATGAGTCAAAACATCGAGGCAGTATGCCACGTTCCCACAATATACTATCCATGTTGCGCTTAGTAATCAGAGCCCTTCCCTGTCTGAACACAGTATTTTTGTAGTATGTTTTGTGTGTGTCCCATAACCTCGTGATCTTAAGGTGTTCTAATGTTTCTATTAGAACTTTCTCGGGGGCTAGGTATTTTCATACCTATTTATATATGGGCACACAAATATGAGGCCCAAAAAATAATAAATAAACAATGCAGATTATACGTACTTTAAGCATCATATGTATGTAAACGCATGATACATTTGCACAAAAATAAAACTATTTTTTTTTAAATTAATTGACATTCTTGAACATTGAGAAATTTTATTAACCACAAGTAGAAGCGTTTTCTTAAATTGATAAAACAAATGTATGCGTATAATACTTATCTTTAACAAACTAGTCGAAAGCTTCAAATGTTCCAAGCTCATTTATCATGCAATGAATGAATTTGAAAATATGACGTATTTTTTTATAACCCTTTTTTTTTACATTCTTTTAAAATTTCTTGACTTTAAAAATGAAATGTTTGAACCAAATTTTAAATGAAAAGAAAATTCAAGTCACTTTAAAGAAAATTATAACTTAATCCTGGTATGTGTGCTGTAGAAATAAAAAAATAAAATTACGTATGAAAAAGGAAAACGCACACATTTATAAAACACTACAAAAGAAGACTGATTATTTCAGATTTAATGCATTTTTATTATTTGAAATGCCTTGATTCAACTTGTTTTTCCCGAAGGAATAGAAAACCAAGCTTTCTTTTAAGAGAATGTCTTTCACAAAAAATTAGGTAAGCACAATTTTCTGCACATTTTTTTTTGTGTACTGATTATTAATTTGAATTTAAAAAAAGTTTATATAACCATATCAACTTTTATGAATTTTTATTTTAAAAATAGCATGTGGTCATGTATTTCCCTGTGCTAACCATATCCCTGTGCTACCTCTCTCACTTTGCTAACCA
This sequence comes from Ampullaceana balthica, assembly GCA_944989445.1. Taxonomy (NCBI): domain Eukaryota; kingdom Metazoa; phylum Mollusca; class Gastropoda; family Lymnaeidae; genus Ampullaceana; species Ampullaceana balthica. The sequence continues at coordinate 618,305 of CALYLW010000131.1, read as the reverse complement.
TCTCTATGTGCTACCTATCTCCCTGTGCTAACCATATCCCTGTGCTACTTATTATCGGATAAGTGTGGCGCTTTTGAAATATTCATGACACTAATTAATTCCTTTTTCCCCTTACTGTTCTTTGTTTTGTAAAGATTGTTCTTTAAGGCCGCAGCGTCTAAACGTTGAGGGCTAACATTCGCCATCGTGCACCAGTCTGATCTTTCCGGCTTTAGACCCCCGACAGCTAGCCGCGGCCAGAGTGCAGTTGCTGGCGTAGGTTATACCGTCTGATCCGCACACAGGTAGGTAGATGCTGAAGCACACAGTCGGACATTTCGGTGACATCGCGGCGTGGCCTGCTAGAATAAAAAACAACAACAAATAGTTTGGTAACGATGAGGTTCTGGCCTGCTAGAATATACAAAGAATAGGTAAAAGTGCGGCTAATGATGAAAGATAGGACAAAAAATAGTTAGGAAAAACCGTGGCCAAGCCTGATACAGAATAGTAAGATAACGCAGCGTTTGGGCAAACTAGAAAAAAAAAGAAAAGTTAGGTGACACTGCGGCTGGGGTCTGCTACGACAGACAAAGAATAGTTAGGTAACACTGCAGCGTAGGCCTGACAGAACAAACAAAGAAAGGTTAGGTAACACTGCGGTTGGGGCTTGGTAAATGCTAGAGCACACAAAATATAGGTGATGACGCTTAGGCCTGGCGCGTTAGTAAGGATCAAGAATAGACGTACACAAAAAAAGAAAAAGCTGTAGCCCTTACAAATATGTGCGTTCACTATTGCTCAGCTGTTCACTACTGTGTTAAAGATATGCTCACTATTTCTTAAAATATTTGACACACATTTAATTTACAGAATTGCATCCCATTTTCTTTACATATCTAACACATTTTAATTTTACACCATTAATACACATTTACATTACATATTGGATCCACATTTACGTAACATGTTTGATCTGCTTTCGTTGTATTTTTAATATTTACTTATATATCTGATCAAAATAAACGTATATATACGTTTTGAACATCTTTTATACATGGATTGAACTTTCGTAATATTTGATCCAGATTTTACTTCATGTTTCCTTATTTCAGTATATATTGATCTACAAAATACAATTCTCCTGTATCAGTTATAAGTGTAATAATCTTGCAAGGTAATTGTTATGTACAACGACGACATGTTCTTGATAGTTAGGATAAATTTACACCACTATTTTTTTAATGTTATTTTCTTTTTGAAAATTATGTTCAATGAATGTAAATTTGGTGCAATGATAAATTTATTTAAATAAAACATTTCCTAAATTTTGTTTTTTCAAATTCGAAATATCTTTTTCTAGGATCTAGAACTAATTTTGATGTCTTGTAAAATAGAATTTGAGAGTTTTACATTATATAACCTTACAATTGATGCAATGAACGGAAGAATTTTAATTGTTGTTTCGCCTTTTAAATAAATAACAATGTCGGAATCTTACCTTCAGTGTTAATTTGTATGGAAATAAATTCAAAGAGAAGAGTTGCTAGTAAGAATTTCCAAAACATTTTCGTTTTTTTTAAATCCCTTTTTTAAAACCCTGATTAGAATGTATAGCTGAGCTGTGTTAAAGAAAGCAAATTTTCAATTTTAAAAGTAAAGAAATCGACTGCTGAAATGTAAATTTCATGAGAAGCGTCAAAGGCGTATCCATGCGTACACAAATTCACACGAACGACTTTAGATTTTTGGAGGAGAAGCGTGTGGGGCCTCATTTGTACGTGTAATTTGGAAGTATTTAAAGAGATGTAGATTGTATTTCAACAGTGAAAATATTTCAATCATGAATTCTTGATTTGCGTCTACACTAACTGTCTGTTGCTTTTAAACGTTAAGCTGTTCTCAAATATTTCATTAATAAATGTAAAAATCCATTTTTTAAAAATTTGTTAGATTTGTTTCAGAATATTATAATTAAATTTTTTTAGTAGTTTTAATGAATCCAAAATCCATCTATTATGTTTTTTTTTGTTTTTTTTTAAATTTTCTTTCAATTGTTTAATTTTCGTGTTTGTCTGTATAACTCAGTTATTTTGAGGTTTATAAATAATAAAAAAAAAGTCATGAACTAACAAAATAGTTTAGATATCTGTTATTAAGCAATCTTACATGAACACAGCGACGGTCTCGGCACATGGAATGAACATCTATGTGAGGCCCCACCCACTACACAAAGTATCAAACGGCCAAGTAAAGTTTTGACCCACCTTCTAAACATTTTAAAAAACGCTCCTGATACTCTATTTAAGCCAAGAGAATTAATCACAATGTCCAGATTATAATTAGGGACCTGTGGTTAAGCAGACTTTATTGACGTAGTTATAGAGTACAACCTTATAATTATGACTATGGTTTATGTGATAGTAGCTGGTCGTCTGCGATAGTTTATCAGAGCCATCGCAATCTGATCTTTGGGTCCCAGAGCTAAGATTTTTAACAAGAAAACAAAACTAAAAAATTTAAAAATTACTTAATGAAATATTGTTGGGACTTACTCCATTGTTGCTAAGATACGTAAATCAACGATCTTATGTTAACTTGGTGATACTGAAGAGATGGCTCTTTTAACAGTACATTAACAAGTCTATTTTAATCAATAACCAAGTAACTCTGTAAAAAGTTGGTCATTTAAAAAAAAATTAAAATTGAGCGTTATAACAAATTTGAATCATAAAATAAATATACGATTTCAAGATCATTTTTAATAAGTAAAATGTAAAAAAATCTTTTTTTTAAAAAGGACACGCTTTTATTTACAAACATTTACAGACTGAAACGCGCTGATCTCCCCTGCCCTTGATGTAAACACGGGAATTTGGTAAACGAGGGTTTGAGTAAAACCAGTGAGCCGTGGAGGTCAATTCTAGCAGACGACTATACATTCTAAATAGTGATAAATAGAGATAAACTAAAAATTGATTAATTTAATTACGGTACATTCGATCTATCTGAAATTTCGATACAATGCATTGTCATCCAAGATCTATCTGTGGTAAAATTTTGAGATCTCTAGGACCATCAGAAGTGGTTTAATTTTACGTTTCAAGATTTGAAGGAAGGATGGATGGATGGATACAACATACAAACAGTGTGACTTAAATAAAAGCGTGTAAAATCAAAGTGATAGTAAAGACTATGAATTAACTATGAATTTACCTGTCATCTATACCAGAATGTTATTATATGTTGTGGACTTAGGGCTCATTACACATATATCTTGCCAGGGTCAGTCACTGCCAGTGGTGTATCAATGCTACATGTGGAATGGTGTCAGCTGTTCTGAGCTTAAGGCTATAAATAGGTCTTCCCGGGAAAATTCTCTGAACAACTTTGTTCACCCCACCCTCAAAAGTAACACCCCGGGGGAAATAATAGCTAGGGACCCCCACCTCCCCGCCCGCTGGAGCGTTACGTTTATCGGAGACCGCTCGGGCAACTAGGATCTGGTTTTAAAGGTGCCTTCCACTATATTTACCCGATAAAGCAGGAGTGGAATTTCCTTCTTCGACACGCTAAAGCCTCGGCGCCACCCGCCTCAGTATACGAGTCTATACATAGGTTTACGTCAATGCAGCTATTCCACTAAGGTACCTGGGACGATACCGTTGACTAAGAGCAGTGTCTCCATACTGCAGGAGTCAAATCATCAAGTCAGTCGGCCATTTTCCCATACTGCATCTCATATCTATGCGGTGACTAGTAATCATGGGCCCGCCCTGTCACCAATGTTCCCTTTACAGCTGCGTGGCTGCGCAGGTATCTGACCAACGCCACGCAGTAGTTTAGAAATACCGCGTTGCAAATTTTGTAAAAATATTGCCCAAAAAATGGATGCTGTGATGCTATGCACATGATAGTTTTCTTACTTTGCACAGGGACCGATGAACTTTAGAGGGAACATTGCCAGTCACTACACACAAAAAATCACTCCTGTTTTAGTTCTACCTAAAGTTTAGTTTCAACAGTCGTCTGGGTCACGACTAGGGCTTTTGCCTTGGTAGTTTTACTTTTGGCGGATTCTATGCATGAAAACCTATTTGCCACATTATCACGTTATGGATGTATTGATCCCCAGGTATCACCTTACATCAGTTCAAGAAAATACGTAAGTAACAAAATAATGTGGATAGCGATCTAGCATGAAGCTTCAGATATATATACCGTTAAGCTTGGGGCTCGCTGTGTTATATTTGAGCTATGATGTAGTTTTTTTATATCATCACCGAGTTTAACTTCCAGAAATGCGTTTCTCAAAATAAAAGTTTAGCACAGAGTTGTCTTCCTTCTCGACGGCCCGGTCGTGTTTCCTTATTTGATTCTTTCAAAGAACTAACATCTTTTTGTGCTTACTAATTTTCGTTTCATGTTGAGAGAAAATAGGTGTATCAAAATTAGGGCTGTTATCGATTAATTTAAATTTAATCGTTAACTTTTGAAAAATTAACGATTAATTAATCAATTAATCGATAATTTCGATTAAAGCCAAAAAATAGAAATTTATGACGTCATTAAACTGAACATTTCAAGGGAAGTAACAAAAACCGGTAAGTGACTTTTTAAAAATTTTATTGAGTTATATACCCTGTCTCTCAGACATTGAAAAATAAGAATATTTTGAACTAAACTAAACACATATTATGTATGCCTGAGACTAATCTCTTAAGGCCTTGGCTAGTACCTGGGCAATCTGCTCCATCTGTTGAGCATTGCCATACATTATTGTCTTTACATGGGACTCTTCCGCCTCCCTCACCTCCCCGGCTATATCTAGCGCCGGGCAAGACGTCACCAGGTGTACGACCGTCTCAGAGGCTTGGCTGCAATGACGGCAGTTCGAGTCCCTGTTGTGGTCTAGCCTGTGAAAGTATGAGTTGGTTGGGCAGTGTTCTGTTCTCATCTGAGTCACTAAACTCTGGTGTTTGCGACTCAGGTTCCACCACTGGTCTGAACGGCTTGGCCTGGGCATGTTAGCGAATACCCCCTTGGCTGTCGTGTTGTCAGCCCACTGCTGGTACCACCTATTCCGGAAGTGGTCCTTTAGCCAGGTTTTAGCCCCAAGATAAGTGACTGGGGCCTCTGGTTGGGGCAGGGCCGCTCCTGCTTTGGCCAGGGAGTCTGCCTTTTCATTGCCGTTAACATTCACGTGGCTCGGGATCCACTGCACTGTTACCTTACCTCCAAGTCTTTCGAGCCTACCGACGTCCTCCAAGATGGCGTCAACCAAGTGGGTACTACGCTTCTCACTAGCCAGGACTTCGAGGACTGATCTAGAGTCACAAAACAGTACCGTGTCGAAACTGAAAATTTCCGACCCCTGCAGTGTCCGGTGCACACTTTCCAGGGCCCTGTGTATAGCCTCAAGCTCCGCATCGTAATTCGATGCCATAGTCCCACAGGGACCTACAAGTTCTTCTTTTGGTGGCCCTCCTACTGGGTATAAGATGAGCGCACCATATCCTGCAATTCCTTTACTTGAACTGGCAGACCCATCCGTGAACACTTTCACTTGGGTTCCCGCGAACCCTTCTATCGTCTCAAGGGCAGCCGCTTTCTGTACATGTTCAGGGCTGCGTTTCGTCACTGCCATGTCAGTCAAAGACAAACGTATTTCAGGACGTGTGCATTCCGCATAGGGCGGTTTGAGTGAGACACTTATAATTTGTCTTCTATTTCGTGGGGGTTTGACGTTCCTATCAAGTTTCGTTACTTGATGCATAAATGAGGAACGTTTCAAACACTCACGTCCGCCCCAGTTGTTCTGCATTTGGTAGCAGGGCTCCCTAGTGTCTAGCCTGCGGTACCTCTCTGTAGTTGTTATGTTTGCCTTGTCCCTACGTATATCGAGCGGCTCTACGTTTGGGGCGGGCGCTTTGAGGTTTAACATATGCGGTTCACTCATTCTCTCACTTATAGATCTCTCTTTTGCCTTCTAAAATAGAAATCTTTAATTTTTATACCAAAACACCAGCCCCTCGTTTTTAGTCATATTAAATCGAAGTACTTGAACTTATAAGTTTTAAATTATTTTCTTCTTTTTAGTCTACTTATAAAAACGTGGTTTTTAAAAAATCATTCTTTTACCTTTATTTATTAATTGTGTTTTAAAGATGTGTGCGTTGTTGTTTTTCACACTGAATTATTTGCATTTTTAAAATGAACGTTTTTTTTTAAAATTACTTTTTTTTTCATAATAAAGTAAACACAAAATGTTTAAAATTGAATGTTTCAGTAGTGACTTTAATTCTACTACCATTACAAATTTGATGTAATTATATTTTTTTACGCCCGACGTACGAAGAGATGACGACATACAAGATTTCGAAGTTAATATAAGGGATTTAATAAAAACGTGATATAAGAAAAACCCGTAAAAAACCAAGTTTTTGACTATAAATCCTTTATGTACGAGAAGTAACTAAAAGAATGTTCATTATAATACGCAGCGCCAGACCATCCAGAAATACAAAATTGAAGTTGTGTCGTAAAACATGTTTAATATAATACGCACCGATCAGGAATATGTTTATAAAAAGAGCTGTCAATAAAATACGCACCTTATTGCGCGACAGAAAGGTTGTTCAATATAATACGCACCGCGACGCTCTATCTCAAAAAATAGCATGATACATAGGATTAAAAAAAATAATCTAAAAAATCAATAATTTAATTACGGTACATGCGATCGATCTGAAATTTTGATACATTGTTTTTATCATCGGTACGAAACTGCCTGCAAAATTTCAGCTCGCTATCTTGCGAGCAAGTGGGTTAAAAATCGATCAAAAGTTTTGGCGACAAGCAAGCAAGCAAGCAAGGTCGGTCGGTCGGCCGCAGACACCACGAGTTAATATAAAGGATTTAAAAAGGATTTAATTGTTTCAGCTTGAATTTATCTTCATAATTCGAAATTTATGAAATCATTTTTGTCCCAAAGGAATAGATTACAAAACTTTTTTTTATTCAAAATATGTTTCTCTCTTAACGTTTTCAAATATTTAAAGATTTTGCATGAAAAGTCTTTAAAAATTATGAGCACACTATTTCGTGTACTTATTAATTTTTTGAATACATTTCGCGTTAACATATAAACAAACCAACGTTCTAAAAAAAGATTAAATCGAACACTTATTTTGTCATTGTTTTTATATATACTTTATTTATTTATTTATTTTTTTATTCATAAGCTCAAGTGTCACCCTGTACAATCTGTTTCCGCATACGTGTTGACCTTTTGAAATATCCATAATCTCATTCTTTTTTTAAATCATTTAAATTAACTTTGAAATCTTGTCATCATCTCTCTCTCTCTCTCTCTCTCTCTCTGTCTCTCTCTCTCTCTCTCTCTCTCTCTCTCTTTCTCTCTCTCTCTCTGGCTGTCTGTCGTACGCGGGCGGGCGGAATAACAAAAGTAAAAATGACACACTCAATGTCAGATCGATCGAATGTACCATAATTAAATTAATGCAATTTTAGTTTTTGTCTATGTAACTCTATGTAATTCAATGTCACCGTTTGCTATTGTTCGCCTTCCATGTGCCACTCGTCTAACGCCATCCATCGATGTCCACACGCCCTCCCCCCCTTCCAACGGCTTTAAAGCCAGGGGAATTCAGTCGGTTTCAGCCTGTAAATGTTTGTCGCGCGATGCGTATCATATTGAACTTAATCAATACTTTTAATTATGTCTAATTTATAAGAGATTTATAGTCAAAAACTCTGTTTTTACGGGTTGTTTAATTTCCTAATGTTTGTTGTGCTGTAACGATTGTTCAATCCTTAGGGCCACAAACGTTGAGGTCTAACATTTGCCATCGTGCACCACGGTGACTTTTCTGGTGTTAGGCACACACAAGTTATCCGCGGCCAGGGTGCAGTTGTTGCTGTAGGTCTTACCGTCCGAGCCGCACACCGGCAAGTAGATGGCGACACATACAATCCAACATCTCGGTGACACGTTGGGTTGGTCTGATAGAAGAAAAGATAATAATGGCTGGGCCGTTGGACCTGCTAGAATAAAAAAAAGAATAGTTAGGTAACACTGCAGCCGGCTGTAAAAATCAAGAATAGCTCGGTAACGCTGCAGCCTGCTTAAAACAACAAGATTAGTTCGGTAACTCTGCGGCTTGGCCTGCTAGAAAAAGCAAAGAATAGCTCGGAATCTCTGCAAGACAAAAAGCAAACAATTGTTCGGTAATATTACGGCTGAACCTGATAGAAAAAGCAAAGAATAGTTTGATACCACTGCGGCCTGCTAGAAAGAGCAAAAAATATTTCGGTAACACTGCCGAATGGCCTGATAGACGAAAAGCGAAAAATATTTCGGTAACATTACGGCTGGACTTGCCAGAAAAAGCAAAAAATCGTTCGGTAACACTGGGGCCTGCTAGAAAAAGCAAAGAATATTTCAGTAACAGTACGACAGGATCTGATAGAAAAAGCAAAGAATATTTCAGTAACAGTACGACAGGATCTGATAGAAAAAGCAAAGAATATTTCAGTAACAGTACGACAGGATCTGATAGAAAAAGCAAAGAATATTTCAGTAACAGTACGACAGGATCTGATAGAAAAAGCAAAGAATATTTCAGTAACTGTACGACAGGATCTGATAGAAAAAGCAAAGAATATTTCAGTAACAGTACGACAGGATCTGATATAAAAAGCAAAGACTATTTCAGTAACAGTACGACAGGATCTGATAGAAAAAGCAAAGAATATTTCAGTAACAGTACGACAGGCTCTGATAGAAAATGTAACGAATATTTCAGTAACAGTACGACAGGATCTGATAGAAAAAGCAAAGAATATTTCAGTAACAGTACGACAGGATCTGATAGAAAAAGTAAAGAATATTTCAGTAACAGTACGACAGGATCTGATAGAAAAAGCAAAGAATATTTCAGTAACAGTACGACAGGATCTGATTGAAAAAGCAAAGAATATTTCAGTAACAGTACGACAGGATCTGATAGAAAAAGCAAAGAATATTTCAGTAACAGTACGACAGGATCTGATAGAAAAAGCAAAGAATATTTCAGTAACAGTACGACAGGATCTGATAGAAAAAGCAAAGAATATTTCAGTAACATTACGAGAGGATCTGATAGAAAAAGCAAAGAATATTTCAGTAACAGTACGACAGGATCTGATAGAAAAAGTAAAGAATATTTCAGTAACAGTACGACAGGATCTGATAGAAAAAGCAAAGAATATTTCAGTAACAGTACGACAGGATCTGATTGAAAAAGCAAAGAATATTTCAGTAACAGTACGACAGGATCTGATAGAAAAAGCAAAGAATATTTCAGTAACAGTACGACAGGATCTGATAGAAAAAGCAAAGAATATTTCATTAACAGTACGAGAGGATCTGATAGAAAAAGCAAAGAATATTTCAGTAACAGTACGACAGGATCTGATAGAAAAAGCAAAGAATATTTCAGTAACAGTACGACAGGATCTGATAGAAAAAGCAAAGAATATTTCAGTAACAGTACGACAGGATCTGATAGAAAAAAGCAAAGACTATTTCAGTAACAGTACGACAGGATCTGATAGAAAAAGCAAAGAATATTTCAGTAACAGTACGACAGGATCTGATAGAAAATGTAACGAATATTTCAGTAACAGTACGACAGGATCTGATAGAAAATGTAACGAATATTTCAGTAACAGTACGACAGGATCTGATAGAAAAAGCAAAGTATATTTCAGTAACAGTACGAGAGGATCTGATAGAAAAAGCAAAGAATATTTCAGTAACAGTATGACAGGATCTGATAGAAAAAGCAAAGAATATTTCAGTAACAGTACGACAGGATCTGATAGAAAAAGTAAAGAATATTTCAGTAACAGTACGACAGGATCTGATAGAAAAAGTAAAGAATATTTTAGTAACAGTACGAGAGGATCTGATAGAAAAAGTAAAGAATATTTCAGTAACAGTACGACAGGATCTGATAGAAAAAGCAAAGAATATTTCAGTAACAGTACGACAGGATCTGATAGAAAAAGCAAAGAATATTTCAGTAACAGTACGACAGGATCTGATAGAATAAGCAAAGAATATTTAAGTAACAGTACGACGGGATCTGATAGAAAAAGCAAAGAATATTTCAGTAACAGTACGACAGGATCTGATAGAAAAAGCAAAGAATATTTCAGTAACAGTACGACAGAATCTGATAGAAAAAGCAAAGAATAGTTTGCTCTGGCTAGACCTTCTAGAAAAATTATTGCATAGCACAGAAACACTGTTGCTTGAATTGCTAGATAAAGCATGAAGAACAGATAGGTAACACTGTCACATAGCTTGATAGAAAAGAATAAGAATTGATTTAGACTAATTTTAAAGCCCACCAGGTGATTCTCAAAAAACCGACCAATCCTCATGGCTGACCCTCTAACTCAGCATGTCATAAAAAAACTCCTCTTTTTGCTTTCCGGAGAGATATAAGCCTCAGAGGTATACTTGTAAGAAGTCACCTTCCCACATATTGGAACAAAGGGTTGCAACCGTAACCTTTGCAATACTTGTCCATATGTGATGGAAATTAACACAATTTCTTTCCCTCTTGAATAATTCATAATAAAAGATGGATTCACTTGCACAAGTCGCAACACGTGATTTTTGCAAATCTTTGCAAGAGGTGTAATAAAATTTACATTGGTGAGACTGGTCGTTGTCTTGGAGATCACTTTAGAGAACCCCTGTATAATATAAATAAACAGGCTCAATGTCCAGTGTCTAAACATTTTAACAGTGTTGACCATGAGGGCATTTCAGATAATGCAGTAACTGGTATTTTATATGCAAGTAATACCCATGATAACATCCACATGGGAAATAGAGTTATAAAAAGATTTGGTACGTTGGCTCCATATGGATTTAACCAAATTCATAATTTTACTTAACTGCAGAATCGTGTTCCTGTTTTGGTTTTCACTGTAACTTTGGATAGTTCCTCATTTTTCCTATATTATGTGTTCATGTTTGTTTGTGTATTTCCTTTCTTTTTTTTAAATATACATATATATTTTAAGATACAATATTTTTTAAAGAATTTTAATATTACTTATGTAAGTATTGTAAGAATGTATTTTATGTTATTGTACTGATGAAAAATTCAACATAAATGCAAACCTCTTTGAAGTGATCAAGAACCTTTACAAAAGAGCAACCAGCGCAGTACTCTTCAACAGCAAGCTGGGAGATTGGTTCAAGACCACTGTTGGTGTCAGACAATGATGTTTACTTTCCCCCATCCTCTTCAACCTCTTCCCTGAAAGGATCATGCCAAATGTGCTAGAAGACCATTTCGGAACAGTCAGCATCGGAGGGAGATGTATAAACAACCTACGCTTCGCCGATGACATAGACGGCCTAGCTGTTAGCGAGGACGAACTAAAAGAATTCCCTGCAAAGCTAGAGAAAACAGCAAAAGCGTACGGCATGGAAATTAATGGAGAAAAGACCAAGGTCATGGCAAATAGTAAATTCACAAGTGAGATTCGGATCAACGGGAAAATCTCGAAGAGGTCTCCACCTTCAAATATATAGGGGCCATAATATCCGATGAAGGCTCAAAGCCAGAAATTCTTGCCAGAGTAGCCCAAACAATGGCAGCTTTGAGTAAATTAAAGCACATCTGGCAAAGCAAGAAGCTCTCCCTGAGATAAAAAATCCGGCTAATGCGCTCTCTGGCGATGTCGGTCTTCTTGTATAGTTGTGAGGCTTGGACGCTCACTGCAGACCTCCAAAGGAGAATCAATGCGCTAGCGATCAGATTTTTCAGAAAGATATTGAACATCTCATACACATCACAAACGAAGCGGTCCGCAACACAATAAGTACTGTCATTGGCACCTACGAGGACCTTCTGACCTCCATTAAGAAGAGGAAATTACGATTGTAGGGAAACGTGACAAGACATGCATTGTGATCCACACCTACTCTGGCGTTGAAGCCTTCTAGGAGGTATATACTCTGATGTGTGGGGATATTTGCTACTGCGGAGTCCAGAGCCCCGTAGAAGATGTCTTTTAATTCTGCTTCAGAGCAGAGAGTATGTGCATACAGACTGAGGATATGAGTTGCGCCCGATGATGTTGAAAGTTTAATGCCGATTATCCTCTCAGCGCCATGTGCCGCTAGTTCAACATATGAGATAAGATATTTTTATGGCGAAACCAAAGCCGTGCTGCCTTGGTCTGTCTGATGGTAGTCATTGACAGACAAATGTGTAGTTGGCCTCAGCCACTTTGCCGTTGTCAGGCATGCAATGTCGATGCCGAATCGAGAAAGTTCCCTACCAATGACCACTGTCTTCCTCATATTTTATGTATATGAAGTATCAGCGTTGAAACCAGTGCACCGAGTTCTGACATTCCAGCTCGCTAAACGAAGAGCTGGCAACTTCTTCCTTATTTTTTCAATTGGTGCTTGGGGTTTGGCTCGCTTGTTGAGTTGATCACTCTGATACCCATCACCTAATGGGGCAGGTGAGCCAGCCATGATAGAAAATCACATTACTGGCTGGGGGAACCCCAGCTTAAGGCTGGTTGTAGATGCTCAATGAGACTTGGTGATCTCTCCCATCGTGTGGAACGACCCCTAGCGCCTAGCTCCACGCCAATTGAGCAATGGCTTATGACTGGTAACTGCCGGTTCACGTGTTGTGCTTACGCCTTAATAAGAGAGTTGCTCTTCGCTGATGACGCAGCCCTTACCTCAAATACAGGGATAGGACTCCAACTGCTGGTCAATAAGTTCTCAGACACATGCAAGGATTTTGGTTTAACGATTAGCCTCAAAAAGACTACCATTTTGAGACAAGGCACTGACAGCCTTCCAACAATCTCCATTGAGGGAAACACCTTGGATGTCGTCGAGGATTTCACCTACCTTGGCAGTAACATCACAAGCCCGCTCTCCATGGAAAAGGAAAATAGAAACCAGAATCGGCAAGCCCACATCTCTAATGGCTAGGCTGAATCAAAGTTTGTGGGAAAATGCTCAGCCCACTGATAGCACGAAATCACTGTGTACCAAGCCTGCGTGCTCAGCACACTTCTCTATGGCAGCGAGTGCTGGATGACCTAAGCTAAGCGAACTGAGCAGCTCAACAGCTTCCACTTACGATGCTTGCGTAGGATTCTACATATCAAGTGGCAAGAAAAGCTCACCAAATGTCAAGGTACTCAGAAGGAGTCATATTCTGAGTATACACTCAATTCTGAGCGAGAGGCCCTGCAGTGGTTGGGTCATGTCAGCAGGGTCAGCTCAGGCGCATTCCAAGAGCCTTGCTTTATGGTGAGCTGGCAACTGGTATGAGGAAAGGAGGTCGCCCATGCTTGCGCTTTGTCACACATTTCTTTATATGTGTGTTAGTAGGCCTTATCAAATAACACTATCTCTCCCACAATGATTCCTTGAAACACTTAAGGTTAATAAAATAAACTTTAATACTGGAATACTCGATTATTACACAATCATTATGTACAAGAATATATTGCAATGTTCACATGGTGGAATACACTCAGCCATCTTGTCTTTCTCTCTAGCACCTTCTCACGCATCCGTCACGTGACCTTTTTCCTTTCCTCAATCTCGTGATTCACACGTGACACGCTTCAAGGATGTCTGCAAGAAAGACTTGTCACTGGCGCAGATAGATCGTAATACGTTGGAAACCATTGCCGAGGAGCGCATCTCCTGGCGGCAAAAGTGAATGAGGGCATTCTAGTCGCGGAAGCATCCCTCACAGCTAGGAGTGAAGAGAGAATGACGGGAGAAAGGAGAAGGGGCGGAGGAGCAGAAGTAAACGCTATCGTCCCATGAGGACGGACGAATGCCATTCATACATACATAGATTCATACAAATAATACAATGAATGCAAGTGTGCTTTTTTTCTTTCGATCTTTAAATTTATTACAATAAAAATTTCGGAATCTTACCTGTAGTGTTAATTTGCATCAATAGAAACAAGAGAGCTGCTAGTAAGAGTTTGAAAAACATGTTTGCTTGTTTTCCCCCTTAGAAACTCTGAACAGAATGAGTTGCTGAGCTGGGTGGGTGAAAGAAAGCAATGGTTAATTTAGATGTACAGAAGTCTTCTGCTTTAGTAATCTGGTTTTTTTTATGAGCAGCGTCATACGTGGGCTCATGCGTTCACAAACACAAAAGATTTAGATTTTTTTTCATTTTTGGTGGTGACAAGTGAGGGACCTCACGTATACTTAATAGGTGTTCGAAGAGGAATCGTTTGCATGTTGACAGTGGCGCAAATACAAACACCAAATCTTTATTTGTGTCAATACCAAGTAACGAGCTGTATGTAGGTAATTAGGCCAATCAGTGTTGAAAATTTTCACAAATGAATTAAAGAATCCATTTGAAAAAAAGGAATTGTATAGGTTTATCAATATTATTGATAAATCATTGTTTACAAATCTCAGTGGAAAAGAAATTATTTGAGACGACGTATATTTTTCAGTATCTTGTTTATGAATAAATCTATTATGCTTGTGTGTCTTTGTGTTCTGCTGGTTTGTATGAATACCTTACTTATTTTGAGGTTTATGTAAAATAAAATTATCTTTTACTAACTAAATCGCTTAGATAGAAAATATTAAGCTATTATACTTGCAGAAAGCCACGGCTCCGGCAAATTGAACGAATGGTCATGTAAAGCTATGACCCACACACAATACAATACACGAAAGTCTGTGTAAAAACTATGACTCACCTACTACAGAAGAAAGTGTCGCTCCTGATATTCAATTAGGGGAAGGTGAACAAACCACAATGGCCAGATTATAATTAAAGACTCGTGGTGAAGCAGAAGTAATAGACGTGGTTAAAGAAATACAACCGTGTGATTATGATTGCGACGGTTTATTTGATAGCGCTAATTGTCTAGCATGTTACGACGTTACATCTTTAAAAACTTGGAGCTAACTTTAAAAGAAAACGTATATAAATGTATTTTTTTTTAATTGTTGAGAGAAGCTCTTATTACATCACCTGTTTTTAAGATGCGTATAACGTAACGATCTGTTGTTGGGGTTAGGATAGTGAATAGAGGGATCTTCTTGTGACCAGAGCCATCTTTAAACCATTTTGGGCCCCTGGGCAAAGAAAGAGTGCCCCCCCCCCGCCCTCAGGAATAAAAAATAAATGGTTGATAATATTAAAAATAATGTATTATTTATTTTCTTGTCACTATACTAATTTCAACAAAATTGTTGCTAAGACATGCTGTACAACAGCAACTATAATCAACATTAAACATGAAAAACAGAGAAAAGAGATGTTATTTACATGTTTTATAGTATTACGAGCAACAAAGCCCGTCCAAGGACGTTCCGCCACCGTTCGGTGGCATGTTGTAACTACCCTCCAAAAGCTGTCTTGACCGGCATTACATGTGCATCACGTCAAAAATACTATTCATTATAGTTAAAATAAATAACTCGTAAAAACAGAGCTTTTGACTATAAATCCCAACGCGCATAACTCAAAATAAAGTCTTGTAAGAAATAATGCAACAAAAATAACTCGTTTTGAAGGTCTGCGTAAATGGCGTAAACGTGTTCAATATGATTGGCTGTAGGAGTCTCATTTATGTGTTTGAGGGACCAATCGCTACAGATGACGGGACAGAACGGACAGAAACTTGCCTTTTATTATATAGGATTTATGATATTTACAAAACAAACAAAAAATACATACAAAACAGATATTTAAATATGTTTTTTTAAATAATAAGCAACATAACAAATTACATTTATTACACAAGGTCAAACAAAAGTATTAAAATTCGTATTGGAAAAAAATACTTAGATTAGACAAATTTCACTACAGTACTTTATTATAACAAGCATTTGCGACATTTCTTTTCAGAAAATTGTTTTATTATCGGCTTGAAGTCAATGGTCTAAAATAATTCAACCATAGGTATTCAATTTGAAGATCATTTCTACGATCATGGTCATGGTGAAGACTATGCGTGAAATATGACTTTACTATATGTTATAAATACAAGTAGGCCCATGTTGCCATATTATGTTGAGAGTGTAGGGCTTGTTAGTGCGTCTGTCAATGCCACTGGTGTATCGTTAAAGGAAGCGATGTACAGCTTTATATCATTTTACTGTCTTGTTCGCTTACCCTGAAATAAGTAAGGTTTTCCTGTTGTTTTTTGTTTGTTTTTTTGTTGTTTTTTTGTTGTAAGTGATAGGGGAAGATATAGTGGTGTGAATTATTATGCGATTTCTATGTGAACGCCACTGTTGAATGTATGTTATTCTATGAGGAAACTGCTGTACAAATGTTTTTTTTATGGAAATAATTAACGCTTGGTTTTAGTCTATTGAATCTCCATAATTGTACATGGGTCAATTTTTATTGGAAATTTTAAACATGAGAGATGGCAGTTCTTCTAATCTTATCTTAAATACTACAAAACTTTTATTACGTCCTACACTTAAGCATGGTTTATGTCTAGTCTTGCACTTTTATTAGTGTTTTGAATATTGATTGTGTGTTAGTTTCCGGGTTTGTTCTCGCGGCTCATTTCTGGCAAATTCCCACCAATTGTTCAAATGCCTGATGCCTAATAGCCATGCTTCCATTGACACAAATACAATAGATTCACAGATTTAACATTTTTCAAAATGTGTGTTCATTTGTATTTAATCTCGCAGTATTTATAAATTATAATAAGTTATATTTAAAGTTACTATTTAGATTTTACTGAAATAAATATTTTTTTAAATATTAAAATTGTAAATTTAAAGGACAAGAAATGGAATTTTACACACAATAAAATGCCATATTGATGACTATTCCACGAAAAAATTGAATATATTCATTTATCTTTTTTTTTAAAATCCCTTATATTAAATTCGCGGCCGTCTCTCTCTCTCTCTCTCTCTCTCTCTCTCTCTCTCTCTCTCTCTCTCTCTCTCTCTCTCTCTCTCTCTCTCTCTCTCTCTGTCTGTCTCTCTGTCTGTCGTCATCTCATGGGCGGGCGGGCGGAAAAACAAAAGTCAAAAATGACCCACTTCACGTGATCCGATCGAGCTGAAATTTGGCACACGGACCCGTCTGACCTAACAAATGCATCGTATCAAAATTTCAGATCGATCGAAACGTACCGTAATTAAATTAATGCATTTTTAGTTTATCCTTATATGAGGTATGTAATTCAAATTCACTGTTTGTTATTGTTTTTTTTCCACGTGAAAGTTTGAGTAGACGCGTTGAGGCGACCCATCGAAGCAACGGGGCGCTTTTGTTTACATTGTACGTGTCACGCTGAGCTCGGTCAAGCGAATCGGTGACCAGACTTTTCCCCTCTCACCCTCCCCGCCCCAGGGTTATGAAGCAAACTTGAGTTAAGACAGATTCAGTCTGTAAATGTTTGAAAATAATCAATACTGTTAGTTATGTCTCATAGATAAGGGATTTATAGTCAAAAACTTTGTTTTTACGGGTTTGTTTTATTTATTATTTTTCTGTTCAGAAACACGACAGCATTAGAGACACTTGGTATCTATTTCCTCCACTGAAACCATCGGACGTCCTTATGAATGACTCTAGCGTCAACACACACCGCCGTGCACAAATGTAACTCTTTGGGACTCAGGGAGTCCACAGTTTGCTGTTACCAGGCTGCAGTTGCTACCACATGTCTTACCATCAGACGCACATACTGGGTAGTAGGTCATGATGCACATGATTCCACACGGGGAGGTCGTGGCCGCCTCGGCTGTTTGGACAAGTTAAACACATGAAAAATCTTGGACATTTTTGTCTTAGCAGCGGTTCAATAATGAATGAATGAATGCTCGACTGTATAGCGCTAATCGTTGATTAATATTATCGTAGTGCTTTGATGTTTAAATACTCTATCAGAAGAGATAAACAAATCTTTAAAGTATTCTTTAATTCATCTTTGTATTTAACATTCATTCAAAACTCTACTGTCTATTCTTTTAGCCATAGGAAGATAGTGTAAAAGGATGAACAATAAAGTCTAAGAAAGTTGTGTATCTTATGAAATTATATTTGCAAGTTTAGAAGCGTTACCATAGTTTCTCGATCTAAACAATGGTCTCGTTCAGAGAACAGTGAATGGAATAAAAAAAAACTTTTAAAATAATAAAAGGACACGTTATGGTCAATCTGAGATCATATTTTTAAAAAAATATTAGCTTTCAAATTGACATTTTTAAAGAATAAACAGTCACATTGCGCAAATTGCGAACTTGCAAGCTAATTTTTGAAAACCTACAAGTAAACAAATGTAAACATATTTAACAATCGTGTAAAAACCAACGAAATTATTTATTCATCTTTTATTTTGTGTACTGCTTTTGTACAGATACACGTTAGCATGAATAACACTCGATAAAAGTATTTCATCCATTCAAACGAATCGCACGACGTCCTTGACCCCAGCATGAACCCTCGCCTTTGTGAGCCTCTGTCACCCGTTGAGACTCAGGGAATCCTCAGTTGGCTGATGACATGTAGCAGCTACTATCAGACCCACACACCGGCTGGTAGTTCCTGTTACGCGAGAGATCGGACGTGTCGATAGTTGCTGCCTCGGCTGATTAGACAAATTAAAACACACACAAAATTAGTGGACACGCTATTGTCTAAGAAGAGGACAAATGAATGAATGGACGAACGAATAAATAAACGAATGAATGAATTCCTTACTCTATAACAGTGATGGCGAACCTTTTCTGGGGTCGCCTGCCGAAAATTCAACCCAAACCAATTTATTTATATTATCAAAGTGCAAACATTCCCATGAAACCCGAAAATGGTGGTTTCGCTTGGCTAGTTTGATTAAACAAGTAATATTTTATTCGCATGCCGGCTAATGACGCTCTGCGTGACGACTGTGGCTCGCGCACCATAGGTTCGCCATCACTGCTTTTTAGCGCTAATATGATCCATGCTACACAAGCATTTGCTTTGCACTTTGATATTAAAATAATCTATCAATTAAAAAGTATTCCAATTTTTCTCAAATTATATCTTTGTCTTCACATTTATCCAAAAAATTTCGCAAGTCTGTTTGACAAAGGGGTGCACGCAAAAGGACTTCCTCCTGTTTCCACCTAGTATGGGAACTTTCATAAGGGTCTGCATAGAAGATTGCGGCCCGGTTTTGAGATACGTATTCAAATGTTAATTTCTTCAAACACTGCGGCGTTGATCCGTCAAACATCCATACGATTATGACAGAGTCCTGTGGTCTATCCATTCAGTAACAGGAGCCAGTGTGTATTCCCAAAAAATCCAAAAGGGTGGACAATATTGTCTAAACAGGTACTATTATACCTGATGGGAATATCCTTGCAAATTTTGAAGCATTACCAGAGGTTTTCGATCAAATCAATGATATTGTCTATTAATTCTGTTACTCCTAGTCAAATTAAAAAATCCAGATCTTTGTGTAACGCTTCATGAAAAATAAATTCAATTCAGCGACATGTTCACAAACGTTCAAAAATGTTTACGTTTATGTTATACTGGTGTAAGATCACTAGGCGTAGATGTTTAACGCAACACCTACGCCATCTTTTTCCATTTACTACATAAGCACAGCTGAGCTCATTGTTTACTCAATATTCAAATACATATCTTATGTTATGACGCAAATCAACATTCATGAAGTGATGTTGTAAAGTCAATGCTTTACTTGCGACCACAATCGGTTCCGATGGACCGGTCGTAACACGATTCGGTCCTAATTCGAGTGCGCTTCGTGTAAAGTATAAGGTAATGTGATGTTATCAAAATATTTAAGTTTAATTATATTATAAAATGTCTTTGGTCGACTTCGTAGGTAATAAAGCAAGATTTTCGAAGTACATTTTGTGCTTTTCGTGTCATCTCTGCGCATTTGTTACTAATATTTTGCATCGTTAGTTTGAGAAAATGACTTCATGAACTTTATATGTACGTCTACAAATGGTTTAATCGTCATAACATCATGGCCTCCCTTTCATTAGTTAAAGGCCTCCGATGGTGCAGACAACGCCAATCGCATGATACTGATTCGGAAATATATCTAAAATCTAATATGGCTAGTGATTGTGGTCGTAAAGTTAAATGATCGTGAGCATCACATCTCGCAAGCAAAGCAAAACCCTCGCTGTTTATGTTAATTTAGTTTACACTTTTAAGATTTCCAATTTATTCGCGCATCAGATATTTAAAAATCAAAATTCTTACATTGAAAGTTTGACTTCGCCATTAGAGACAGAACAGTAAGGACAGCTCAAAACTTTATAAACATTATCGTGTGTTGCTTACACCTGAATAAGGTAGACGTTGCTTATGAGTGTTGCCCAAGAACACGACAGACCCCTGATTAAATATAGTGTATACCAGGTAAGTAAAGAGAAGAAAAATAAAACAACCCCGTAAAAAAATGTTTGACTATTAATCCCTTACATATGAGACATAACTAAAAGTATTGATTAGTTCAAACGCGACAAACATTAAATTTTACAGACTGACACCGATTGATATCCCATGGCTTTAAACCAGGGAAAGGGACGCGACGGGGTGTGGACATCGACGGGTGGCCTCAACGCGTCAACTCAACTGGCAAGTGAAAGAAAAACAATACCAAACCATGAATTTGAATTACATATGTTATATAGAGATAAACTAATAATGCATTAATTTAATTACGGTACGTTCGATCGATCTGAAATTTTGATACTATGCATTATAAGGTGAAACGAGTCTACGTGCCAAATTTCAGCTCGATGGCATCACGGAAGTGGGTCAATTTTTTACTTTTGTTTTTCCGCCCGCCCGCGAACGACAGAGAGAGATGACGACATACAAGATTTCGAAGTTAATATAGGGGATTTAAAAACGTGACCATTAATGTGAAGTGTACGTTAAGGTAAATATATTCTCTACTTGCTAGGCATTAAGTAAATGTGTACTTGATCACATAATACAATCATTTCACTTATTTCTATTACAAAACATTTTTTTTTAAATTTAAGTAAATAGATTTGTTGTTCTCTAGTTTATTGTTCTAAAAATACAATTGAAATTTTACATTTAAAGGACTGTGGGAGAGTTCATATAGAATGTTTATTTTGATCTCCAGGATCTATGAATGTCAATAAAACATACTTAAAATTAGATTTTCTTTTTTTCGAAAGTATGCCTTCCCTTTGTTGAAACTGAACTCATGAATAGAGAAATACCACCTTATTACTTTAACAATAATTATTTGGAATGATGGTCAAACGTATTGCGGAGTTAATCTTATGTGATTCTATGTTAACACTGCCGTATCAATGTATTTTATTCTATGTAAACATGGTATAAGAATGAATGTGATTGTATGTGAACATTGCCATATAAATGTATTATGATTGCCTGTAAAAATGGCATTATGAATGTATGTGATTCAGTGTTAACATGGCAGTATGAATGTATGTGATTCTGTGTGAATTTCACTGTATGAATGTATGTGATTATATGTAAACATGGCCGTATGATTTTATATGATACTATGTGAACTTGCCCTTAAGAATGTATGTGATTATGTGTGAACATAACACTATGAATGTATGTGATTCTTTATGAATATGTCCATATGAATGTATGTGATTCTGAGTGAACATGACCGTATGAACGCATAGGATTCCGTGTGAACGTGGCCGCATGAATGTATGTGATTCTATGTGAATTTGACTGTATGAATGAATGTGACTTTGTGTGACCATGGTCGTATGAATGTATGTGATTCTGTTTGAACATGGCCGTATGAATGTATGTGATTCTGTTTGAACATGGCGTATGAATGTATGTGATTCTGTTTGAACATGGCCGTATGAATGTATGTGATTCTGTGGGGAAAATGGCCATATGAATGTATGTTATTAAATGTGAATTTGACTGTATGATGGTATGTCATTCTGTTCGAACATGGCAGTATGAATGTATGTGATTCTGTTTGAACATAGACGTATGAATGTATGTGATTATATGTGAACATAGTTGTATGAATGTGTGTGATTCTGTTTGAACATGGCGGTATGAATGTATATGATTCTGTTTGAACATGATCATATTAATGTATGTGATTCTGTTTGAACATGGCCGTATGAATCTATGTTATTATTTGTGAATTTGAGTGTATGAAAGTATGTGATTCTGCTCGAACATGGCAGTATGAGTGTATGTGATTCTGTTTGAACAAGGTCGTATTAATGTATGTAATTCTGTTTGAACATGGACGTATGAATGTAAGTGATTCTATGTGAACTTCACTGTATGACTGTATATGATTATATGTGAACATAGTTGTATGAATGTATGTGATTCTGTTTTAACATGGCCGTATGAATGTATATGATTCTGTTTGAACATGGTCGTATTAATGTATGTGATTCTGTTTTATCATGGCCGTATGAATGTATCTGATTCTGTTGGCACATAGCCGTATGAATTTATGTGATTCTGTTTGAACATGGCCGTATGAATGTATGTGATTCCGTTTGAACATGGCCGTATAAATGTATATGATTCTGTGGCAAAATGTCCGTATGAATGTATGATATTATATGTGAATTTGACGGTATGAATGTATGTGATTATATGTGAACATAGTTGTATGAATGTGTGTGATTCTGTTTGAACATGGACGTATAAATGTAAGTGATTCTATGTGAATTTGACTGTATGAATGTATGTGATTATATGTGAACATAGGTTTATGAATGTATGTATTTTCTGTTTGAACATGGCCGTATGAATGTATGTGATTCTGTTGTAACATAGCCATATGAATGTATGTGATTCTGTTTGAACACGGCCGTATGAATGTATGTCATTCTGTGAGAAAATTGCCGTAAGAATGTATGTTGTTATATGTGAATTTGACTGTATGAAAGTATGTGATTATGTTCGAACATGGCAGTATGAATTTATTTGATTCTGTTTGAACATGGTCGTATGAATGTATGTGATTCTCTTTGAACATGGTCACATGAATGTATGTGATTCTGTTCGAACATGGCCTTATGAATGTATGTGAACATGGCATTATGGATGTATGTGATTGTATGTGAATATGGCGTTATTAATGTATGCGATTCTTTGTGAACACAGTATATTTTTATGAAAATAGAGAATGTTCAGTTACTTTTGTCTGTTATTTCTCCACATATATATTTTTCTCAATGTTTATTTTGTAACTTTAAAAAAAATTTAAAACCCGTAAAAAAACAAGTTTTTGACTATAAATCTTTTATTTACGAGACGTAACGAAAAGTATGTTCATTATAATACGCAGCGCAAGACCATCCAAAAATACAAAATTGTAGTTGTGTCGTAAAACATGTTTAATATAATGCTCACCGATCAGGAATATGTTTATAAAAAGTCAATAAAATACGCACCTTATTGCGCGACAGGAAAGGTTGTTCAATATAATACGCACCACGACACTCTATCTCAAAAATTTAACACGATACATAGAGATAAATAAAATTAACTAAACATTCAATAATTTAATTACAGTACATGCGATTGATCTGAAATTTTGATTCGTCGTTTTTGTCATTAGTACGAGTCTGCCTGCAAAATTGCAGCTCGCTAGCTACGAGGAAGTGGGTTAAAATCGATCCAAAGTTTTGTTTAATAAACAATCAAGCAAGCAAGGGCTCAGAAATCAAGATAAAACACGAAATGTTCTATTTGGTAATGCTCATGTACAAAAATCTGCATAAGCATCCTCTATACAGAAGATTAATGCGCCCGACGTGTATCCATGGTTTATATGTAGTCTTGTACTTGTATACAGTTTTGTATGTTGAAAGTAGTTTTTTTCCCCCCGGCAGCCAGTGGCGCAGCTGGAGGGAAGCGGTGGGGCAGACGGCCCCAGGCGGTACACATTTAGTGGCGGAATTTGTGGGCATTTGAAAAGTGCAACCTATTCCGACAACCACTCTTCTTCTTTTTAATGAGGGAAACCAAGGTGAACCAAAAATATTCGTAATTTCTAGTCTTAATTAACTTATTCCCGCAAGATTTGTTTGATTACATAGTGGATGTTATAACGAACGCAAAACCGTTCAAAAATTTAAAATCACTCAAAAAAGGTATCGAATTGTTTGGATAATTAAGCGGTGTACGATCATATGACGCTTTTATAGAAAACTACACTCAAAAAAACACATCACCGCTGGGCTCTATTATGTATGCTATTAATATCGCCACGATGGTTATTGCGTGGAATTTCGACATTCGCAGAATGATGCGCGAACAATTACCTACAATTCATGGTGGTCCAAATATTGTGTTTAACTTGCACGTATCAGTTTATATTACTGTTTGAGTTTTCAGAAAATTATTATAAGGTACCTAATTAAAAATTATTTTTTTTGTTTTTATTTCATTAAAGTAGCACAAATAATTTGTGTTTTTCATTAAAATACGGTTATTCATTAAAAATTTAACAACTATCCAATTAAAGTAATGTGTAAATAATTTAAATTCGTATATTTTATGGAATATTATTAAATTCATTAATAAACACCTCAATAGGAATAAATAACTTCAAAAATAGAAGTAAAAAAAAGATTTTTAAAAACCTAGTTTTTAGAAACGGACTAAAAAGAAGAAAATAATTTAAAACTTGTAAGTTCAAGTACTTCGATTTAATATGACTAAAAACGTGGGGTGGGCGCTTATGAGGTTTAACATATGCGGTTCACTCATTCTCTCACTTATAGATCTCTCTTTTGCCTTCTAAATTAGATATCTTTAATTTTTATACCAAACACCCACCCCACGTTTTAGTCATATTAAATCGAAGTACTTGAACTTAAAAGTTTTAAATTATTTTCTTCTTTTTAGTCCGCTTCTAAAAACGAGGTTTTTAAAAATCTTTTTTTTTACTTCTATTTATTTTATTCTTTTTAGTCCATTTATAACAACCTGGTTTTTAAAATATTTTTTTACCACTATTTATTTTACCAAACACCTCACAAGCGCACGCCCAACGTTTTAAAAACATTGTGGTTTGGTCACGGGGCGAACTCACGGATGTCAACAAAAGCCGACGGTACAGATGCTTTTATATAGACTATAGATAAACTTAAAAGTTCAATAATTTAATAACGGTACAATTGATCGATCTGAAATTTTTATACAAAGCATTGTCATCCAAGATCTATCTGTGGTAACATTTTCAGATCTCTAGGACCATCAGAAGTGGTTCAATTTTACGTTGGCAGATTTGAAAAAATCTTGGACAAACAATGCCCAACGAAAGCGAGTTAATAAAAACGTGGTAAAAAAAGACATGCTTTAAAATGTCCAGCTTCTTGGAAAAATTGACATCTGAAGAAGGAATTAGTAAAACGAGATCAGATGGTCGAATTTTACTCAATTCAATGCAATCTTTTTCTTTCGTATCTTATCTCAATTTATGGGAACCTGTCTTTTTTTTTATTTAATGCAAACCCATTGCATGGAACAAAGAAATGTGCTAATACAAAATGTTGTTATATCAGCCAAACAATTTGTGAAGAGTTGTAGATATCAACTGAACGCTGAGTTAGAAGGAGGAAAAAATATGAGTGGGGAAAATTAAGAAGACATGTTTCTATCTTTAGAACAACAAATACAACGGGAATTTTTTTTATCCATGGATGGAATTATAAAAGAAAAGAAAAGAACGCTTTGATGAGTTGCAAGTCCTTGCAAGAAAATATTCGTATATAATACCATGTAACTGTAACCTACTAAATGAAGCATTTGAACATCAAATAGATTACCTTATTGTCATTGATAAAAAACAGTTTCAAATTGAAAGAAATAGGATCCAGGTTTTTTTGGCTGTTCCTACCCTACAAGAAGAGGCATTCTGTTAGAAAAACGGGGGAGGGGAGGATTAGGTACCCTTGATCTATTAAAATTTATTCAACAGTAAGATTGGAAAATTCTGTACCCAACATTGTAATTTTGCTATGGATGTTTTCAACAATTGCTATCAGTGTCGCTAGTTGTGAAAGGAGCTTCTCCAAAGCGAAGTTGATACAAATTACCTTCGTTCCGCAATGAGCGAGTTAAGACAATAAAATCTTGGAATATTGTCCATAGAACAAGACATTAAAATAATGTATATTTTGATAGTATAATACACGATTTTCCTATTATGAAAGTTAGGAAAGTAAACGTATAAATATGATTAGATACTAATGTATACAATTTCTTTATTTGTAAAAAAAAATCATTTATTTATAAATATAAATTAAAAGTATAGTAATTGAAAAAGGTTTTTTGTGGTGTAAATTTGGAATATGTGTTGTCTCATGGTTGAGAGGTGGAGGTGGGGTGGGGCGGACATGCTACCTCAGTAAATTTCTTGTGGCGTTAAAAAAATGTATAGTGTATGTTTACATATGTGTATTTATAGGTATATCATCTTATGTGGCCTCTTTTATTACTGCTTACATAAATATGGCATGCATTGGTTAACATATTCCCCACCTTTACGTCGTTTCAATTACAATTATTTATTCATGTTTATTAATTTATAAAAACCATCATATAATCGACTAATTAGCCGTCCATAAATGAGGTAACACGATTTTGGCTGATTTTTCACCCCTTCCGCCCTTGACACACGTCGTCACAAAAACTTAGACCCCTTTTTCAATATGACGTAATAAAGCTTTGAACACACACACACACACACAAAATAAAAGCCGCATTTTCTATTTGAAAATAAGCATGTTTCAAATCAAATTTTTGTCATTTAATTATGTTTTTAGTACAAGGCTGCACTCTTAAATCCTAACAGGCGTTTTACGAAGACGTCATTAAATAAATTGTCAGTAATCAATATTTAAGTAGAAATTGTATTTAAAGTTGAGCGTGTGTATGACTCCCCTCCGTGACTTCGGTGCGTGATGTCATTTGTGGACGGTCCCCAAAAAGGCGGCACATTGGAGATCGCCCCGGACGGCAAAAGTTCTAGCTACGCTGTTGCTGGCAGCCCATTCCACCCAAATCTTCATCTTATTTTCCCACTGACTGATGATTCGCATATACACAGCACAATTGAATCATAATTCCAGGTATTTTAGATTCATTTGTATAAATTTAATTCCCAAATGTGTTTCCCATTCAATATTTTAAACATTAAAGAAACAAATGAAAATCTACCAGTCACAATTTATTTATTTATATGTTTTGTACTTTTTAAATATTTCTTTTGCAGAAACACGTTAACATGACATGCACTTGTTATCTGTATTCCTTTCATTCAATATATCTAACGATGGTCTTGACTTCAGTATCAACACTCGCCCGTGTGGGCCAGTGTAACCCTTTGGAACTCGGGCAGTCCACAGTTGGCTGATGACAGGCTGCAGCTGTTGCCGTATGTTTTACCATCAGAGCCACACACCGGGTCGTAGAGCGCGATGCACATTAGTTCACACAGTGGGATAGCGGCCGCCTCGGCTGTTCGGACATGTTAAACACATGAAACAGGTGGACAATATGTTCTAAGTAGATGAAAATCTAAAGACATTAAATAGATTAACACTATTGTAAAAATAAGCTCTGGACCTGATTGGATTTTACTTGCAAGCCTAGAAGCTTTACTATAATTTTATTTTAAAATGTTAACGATGAAAACAGCGATAGCTATAAAGACATTTAATATACATAGGAAGCTTTAATTTACTTTTGTAGAGTTTTTGGCAATTTAATTGATATATTAATTAAAAGTGTGATTTTTAGCTCACTAAGCATTCATAAAATTTGAAGTTCCAGATCTTCTTTAAAAATTTAAATACATGAAAAAAGTGACAATACAATTAAATGATCCGTATCTTTCAAATAATTGTTCTTTTTTAAACTGGTATTCTATCACAACGACTTAGATGTTTACAGACGTATTTTCCCATTGACTCAAGTAAACACAACTGACCCCATTGTTTACACAATGAAAATAGTTTAAGTTTTAAATATGTGTTTAATATTGACATTCTTACCTTGAAAGTTAAACTGTGCCACTAGACACAGGACGGTAAGGGCTGCGAAAAATTTGAGAAACATGTTCTTCGAGTGGCTTAAACCTGAATACGATAGATGTTGATTTAGTGTAGAAATGACCAACAGTGTGTACTCCTAGAATACAGCAGCTGAGAGATTAAATACATTGTGTGCCAGGTAAGATAAGAGCAAAACGTGATCAGTAAGTAACCTGAAGTTACGTTACAGTAAAAAAATATTCTCTAATTGCCTGGCATTAGGTGAAAATTAAAAAATATTTTAACATACTGCTGAATTAACAAAGAACATACAAGCTCTTTCTAGTTTCGTATAACACATCATCTAAGTTTTCATTGTATGTTGTTTATTAATATTAGTTTACTTTCTTTCTTTTTTGTCGATTTGTTCTTTCAGGATGGATTTTTTTTGTGCAGAAACCTTTGTTGTTTTGTGACATCCTGTAAGGCCTAATTATACCCCGTGTAAATAACATAGATATTTTTTTTTATCTAAAAGCATGATTGCAGCCTCACCCACCTTTGCCAAAATAAGACTTCTGTTGAATGTTGAGGGGCTCAAAGTCAAATTGTGGCGAAACAGAAAATAAACAGTTGTCTCTATTTTACTATTTGAAAAAATAAATCTTACACTTTCATTTGAATCGTCAAGGGATAAGAATTGTATAATATGCTAATATTGCACTCCAAGATCTAAGTAGGGAACTCACACATACAATAAAGTATTCGTTAAAAAAAATCAGTTAACTGTATAATTATTTTTTTCCTTGTTGAAGCTAAAGTCAGGGCCCACTAACTACCATTACTATTGCATTAAGTAAATCTAACAACAAAAAAATACACCAATACAAATATTGTTAGAATGAATACAAACATGTTGTTAAACAATAAGCTTTGTCATAATTAACCGGAAATCTAATAATAGAACTATCGTAGCTATATATATCTTTTTTAAGGACAAATTTCATAATTATTTAATAAAAGATACGAGTCAATATATAAATGTAGGTATATTGAGAAGGAAGTATGTTCTAAGCTATATTTTAATTATTCGTTAATTTTTGACCGCTTATTGGACTTGAATTTAAAAAAACGTTAAAAAAAACATTTTTTGACTATAAATCCTTTATGAACGAGAAATAACTAAAACAATGTCCATTATAAAACGCAGCGCAAGACAATCAAAAAATACAAATTTTCGTTATGCCTCGTAAAACATGTTTAACATAATGCACACCGATCGGGAACATATTTTTAAAAAGTATTGTAAATAAATTACGCACCTTATTGCGCGTCAGGAAAGGTTCTTCAATATAATACGCACCACGACACTCTATCACAAAAATTAACGTGTTACAGTGACATAAATAAAGATAATCTTAAAATTTATTAATTTAATTACAGTACAGGCGATCGATCTGAAATTTTAATACTTTCTTTTTATCATCGGCACAAAACTGTCTGCAAAGTTTCAGCTCGCTAGCTTATGAGAAAGTGGGATAAAAATCGATCCAATTTTTTTCGACAAGCAAGCAAGCCAGGGTTCAAACAAACAGACACATGGAGTTGATATAAACGATTTAAAAAGGAAAAACAGTTTCGTAATTTTATTATGTTAACTATTTTGAGAAAATAGTGATTCGACTGTATTTAGCCTTCAAAACATTGTTCCGCTAAAATGTAATCTAAAAATAGAACACTACTCATGGAGCTTTACGTCTTACGTTTTAGAAATAACAAAGGCTATATGTGTGTTCAGTACCGGAAGTACACATGGGTAGCTTTTGAGAGTATAATTTTTCTTTTAAACAGCATAACAGATAGTCCATTGAATTTCATTGTGTATACAGTCTTGATTTCACTCAACGATTTTGTTATGAAAACGATGAACCTTATTACAATTTTGTTTTAAATTTTCGAGTGATTTGGAACTACAAAGTTAGACTTAAAAACGTTTGAAAAACAAAATAAAGTGTTGCCTTAAATTTTAAAACAAGAAATATCAACATATTATTTCTTTTTTAAATAAACCTTTTTTTTTCAGCACACATTTTTAAAAAACGAAATAAATAAAGTTACTTTGAATTTTCGGATGTTACTATACTCTAGTAAGAGAAATCACCAAGTTAATATAAATTAAGTTCTGATGTGCTTCCTAACTCATTTCTGGTGTGAATCCAAAATCACCCTCTTGCAATCAACGCCCTTGACGTAACCAACTTCAGCCAATCCTTTAACAAGGTCCCTGGCTGGCCTTGGTTATCTGGGTTCCGGGCGGCTTGTAACAATTCGCCATGGACATGTAACATTCGTTCAAATAGGTCTTCCCGTTGGACGCACAGACCGGGTCGTAGTCAGTACTGCAGGCGAGGTTACAGTTGTTTGTAACTGGAGGCATAATGACCGTTATGTTCTTGTGCTGAATGACTGCCGGTTCAGCTTGGAAGTAAAACAAAATAATACGCAGGATCTTTAGACGTTCACAGCTTTATCGTGAGTGATGTATTAAGCTTTAAATTTGCAGGCGTAGGAAAATTAACCTTAAGTTTTATTTCATTTATAATCCAATTATGTTTTTGAAAAAAATATTGCCTGACATTGGTTTCATAATTAAAATAAAATCTTATTTTAAATTTAAAAGTATTTTTACGTGCATTTACGATATTAAATAAAGTTAATTGAGTATCTACTACTCGATAACTTATCAGAATGGTATCTAGTTTTTAAAAAAGATGAAAAACATTTTGATTTCTTACCATCATGTATTAGGAGTAGAAGTAAGGCAAGTGTTGAGAAAATAAATTTCATCGTCATTTTGGCAACTTTCTGAAAAAAAATTAATCAAAACAACATCATAGAAATTATAGAATATATATTGCAATGACAAAGATTCAATCATATCCTTACGTCAAAGATGTTTATCTTAGATGCAAAAGAAAATTTATAAGTTTTAAAGTTCAGCCGCTAATATATCCGTCAACCTGTTCATTCAAAATTCATATGAGCAGAAAATGCTTTTGTGAAGAATGTGTTTCAATTCATTATTTACCTTTTGTAATATTCAGCTAATGTTAATGATTAAGCCGTCAATATATTTATAATCTTAATACAGGAAGTCATAGACTAAATAGAAACCGAATTTCTTGCATTGACTTTGTCGTTGGTTTAAACTCAGAAAGATAAGATTTTTTTTTAAACAGAGATAATGACTTGACATAATTTTTAGAAACACTTGTCAAGAATTGCCTTCAGGTGAAGTTAAATCTTACTCGAAATACTTCTATTCTGTTTGGAATGACCTTGGCAACTTTGTGACTTTCACACGGACTTGCATAAAGCATTTTGCCTTTACTTGGAGGACGCGTCCAATTAAACTAAGAGTTTTTTTATTCTCATAGGATCTGCCAATTGAATACTAGTCTCCTATCTTTAAATTAATCATAACATGCGGTAAAGAATAAAAAAAAGCAGGTAGATGCAAAAGATGCTTGAGCGCACTCACACCTAGATAACGAAAAATCTAATGATTTTATTTGGAAATTATGAATGTATGCAAAGAAAAGCAATGTACAGTAGTATTCTTATTATTAACATAATATTTTTATGCTTTGAATTTCTTTCATATTTTAAAAACTTTGCATATGAAATATTTTGTTTCTTTTTAAAATACAATCTTAATTATGACATCCAAGATACTCAAATATGAAGAACAATAATTCCTTACTGAAAAATTTAATATTGTTTAAATATCGTTTTTAAAACAACTACTATTTGGATAAACTGCCGTCATTTCAATACAGATGGAATTTTACCATTTATTCTTGCATTTATGTTCTAAGTATTAGTTATTGGATAGTGCTAAATATAATCATTGTTCTTGTGAACTTCCCAAGATACGCAACTGTGAAGTCAAGATTCCGTGAACAAGATACGTCAAAATTATACATTGTTGTTTATATCAAATTGTTTACTGCTGTTCATCACAGATCGTCACGATTGTTGTTTTCGTTATGATATATGTCAATTGAAAATGATTCATATTGCTCCCTCACTCTAGGGACACAGAAGTAAATATTTAAGTTATCTTATCGTATCTTATCTGTTACAGACGCTCCTTCTATACAGAAGATTATTGCGTTCTACGCTTATCTATGGTTCGTGTTTAGTCCTGCATTCTTATTAGAGTTTTAAATGAGAATAAAGTTTTGGCTTTCCTGGTTTCTTAAGGCAAACCAATCCACGCCTGAATTCCGGACGGGAAGAAATAAAAATTGTATGTGTTTGTTCTTGCATAAAGGAATAAGAAAGGTGTTTTTATCCGTATGTCTATCTGAGGGTTGTATTAAGTTATCTTTGTGTTGTATTTCTAAATTATAATTAATTGCTTTATGTATAATTATTACTTTACTCTTGGTTCTTCTGTCCTCTAGTGTTTGAAGTTTTAATGATTTAACTAATGGTGTTATTCTTGTCAGTTTTGAATATTCTCAAGTAATCAATCTGGCAGCTCCCCTGTGGGTGTCCCATGGGTGCCACGTTGGTGCCCTATGGGTGCCACGTTGGTGCCCTAGGAGTGCCACGTTGGTGCCCTATTGGGTGCCACGTTGCTGCTCTATGAATGCCACGTTGGTGCCCTATGAGTGCCATGTTGGTGCCCTATTAGTGCCACGTTGGTTCCCTAGGAGTGCCACGTTGGTGCCCTATGGGTGCAACGTTGGTGCTCTATGAATACCACGTTGGTGCCCTAGGAGTGCCACGTTGGTGCCTTAGGAGTGCCACGTTGGTGCTCTATGAAAGCCACGTTGGTGCCCTATGAGTGCCATATTGGTGCCCTATGGGTGCCACGCTGGTGCCCTAAGAGTGCCACGTTGGTGCCCTATGGGTGCCACGTTGGTGCCCTATTAGTGCCATGTTGGTGCCCTATGGGTGCCACGTTGGTGCCCTATTAGTGCCACGTTGGTGCCCTATGAGTGCCATATTGGTGCCCTATGGGTGCCACGCTGGTGCCCTAGGAGTGCCACGTTGGTGCCCTATTGGGTGCCACGTTGCTGCTCTATGAATGCCACGTTGGTGCCCTATGAGTGCCATGTTGGTGCCCTATTAGTGCCACGTTGGTTCCCTAGGAGTGCCACGTTGGTGCCCTATGGGTGCAACGTTGGTGCTCTATGAATACCACGTTGGTGCCCTAGGAGTGCCACGTTGGTGCCTTAGGAGTGCCACGTTGGTGCTCTATGAAAGCCACGTTGGTGCCCTATGAGTGCCATATTGGTGCCCTATGGGTGCCACGCTGGTGCCCTAAGAGTGCCACGTTGGTGCCCTATGGGTGCCACGTTGGTGCCCTATTAGTGCCATGTTGGTGCCCTATGGGTGCCACGATGGTGCCCTATGAGTGCAACGTTGGTGCCCTATGGGTGCCACGTTGGTGCCCTATTAGTGCCATGTTGGAGCCCTATGGGTGCCACGATGGTGCCCTATGAGTGCAACGTTGGTGCCCTATGGGTACCACGATGGTGCCCTATGAGTACCACGTTGGTGCCCCATGAGTGCCACGATTTTGCTCATTAGTTCTTAGTAGTTGCAAACTAGCTGCACGCAAGCCGGACAAGGTAGGTGCCCCTTATGTGATCCGTTTCTGAACCTAGGTGCCCACCAACGGCCCATTGGTTTTCTATAGGTGATAATTGGTTATGTCATGAGAATTTTCACATCGGATTGTTATTTTATATTTTTGAGTTGGTGACGCCAGTGAGCATCGGCGTTGCTAAATGATGGAAGAAGAAGGGTGCCAATGTCCCAAGATTCAGTTAAGCAGGTCTCTCTAAATGTGATTTGAGTCGGATGTAACATGTGTACCTTAATTTTTGCAACCGGTTTAAAGAGAATATGGCATTCAGTTGTAAGCAGCTGGGCTCAAAGAGCTCCACATAAAAATACTAATGTTATATTTATAAATGCATTCAATGTAAAAGATTCATATTCTAACTACAACATGTAATGACATATACATAAAAAAACAGGAAGAACCCTATGATTAAGAGAGGAAAATTCTTGAATAAAATAATTTTTAATACCAGTTCAAGTAACACCAAATAAATAAACCAGCAAGGACAACATCTCAGACGGCTATGGCGATGCCCCCGTTCCCACCACAAGCCCCGTTGCCGGCCAGTGTTATCTGACTATCGGCGGGTCGGTCACAGTTGGCAACGGACAGGAAGCAGGAGTTGCTGTAGGTCTTTCCGTCTGAGCCGCAGACAGGGGCGTAGAGCTCTATGCAGAACCTGGCGCACGTCGAGGAGATGGCCGCTCCGTTAGCTGAAAGATCCGGTCACAGAGGGGTGAGTAAATGCAGGTGTCAAAGGGGTATAAATGCGATCTGTGTTTAATTAAATATCTCCTTTAAAAACGAAAGGCATGTTTGTTTTTTTTTCTTTCTCTCTATCACTCTATCAATTCTCCCGCTGTCACCCGCTCTATCTTTTCCCGTCTCCCCTCATGTCTCCTCCTCCAGGCTCTCTATTTGCATTTTATAGAGCTCTACTGATAAATTGTAAAATGAAATTCAGCCCAACTCCCTCCCCTTTGCCCCCCACCCCAAAAAAATATAAATTTTTTAAAAAATACATAAATAATCATAATAATTTTTTTTACAGAGTCTAGATGCTTAAGTTCCAATTAAAATAATCTGTTTCTGAGGATATTCGGACATAATATTTGATAGATTATTGTATTTGAACTCCCCTTTTAAACAGTCAATTAGCGTTTCCCAATGTTGCAGTCACTTCACATTCTCTAAATATCTGAACATATATTTAAAATTGTATTTTATACAATAATAAAGCGTTAATTTTCCTGTATTAGCTTTGTATGTGACGCGGTACATACGAAACACATCAAATTCACGTTTTTTGCGATTTTGAGTTTTTGTTTCCATGTAAGACAAGGTAAATTTTATTTATAACAACTAATTTTTTAAAGATATTTCATATGCTAGATCTCGAATTGTTTTTTCCTACTTACTCCATCCCCGGTAATGATAAAGTAAAATATGGGACGTGGTGGTCGAGGGGCAGCGCGGTCGAATTGCGTACCGATGGTCACGGGTTCGAATCCATGTCAAGGCAAGGATTTGTTCCCGGGGCCTAGGGCATCCCTGAGTCACCCAGCTCCGAATGGGTACCTAACACTAGTTAGGTGGCTGGGTAATGCGTGGAACCCTCAAAGCCGTAGCCTGTGAACGCTGCATTACTTGCCAACAGATCATCTGTCATGGTCTGTGGACGCATTTATCTTCTGCATAGAAGGAGCATCTGTATAGATAACATAAGAAGATAAAATAAACTTGCTTTATTTTTTAAATAAATGTTCTTACCATTGCTAAACAAAGCCAGACAAACTGCCAATACGAGTACTATCAACTTTACAGACATGTTCGGTAACTTGTGTGGTTTTCTTTCAGCGTCAAGACGAATCAGCCAGTGGGAAAGATTTTCTTATCTTCAACAAATCGGCTTTATTAATTCGCGCCATTAAAGTCATGGGTGGATTCTAAATTCAAATTTTATTTTCAGGTCAGAGAATTGTAAACATTTTTTGTTGCAAGTTGGCTAGTGTGGAAGATAATTAAATGATGCGGATAAAATAGTGCTCCATATACCATTCCTTGAATTTGGCATCAAGCAATCAATGATCACTGTCAGTTAAGACAAAACCGGCATTATACCAAAACCGTGATTCGCCTCTGCGGAAAGTTTGGATGCGATAAGAAGATTGGGACAGAACACGACGTTCAAATTCTAAAATTAAACTAATATTTTTTCTTAATCTCAACTGTGCCTTTAATGACGTTTGGGATTCAGCATGATAATGAAATTCTTAAAATAAAATTACAATTGAAAGAAAAAATAAAAGAACATTAGCTGTGCTTTGGGTCACGAAGTATTTTGGAATAGTGTCAATGTCCGTCAAGAAATTAACGTGAAAATCGTTTTACCTGTAACAATTGCCAATTATTTGAATGGATTTTTATCTGCCTGAATGGTTTGCCATATGTCTGAATGGTTTGACATCTGTTTGAATGGTTTGCCATCCGTCTGAATGGTTTTCAAAATATCTGAATGACTGGCTCCAGTGTCACTGTGTCAGATAGTTCATTGTTATCTTGGGGAAAAAATGATTTATGTTTGTTAGTCTGTGTTTATAACCAGTCACTTGTGGTACACAATTTTTTAGATCCTTAAAGAAGCCTCGTTGGATATTTACTTCGGCGCCCTTACATTAATGAAATCTATCACCTACAGAAAGCATTATGTACTATAGATTACGTGTATACATTGCGACGAGGCGTGCTTACAGAAACAAACAACTTCTGCCCCAGGGCGGAGAACGCTTCCAATCATTTTCCCACCTCACAAATATTTTTTCTATTGTGATATAAAAATTATTATTATTTTTTTTTAATTTTTTTTTAATTGTGAAATGCTAAATATAGTACTTAATATGTCTGACTTTAATTTTTAAAAAAGAAAAATGCTTAGTAATAAAACGTAGAATTTGTCAGGAAATACAAACATCCTTGTTGTTTAAAGTGAAACATCAATATTTTATAAGACATTTTAAACTTTACTATCCTGTTACTTGCCAGACGTTCAAAGATAAAATCTTGTCAACGTCTTTGCCCGAAAACAAATATCCTTCGTATATTCATCTTAAATTGAAAAAAACAAACCAACAAATGACGCAGTAATACTTTAACATTCGAATATTATGAAAATTGCAATTCAACGTTGGTTACGGCTACAATTAATTTATAGTATCTGTTAGAGACGCAATTTCTATACAGAAGATCATTGCGTCCTACGTTTATCCATGCTTTATATCTTGTCTTGCATGTTTATTAGAGTTTTAAATGTTGATAGAGTGTTGGTTTTCCTTGTTAGATAATGCAACCCATGTCACGCCCGAATTCCGGATAGAAAGAACGAGAATTAGTATGTTTTTTTTTCTTTATTACGGAATGCGAAAAAGTATGTTTATCCCAATCTTTATCTTAGGATTGTATCCTAATATATTTGTGTTGCATTTACTAGTTATAATAAACTAGTGTAAACCGTCAAAAAATGACGGAAGTTTTAAAAATGAATACATTTCAGCTGAAATCTATTAATTTTGAAAAAATACACATCAGAATAATGAATGATGTAATACAGAACTTTTTTTTTAATTTGATTCATTTATTATCATATTGAACAATTTTATGCGGAACGTTCGAAAAGTGTTATTTTTGGTGCAGTAATTTTATTTTATTATGTTGATCGCAGCGCCACCTAACAGCATTACAAATTTCGCAGCCCCACCTTGTTACATCCATACATACAGACAACGGGAATTATGTATATCGATTGCCTTATTTATTATTACCAGTTTATTCTTTGTTTTTATATCCTCTACTGATTCAAGGTTTAATGAATTAATTAATGATGTTACTATTGTCAATTTTGCAATTCTCCACAAAATTAATATGGCAGCTCTCTTTTGAATTAATTTGTTTATCTATGTTTTCTTTGGTGGATAGTTCCAATTCAGAAAATACATATTCTAGTACAGGTCTCACCAAAGTAAGGTGGAGTTTTAGTTTATATTATTACGTCTGTAAACGTTTCTCTGTAGACTGAAAATAAAAAATATACGTCTGAAATTCACTTGTTGATTGTTGACTGCTTTTTTATTTTATAGGTTTTGTTTGTTGTTGTTGTTGTTTTTTTTCTTCAATTTTTTTTAAAACAATTTGTTTTAATTCTGTTTGCACTCCCTAAGGAAAAAGCATGTAAAAAATTAACTTGTTTTTTAAACTTATCATCAAAAGTAGCATACGAAAACCATTTGAATCGTTCTTGTTACATCGTATCTTTCCGTAACAGTCTCACGGTTCAATGCGCAACCGAATTTGCAAACATTTTTGAGTCCTTAAAATGTTTTAACAATTTTCAAGATATCAAGTGGCGTAGCTGGTTTAGGAAATGCCCTATGCGCAAGATCAGCATGTTTGATAGCAGTCCTTTCCTACTTACAATCATGGCAGCGTGCAAATTTTGCGCCCCTATAATTGTAGCGCCCTGTGCAACTCTCAAACCCCCACCCCACGGCCAATCTCACTATAAGAACATAACGGTTGATTTAATAGTGTTCTTGAAATATTTTTCTGCCACTCATTTGAAACAATGTGCGAGATTTACTTCAAATGCTGAATAAACATAAAACCGAGTTATTGATAGAATTCTAAATGACGAATAAAGGACATTTATGATTAATAACGAGGCCATGAGTGCTTGATGTTAAAAGTTTTTATTAAAAACAGATACTTTTTTTTTAATCAAGTGATTGTTCAATATTCAATCCAAGGTGAAATTGCGCTTGATGCGTCACCGCCGCATGGTCCCTTGCTGACCACAGTTAGTTGGCTCGAGGCCGACCTGCCGCAGTTGGCGACGGTCACACCACAGGAGTTGCTGTAGGTAATACCATCAGAGCCGCACACTGGCTGGTACACGTCCAAACAGGCAATTTCGCATATTGGTAAGATGGCTACTGCACGAGCTGAAACAAATTGATAGATCTCCTTTTATAAAACTGTATGTAAAAAGGTAAATTAGGTAATATTACAGATAGCTAGAGCTAAACTATGTTGCATGTAAAAAAAAATATTTAAAAACTAATTACATAGATTAATCATACATGTACTTTCTTTAATGAACAGCCACACGCAATGTCTGTTTTCTTTTCAAACTGAACTTAATGAGTAAACGTGGGGCATCGCTAAAACATCGCGGCTTATTCTATGCTTATAACAATAGTTGGACACTAAATCATGTGCGCAAATAAAAAAAGATATTAATTATTTTTTTTAAAGTGAAACTTTCAAAAGATTAAACATATTTAAATGTTTTTTAAGAACAGAAAAATGCAATGTTTTTCAATAGAAAATCAGGAAGTAAAAGCTCAGAAGGACATTTCTTCACTAACTTCTAAAGCAAACAATATTTTAACAGATTTAGTATGTCCGAAGCCTCAAATCTTCGATACGCTCTATAAACGATAATTGATTTTTACCCAAAATTAAATTTTATATCTATATTTCTATTTCACAAAAGCAAGTATGTGCAAATAAGATTGACAAATGACCCTAACGTGGTTCGACCTATCACTGGTGGCAAGCGTAGTGAGATGAAAAGAAAAGAAAAAAAGGGTAACAATTTTTCTTGCGTTAACATGCGTTGTTCGATCACAGATTAACATGTGATTCGTAGTGTAGTGGTTATTCACGTCTGCCGTGCACGCGGAAAGTCCTGGGTTCAAGCCACAGCGGTAACGTCTTTTTGTTTTTTGTTGTTTTTTTTTAATGTATGTTTCTGCCCGTTCATTTCTCCCTATTTTAAGAACATGATTAACCCTTGCTATGGAGGGCCAATCACAGTTATAGGTTGGCACGGGATTGTAGTAAAGGGTGGGGGGGGGGCAGGTATGAAAAACCGCAGTGCACATGTCTCCACATTTACTCGCTTTATTTTCATTACTTCAAACTGCAGTTAGTGTCCGTTCTCTCACCCCCCTTTTTTTTCGTTCTTTGCACTATCTATGATGAGCAAGTCTGCGGCGTATGTTACGCCGCGGTTCGTATCTAGTAAAGTAATAAACGAACAAGTATTACGATAATAATTTAAAATCAAATTAAGTCCAAAAAGTTTGTTCTTAACTTTTTATCTTATTTTTATACATTATAAAATTTCCACCGATTCCGAAGGTTAAAGAGTCCAACGCTTATCAATAGTGTATTTATAGCTTAAAACCTTACTAGACTTTTGAATGTTGACTGTGTGTTTTTTGTCCTAGATTTTTCAGGCAACATGAGGGTTTAATTTTGAAAAAAAAACATTAGCCAGTGACCATCCCAGGAGCGTACTCAAAAGTCTCCCAAAGTTTCGTGGCTATCGGATGAATGGTTTACTCAGCCATAAAGGATACATACATACTTTGATTTTTATATATATAGATTACTACCTTTCTGTTTATTCTTCTATCCTACAGAGTTTAAAGTTTAGTAATTAAACTAATGAATTTCCTGTTGTCAGTTGTGAGTATTCACCAGTAAAGAATCATACAGCTTTTAAATTTATTTTTACATTTATTTTCTGTTTTTTTTTATATTTAGGTACAAATACAGTAGATTCTTATTCTCAAATAGGTTTCACCTATGTAAAGTAGTATTTCAATTATATGTTTTATTACATTTGTTAATGCTATTTTTTTTATGAGCATAAACTTTTGTCGGAATTTTTATTATTTCATTTTAATGGACTCTTTACAATTTTTAATTTTCTATTACTCCTATGTACTTTGCATATTTAGCATTTTTATTTATTGAGACCAGTGCTTCTCAAAGTGGTGGTCCACGGACCGGTGCTGGTCCGTGGGCCATCCGCTGCCGGTCCGCAGATGTTCTCAAAAAAGGACAGAAAAAATTGCCAGTGCAGGGAAAATAGTGCACCGGTCCCTGTTGCAATGGAAAAATGTCCTGCCGGTCCACCATACTAAAAAGTTTTAGAAGCACTGATTTACACCATTTGAGAAACCGGAGCTGACGGTTAAAATGTTGTTGTTTTTATAAAACTTGAGATAAGACCTTCTTTAAAAATACATAATATTATCCTTAACGTTAAAAAAATCAATGTGGCATCTGCAGGTCTGAGCTCATGAATTTATTGATAACCATTATATTTACTTACCACAATGAAGAGCGGTCAAACAGCCGATTAGTGCGACAAGAGACGATTTTACAGACATGATTCTTCTGTATATACCAATGATCGAGGCGTAGTAGGTTTTTTTTTCCGGGATAATTGCTAGTTGTGGCTTGAGCTGCTCGTATGTAGGACAACTGACAGCACGGTGTCGTTTTATAGTGCACCGTATGTAAGCATAGGGCGGATATCCGGGACCTCACCTCAAAAACACAAGTGAGTGGAAAGGTAACATAACAAAGAAACAATGATTTTTTTTTAAATATAGTTTGTCAAAACATGAGTAAGTCACTCGAACGGGATGTAAAAAGAAAGTAAAAGTTGTTAATGTTTATCGGATCATTGGATTGAAAATAAAATTTAAAATTCATTTTCATTATCAATTCATTTTTAAGGGGGTACTTAAAAATTCAATATATTTAACATATTGATCACTGTCTTTCTATTACTTTATCCATCAGTCTGTCTAACTCTCTTTCCCATTCTCAGTCCAAATGTCCACAATCCCTCCATCCATTCA
The DNA here is from genome assembly GCA_944989445.1 of Ampullaceana balthica. Taxonomy (NCBI): domain Eukaryota; kingdom Metazoa; phylum Mollusca; class Gastropoda; family Lymnaeidae; genus Ampullaceana; species Ampullaceana balthica. The sequence goes on along the minus strand of CALYLW010000131.1, from coordinate 576,859 downwards.
TCCATCTCAGCTTTTACAGAAGCTCCTTCAATACAGGAGATACTTGCGTCCTTCGCTTATACATGGTTTATGTCTCGCATTTTATTACAAAGTTAAATGTAGATATTTTTGTGTGTGTGTCTGGGGGGGGGGATGTCACTGAAACTTTTTTTTAGTTCCCTTAAATTAATAGAATATTTTTACTACAGAGATCCTAAACACTTTAAATTAAGTTTATAAACACAAATATTTCTGTGCACGACATTACATTAAAATGAGGCAGGAAACATAAGTAATTTTTAAACAGTAAATAAAATAGCCTGCCAAGAAATGCGTGCAAAAATGTCAAGTAAATGATAGGCTTAACAACATGTTCTCAATAGAATATCAAGCGAAAATTTAATAAAGTTTGCAAAGGTCAACGTTCCTTTCATCCACGTTTGGCCCTTCTTTCTTTGGGAAACGAGAATGATGACAGTCATTTCACTCTAACAACGGCATAGGTGGCTGAACTAATTCAGTGGCAAGCCTTATCGCGGATCTCAAACTAACTAAGCGCCTCACCCCAACCGAAATCTCCACAATACTTGGATCTGGGCTGTACAATGAATTCAACGTATCGGGGGACACTTACCCTACCTGCGACACTGATTTTTTAAACATGGAACCTTATTTTTTGTGGGGTCTAATTTATGTCCTTTGTCGAGTCTTCTGACAACGCTGAAATTAAAACAATGCCATTTAAAAGCTGTGTTACTATATTTTAAAAGTCAACTTAAATTTGTTTATAAATTTAAAAAACATTGGCTACTTGTGTTTTTTTTTAAATTTTCTGCGTAAATTTTGTGAATGCCACCGTTATAAGACGGTAATAATATTTTTGAATTATTTTATGAACACATAAAAATCGCAAATTGCCTTTAAATCCTTACCCCAGTGCTACTCACAAACGTAAAGATTTAAGACATGTTCCAAGATGTTCATATTGGTGTAACATTCGTATACTTGATTATCTTTGTTTTTCAGTTCATTTGTGTGTTATTTTTTTTAAAAATAATTCTGGGCAATTAGCTACTTTTAAAAAAGTGTGTCTCTCCGGGCATGCATCCCATTAACCTTCAAATTGTTACGCCCCTGGGTAAGCATATGATTGTTGAATTTCAAATAATCATACACCTTTTACTATGTTCTCTCTTCCTCTATATCAGTCTTCCCCAGCTCCCCCCCCCTCTCTCTCTCTCTCTCTCTCTCTCTCTCTCTCTCTCTCTCTCTTTGTGTGTGCATTTTACAAAAATTCATTAACAAATTTTAAAATATATTCCCCACAAATAATAATTCATTATTCATTTTAAAGTCTATAGGAGCTTAAATCCATTTTTTTAAAAAATAATAAATGGTTTGTAATACTAATCTAACGAAATCTTTCATAACAATTTTATTTCCATTCCTTTCGACTAAGTTAATTAGCGATTGCAAATGATGCTGTCGCTTTACATTTTCTTCATATCTGAGCAGATAATAATAATTTACAATTTTACATGCTTTTATTTAAATCACACTGTTTGTATGTTGTATCCATCCTTCAAATCTTGAAACGTATAATTAAACCACTTCTGAAGGTCCTAGAGATCTCAAAATTTTACCACTGATAGATCCTGGATGACAATGCATTGTGTCGAAATTTCAGATCGATCGAATGTACCGTAATTAAATTAATCAATTTGTAGTTTATCTCTATTTATCAATATTTAGAATGTATGGTCGTCTGCTACAGTTGACCTCCGCGACTCACTGGTTTCACTCCAGCCCTCGTTTACCAAATTCCTGTGTTTACATCAAGGGCAGTAGAGATCAGCGCGTTTCAGTCTGTAATTGTTTGTAAATAAAAGTGTGTCCTTTTTAAAAAAAAAGATTTTTTTAAAAAAATTTTATTACTTATTATTACACGCTTTTATTTAAGTCACACTGTTTGTATGTTGTATTCATCCTTCAAATCTTGAAACGTAAAATTAAACCACTTCTAATGGTCCTATAGATCTCACAATTTTACCACTGATAGATCTTGGATGACAATGCATTGTGTCAAAATTTCAGATCGATCGAATGTACCGTATTTAAATGATTGCATTTTTAGTTTATCTGTATATAAGCTTCGGTACCCGTCTGCTTTGTTGACATCCATGAGTTCACCACGTGAACACATCACCGTGGTATAAAACGTTGGGTGGGCGCTTTTGAGGTGTTTGGTATACAAAACAATAGAGGTAAATAAAACAAACACGTAAAAACAAAGTTTTTGACTAAAAATTCCTTATATATGAGACATAACTAAAAGTATTGATTATGTTCAAATGCGACAAATATTTATAGACTGAATCTGTCTAGTTTCAACCTTGCTTTTAACCCGGGGGGGGGGAGGGGAAAGGTCTTGTCACCGATCGCTGGACCGAGCTCAGCGTGACACGTAAAATGTAAACATAGCGACCGCTACATATATTTTAAATAGACAAATGCATTAATTTAATTACGGTACGTTCGATCGATCTGAAATTTTGATACGATGCATTGTTAGGTGACACGGGTCCGTGTGCCAAATTTCAGCTCGATGGCTTTACGGGAAGTGGGTCATTTTTGACTTCTGATTTTCCTCGGGCGGGCGGGCGGGCCCAAGACAGAGACGGCGGTGAAGTTAATATAAGGGATTTAAAAAAGATGTGTGGGCGTCAGACGTGAATTGTAAAGAGTTTTTATTATAAGTTTTAAAAAATAGCTGTAAAAACAAAGTTTTTGACTATAAATCCCTTATATATGAGACATAACTAAAAGTAGTGATTACGTTAAAAACGTGTCCTTTTAAAAAAAAATGTTTTTTTTAAAAATATTTTATTGTTATATAATAATCCTGTTTTTGCTTTATACGTCACGCACGTAACACATGAAACAAATGTTTGTTATTTTTTCGTAATTTCTGCTTTTTTGTATCCATGTAAGATAATGCCATTTCAATTTGTAATAAAAAAAAATCATAAAAATAATTTATATTCTATATTCTAGAAGTGGCAGAATATTTTTTTTTAATTTTCTGACTAACTTCAAGGCAGTTCTTCCTAATTGAAAGTAAAATAAACTAGCTTTAAAAAAAAATTTTAAGACATGTTCTTACCAATGCAAAATAAAGCCAGACAAACTGCCAATACGAAGACTATCAACTGTGCAGACATGTTCGGTAACTTGTGTGGTTTTCTTTCAGGGTCAATACGAGCCAGCTGATTAAAGAGACTTTCTCCACAGCAAAAATAGGCTTTATTATTACGCGCAAATAAAGTCACGTGCGGATTCTAAAATTAAAGTTTATTTTAAGGTCACAGAATAGTAATGCTTGCTTGGGTCTGCGGTCCCCTCCGACATCACTCGCGTTGTTGTTATTTCTGCTGCTGTTTGTGTCAGTTTTTTCCCCCACTTACTTTGCACTATCTATGAGCACGTCTGCGGCTTATGTTATGCCTCGTGTCGTATCTAGTACAGAATAATCTTAAATGTGCTTGGACAGAATTTTAGCATGACATTCAAAGTCTTAAAATAAAACAATAATTGAAATGAAAAGTATATTAAGCTTATGTGTTCTTTGGGTAACGAAGTATTTTGGAATAGTGTCATTGGCCGTTAAAAATTAACGTCAAAATCGTGTGACCTGTTAGTATCGCAAACTATGTGAATGGGATTTTATCTGCTTGAATAGTTTTCCAGCTATCTGAAGGGTTTGTTGGATATCTGAATGGGTTGCCAACTGTATAAATGGTTTGCCAAATGTCTGAGTGATTTTCAACTTGCTTATTGTTTTGGACATATTCTATCCTTGTCTTTTACATCTATAAATATATGTCATTGTCTATGTATATGTATCTGTGTGAGTATCCAGCAATATGTGTGATTAGGTGTGTTAGAGTTAGAGTGTGTTAAAAAGTGGTGTGATACTTAAAGTGAGTGATGCCCCTGTTGACTTAACTTCGGCTCCCTTTCATTAACAAAAACCATCTCAGCCTTAGGTCTCCATGCACCGCCAAAAGTGCATACCATTTTCGCGTCTTTAAAATGTTGCAAAATGTTCAAGATATTAGCCAGTGGCGTAGCTGTGGTAGCAAGTGCATTGGGATCAAGTGAGCAAGATTAGAAACTGCATGATAGCAGCCCTTTTCTTCTGAAAGTTTTTGCAAGTCCGCTATTTTGCATCCCCACATAATTTTAGCTCCTGGGGAAAAGCCAACCCCCTACCCAACTAGAGCCGTTCAAGAAAACAACATTGCGTAGAATTTAATAGTCTTTCTGAAATATTTTTTTTGAGCCTCTCACTTGAAAAACTGTACGAAATTAATTAAATGTCTGATTGACATATAGAAATAGATGGCATCCTAAAAAATAATCAATAAATAAAATCCATTTTACAATGATAAATAAAGCGATGAATTAGTGATTTTTACAGTTTTTATTAAGAACCATGTATGCTTTGTTTGTTGTTCAGCTGACGGGTCAATCCAAAATCAAAATGAGCTTAACACTTCACTGCCGCATGGACCCTGGCTGACCACAGTGACTTGGCTCGAGGCCGGCCTGCCGCAGTTTGCGACGGTCACATCACAGGAGTTGCCGTAGGTCCTCCCGTCAGAGCCGCACACGGGCTGGTAGACATCCAAACAGGCAATCTCGCATATCGGAAAGACGGCTGCCCCACGAACTGAAATAATATGATGACAGTAATTTTAAAAACTGTATGTAAATAGGTCAAGTGTGTAATATTGTGGATGGCTAGGGCTATAACTTTGTTTCATGTGTAAAAATTTAAACAATTCAATAGACTAATCATGGAATCACTTTTTTCTCTTTTCTTGCTGATCTTAATGAGTAAATGTGTAACATTGCTGAAAAATCTAGGGCTAATCTCTGCTCAGGGGCCGTCATTAAATGACATCACGTGATTTTGGCCGATTTTTTTACCCCCCTCGTCAAACGTCGTTACAAAAAGTTAGACCCCCTCAACTATGACGTCACTGTAACTGTGACTGATTCTACTTATTTAATATGTAACTCTTGTAGGCGTTCTCTCAATACATAATCTTGTACACAATAATCCACTGAAGAACTTGTTTCAACAAAACAACTTTAATATGTATACTTTGTAAAAAAATCATTTGAGGTTATACAAAGTGGAGTTCTCAAGCACACACATCACGTCCTTCCCTCACGGAAGTTCTCTGACAACTGTCTGTTCGCCCAACCTTCTCAGCCAATGGGAAGGCTTCATTTCTCCCGCGCTTATCACTCACATGACCTCTCGATCATGCAATCACGCAATATACATGTGATGCATACGTGACATTCACCCCCCATCCTTCAAATAAAATGTTTATGAAATACAACATTTTTTGTCTTCATAAAATCAAATCAATCTATATCTATATTCAAATTTCAAATATTTATCATCAATGAACATTCATTGCCTTACATACAACATCTAGACATAAAAATCAATAAGAAAAATTATGTAGGACTGTAACAGTCTACCTGTGTTAAAAAAATGAAAATGGAATTTTAAACACATCTGTAAATTTGTGTAATTAGAATATTTTTAACAATCAATATTATTAAAAATTAACTAATAATCCAGTGGAATTCAAACACTGTTCCTTGTCCATTGTTCAACGAATAAAAATATTAATATTATTACAGTCTCTGGTTGTATCCTTTAGAAATTCACAGACTAATATTAATACAGTCTCTGGTTTTATCATTTTTTATCATTTAGGAATTCACATAATGTCTTTTTAATACAGTCTCTGGTTTTATCATTGAGGAATTCATAGACTAATGTTAATACAGTCTCTGGTTTTATCACTTAGGAATTCACAGAATGTCTTTATTTATTGTCATTCTACTTAATATGTCTGCAACCACATTGTCCTTTCCCTTCACAGGTTTAATGTCAAATTTGTAGTCGGCTAATAGGATAGCCTAGTTCAAAATAGTCATTCTTCAGTTGACGAGTATGAATTCAAATCGATGGGCTTTGAATGTTTCTTCAGACTGTTAAATGTTCAATAATTCACCAACCATGACTTCGATTATGTTCATTCATACTTTCAATTCCAGCATTTTTAATAAGTTGCTTTGCTTTTAAAATGTCATTTTTGTTTCCAGATAATTCAATAGAATTTGGACCAGATGAGTCACTGTCAGAAACCTTTATCTGAAAAATATTGTCTCTATCTGTAAAGTTTTTGATTTGGCTTAATACACAACCAATTGTTCTTCCTAATTCAGATGATTTCACACAAATGGTTTCAGATTCACCAGTACCATCTTTATCTCTGCTATTATGGTCTTCATCCCTTTTATCATATACTTGATTTTTAATAGTGGATAAAGTGTCAATAGTTTCTATTTGTGCTTGATTCAACTTTATTATTTTTCTATCATTCATGTGTTGGTTTTCATTCTTTCTCCATGGTTGATCATAATTTCTTTTCTGGAATCAAAATTGTATTTGCCTCTCCGTGATCTTCTGCTTTCATTATAATCTCTATTTATGGAATTATGATTATTTCTTTCTCTCCATGATTGTCTTTCTTGATCATAATCTCTATGTCTGGAATTATGATTATATTTTTCTCTCCATAAGTGTCTATCTTGATCATAATCTCTATGTCTGGAATTATGATTATATTTTTCTCTCCATGTTTGTCTACTTTGATCATAATCTCTATGTCTGGAATTATGATGATATTTTTCTTTCCATGCTTGTCTACCTTTGTTTTCAAAATGATCTTGTCTTGATTTTTCTTCTGTTTTCTGTCTTATAGGACTACCAAGGAGTGACACCCTATTTGGTTGTCCTTTATTGTGGTAACACTGCTTCACCATATGTCCTGGCTTGTTACAGTACCAGCAAATAGTTTGTCTGTTGCCTTGGTTTGTCAAACTCTGGTTTCTCATACATTGCCTTTTTTCTTGACTTTTTATTTGTATTGCTGCAAATATATATTGTCTCTTATCCATTTCCACATTCGGATGAGAGTCTTTGAATGTTCTTAATGCATTTGTTAGCTCTGCATGAGTACGCACTTTTTTATCAGTTAAATATGTGAATAGAGTTGGTGTTGCATTTTCTAAAAACTTGTCAATTAACACCATGTCTATTATGGCCTTTGGATTACTTGTATCTACTGCTGTAAGTTCCAGCCATTTTGTTAATTTAACTTGTGCTTCATGCACTATGATCTGTGGATCTTTGTCCATCTTGATTCTCATTTCATGAAATTCTTTTCCATAATCATTTTCTGACTTTCCGAAATGACATAGAAGTGCCTTTTTGACATTTTTATATATGCTTTTGTCTTCTTTGGCTATACTGTTGTAAGCTTCAAATGCTTCTCCAGTTAACTGAGTCATCAATTGTGCTGGCCAATCTTCTTCATTATAACCTTTCATGGCCATTATGGATTCGAAATAATCCAGATACACATCCATTTTTTCTTCCTGGCTATCATATTTTCTTACTTTGATAGTGTCCTTTGGTGCTGAGTTTCTATTTGTGTCATTACCAGGATTGAGGCCTCTACTCTCTAAATCAAGTTGTAGTTTTAACTTGTCAATTTTAAGTTGTTCAAGTTATCTGTTTGCAGCTCTTTCTTCTCTTTCAATTATGAGTCTTTGCCTCTCTTTTTCTTCACCCTCTTTTTTATTTTCTTTTTCTTCAGCTTTTCTTAGCTTTTCTTCTTCTTTAGAAATTCTTGCTTTTTCATCAGCAATTCTTTGATTTTCTTTTTCTTCAGCTTTTCTTAGCTTTTTATTTTCTTCAGCAATTCTTTGATTTTCTTTTTCTTCAGCTATAGCTATTTGTACTTTTTCTTCAATGAAATCTCTCATTTCTTTTCCCTTTAGTCCAATCTCTTTAGCTATGGCAGTGAATTCTTTGTAGTAATCCATGTTTTGTTTGATTGAATAATATGAGTTAAGCAATTTGGTAAGGAATTTAGTTATATATTAATAAAGTTATAAATCTTTCAAATGAAAAATCTTGAATTCAAAATGTTAAGTTCAAATAAGTGACACATCTAAACCATGCAATTTAGTTTTGACAAGGTGAGACAACTAAGAATACTCACATGGGATCGTTAGTATACTTTATATATATGCTCCCCCAGATCGTTTTGAATAAAAGTCACTTGATTAATTTTTCAATTTTCGAGTAGTTTTTAAAGAATTTAGTTCACTCCATTAATCCAAAATTGCAATTATCAAACTCTTCACACAATGAATGGATAAAAATTCCGTTCCTTTATTTATAATTCACACTGACACAGTTGTTAATAGTCCATAGCCTTCCAAATTCCAGGTTATGTTTTCAAATATTTTCTGGAATCAACTAGCTGTGAGCTTGTTGACGTCACGTCCTATATATGTTCACCGTGTGTCACCATACAGTAAGCCTGTACGACCCATATTCCAGCACTGTTTATTTTTAGAACCAACTTGCTTGTTGACGTAACAACCTAGTGTTATACACTGCATGCTGTGGGCACGTGCAGTTATGCCGCCATCTTGAAATATTATTGTATTTTCATTGAACCACAACAATTTATTCACAGCTTCTTACGAACTTGAATATTCACAAAATACGATAGCTGCTAATATTTCTTCTTTTAATGAATGCTTTCCTTTTTGAAATATCCAATACTTGTCACTTCCACGAAACCTCCTTCTTGTATTCTGTTCACTTAGGACTAATGTCTAATGGCATTCACTTTTACTTCGACACCAATGTAACTGTGACTGATTCTACTTATTTATCATGTAACTCTTGTAGGAGTTCTCTCAATACATAATCTTGTACACAATAATCCACTGAAGAACTTGTTTCAACAAAACAACTTTAATATGTATACTTTGTACAAGAATCATTTGAGGTTATACAACGTGGAATTCTCAAGCGCACACATCACGTCCTTCCCTCACGGAGTTCTCTGACAACTGTTCGCTCAACCTTCTCAGCCAATGGGAAGGCTTCATTTCTCCCGCGCTTATCACTCACATGACCTCTCCATCATGCAATCACGCAATATACATGTGATGCATACGTGACAGTCACAAAGATTCGTGCCCCCTCCCATAAAAGCCATATTTCTTTTTGAAAATAAGCATTTTTCAAATATCGTTTTTCTCATTTAAGTATGTATTTAGTCTAAGGATGCACTCTATTATCGTAACATACATATTGGACACAAAGAGTTGTGAACAAATATAAAAAATAATTTTAAAATACTTTCATTGTTTAATAATTGTTTATGATGTAAAGTGAGTTATTCGCAAAGGAAAAACTCAGCAATTTGTTTGAAAAAAAAATCAAGGGCTGGGTTTTGGAAACCCCATTCCTTAAGTAACCCTTGACGCAAATGATACCCAAATTTAGATAAGTAATTCTAATTCCTCAAATCTTTTCTGTATATAGGTGCTAACTACGATGATCGATCTCCCAGCCAAATTTACACATTTGTTTAAGGTAATAGAGGAACAAATATTAAGATAATACTTGTAACAAAATTCATTCTAAAAAGGGTTTCTTAACTTTTTATCTTTTCTTTTCGTATATACTACAGGCACTCTTTTCACACAGAAGGTTATCGCGTCCTACGCAAATCCATTGTGGATTTCTAGTCTTATTTTTTAAAAAATATAGTTTTGAATGTTTATAGTGTGTTGGTTGTCTTGGCTTGTTCATTCAGCTCATTCCACGCCCTAATGCCAGCGGGAAGAAGAAGAATTTGTTCTTGCTAATATAAAAAGAACATATTTTTTCTATTGCCTATCTGCGTTTTATTTGATTATATTTTTCTTTTGTTTATATTTCGTAATTAGAATTAGATGCCTTATATATTTTCACGACTTTTGTATTTGTTCTTCTAACCACTAGCGTTTCTATGTTAAGGAATTTAACCAAAGTCGTTACTTTTGTCAGTCGTCAATAGGCACCAGTAAGGAATATTGTGGCTCTATTTTTGAATCAATACTATGAATTATTTCTCCTTGTTTTGTTTTTTTGGTGGATTGGTCTCACACGGAAGATGCATATTCTAGTATACGTCTGACCAATGTAAGGTAGCATTTTAGCTTAATGTTTTATCAAGCCAAAAATTAAACTGCATGCTCATATTATTTCTTTGATGCGTGGATTATAAGTCATTTTTTAAAAATTCATTAGTACTCCTAAGCACAATGCATCTTTAGTATTTTTGCTGATCACAACATTGGAGAAAAGTGATTGCACGGTTAAAGTCCTTTTTGATAAATAAAGTAAAATTTTAAAAAAAAACAAACTACCTTACAAATAAATTATCGAAAAATTTAATTTTTTTTTACAATCAATTTTGCCACAGCTGGTCTGACCTAATGAATTAATAATCAGCAACTGTATTCACTCACCACATTGAATCACTACCAAATAGCTGACGAGAGCGACAAGAGAAAATTTTAGAGACATTCTCAAAAACGTGTAAATATTTTTTATAATTATGAGTCTGGCGAACTGCACTTGGAGATAAATGCCAGCTGTAACTTCAATTTCCCGGATGTAGGGCAACAGACTGTACTACGACGTTATATAGTGTACTGAATGCCATACAGGGCGGATATACTTTAACCCATTTTCAAAACAACAAGGGAGTTGAAAGGTAATTTAAGAAAAGAACAACGAAGAAAATTGTCAATTATACATATTCATACTTCCCGTCGTCTGTATGGTTGTAATGTAATGCTAATTTCTAAAATTAGAAATCAGCGCACCAAATTACTGCACCGAAAATAACACTTTTCGAACTTTCCGCATAAAATTCTTCAATATGATGATAAATGAATAAAATAAATGAAAGTTCTGTATTACGTTATTTTTTTAAATCCTTTATATTAACTCGTGGTGTCTGCTTGCTTGCACCCTTGAACCCTTGCAATCTTGCTTGTCGCCAAAACTTTGGATCAATTTTAAACCCATTTCCTCGTAAGCTAGCGAGCTGAAATTTTGCATGCAGTTTTGTATCAGTAATAAAAACAATGTATCCAAATTTCAGATCAATCACATGTACCGTAATTGAATTATTGATATTTTAGATTATTTTATTTATTCCTACGTATCATGTTATTTTTTGAGACAGAGTGTAAGGTTGCGCATTATATTGAACAACCTTTCTGTCGCGCAATGAGGTGCGTATTTTATTGACAACACTTTTTATAAACATATCCTGATCGGTGCGCATTATATTAAACATGTTTTACGACTCAACTACAATTTTGTATTTTTGGATGGTCTTGCGCTGCGTGTTATAATGAACATTCTTTTAGTTACTTCTCGTACATAAAGGATTTATAGTCAGAAACTTGGTTTTTTTACGTTTTTTTTTCAAATTTAATCTCATGTGTATTTATTTTGAAAACTTCCGTCACTTTTGACGGGTGAACGCTAGTAGTTTCATAATACATGAGTACTGCATTGGAGACAAAAAAATATATCAATTGTTGCTGTTTATGGGATCATTAAATTTTTTGTTTGATATTATTTTCATATATCGATTCATTCCTATGTGAATTTTCAAATTTTATATTTTAAATAGCGCTTACTATTGCCTTATCCCTCTTTCTCTCTATTTCTCTGTCCATCCATTCATCCATCCATCCATCAATCCACCCCTTCATTCATCCATCCATCCGTACCTCCATCCATCCATCCATCCATCATTCATTCATCCATCCATGTATCCATCCATTCAGCCACGCATCGTCTAAACATAAACATTACTGTCTCTTCAGATGTCCCGCTCTATCCACACACTTTAAGCACGTCTATATTATTTAAACATTAGCTCGCAAATGAAAAAAGGGTTTTTGGGATCATCCGCCTCTGTGTCATTACAGATAAGAAATATGGTAGAAAAAGAAAAAGCAACAACCAACAGTAAGTTGGTCATCGATAAAAAAAATTGAACCACATAAGCAAAGTGTAACAGTTCTGAAATTATTTCTCCTTGAAGGCGTGCATAAATCTAGAAATTTTACAAAACGCCAAGCATTTGCATCCTAGTCGCAATGTTTATTTTGGGCTGTGATTGAACGCTAGGTAGTTAAACTTGGGGAAAACGTATTCAAATTTAAACATGTTGAGAAAGAGAGCTATTGAGAGTTCAGAGATAGAGAATTATAGAGAGTTTGAGAAAAAGAGAGTTATAGAGAGTTGAGAGAAAGAGAGTTATAGAGAGTTGAGAGAAAGAGAATTATAGAGAGTTTGAGAAAAAGAGAATTATAGAGAGTTGAGAGAAAAAGAGGTATAGAGAGTTGAGAGAAAGAGAGCTATTGAGTTGAGAGAAAGAGAGTTATAGAGAGTTGAGAGAAAGAGAGTTAGAGAGAGTTGAGAGAAAGATAATTATAGAGAGTTTGAGAAAAAGAGAGTTATAGAGAGTTGAGAGAAAGAGAGTTATAGAGAGTTGAGGAAAGAGAGTTATAGAGAGTTGAGAGAAAGAGAGTTATAGAGAGTTGAGAGAAAGAGAGTTATATAGAGTTGGGAGAAAGAGAGTTATAGAGAGTTGAGAGAAAGAGAATTATAGAGAGTTTGAGAAAAAGAGAGTTATAGAGAGTTGAGAGAAAGAGAGTTATAGAGAGTTGAGAGAAAGAGAGTTATAGAGAGTTGAGAGAAATAGAGTTATAGAGAGTTGAGAGAAAGAGAGTTATAGAGAGTTGAGAGAAAGAGAGTTATAGAGAGTAGAGAGAAAGAGAATTATAGAGAGTTTGAGAAAAAGAGAATTATAGAGAGTTGAGAGAAAGAGAGTTATAGAGAGTAGATAGAAAGAGAATTATAGAGAGTATGAGAAAAAGAGAGTTATAGAGAGTTAAGAGAAAAAGAGGTAAAGAGAGTTGAGAGAAAGAGAGCTATTGACAGTTGAGAGAAAGAGAGTTATAGAGAGTTGAGAGAAAAAGAATTATAGAGAGTTTGAGAAAAAGAGAGTTATAGAGAGTTGAGAGAAAGAGAGTTATAGAGAGTTGAGATAAAGAGGATTATAGAGAGTTGAGAGAAAGAGAGTTATAGAGAGTTGAGAGAAAGAGAATTATAGAGAGTTTGAGAAAAAGAGAGTTATAGAGAGTTGAGAGAAAGAGAGTTATAGAGAGTTGAGATAAAGAGAGGTAAAGAGAGTTGAGAGAAAAAGAGTTATAGAGAGTTGAGAGAAAGAGAGAGAGATTGAGAGAAAAAGAGAGCGTGGGAGAGATTTATAGAGAGAGATACTGAGAGAGTGATTGAGAGAAAGAGAGAGCACGACTGAGATATTGAGAGAAAGTGATATAGATATAGAGATAAAGTGAGGGTGTGAGAGATAGATAGAGATAGATAGATAGATAGATAGAGAGAGAGAGAGACAGAGAGAGAGAGAGAGAGAGAGAGAGAGAGAGAGAGAGAGAGAGAGAGAGAGAGAGAGAGAGAGAGAGAGAGAGCTTAGCAAGAACTGTAGCTAGGATAATTATTATTATAAAATTAAGAAATTCATACCGTTTAGTGTGACTAGTGATTAGCCCATCACACGGGTGTTAAAAAATAAAACATGCATGGGTACGTACATAGCAGCGAGTCCGAAGAATATGAGAAAGGGGGGCGTCCCTTAATGACATCACACGGGTGTTAAGAAATATAATATGCACTAGTGTATCACCCGTCAAAAATGAAGGAAGTTTTCAAAATAAATACACATCAGATTAAAAAATAACGTAATACAGAACTTTCATTTATTTTTATTTGATACATTTATTATCATATTGAACAATTGTATGCGGAGCGTTCGAAAAGTTTTATTTTTGGTGCAGTAATTTGGTGCGCACTATAAAACAAAATCGATCGCAGCGCCACCTAACAGCAATGCATTACGGTACAACCATACAGATAACGGGAATTATGTATATTGATGGGTGCGTACGCATTAGCGATTTAGAGAAAAATGAGAAAAGTGGACATCCATAAATGACGTCACGTGCGTAAAGAGGGGGGGGGGAGGTCACACATTCTGGAGGGGTGTTTAAGAAATGTCAAAGAAAGCGCAACTTTAAATAAAAGTTCTTGCTTAAATAATTGATTGCTTACAATTGATTTCATGACGTTTTACATGGCTTCTCAGGGTGCTTCTCAGGCATAACTAATTCAATTCACTCGTTTTCTTACTCGTGATTTGTAAATCCTAATCATTTTAGCCAAACGCCTAAAAATCGTCCGCCCACGTTTTTAGTCATATTACATCATAGTACTTGAGCATATAAGTTTGAAATTTTTATCAATCCAGAAAAAGAAATTTACTTCACAATTCTGTGATAACATTTTTTTATTTTCTTCTTTTTAGTCCCCTTATAAAAACTTGGTTTTTAAAATATTTTTTTTTACTTCTATTTATTTTATTCTTTTTAGTCTAAGTGAATGCTAAGGTGAGTTTTGAAGTATTGATTATGTTCAAATATAATATGCATTGCCCGACAAACATTTACAGACTGGAAATGACTGATCTACCCTTGATGTTAAACATGGTTGATGTGGTCGGTGTTGGTGTGATCTCGGCACGTGAATGTAATGTAAACAAGGGCAGACGGATATATATAGATAAACTAAAAAGTTCAATAATTTAATAACAGTACATTCGATCGATCTGAAATTTTAATACAATGCATTATCATCCCAGATCTATTTGTGGTAAAACTTTGAGATCTCTAGGACCATCAGAAATGTTTTAATTTTACTTTGGAAGATTTGAAAAATTGTGGACAGACACACCAACAGGAACGAAAGTGAGCTAGTAAAAACGTGGTAAAAAAGTGATTTGAAACATTCTTATTTTTAAATAGACAAGACAGTTTTAATTGGGGGAATGTTCAAAGCTTTCTGACGAAGTGTGACTAAAAAGGGGGGGGGGTGAAAATAAGCCAAAATCGCATGACGTCATTTATGGACGGTCCCAAAGGTTACGTTTTTTGTTTTTGTTAGACAATATACAAGGGCTGTCAACAAAAGTTTAAGGCACACCTATTCCTAAACTCTGTAATGTATCCAAAATTTGTTGTTTGATCCTTCGGCTTATTTTATTAGTGTATTTTAAAAAAGGTGGGTTTTAATTTTCTATTCTTTATTTTAAACAGCATATCTATTTACATATATAATGATGTTCTTTTCATTCTGTAGCCTACTGTTTTCTAAGTAACACCGCAATATAGTGCAAAACTTACGGATAATCTATACTTGGATTTGTGGTAATTGAATTATAGCTACAGTTTTTAGAATGTTAAAGAAAAACAAAAATATCAAGGAATAATTTTGAAAAAAAAGGAATTGTACCAATTATTCAGAAAGCCAACAATATAAGACGTTTTGCTAGATTTTCAAGACCACCCAATCTCCCCCCCCCAATAAACACATTTGTTTTACCCTTTTGTCGTTAGGGTGGGTTTTTTCCCCTTACACATATCTTATATACTAGTTTGTGCTGCGGCGCCCACCTTTTTTTAAGAGCGCCTACGGCGCCCACATTTTTCAAAAGACCCCTAATTTGTCCTTGTATGATAAATACCAAATATTAAAATTTCTTAAATGTACACAAAGTATTTTATTAAAAAAAATGTTTTTTTTTCTTACATTTTTTATGTCAAAAGCCCAAGTAACTATCCTTGTATGATAAATACGAAATATTCCTGAAATGTACACAAAGTATGTATATAATATAGGTTGTGCTGCGGCGCCCACGAAAAAAAGCCCAACAAACTTGTCTTTGTATGATAGATACGTAATATTAAACTACCTTAAATGTACACAAAGTAATTTAAAATAGAGGTTGTATTTTTTACAGTGCTAATCACCACACGATTTTTAAACTAATTTTAGAAAGCAGCGCACCAAATTACTGCACCAAAAAATAACTATTTGAGTCAACCAGCACTGCTTACAACGCAAAATTTTAAAAAAGCAGAGTGATATCCCTTAGCGTTAGGTTACATAATTGAGCGTAAATATATATATAAATTACTGAAGCTCCTTCCATGCTGTAAATTTTTGCGTCTCCAACTTTCATCTTAATTTACGCCTAGTCTTGTACTTTTATTTTTTTCTTTTTCTTTTCACTTTATAACGCAGTACCCAAGCCTACGGCTGGGCTCACCGTGCTTTACAAACCTGCTCAACAACTACAGAAAACACAATGCAGTCTAAATTTTCCTAAACATAGTTACACACTTAACATTTTATATAAATGTTCAGAAATGGACGCATCGCCGACATTAACTGGTAATTGGATGAAGCGAGGTATTTAAATTCAAGTTTTGAGTGTTGATGCAGTGTGTTGGTCTTCCTGGTTTGTTCAGGCAACCAATTTACACGTGCGAATTCTCTTCAGAAAGCAGAGTATCTTTATCTAATTCTTCTGTCTATGTTAAAAATAAAATGCCTTTTTGTCTATGTGAGTGATATTTATGTATTGAGCTTCCAGGTCCCCGAAACTCAACATCAGCCAACACGAACAGTTTATAACCATCATTTTAAAAACAAGTACAGTCCCTGGAGACTACCGATTTTTAAATCACAGTCTTTATTATCATAATCACTCGCAGCAAGCCGTCAATTACATCTTACAGTCTATTGGCGTGTTTTCTGTGTTAATAATAGACTCCCATTTTCCAGGTGGTAGAGTATACAATACAGTTTGCTGCAGACGTGATATATATATATATATATATATATATATATATATTAAATCTACTTATATAAATATTCAACGCAAATCTCACGACACTGAAAAGAAATGTCTCTTAACGTGTACATTATCGCTATTGTTGCCTGCCTTAGCGTGCTAAATAATGGTAAGTGAGATTGTACATTGTACAGCAATAAATAGGTAATCTTTAACACCGATGAAAAAATGTGCGGGGTAAGTAGTTTTTTTTTAAAATAAAAATATTAAAATACATTATGTTTATTTTTCAAGTTAAATGATTTTATTAAAATTTTGAAATATGTGTTTATAGTATAAGAATCGTTTTCAGTAGAAAGATACAGCAGCGCATGGACATACGTGAAGAGTCATATTTTCTTTATTTGGCTCTCTAGGCTTCTTTACACAGTATACATGTCTCGAGATTTGTGGTGAGGGACGCATTACCTTTAGGGTCGCGGTTATCGAGTGGCAGCACACTCGGCTGGCGTACCGAAAGTCACGGGTTCGAGTCTCGATGCAGGCAGGGCCCTGTTCCCGTGGCTAAGGGAGTCCACCCAGTTTCAAATGGGTACCTGACATCAGTTGGAGAAGTGAAAGTGGATAGATATTGTGCTAGCCACACAATCCTATCGTATGCTGTGGCTATAATAGGTTGTAAACGCTGCTTCACTTGCCCTTAGGCCAGCATGGTCTGAAAGTGGAAAAAAATTTACTTTACTTTTACGCATTAATATTGTCATTATTTTGTCCATTTGTTGTAAGACCTATTTGTTTATGTATGTTTATTACTCTTTTAATACTTTTTAATAATATTTTTTTAAAGTTCGACATTTTAGACTGAACATTTTAGTAGAAATTGTAAAGTTGGTTTAAAACATAAAACAGGTGTCGCTGGGCTTCTATGAAGATAAATGCAACATTCAATTATTAGCTCTCCTTACATTAAAAAAAAATAATCATAACCCCTTTTCAGACAATGATGGCCTATTGGGCAAATGAAGTAGCGTTCACAAGTTTCATTGAGCCACCATAAACTAGCTAGAGATTGTGCAGATAGCACAATGCCCCGGGGGCCTTGCAGGCACCGAGGCTCGGTACGACAGTCCAGCGCGCTACCGCTAGACTACCGCGCCCCAATTTCTTTTTTTTTAAATTTCACTTAAAGATCATGGAATGTGTCATTGTTCTAGAGCAAGGGTACATCTTAAAATGGCTCATAACAATCAGAAAACGGCAAGTTGGTAAATTTATAACACATGTAGTAAACAGGAAAGAGGTTAAATTGTAGTTACAGCGTACCTGATGAGAATTGATTGCATGGTTTTAAATTTGGAGGGGGGGGGTATGCTGGTGCGGGGAGCGGTGGGTGGGGGTTGTAGATTTAATGGTAGCAACATAATGTGACAAAGGAATGTCGGTATCGTGAGGCATTTCATCATCATAATCATCAACATCATCAATATCATCAACATCATCAACATCATCATCATCAGCAACATCAGCAACACCATTAGTCCCGTGATAGAGAGTACACCGATCTCCACATTCACCTATCTTAAGCGGCGGCCAGTAATTCATTCAACCTCAGCCCTGTCCATCTTGTATTTTGTCAAGCCAACTTTTCCGCTGTCGAACTCTTCGCCGCCCCCCTTCTACAGTTCCTTGAAGGATGTTTTGTCAGGCTATCATGTCACACATGACCCAACAATGCCAGCTTGCGTCTCTAAATTGTCGCTGTATTGAGGCATTGTAGATGCTAATTTAAACGCTGGTGTATGTCAGAATTGATCTCGAAATCGTGAAGGTGTCTACATCTTCGGGAGCGTGTAATTGTAAGCAAGCTGATGAAAAGGAGAATTGAAGAATATTGGCTTTAAGCTAATTTTTATATAAGCATTACTTGTGAATCTATTTTAATAATATTTGTAAAATAATTTTTTTAAATATTTTTTTTGAGGGGAAAAGAAATTTTATATAGGCGCTTTAATATTAATCAGAAAATAATAATAATATTTAAGACAACTTTTTTAAAATTATTATTTGATACTTTAAGTGTTTTTAAATAATAAAAAAGATATAACAAAAAAACAAAGAAAGCTCTATGACATTCAATCAGTTTTTCTTCAAATGATCATTGACTTTTTAAAGTATATAACTTTACGTTTCTTTTTTTTTATTCCACTCAGCTGATGGGGCGGCGGTAAACAAGCGGTGTGAAAAGTTTTGTCAACTGTCGTTTATCCCTGTGTGTGGTTCCGATGGCAAGACCTACGGAAATTCATGTGAGCTGGAAAATGCGAATTGCGAGAGGCCCGCCTCCAAACAAGTTTATCAGGTCAAGTGTGTACTACAGGCCAATGGGGAATCATCCCATACGTCACTGTATAAATTATAATTTAAAAGAATGAAGTTTAGAGTTTTCATTTTTTGTCAATAATATATTTTTTGTTTGGGGTTAGATTTTATGTTTATTTGTTTTATCTTATATAACTTTCACAATCTCATTTGAAAATTGAGCTTTAAATTTTAAGTTCAACGAAACTTTTAATTTTTATTTGTGTTTTTGTACAGTTAAAGAAAACAACAAATAAAAACTCGAATGAGTATTTAAACGCAATTTCCAACTATGAATAGACAGGGACATTCATTACAATTATTGTAAGTTACATTAAAAGTCGATTAAAATAACAATCATTCTAGATGACATTAAAAGTCATTTCAAATCAATAATTTCTAAACTAAACAAAACAATTGCTTTCGATAATGTTCTAAAAATTATGGGAGTCGAGCGACAACAGATTTTTCTAAAATTCCTTCCCCAACATTGTTCTAAATGTTATTATCTATTGTTTGACGTTTGTTTCAACCCGATAGATGTTATGGATTGCGAGAAATTGACAAAATTTTCTGTTTTTTTTTGTGTGTGGATTTTCCAGGAAATCCAGTAAACCTTTCCGGTATTTTTTGGCCGTTGCACATCCTTGGGACGTCCTTAGGATATTTGCAAAAGACCAAACCCTTTATCTGGTATGGTTCAGGGGGAGTTGCATATGCAAGCGTTACAGATATTTCGAATCTATTAACGCATTTTTTCCAAGAGAAATTGCGTTAAAAAATGAATTACTTAAATTTCAAAGCATCTGAGTCTCGCCGAAACAATATACAAGTTGTTGCACAAAATGTGAATATTTTACGAATAAACAGACAATAGCGCAATAGAACAATCAACAATTAATTAAATGAACAATAAGGAAAAAAATGTTGCAATTTGTAGCAGATATATTATATAAATAATCACAAAGATTCAAACATGATCATATGTAAATGTAGTTTTTGTTTGTAGATTATTAATTTTTTTTTGGTTGTTGTTTTGTGTGTGCGTGTGTGTGTGTATTTTTACGGACATTTAAATTCCATTTTAATTTACAACACGGAATAAGGTCAAGGTTTAGGGGGGGGGGCAAATAGCGTCCAGTTTAAATTTGAATCGCTAAATTTGACGACCAAAAATTAAATTTAAAAAATAACATTCAAGTGGCGTTTGAAAAAATTGTCCCAAATTTGTTCTAAAGCAAGGGTCACCAAACCACGGCCAGCGGACAGGATCCGGCCCACGACGACTATTCAAACAATTCGTCAACAGTATTCGAATGACGAATGTGCTGAAAGAATACATGTCACACGAGATGTTTTGATACCATTTAAATATTAAATTTAGAATACTAGATCATCACGTGTTCAAGGAAATCTAGGCTCTTTGAGCTAAAATTCTTTTTTTTCAATTATTTCATTTAGATTTTTAATCCGCATTTGTGTGCCCTAGGTCTGATGTAACTACCTTTCTTTTTAAGTTACCCTTATTTAATTGAATTAAGTTATTAGCGAGCAAATAGAGAGTATTGTATAATTTTTAGTTCTCTCCACTGAACTATGATTAACACCGGTGGCTAACTTAATTTAGTTTTTCACCCAAATGGTTATGTGGCCCACGCTCGTAATATTGCCAGCCATTCGGCCCGCCGTGAAATAAAAAAAGTTTGGTTGCCAGAACATTCGATCAGCTATGCTTTCTTGGATCAAAATCTACAGCTATTCGCATAGTCTCAATGACAACAGCGATAGCATATCATGCAAACAGAACAACACAATCCAAACAATTGTTTACGCATTCTAACGTTAATAATTGTCAATGCACTAAGTGAAAGGGACAATGTTTTTCGATTTTAATGATCTTTTGTTCTATTGTAAGGATATAAAGGTTTAGTTTTTCAATAAAGTGTGTTGAGGTGAAAAAATGGTTGATAGCAAAGTGTGCGCAAGATAAATACCTCAGACAGAAGGGAGGGAATTAAAGGGAGGGATGCAGCTCATCTGTTACTTTTGTGTGCGTGTGACTTACTAATAAATCACTTGCTACGTTGTTTGTTTGTTGTTGTTGTTGTGTTTTTTTTTGTGAAACTAAAGAAAATAATTAAAAATGACAAAACGAATTGGCTGCTCAATTAATTCCGTAACTTATAATTTTAGCATACTAAACTTTAATAACCAACATTGAGAGACCGCAATAGTGTGGTCTTCGGCAACAAATAATCATGGTGCGTCAGTGGTCGCTTGTTTTCGCATGCAGGCTAGAGTGTCTTCTAAGAGGCTATACTTAATTCTTTAAACTGCAACATATTTTGACAGCATCTCATTAAAATGTTTCTAAATCATTTACCATAAGCATAAACAAATTCATGAAAGTCTACATCACACATTTGGTCTACATCAGACATTCAACATGCAGAATGTATCTCAAAGCGGGTCTGTAGCAGTTTGCGGCCTTTCAATAGCATGAGTTAGTGTAGATCTTGCCATTGGAACCACAGACAACAATCATAGCAAAACAAGGGTTCTCACACAGTCACACCATCATAAAGAGTGCTCCTTGAATGAAGTAAAAATATAAAGTGGATTTGAACTTATCGATCGTGATTCAATTGATAAATTTTAAAAAAACTTTAAAAAACAAGTTTTTGACTATAAATCCTTTATGTACGAGACGTAACTAAAAGAATGTTCATTATAATACGCAGCGCAAGACAATCCAAAAATACAAAATTGTAGTTGTGTCGTAAAACATGTTTAATATAATGGGCACCGATCAGGAATATGTTAAGTGTTGTCAATAAAATACGCACCTTATTGCGCGACAGGAAAGGTTGTTCAATATAATATAATACGCACCGCGACACTCTATCTCAAAAAATAACATGATACTTTGAGATAAATAAAATAATCTAAAAATTCAATAATTTAATTACAGTCCATGCGATCAATCTGAAATTTTGATACTTCGGTTTTATCATCGCACGAAACTGCCTGCAAAATTTCAGCTCGCTAACTAACGAGAAAGTAGGTTAAAAATCGATCCAACGTTTTGGCGACAAGAAAGCAAATGATCTACCAAACAGAAACCACGAGTTAATATAAAGGATTTAATAAAAACAACCCGTAAAAACCAAGTTTTTTTACTATAAATCCTTTATGTACGAGAAGTAACTAAAAGAATGTTCATTATAATACGCAGCGCAAGACCATCCAAAAATACAAAATTGTAGTTGTGTCGTAAAACATGTTTAATATAATGCGCACCGATCAGAAATATGTTTATAAAAAGTGTTGTCAGTAAAATACGCACCTTATTGCGCGACAGAAAGGTTGTTCAATATAATGCGCACCCTTACACTCTATCTCAAAAAATAACATGATACATAGGAATAAATAAAATAATCTAAAAAATCAATAATTTAATTACGGTACATGCGATCGATCTGAAATTTTAATACATTGTTTTTATTATCGGTACAAAACTGCCTGCAAAATTTCAGCTCGCTAGCTTACGAGCAAGTGGGTTACAAATCGATCAAACGTTTTGGCGACAAGCAAGGGCGGGCGGCGCAAGGGCGGGCGACCGCAGACACCACGAGTTAATATAAAGGATTTAAAAATGGCGAAAAGGATTGTCATAAAAAAACTGTTTTAAAACTAGTTAAATTGTTGTTGTTGTTTTTTTATGAAGTTAAAAATCGCCTCTAGCATTTACTATCCTTTGAAAGTTAAACTTGTTTCTATAATCATTGATAAATGTAAATTTAAATGCTTCTTCAGCGAAAACAAGTAGAACGTTACTGCAGTGTGTGCATACAAGTGCAAAAAGTTTTAGTTCTAAATATATCACATTTTAACCAAGATTAAAGATCGATGAGGAGATGTCTAAATGCAGAGTTTATTATAAAACAATGTAATAATGTTTGATTATTGATTAGAATAAATAATTTTTTAAAATTTAAAATAAAATTATCTATATTAAATTAAAGTCTAGACTCGCCGATATTCCAAAACATGATATGAAATATTTTACCAATATTAACATTGGTTACTTTTAAAAATAAATTAAACAATTTTTTTTAAAATAGTACCATATTGGCTCGCATATATAAGCCTACATCCCATATAAGCCGACCCTCTCAAACTGCTTTAAAATGGCCAGTCTTTGCAATTTAACCTGCATATAAGCCGACCATACAATTGTCTAATTATACTAAATGTTTTTGGTTCATAGAAATTTGTTACTTTAAAGATGTAAAATGCTTACTTTTCTATTACATACCAGTTTGTTTGCCTTTTGGAGTGATACTTGGTATAATAATATCTGAACTTCCGCTCATAAGTTGTCCACAACTGATGATAAACGAAGTATATATTTAGAAAAAAAAGTAATACATTTTAGTGTCTGTCCTTGTGTCCATTTTGTTTTATGCGCGTACAGTGCCGGGTTTAGGGCAAGGTGAACGAGGCAACCGCCTTTGGCCCCGCGCTTTTCAGGGCAGTGCTGTTAACTCAAGGTGCCAAATATTCCCAGGCAGGAGTTTAAAAATTCCCACATTAGACTACAAATTCCCACATTCATTAAATCCTGTTGACGAAGCCAAAAAGCGGGCGGGGGGGGGGCGCTTTCAGTTTGTTACTGGGAGAAATAAAAATAAAACAACAATCTCTAAAAGAAAAAATCATTACGGTTATTACACCGCTATATTGTATATTATGTCTTATCTTATCTGTTTACAGACGCTCCTTCTATACAGAAGATTATTGCGTCCTACGCTTATCTATGGTTTGTGTTTAGTCCTGCATTTTTATTAGAGATTTAAATGTTGATAAAGTGTTGGTTTTCCTGGATTCTTCAGGCAACCCATTCCACGCCCGAATTCCGGACGTATATGTATATTACAAAGAGTAAAAATGTCTGTAATTGCTAAAAAAATATTAAATACAAAATGAATGTTTTGTAATTTATTTTATTCATAACCAATCAATCAATAATACATAGTTACATAGATTTCTTATAGTCATGAATTATTGAAAATACGAGATCTTTAATATTTATTTATATTTAATATATTATATTTATATAGTCTAATTCAGTCCACTTTGACTACATCACCAGTGTTTGATTCTGCCACTTTGATTCAGTCATTATATTAAAAAAAACGAATTAAGATGGCATTTTCTTAAAAGTTATACATTTACATAGTATTAATGAGTTCGTGATTTATATGTAACAAACATTTTATGATGATTTGGTCTCAACAGTCTGGGAACTGGGTCAGTGCTGCCAGTAACAGTTTTGGGAAAAACCTAGCCAACACGTAAAGAAAACGTTGTTCCGAAATAAAATAAAAAACTGGACACGCTAAAAATAAACAAATATGACGTCACAAAGCCTCCCCACACCCTAAAAAAAGTATTTCTTATTTGAAAATGAACATGTTTCAAATAATTTAATTTTTTTTCTTTCAAGTGTGTATTTAGTTTTAAAAATTTGTCAATCTAAAATATTCACATATTTAAGGCCAAATCCTCACACATTCCAAAATTCCCATTTCTATAATTTGGCTAAAAAATTCCCACGATTTGAGAATTTTCCAAGGAGTAAACAGCACTGTTTCAGGGCCCAATCGTTTGACTAAATTTTTTTAATTTATTTTTTTTGTTGCAATTTCACTACTATTACGTAATACTTTCTTTTTAAATAACGGTATCAAGAAAGATGTATATTAATTTTTTTGAGGATAAAATAGTTACGTAAATAGAGTATTAATATAATAAAATATTATAATCACCTTTAATCCGTATTTAAAAAGTATTGTTCCTAGATATTTCTGAGAGCATTTTAAAAGAAAACAAAAAACGCTATTTGTAGGCTTTAAGTTGCAATGATAAGTGAAAAAATGTAGATTCCCTATTGAAAGACAATATCGATTTAAGGATACCCTCCGGTCCCCAGTAGGATCCGTTATATTTAGGTGTATATTTTATATCATAACATGCCTTACAGTTTTAACTCTTATTTAATTTGTAACTATAATGTTACTGTACATCAGTTTGCATAATAAAGCGATGAGCTATCCTTTCCACGTATGTTTGAAATATTTCGTGAAACCACTTTGTGAAACCAAATGGTAAAACCTTGTGGAAAGTGGAAAGGCAGTGTGATATCTAACAGGCGAAATCTATGATAAAGTCTTAGAAATTGCAGAGCACATTAGTGATCGAGATTTTGTAATTAAAGCTGAAACAATGTGCAAACAACTTAAGAATTTTAATGTCATTGTTTTAATTGTTTTTTTGTTCGACAAATTGTTCCAATTTAATTACATTAGCAAAGAATTACAAAATATTTCTTTCAATCTAGAAGTTGCAGTTGACAACATGGAAAATATTTGCAAATGGCTAGAATTTTACAGAGATGGCGGTTTTGAAATAGCAATCGCAAAGATATTGCCACGGACTTAGCAGTTGAAACCAATTTCAAAGAGACGAGAGTGTGGAAAAGAAAAAAAAGTTACATATGAAGGGGAAGATGAAAGATTTGTAGATGCACAAGAAACATTACCCACATATTTTTTTAAAACAGGTTGTTAATATGGCAATCATGTAGATTGACAGTCGGTTTTACAACTACGAATTCATCATGACTCGTTTGGATTTCTTTATAAATGTCAATCAATTATTTTTTTTTAAATATCTACTGAATTGCAGTGTAAGTCTGTAGAAAAAGCTCACAGCCTGCGAAAGTAAGGAACCTGAAGAGTTGCAGACATTGAGTTAAATAATTCATGCAGTCACCTACAGCGATCATGTTAAGATTTTGCAGTTTCATTCAGTAAACAAGCGTTATAGTGACTTTCCTAACACACACAACTATTTCTGTCACTGTGGCTTTCGGAGAATGAAGCCTTTTGAAACTAAAACTTATTAAAACCTAGACGATAAACAATTATTTAAGATCGTCTCAGTAACTTAGCTATTTTGTCATTTGAGAATGATGTAGCTAAGGATCTTGACAATAATGAACCTATTTCCTGAGTAGGGCTGTCAACGGCTACCCGTGAAAATGTTACTGAAATTACCATACCAACGGTGGTCGAACTGCGGCTCTTCCATGTTCACATTTCGGCACGCATATAATTTATCAAACTAAAACTTTTTCCTTTAAAATATATACTGTGAAATACATTTACATGAAAACGCTTTAAGGGGCCATCCATATATTACGTAAGCAAGGAGGGGGGAAAAGGGGGGGGTCTTAAATTAACGGCATTTTGCGTATGGATGCGTACAAGGGGAGGGGGATCTCAACTGAACGCGTACGTACGCACAGCAAATTTAATTTGCATAATACTAAGCCTAGTAACGTTAACAGCTCTTGCTGCAAACGGCAGTCGAGACCGACTGAGTCAAGACTGATAATGTATTATAATTCAATGCAAAGGAAATTCTGAACTTTTAATTACTTGGAAGTTATTAACATTCGATTCAGACCAAACGTTTACAGATTACTAAAATATATCCGTCGGATTTAAATTTACATTTCTTGAAATTAGATGAAGTTTCTCTTTTGCCCACCGGTGCCTTAGCCGCAGAGCCGTCTTTACACCAGTTTGGGCCCCCGGGAGAATAAATAGTGTTGGGCCCCTTCCCCGCAGGAATAGAAAATAAATATACATAATATATATCAATACACATATTCCCATGGGGCCTCTATGCTCGTGGGACCCCGGGCAAATGCCCAACGGGCCTTCGCGTTAAGACGGCCCTGCTTAGCCGTTATAAACACACAACGGGACTGCGATTTCACTATTTTTTTATTGTTCTATTTTATCAGTTTTGTTATGTAATGTTCAAGACAATAAAATTTGAATGCTCTATTGTATTTCTTCAATAATTTCAACATGAAAAACACGATATTACAAAAAAAACTATTAAAGGGCCGTCCATGAATGACGTCATGCGATTTGAGCCGATTTTTAACCCTCCCCTTCGTCACACTCCGAGACAAAAACTTAGAGCCCCTCCAGGATTACGTCAAAAAGGGGCCGTCCATAACTAACGTCACGCACCTAGGAGGAAAAGGGGGGAGGGGGTCTACATATTTGTAACGATATGTGACTTGGGGAGGGGGTGTTTGAGAAATGTGACGTCACATTTAAAATCGCAATTTTAAATAAAAGTTCCACTTAAATATTTGTTTTGTTACATGGCGTTTTACTTGACTTCACGCATGTTACGATAATAGAATGCATGCCTACACTAAATACATATTTAAATGACAAAAAAGTGATTTTAGACATGCTCTTTTTCAAATAGAAAATACAGCTTTTATGGGGGGGGGGCGCTTAAAGCTTTGTGGCGTCATATTGGAGGGGTAGGTCTAAGTTTTTGTGACGACGCGGGAGGGGGAGGGAAAAATCTGCCAAAATCGCGTGGCGTCTTGTATGTCCATATATGACGTTACGCACCTAGAGGGGGAGGGGTTCGACCATTTGTGACGAAGGGGAGAGTTGGTTTAAGAAATGTGACGTCACATCTAAACCCGTAACTTAAAAGAAAAGTTGCACTTAAATATTTGATTGCTTACAATTTATTTAATTACGGTTAACATGGGCTTCACACATGTTACGATATAACAGTGCAGCCTTACACTTAATACATACTTAAACTTAAATAACAAAAAGGTGATTTGAAACAATACAAAAATTACAATAAAATAATAATAAGAAGAAGAAGAAGAATAAAATAATGTCACTTGTTATAATGTCTGATAGGACGGTCACTTTTATCTAAAGTTACAGTCTATACAAGTAAGATGGAATCAGCGTCATATTTTTTTAATAATTTTTTTTTAAAATGAATTTAAGTCGACTAATGCATGCTATACATGAATTGATTGTTTTGAAAAATATAATTTAAGCGCGATAGGGACTATAGTTGTAGCTTTTCAAATTTTCAAACGCTTG
Organism: Ampullaceana balthica; assembly: GCA_944989445.1. NCBI lineage: Eukaryota > Metazoa > Mollusca > Gastropoda > Lymnaeidae > Ampullaceana > Ampullaceana balthica. Next base: position 548,772 of record CALYLW010000131.1, on the reverse strand, counting down.
CGATCATTTACTTCGTGCACCTCGCTTGTTAATCAAATCATTATGTTTAATTATTTTTAATATGGTAATAAAGATTTGTTTTTTAATTATTGAATTAAATTATGCATAAATGTTTCGTTTGTTGTTTTTTTTTCACTCTCATACATTTTAAATGTTACTGGCAACACCGGTTTAGGCTTATCTTCATTTTTTTTTAAACATGGCGCCTTTCCCTTTTTAAAAATCTATTTGAATATACGCTTACATGAAAAATAATTTAAAGAATAGGACAAGACTAAAAGTTAAGGAAACATCGTTTGACTTCCCCAATGTTGCTTGTCGTATTTCCAAACCTTTATCTGTAGCTCGGTTTGCCTTCGCGGCGTCTTAAGACATTCAAAAGAAACATTTGTTCTGTTAGCGAAAATTATTATTTTATTTTTTTTAATTCAGCGAAGTTCATTTTTAAACAGTATGGTCATCCTTATTGGATTTTGTCAATGTTGGATTGTCCGCTTTCCATGCATTAATCTATTGTTATGAAGCACGGATTGTGTTACGTTTAATCTGCATTCAAAAGAACATCTGACCTCGTCGCGCCGTATTAATTTATTTTAAACCAATTCTAATCTACAACGAAAGTTAAGTACCACCATTGGATCCATGACTAACCTTCAGCGAAACTGTCAAATGCCAAGTAAAAATTTTGACAAACTGCAAAGCCTTTTGAAGCTAATGAAGGAATTGATTCTTTAACATGTTGACAAGGAAGTTCTCAATAAAAGTTGCTTGCCGAATATCCCGAAGACGTTTCATGTCAACCAAAATTCATCGCATGGAACCCCGGTGGATTGGACCCTACCTAGTGGTAGAATCATTGAACAAGGGAAGAGTTAAGCTAAAGAATATATCAACTGACAAAAATACTCAAAAACACCTACAATATTAGTAACTTAAAATTTTACAGCAATAAACAGGGTGCTTCACACAATCAGTGCCCCGATGATTCTGTTAAAGTTACTGTCAATGGGGTAGGTGGTAACTATTTCTTGGCCCACTCCATGCACCTTATCACACGAGCAATTTGCGATGCAGGTTTCTGGTAGCTTCTCTGCGTGAGAGCTTCATCCTGTCTGATCTGGGACACCATCTTGGACATTACATTGGTTCAGGACATGTTCCTACTGACTATATTGCCACAGAAATATCCAGGAAGAACTTTTTTTTATTCTGACATTTGCTACCCAGTTCACGATCAAGTTCTTAATGGGGTCCGAGGTTTTTCCATAGAGTTAAGGAACGCCCGCTTTCGTCTCATATCTGGGGGACTCTGCTAATTTTAATCAATATTACTCTTTATTTTTCATTGAACTACATTTTATAGTTTTCTTCACCTGAAAAATAAAATATGAAATGAGATTTTTTATTCGCCAACAAAATAACTAACGCTATACAAATGCTAAAAAATAATGATTGTGTCTCAAGAAATATTAACAAACGTTGGGCTATAAAAGATTTTGTTTAAAAAAAAATTCCTTGAAGATCCCAACAACAACATATGTAGTCAAAGAGAGATAAAAATCATCTAGTCAAAGTAGCTAGCATTGCCATGGCGCGTACGTGGGTGGGTGGGGGTCAGTTGCGATCTTTGTTCTCATATCTCTACTGACAGGTGGGGAAAGTATTAGCCTGTTCGATTGTACCCGTTTGTAGAAACCCTAGGTCCCACAAGTTTTCCATTGTCAAGGAGAAGGAGAGGGGTAACAAGGGGTGGGGGTGATTTCATCTCAGTTTGAACGTTTCAAGCAAAAATCCTCAAAATGTCACGTGTCAAAGTAAACTGGTTTTAATTAAATGTAAGCGAAATTTAAATTTTGTTATTTGTATATTTATTTATTTTATTTTGCAACCGTCTTATAAATATTTAACGCCCTCCTAAATAAAATAAAATTAATAAAAACTTTTTTAGCGGTTTTCAGATATGAATTCGTTTAACTTCCGTTTCCCATTCAAAATAAATTAGTTACAGCAACAGACCTGACGGTGTAGTGTGTGTTCTAATGTAGTGTAATTTGCCCCGTCCTGTATCTGGATAGTTATTGAAATTGGGCAGTAAAGGATATTTTAAACGAGGCCATCATAATTCAATGTTTTCTGTCTTGGAACCTAAATAAAAGCGAATGATGTAGTAGATATGATAAGTCTAATTTATTTGTGTGTGTCCCAAAAGCACAGTAAACTATGTGATTATGCACTTTGAATGTGTACAATTTTTTTCTAAATAATTTTTTATTATTATTTAGCATTCCCTTAGTTTTCGATTTCAAACAAATCGACACCAACTTGTTTCATCGTCGAAGAAACTTGCGGGTGTTGGTATTGGGCGAAAATAAAATAACACTTTTAATTTTATTTAAAGATAGGTCACTCATATAAATATATTAAAACTAGCAGACTATAGACTATACGCAATTTTAAAATCTACATCTAAAGAAAGTTAACATCTAAAAATTTTATTATCATTTGAGCAATTGACTTAGTATGAATAACTATTATTTAAGTATTAACTAACGCCAGGATATTGGAAGTTGTAACAAGTCTTGTTGATCGATTTATAAAAATAGAATTCACCTGAATAAAAGCCCACATGCACTGTGCTGTCTATAAAATTATTTTGGCTGCACGTATTTTCAAATAATCTTGCTATTGGTACTTGGCTACTAGGCCTTTCATTCATGTGGTTCTGGCTGACAGGGGCGGATTAAGACTGCACGGGGCCCCTGGCTGCAATTCAAACTGGGGCCCTATCCAGCCAGCGTCCCTTTAAATAAAATTATTGCTAGCAGCTAATATAAGACTGTAACTTGTAACTAAATAGTTAATCGGTTCCTTTAACATACTTAGTCTGTACAACGGGATCGGCCTTCCCAGCCAAAGATTATTCATGAAAAAATGGAATACGAAGAAATAACTGTTTGCCGGTATCCTAATATTGAATGTAAAAATACAATTTTAAAAAAAAATTCGTGCCCATGCCGGGAATCTATCGCGTGACGCTTGCACAGCAGGGCTACTTTCTACCTCAAGACCACACGAACCTGATGAAAATAGGGAAGTTTTAAAATATAAACAATAATCTTTAATATTTCTGTTAGTGAGCCTATAAAATCAGTTTTTTTTTATAAATTAATTTATTTAATTTATGATATTTTCAGGAATTCATGCAAACATTTGTCCATCTATCTTGTAAAATATACTAAATTTGGGTGCCCCTAATCATCGGGGGCCCCTGGCTTTAGTCCGTTCAGCCCCCCCCCCTAAATCTGCCATAGCTGGCAGGTGCCAATTAATGTAACTGCTAACATAATCTCCGCAAATAAAAAGCAAAGTAAAGGCATCATTAACATTACGTTACAGGAACTTCAATTGTGGGTAGATGTTATCAATATCAATAACCTTTTACTCTTTGATCCACCTAAGTTGTACAAAATGGACCTTTAGTTAAAGGCGATCAACATTTTTTTTTAAAAACAATAATTATCCGTGTTGCAGTCACTAACATTTAATACTACATCCACTCTCCGTTCTAACCTTGCCTCACACAACATGTTCTTCATTATTCCTGCCAATTCTATGGTAAAGATTCTTGATTTACACTTTCCATTTATTACTTTATTTGTATTAGCTAATTACATGTTATGAATACTTACGTTTTCTATTCTAAATTGGCTGTTAATAAATAACATTTTTTTTTATAAATAGTTTTTTGGACATGGCTTTGAAATAGCATATAATGTTTATCATTTAATTATTTATTTAATGAAATAATATATAAAAAAAACTTATCAAGTTTGTAAAAAGAAACTATATATAATGCAATATTACATTTCAATGTAAAGGACTTACAATAGCTAGTTATGAATAAGATTGCTATGATTGTCTGATCAGCAAAAATCTTGCACCATGGCTTATCCCAGCATAACCTAAGGACATGGGAATGTGACGGTATAAACCTATCAACATCATATGAGAGGCTAACACCTAAGGCATGCACGTATGCTGGCATAAACCTACGGACACCGTATCTTTGGCTCCGCGCTTTTCAGGGCCCCACACTTTGATAAAATTTTTAAGACTTTTTTTTTATTTTGGTTGCAATTTCACTACTATTACGTAATTCTTTTTTTTTAAATTAATAACGTTATCAAGAAAACTGTATATTTATTTTTTCAGGATAAAATAATTATATAAATATCATATTAATATAATAAAATATAATAATCACCCTTTATCCGTATTTAAAAAGTATTTTTCCTAGATATTTATTATCTTATCTTATCTATACAGACGCTCCTTCTATGCAGAAGATAATTGCGTCCACAGACCATGACGGATGATCTGTTGGCAAGTGATGCAGCGTTCACAGGCACCCGCTATGAGGGTTCCATGCATTACCCAGCCGCCTAACTAGTGGAAGGTACCCATTCGGAGCTGGGTGACTCAGGGACGCCCTAGACCCCGGGAATAATCCTTGCCTTCACATGGATTCGAACCCGCATAAGAGTAAAATAGATCAAATTTAATCCTAGGTTTAGGTAGACTTATAATTCGATTGTTTATTGTAGAGAAATTTCAAAGAAAGCCGTAAATTATATATTTAAAAAGTAAAACAACACTTGGGCGGTGGCCTAAGGAATTGTTGATACAGATCAAAGGTCACAGCGGGCTGTATTGTCGTATCATTGGAGGTTGGAAATATTCTTTAAAAGGAAAAAAAAACACTCTTAACTATCTTATCCTAATTGTTAAGCCAAAGTTTTGAACTTTAAAAAAAATGAAGCAATACAACTGAAGAATGTATTCCATTAATTTAACACGTCATTTTAAAAAATGGTTATTTCTATGTTTTACTTTTTTTTTAAATATATCTGTTTATTACCTCATGTGCTAGTACACTTACATGGTCTTACAACAACAAGGCAGTCAATGGCTGAGACAAGGTATAACACAATAGACATCGTGATTAGCGTTCTGAAGAGCGAATCGTCTCGAGATCTCGCTATAACCTTTCAGCAGTGACATGTATAATGTGTCCAGGGTTACGTTGTATATCGGATTAGGTGATAAAAGAAGACAGGAAGGAAACCCAATCTTCTCCTTTTTTTTTAAATTGTGGGTAAATCCGTGAAGGTTTATGAAACTTGTTTGAAACTATAATTATTCTGAAATACATTCGCCGCTGCTGCGTAAGATTGCTCTGGACGCAATAATCCAGCGTATAGAAGGAGTGTCTGTAATGACATAAGATAAGATAGATTATGCATACACGAGCAACAAACCCGTCCAAGGACGTTCCGCCGCCGTTCGGTGGCATGTTGTAACTCCCCTCCAACAGCCGTCTCGACCGGCATACATGTGCATCACGTCAAAAATACTATTCATTATAGTTAAAATAAAAAAACTCGTAAAAACAGAGCTTTTGACAATAACTCCCAATGCACATAACTCCAAATAAAGTCTTGGAAGAAATACTGCACCAAAAATAACATGTTTTGAACGCCTGCGTAAACGTGTTCAATATGATTGGCTGTAGGAGTCACATGTGCTTTAGGGACCAATCGCTATCGATGACCGGACAGAACATTGCCTTTTATTATATAGGAATGCTCGGTTTAGTCAAGGGTTCATGGATAATGGGGGCTACGAATGTGGCTTGCCATGAGAGGTATTTACTCTCTCATTTTTTTTTCAAAAATCCGTTTACATGTTTCAACTTTTTGAGCACATTTTTTTTGCATGATGACAAGAGCAACTTTATTTTCTCCAACTGGGTAAATTTATGTTCAATTCTTTGCTAAGGCCTAAACAGGACCATCGACGTATGAGGCGGACGTGATAACCAGTACACTACGAATCTCACATTTACTGTGAAGGAACAATGTAAGTGAACGCAAGTGCATTGTTGCCACCCACTCCCACCCCCCACCCCCATTTTTTTCATTTCATCCCACCACGCTTGCCAACAGTGATTAGTTGACCCGAGCGAGGGTCATTCGTCATGCTTGGTTGCACATACTTGCAGCTTTTTGCCTCACAGGGTCCGACCACGAAGAGATTTATATATATAGATAGCGTATGTCACCGCACAATGAAAGTGGTTGTTACCAACTTACCAATGTTCCCTCGAAGGATCTTTAGTCCATATGCAAAGTAAAAAAAAACTCGTGTGCAGAGTTGCCCAGCATCAATTTTTAGCACTGTTTAACCAACTTTGCTGCGCGGTAATTCTAAACTGTTGAGCGGTGTCAGTCAAATATATGCGCGGCCACGAAGTCGCGCAGCTTAAAGGGAACATTGGTTGTTACCAATGTTTCCTAAGGTTCGTTGGTCCGTGTGCAAAATAGAAAACGCATGTGCTTAGTTGCCCATAATTAATTTTAACTATCTTCTATCTTATCTTATCTGTTACAAACGCTCCTTCTGTACAGAAGATTATTGTGCCCTACGCTTATCTATGGTTTTTGTCCAGTCCTGTATTATTATTATTAGAGTTTTAAATATTGATAAAGTCTAAAGTGTTGTTTTTCCTTGTTTCTTCGGGAAACCCATTCCTTATGTCTATCTGAGGGTTGTATTAAGTTATCTTTGTGTTTTATTTCTAAATTAGAATTAATTGTTTTAAGAATAATCGCCACTTTACTCTTGGTTGTTCTGTCCTCTAGTGTTTCAAGCTTTAATGATTTAAATAATGGTGTTAGAAAATCCTGAATATATTTCTTCTTTAAGTAACGATCCTGATGAGTGGATGCTAGACGAAGTTACATTGGAGTGCCTTGTTCAAAATGGCATGAAACAAAATATTGATGCCGACTTTTCTTTTACTAGGCGTCAATACACAGATAAGGCCAGGTATCTATCGCTGTCACTTTTTAGCCAAACATTAAGAAATGGTGAAAACGACCTCGACCTTGGCTCATATTTTCGAGGATGTTTGGGAAATTGGGGTCACTAGCTAATGAAGTGTTCAACGACTGGAAAACCACAGTTCAAAGAATGAAGGAACATGAGAATTCGGAAGAACACAGGTCAGCATTTGCGACACTATCTAGTAAGAATGATGGCGGTAGAGTTGACAAGAGTCTTGTTCTTCAAACATAAGAAGAAATAAAATACTAGCATGAGGTTTCGATGCGCATTGTGGCTGTTGTGAGGTCACTTTCTTCACGCGGATTGCCGTTTAGGTTTCCATGATAGATTTGGATTTTTAAAAAAATCACTGGGAAATATGTTATGACTTATGACCCAGAACCTTTGGCTGAGTTCGATCCTTTCCTGGACGTACACATAAAACGCCATGGAAACAAAGGAAGTGGCACAACTTGATATCCGTCGTCGAAAATATGCGATGAAATTATCAATATAATGGCAGAAAAGGTAATAAATACAATCATAACTGAGATCAAACTTGCCAAAAAATTCTCAGCGCTGTGGTCTCAACTCCGGAAATTTCTCATGTAGATCAACTTTCTTTCATTGTGAGATAAATCTCTGAACGAACGATTTTTGAGATTCACTCCGGTATTCTATCATAGTAATATACATTGTATTATTCTAATGTTTATTAAAGTCATTAAAGTCAATTAAAGATGATATGTTCTGTACTGGGGCATTTAATTTGCTCAATTTCTAATATAGCTTCGACATGGTTTGGGGGGGGGGTAAAAGTGAAAAGTGCCTAGGGGTCCTGTGTCTTAAGTCCAGACCTGTCTACATTGTAATATCGTAACCAGCGTGAAGCATTTTTTTAAACTTTTAACCGGCCTTCAGAAAACGAATTGTGTTAACATCCTTAGATTATATTTTATTTTAATACATACAAATTAAACATTGACTATTAATCATCACAGATAACGTCTTTGTTTAGAAAAAAATTATTAAAAAATAAAAAAATTTTAAAAGGTTTTTTTTTAAAAATCCCTCAATTGACTGATGGACATTCCGTAAGAAAGAGGTCGGCGAACAGGGGTAAACAACCTCATCTGGGGTTAAAAAGGGAATTCTTGGGAGTAATGCAGACGCATTTGGGACATATAACATCCACTACAATCCACTAGATATATTAAAATACGTCATGTGTACGTGTACGCTTATAACATATGCCCATTATTGAACCGGTTCCTTCCAGAAAATGCATTTTTAAAAATTTGACAAGGATGTAGATTTCTTACCTACATACTATACGAATACACCTAAATCCAACCTTCTTTCATTTATATTGACACGAGTGACATTAATCTTAATCAACATGACTTTTCTGTATCAAGTATTATTTCTGTGATATTTAAAATTAAAGCGTTACAAAGTGATCTAAGAAGAAAAGTTGTTTTGTGCTTCTCTCGAATTGCGATGTCAAGAATTGGATAATTTCAATAAAGTTAATGAATACTTGACTAATTTGAAAGGGGTTCATTTATCATTATATCTAGAATGGACAGGGGCGTTTGACCAAAAACCAGTCGAACAATTATATCAAAAACGTTTATAATTCTATCAATAGATCCCCACCCCCTTTTTAAAGAAAATGGATATTCCGTGTTGTTTTGACTTAAAATATCTACACATAATCCTATTCAGATCCTTTTTAGACACTTGTCATGCTTGTAAAACTCACCAGTGGCATTTTCGGGGGTGGGGGGATAACGACGCTCCACCAAATTCCAGAGTCATGTGAGCAGGAACTAGAGTCTGGGGGTTGTAAGGCACACATAAACTTGTATATTTTGGGGTAACGGGCAAAAATGTTCGCTGACTCCTGCCGTGAAAGAACCAAACGGAGCTGCGGTTACATCACAAATGCTTTGATGTCAACATCAAACGACGAGGGAAACAATTTCATAGGTTATCTTGTGGGTTAAGGATTATAATTAGATTAAATTTTCGTGTCTTGATAGCTTACGCCAACCAGCGTCTGATGGCCTACCGACTGGCACATTGAGAAGCACTGATTTTTAAAAAAAAATAAGTAAATTTTTAAAAAGTCATTAAATAAATTGTAAGTGACCAAATATTTCAGTGGAAGTTTTATTTAAAGTTACCCTTTTGATGTGACGTCACATTTCTTCAAACCCCTCCCTCCCCCTCGTCACGCATCGTCTCAAAAGTGTTCACCCGCCTCCCCCCCCCTAGTGCGTCACGTCATTTATGGACGGCCCCTTATTCTTGACAGCTTTGAACATTCTCCAGTAATGAATCTGGCAGCTCTTTTTTAAATTTATTTTAGTTTATCAATGTTTTCTTTGGTAGATGGGTCTCATACAGAAGACGCATATTCTAGTACAGTTCTCACCAAAGTGATGTAGCATTTTAGTTTATATATCTTTTACATTTGAAAAAATTTCTTTTTGTAAAGCCTAAGGTTTTGTTTGATTTTTTTATAACTTCATTGGCATGGGGTTTCCATCATAGTTTCTCATTTATAATTACTCCTAATGAGTTTGCATCTTTAATTTGGGTTAGTTATTTTCCATGAATGAAATATTATGAGTTTATTTGATTCTTTTTCTTTGATACCATTAACAGTTGACAATCTTCTGGGTGGAAAGACATACTCCAGTTATTTTCCCATTTTATCAATTCATCTAAGTCTTTTGTAAGATTTCGCTATCTTGTTGGGGTGGGGGCTTATGAGGTTTAACATATGCGGTTCACTCATTCTCTCTAACTTAAAGATCTCTCTTTTGCCTTCTAAATTAGAAATCTTTAATTTTTATGCCAAACACCCACCCCGCGTTTTTAGTCATATTAAATCGAAGTACTTGAGCTTATAAGTTTTAAATTATTTTCTTCTTTTTAGTCCACTTATGAAAACGTGGTTTTTAATAATCATTTTTTTTTACCTTTATTTTTATTAAAGCTTTGAATGTTTAAAGTGTGTTTAAGGTAGAAAAATAAAATACTTAAATCTTTAGGCAACTGGTATGTTCAAACCAAAATTTGTTACCTTTATTAAAAAAAGAAGGAACCATTTGTTTCATTAGTAAATTTTAAACATCAACAATAAGTTTTAAAAAACTCGAAACTTTACAAAAAATTGTTTATTATTGTTTTATTGAAAGTCTCATCGTAAAATTAAGCTTAAATATTTAAATCAACAGTAATTTAAACTACAATTGTATTATTTAATTTTCTTCTTTATCACACATTTATATCTCGGTATTTGCTAAAACCATTCACAAAAAAGCCTGCTAAGTATAAATCCACAACTTATAACAAAAGCCTATTTTACCTTTCTTAACTCATTCACGTGTATTCTAAATCGTTTAGTCATAAATCTTTGCTATTTTATTTATTTCGTAACATTTAATAATCTTGACACAACTATCCATAGAAAGCAATATTTGTAATTTTATATTTAATTAAGGTTTAAACTTAATTATTAATAGGCCGTCACGTCACTTTCTTTAGGATTTTTTTCTTTGAGTCTTTGACACTCTGTCATGAATAAACTTTTAGAGATTGGTCTGTCTACGACTACATTTAGTATTTTTGAATACTATTTGAACTGGGACTCTTTTGACCTAGGCTCTTAATACAGGGATCCAGGTCATTGTTTCAGATGTAGTATGTAGTAATAAGTAACTCTCATAAGGGGCCGTCCATTAAGTATGTCAATGTCACGCTATTTTTGACCATTTTTAACTCCCCCCGTCACACACTGTCACAAATCTCAGAACCCCCCCCCCTAAAGTACGTCACACTTTTGAACAAAAATGTTACTTTTTATTAACAAAATAATTAAAATATAATATAAATACCTTGACGTCACACATGGCCGTACCCCCCTCCCCCTGTCACACTTTCTTACACCCCCTCCCCCCTCTGGAGCGTGACATACTTTATGGACGGCCCCTAATGGGGCTGGGGACTAAGGCAATATCACAACGTGCCTGAATCTTGACCCAGTTTATTCTCCACTAATGACTTAATTTATTAAACATCACACTTTTTAACTAAATGTAGACCCTCAAATAAATTTTAAAATGTGCACCACTTCTAATCAGATTTAAAGCAGTTCAATTGCCTGTCTTACTTTAGCTATAAGTAACTTGTGCCCTTTAAAAATTCATTGAGATAGCAGAGTTCAGTTTAAGTAAATTATATGCGCAACTTAAATTATCATGGTAATCCTGCAGTTTCTTCACATATATTATTTCACAGTGAAATTTAATTGTCTCGTGAGAACTTACATTTTTAATTTATTAAATGCATTATTATTATATGTTGTATTTTAGCTATTACAGCGCTAATTTCTGAGTCGTTCTAATTTTTAAGGCATTTTTTTGGCTATTAACAGTAAATAGTCTGATCGTGATGCAACCATTTTGTTTATCTATTGCTGTACTTGCCGGATTGTCCCAATAAGATTTCAAATGGAAATTTCTTGCTTAAAAACAAACAAAATAAGAATCAAACATCTAGTAACGAAATAAAAAATGAAATTTTCTTTAAAATATTTATTTATCTTCTGAGAAAATTAAAATAGATTTAAAAAAAGCTTTTAAAAAAACATTTTCAATCAGTAAATTTATTTTAGCATGGGTCGAGCCAGGTAAAAAACATCTGGCAAAACGTCTAGATAAACAAAATGGACGTATCGTGACCAGATTATGTATTATATAGAGCCGATAAAATGCCTTAGAAATTAGAAAGACTCACAAATTAGCGCTGTAATAGCTGAAATACGACATAATAATGCATTTAATAAATTTAAAACGTAAGTTCTCACGAGAAAATTAAATTTCGCTGTGAAATAATGTACGTGAAGAAACTGCAGGATTACCATTATCATTAAGTGAAGTATGTTACAAATTAATATAAACAGTACAATAAGTTTGATATCAATAAATTTAAATTGACTATGTAAACAAGAATATTATTATTGTATATGGTCATTCAAAATCTTGTTGTTGAACATTGAAGGTGGTAAATAAAATTAGAATTGCTTGTATGTTAATTATATTAACTTGTATTAGTTATTAAACAAAATTATTAGACTTAAAATATAAATAAAATTATAAAATCTTTAACAAAGAAAACATAACGAGAATGATTCAGAATGTTAAACAAAATTTTATTTCCATGGAACAAGGTTCTGAAAATTTAGGCTATGTCTAACTTTCAGTTAACAAATTTTGAGTTAGATTGATAATGAAATTATGGTGCAACAGTTGTAAAAACTAACTCTGATATGAGGATTATTGTGCTTTTAACTTAAACCAATTTAAGTTGAAATAAAATAAATTTAAATTTGAAAACTTTAAGCCTACAGATTAACTACATATATATTTTTATTTTTATTTTTTCATTACAGAATGCAAGAAGTTCTTCTTATAAGTCATGGAAACCTCAACTCTTAAGGAAAGACAACCAATGTTAAACTGTCCAGCTTGTGATAATCAGAATTCACATTTATTCAGTGGCACTCAGGAGACTGTTTTCTATAATAATTGACAATGTGTGTAAAAATTGACAACGTATGAAACAAGGATGGAATAAAATTCAGCTGAAGTGTATGCAAACAATTTTAATCATTCCTAATATCAGTTAAACTTAAACCAGCATTCAATTACAGTTAAAATCAAGTAAAAGAAAAGGGCTAGCCATCACCAGTCATGTATATGTCTGAAACAGGCTCATTCTACTCACATCAAGAAAAGCGCCACAAATGCCCCTACTGCACCAAGTCCTTTCGCAAGACGTCACACCTGAAAGATCACATTCTGACCCACACGGGCGAGAAGCCACACCAGTGTGAAATTTGCCAGAAGTCCTTTTCCAGGAAGTCGTCGTTGACGAAGCATGGCTTCATCCACCTCAACCAAAAGCCGTTCCAGTGTGAGGTCTGTGATAAGGTCTACACAGCATTGTCCTTGTTAAAGGAGCATGTCTTGACCCACTCCACTAAAACCTACCCATGTGAAACGTGCGGTAAGATCTTTATAAGAAAATCTCACCTCACAAGACATGAGATCACCCACATTGGAGTTAAGCGCTGCAGACAAACCTGCTGCGATCACTGCGGTAAAACTTTTTCCAGCATTTTTAGACTTCAGCAGCATCTACTGGCTCACGGTGAAGAAAAGACACTGCAGTGTGGCTCATGCCATGAGGTCTTCCAGCAAGAATATGATCTACAACAGCACCAACTCTTACACTTATGTGATGCTACGAGACCATATCAGTGTGATGTATGTGGTCTGTCCTTCTCTGAACTCTCCAAGGTAAAGAGACACAAACTCATCCACATGAAAGTGAGGAGGTTCAAATACGGGATATGCAGCAAGCTGTCAGTAACGAGGACCAGATTCAAACAACTGGTCAAGATACCCCGAACAACCAATTTAAGTTTTCAAAGGGCCAACAGATTTCTGGAGGACCAGCAGTTATACAGGTGCGACCTCTGTAATGGGATGTACGCACGAAGGAACGCGCTGTGGAAGCATCTCCACGCCCACTTGGATGAGAAATCTTCTAAATTTAGCCGATGCAATAAGCCAATCAATTTGAAGCATGGGAGACGAAAGCTTAGTAGCAGGTTCAAGGAGAGATGTTACCTCTGCTCTGTTTGCACAAAGTCCTTCTCTAAGGCATCCCACCTGAAGGATCACATGCTGACCCATACGGGGGAAAGGCCTTTTGTTTGCGATCTTTGCGGGAAGTCATTCTCGAGAAGTTCAATCTTAAACCAGCACAGGTTCACCCATGTTGAGGTCAAGCCGTACGCATGTGATTTATGCAGCAAGTCGTTTTCCGTGCCGTCCATACTAAACAGGCACAAAATGACTCACACAGCCATCAAACCCTTCAGGTGTGAGGTTTGCGACAAGAGGTTCCTGCAGTACTCCTACCTGAAAAGACACGAATACACGCACACCGACGAAAAGCCTTTCAACTGTGACATCTGCTCCAAGGGCTTCTCGACGTCCAACAAACTGAAGTGCCATGCCCTGAGCCACACGAAAGAAAAGCCCCACCGTTGCCCTGTGTGTGGCAAGCAGTTCCCTCGTACTTCATCTCTGAAGAGGCATGAGCTCATCCACTTGGAGAACAAGGGACACAAACAAAATGTGTTGCAGAAATCTCCTACTCAAGTTCTTGTGTTAACCCAAGATTGTGATCTGCATTCCATGCTCCCTGAGCCATCGTGAGAAATCATTTGTATTTTTTACACTTCAAACAAAAGGTACATAATCATGGTGTAATCATCGTATGTTACAGATGCGCTTTCTACACTGTGGATTATTGTTAGGGCTGTGCTGGATTCAAATTTTTGAAATCCCGCCGGAGCCGGATTTGTAAAAATGCCAGGATTCCGGTTTGCTGGAGCCATTATGTATATATATATATATATATTTCATGGCTCTACTGGCCAGCCGGATTTATGAAGTGAAATTCTGCCGGACCTGGATTTCTAAAAATTGCCTGATTCTGGATTTGCTGGAGCCGAAATTCAGTACACCCCTAATTATTACCTAATTATCAATCAGAGCATTACATTTGGATCAAGGTTTTCACATTCTTATTTCACTATATTTTTTTTGTAATAATAAAAAGTAATAATGGTAAATGAAATAGCAATTTTTTTGCTTTACAATAACACTAAAAATGGAATTTCAATTTTAATAAACCCTGCGAGTGTAAGCCAAATGTTATCCACATTCATATCTTTACTTATGTAGATGTAAGCTACTTAAAAATTATCTTCCACATTCTTAGTATAAATATGTCTATGCTTTATTCAAACCCTTCCATAAGAATATAAAAAGATAAAGGTAAGCAATAGACAAGACCATGTCCATAAATTATTAACACGTAACTTTTGAAGGGATCCTTTTACCCTTTATTCAAATTCACTCAGCTTACATTGTTGACATCAACCAGGTCTCTCTCTCTCTCTCTCTGAAGATCTAGCGTCAGGTTTGATGACTGTTTGGGACACAGATGGAGCAAAACAACTCCATCTCCCTGTGTTTTTAGGTAGTGTATTTGAGTTTAGCATTAGAGACTCAAATTATACTGAAACATGTTTTCAAATGTGCCATAGTAATGACTTGATGTTTACAAAAAAATTTTTTTTAAATAGTTGTAATGATTGTTCATTATTTTATGAAAGCAATATGATTTCACTTTATACATATTTTTTTCAGTTCTTACTGCAGGATGTAGAATTTTCTAGCATTGGCCTTAGGTGTTTGTTTTTTTTAATGTGTGTGGGGGAGTGGGGAGAACCTGGCAGAACATGTTTTTAAACACATCAGGAAGAATTATTTGTTTGTCTCAGAACAATGACAGAATGTGACAACATTGTGTTTGTTTGTTAAATTTAACTTACAAACACACAGAATTGGGTACACCCCTTTATAAATTTATAACAAATTTTTTTTTCCTTAAAGGGGTCCGAGCCATTGTGTTATGGGTTTTTTTTCATTCTAAGCCCCCAATAACGCAACCGAATTAAAGACAAAAGAGTAGCTTGTTTAGATTTACAGCAGGTCCACACAATCCCTATTTAGTGTTGGTACACATCAGTGTAGGTGCGCTGTGGTTGAGTGGCAACGCGCTCGGCTGGCATACCCAGAGTCACGGGTTCGAGTCTTGTGAATGCTGGGTCTTGTTCTTGAGACTAAGGGCGTCCCTGAGTCCACCCACCTCCGAATGGGTACCTGACATCAGTTGGGCAAGCAAAGGCGGCTGGGCATTGTTCCAACCGCACAATCCCCTCGAATGCCGTGGCTATAAAAACCCGTGAGCGCTGCTTCACTTGCCCCATAGGCCAGCATGGTCTGAAAGGGGAACCTCACTTTACTTTACACATCAGCGCCATCAGATCAGTGTTCACTGTAAATATCCATGCATTGCAACCCTGCCTATTTAGCACTAAACCAGGAGTCAACTGTTGAGTCAAGATGGAATTCTCCAGGTGCTATGCTATGACAATCTTCTTTTTTGAGGTGTTAGAAGTTTCCCTTGCTCGTGTCCAGCCAGGTCATCATGCCAGAACATGTGCATGTTACTGGATGGCAGTGATTTTAAAGTAATCATCGTTGTATTAACGAATTCGTTGAAAAACATGAGCGATGGTTATTTAAATAGAATTTATAGAGTCTAATTTCTTCCGTTGGTGTGATTTTTTACATTTTATTTCTACTCAAAAGTTAAAGTCATTTAATATTTCTAAACATCAAATGTTTTTGTGTAGTTTTTTCTAGCATCTTCTCTGCTTCATTTTTTTCATGTTTGATTGAAATTTATCTGTATTTAACATAATAATAATATATAATTGTATTATTTATTTATTTATATTAATTTAGTGTAGTAATCCTTTCAATAAATATTTATTGCATGCTATTTTTTTTTAAAGTGTCTCTTCATAATAGCCTACATAATAAAATCTTGTAATTAAACATTTAGTTCAGCTTCATCAAATGAAATATTCATTTTGTTTACCATACTTAAATTAATGTTTTTTCTACCCTGCCACATTTATAAGTTAAACAATGTACTAAATCAACATCATTTTTTTAGGTAGATTTTAAAAAAAACATTTAAATAAAATGTTGGGTACCGGCATTCACATTTGTATTTGCTTTTTTCCCCCCAATATTTGTTAAGGGCGTTTCTATAACTGTCCCATGTGTTACTATCACAGGTGTGAATGTGAAACATGTGTTATTGTCACTTGTGTGAATGTCAAACAGGTGTTACTGTCACATAGGTGTTATTGTCACTGGTATTACCATCTCTTGTGCTGCTGCCACAGGTGTTATTATTACTGTTACATGTGTTACTGTCACACAGGTGGCACTGACGCACAGGTATAACTGTCACATAGGTGGCTCTGTCACACAGGCATAACTGTCACATAGGTATAACTGTCACACAGTTTGCACTGACGCACAGCTTGCACTGTCACACAGGTATAACTGTCACATAGCTGGCACTGTCATACAGGTATAACTGTCACACAGGTGGCACTGACGCACAGCTTGCACTGTCACATAGGTGTAACTGTCATTCAGGGTTGTTCAAGTTTTGAGAGTGGAGGGCGTGTGTGTGGGTTGAACCGTGTCCCAGGCATCTCAGTCACCCCCAATGCCAAATGTCTATTCAAAAAATTGAAACTGATTTGTACCAGAGAGAGCTGTTACGTAGTTGTGTGTAAGAGATTACTTATTACTTTTGAAGGTCTTAGTGTCACCGTCAGCACGGCGGCGAGTGGATATCAACTTATAATTATCATCAATTTGTTACAACCCCCGTCTCCCTCACAATTTTCCTTAACTAAACCTAACGACAACCAAAACCAGTACAAAAATTTCACACTAATGATTGGATAAACAAAATTATAATAATGTTATAAAATCAAAATTCTGGAACTGCAGTTATCTGGGGAAATTGAAAAGGGGGTTTCGGTTTGGGTAGAGGGTGAGACAAGCATGTGATTCAGGGGCACTGAAAAAGTTGCCATGAGAGGAACATTTTAAAAAAAAATGCTTGATGGACTTTGATAAAAATGCCATTATTTTGAAGAATTTTTTTTTCAAAGCTAATGTGCTTTTGAAATTTGGATTTTATTTAATGCTTACATTTTTACAAAAAAATATTAAAGGTAATTGAAACAAATAGGATAAATCGTAATAAATTTAATGAATTTCTTTTAAAAAAATATATTTGTCCACATTCATTGCTTAAAATTAAAGTGTTTATAGTTTAATCGTCAATCAGAACCAAGGCAGTCTTTGAGAATATCAGAGGTCCCCTGGCTCCACGGAGTCAGGGGCCCCTGCTGTGCTCAATAAACATCAGAAAGTATTTGTTTTGTTTTTAATTCTTTAATTGGAGTACATTTCAAACCGGAAGCACTTGGCAAGTGTCCAGTTGACCCAAGCCTTAAAACCAGGTGGACACAATTCAAACTTAAATCTCCTGGGGGGGGGGCGGACACGACTCATGCCGCGTCGCCTCCGACATCCACAGCGGTTTCATCTGGTAGGCATCCTTGCGAGGCAACCCGAACACCTGCTTAGCAGAGTTCACAGTGGTCAAGTAATCACATTTCAGGACAAGTCGCTTGTCTTCGCTTGGTGCCAGGTTTGAATCATCTTCACTTGCAGAAATTCTCTCTTTTCCAACAGGGGGGAGCCTCTGAAATGTTAACCCATGATCCAATATTATTTTCACTCCCAATTTTTTTACTAATGATGTGAGAATTTATACAGCGCAGTACCCAAGCATACAACTGGGCTCACAGCGCTTCACATAAAAGCATAGTAACACATCTATGTTCTATATTTTACATATAATTATCTTCATGGGACCATGTGAGGCAAGCAAGCTGCAAGTATGTGCAACCGAGCATGACGAATGACCCTCGCTCGGGTCAACTAATCACTGTTTGCAAGCGTGGTGGGATGAAAAAAAGAAGCGGGAGTGGGTGGTAACAAAACTATTGCGTTTACTTGCCGTTAACTTGCATTGTGCCTTCACAGAAATGTGAGATTCGTAGTGTACTGGTTATCACGCCCGCCTCATACGGGGAGGTCCTGGGTTCAAGCCCCAGCGAAAACAATTGTTTGTTTTTTTTTAATTTTAAAAAATGTCTGTGCCCGTTCTTTTACCCCTTTATTGCCAACACTAGCTGATCCACAGCGTAGCATACGCTGCTAATGATTTAGTGACGGGTGAAGACTTCCTGAAAGACACAGATGTCAAAATGGGGTGGGTTTGGGCAAACGACTGTGAGTGAATGAAAAGAAGTAACTCTGGAGAGACCCGCGGCGTAGCATACGCCGCAGACTTTCTCATCATAGACATTGCAAAGAAAATTTGGGGGAGGGGGTGAGAGTACAGACACAAAAACAGCACTAAGTAAATAAAAAATATCGAGTAAACTTAAAGATATGCACACTGAGGTTGTTGTTACCCGCCTCCAATTTAATATTAATACTACCATCCCTTAAGCATAAACTGTGATTGGCCGACCCTAGCGAGGGTTAGTCATATTTATGGTTGTTAATTGCGTGTTGTTGTTTTCTTTTTCTTATTTTTTGGAAACCGATTATCGATTACGTAACTCCGATCTTAAACCGATTATCTTTTTACAGCTGACTTCATAGAAGTTAGGGGTGTACCGAATTTCGCCTGCAAATGTCTCGAAACCAACAATGAGTTGGCAGTCAACCGACATTCACTCGCGTTTTTTTATTTCTTCGCGCTGTAGTTTGTGTCCGTTCTTTTTCCACTTTCTTTACACTCTCCATGAGCAAGTCTGCAGCGTATGCTACGCCGCGGGGCGTCTAGTATATTTATAAATGGTTTCAATTTAAAACATTAACATCTTATTACCAACTTACGAAAAAAAAGATACTGACATAATACATTATATATAAATAATTAATTAAAAATTATAAAAATAAATTAAATATGTGTCTAATATCGAAAGCCGACTTGATAAAATAAATGAACAAGTTATTGTAATAAGGCCATAGAAAAAAATAGACTATTAAAATGTGTAAACATGTCTATTTTAAATAAGTCTTTGCAGAAGTGCTGATAAGATCTTTCCGTTATGTAGCCAAAGGTTTCAAACTGAATGTAAGCGACAGGTCAAGTTTTATCTTTGTCAATTAATTAAGCGAACATTCTTCACTGACTTTTTTCTTTACTATACAGCATAAGTTATTAATACTCCCCCCACAATCTTAAACCTGTTCAAAGTGATATTGATAGAAAAGTACTTGTTTTTTTTAAAATATTGTTATATTTTATTTTCTGTGTAATTCTTTGCTAAAAAATTTTTGGCACGTATTTTAGGGGCCGTACATAAAGTACGTCACGCTCCAGAGGGGGAAGGGGGTGTAAGAATGTGTGACAGGGGGAGTGGGGGTTCCGGCCATGTGTGACGTCACGGTGTTTTATATTAAATTTTAATTACTTTGTTAATAAAAAAGAAATTTTTGTTCCAAAGTGTAACGTACTTCAGGGAGGGAGGGGGGGGGGTGTCCAAGATTTGTGACAGGGGTAGGGGGGGTAAAATGTTCAAAAATAGCGTGACGTACTTTTTGGACGGCCCCTTAATGGTTGCAGTGATTCCATAGACCGTTGCTCCATGTCTCACCACTGTTACCCCTGTCATTTTATACGTTAAAAACCGACAACTCACGACTGAATGGTTCTCATCGGAGATCCTTAATATACACTTTTCCCTTCGATCCTTAACTGATGAAAGGGCTTGCTTGGAGGGGGGGTGGGGCTGGCAACACAATGTTCTAAAAGGATATATACCCCGAGCAATGTTCTCTTTAATATGCGCGGCCACGCAGAATAATTATTACCGACGCCACGCAGCAGTTTAGTCTCACCGCGCAGCAAATTTTGTAAATAATATATTTATATATATATATATATTGCACAAAAAATGGATGCTAAGCAATTCCTTTTTTAACACCAGTTTTTTTTTACTTTGCAAACGGACCAACGAACTTTAGAGGGAACATTGACACCAGGTTAAAAAAAAATTATATATTTTTTCATTTTTCTCAAAGTCATGGTTGGAATGAACATTAAAAAGCACACGAACATTGAAGGTAAACTGCACGGAATAAAGATGACGAAACTAGCACGCGTTCATTGAAGGTTACCAGATTAACAACGTTAAGTCAGTCTTTACCTTTCCGGGCCTTTCAGCTGTATTTCTGTCAATCATTTCATCACGTTCATTTCTTACTTCAGCTTATCCTTTTCATTTGATAGCAAAGCAATATCTGAACGTCTAGAGCAGGGGTCGGGAAACCATGGCTCGCGAGCTGGGTATGGCTCTTAGACAATTGTTCGATTATAAATGTTTTAAAAGTTTATTCCGACTCCTTTGATTTAAATATTAGTTGCATATAAAAACTGCATAACAATGTTATTAAAAAGTATTCAGAAACATAATTATTGTACTTTTAGTGTTAAAATTACACAGAATACACACAATTACTTGATTTTTTTAGTTTTAAACACAATATATGGCTCTCACAGAATTACTCTTCAAAATATGTGGTGTTTATGGCTCTTTCACACAAAAAGTTTCCCGACCCCTGGTCTAGAGTCTAGACTGTTGATCTGATCCGAAGTTCAGACATTGTGGGATAGATTGTGAAAAATCTTGTGAAAAATTTGGTAGTAGGTTATTTAAATTTTGATAGCAAGCGTTCAGCAGAATCGAGAAAACAGTGGCCTACTGATATATGAATAAACTAGGGGTGTGGAAATTAATTATTAATTAATCGATTTTAATCATTAAACAATTTGGTCGATTAAAATTAATTTGATCGATTAAAATTTAAGAAAATATTTGTATTATTTTTTTTTCAATTTATTAATAATTTATATTTTTGTTGCTTACATACTTTTCCCTCGTATTATTATTATTTATTTAGACGATCATGCGTAAACAAAAAAAACGACGACTACTGACAGCACAGTTAAAGTTAAGCATTTAAGCGGAAAGTTGAGCAAATACTGTATAATGTTATAGAAAAATCACTTACATCAGTGCTAAAGTTTGACTGTACAACATTTTTGTGTCAACTCTAAAATTAAGTCATGGATTGTTGCACATCAAATACAGTGCTACCCCGTTAAGTCACTGTCGTTCGGGTCAATATTTATGTAATCGCTACTTAGGTGAATCGCTTTTTACTGTCTCTTAGTGCAGATTTCAGTGTAACTTATTGAGCGAAGTAAAGGATGCAAATAAAAACGTGTTTACTTCCCTATACTATAACATTTATTTAAAATTAAATTAAGCTTATACTCACGTATTAGCCTACATATATCAATACATATCCTGGTGCTTTTGTTTTAATCCAATATATTAAAAGAATTTTAAGTACAAAAATTACATAAAAATTGGTAAGTTTATAACTGATGCTTTGCAGTATGCCGAATGTTAATTACAAGAATCGGTAAACAAAACAAAAATTTCATCCTAAATTACTTTTTTTTATACTTATGTTCATTTCAAAAGTTATTTCTTTATTAGCCAGCAACTCAGCATTGTTTACTTTTTACTGTCATTGTTTTTCTTCCTAATTTCTTGCATATCAGACGAATTGGCTGTGTTACGTCAATAAATTTGGGAGCCATGGACTTAACCGATTTCGCGAAATAACGAATCGCGACTTAACGGAATCTGTATATGCGTTATAATTAATCGAAATTGATCGATTGATCGATTAAATTTTTCTCTCGATTAATTGAAAAAAAATTTGTTATCAGTACCAGCACTAGAATAAACCATTCAAGGCCAAGTTGTTTTATCTCCATTCGGCATCATCTTCATCCTGTGAAACCGTTATATGTTGTTAGCCGTTTAAAATTTACTGAGATGACGCTGTTCCATTATTATTTTTTTTATTTTTTTGAAAGTCTACGACACCAGCGTCGATCCTATAAATCCGTCGCAGTTAATTGGGCGACACCTAGTCAACTGTCTCAGAAACAAACGTAGTGTGACGATGGACCAGCTACTAGATGTCCGATAACAACAAACGCTGAGTCAGGAGGTCGTAATCGGGGATATCCCAAACAATTAAAATTGCTCCAGGGTCCGATGAAAAGTTTATCAATTTTATTTTCACTTTTATTGAGGAATGCCTTGCAGAAGTCGCAGGATACCTAAAGACATAGATATAATGATAAGTTTACAAGATGGATTTGTGATTCTCTATCATCGTTACATGCATGCATTACGGGTAGATTTTTCATTAGTAGTAAAACTTATCTGGACAACAATAAAATTACAGGAATTTACTTGATTTTTAAAAAACGAAGTGACATGAAAATGGCAGAAAAGTTTACTTCAGCCCGACAAGAAACAAAGAGAAAGACCGAGGAAACAGGTAAGTGCGACAGTCTTCGTTACTTGAAATTTTGTATGTAATCTTAGATAATCCATGCTCTATATAGTCTCTCCTGAGTAAAATGAAGTACGGGAAAATCTCAAACGATGTGGCAGTTTCAGGGCCTTACAATATTATGTCAGCGTGTTATAATTGCCTCGACTAATTGCCTTTTGATTAGCTGTTAGTAACAAAAGGGCTAGTGACAAATATGTTACGCTCACGAAATTATTTTATTGACAAATCCACAGAGGGTTGTGCCAAGTTGGTTGCAAATACTACGTTAGCTTTAAATGCTTTAAATGATTAACGATATGTGTTTAAATATTGTATATTAAAGTTACAGTCATACAAAAAGACGAAAGTGTATTCTTTATCGTATATTAATAATAATTTTAGTAATAATTTGATCATTTATATAGTGCAGTACCCTCGCAAGCAACTGGGCTCACATCGGATTCACATCGCTTTATAAAAATAAATTCAAACCCACATAATTACCAATTTAATTAATGTAAAACATTCATATCCTAAATTCAACTTATAATGACATTACAGTGCAAATTAGCTACGTTTTTCTTTTAAAGAAATGTAGGAACGTTATTTTATTTTATTAATTTTGCATATAAACGGCATCAAAGGCTGTACTAATTAATTTAACAATTGTTACAAGTCGCAGTTTGGTCCAACACCATCAACACTTATTTAAGGAATTTGGAAATCCCCAAATGATCTGGCTTGGTGACGTCATCGAGATAAGGAAGACATGGAGAGGGACAGGGGAAATTGTGACAGTTACTGTTGACGACACGGACCTCTATATATAGTGCATTTAGTACGACTATGCAACACTTGTAGTGTGATAAAACAAAAACCAATGCAGAAGAAAACACGATGATGTCCCAATGTACTTTTGATTTTCTCTTCCCGCGATCTCGTTAAAAGAGACAAGAACATAGGCATAGTTCAAAGACATAAAATAATTAATGATAAAAGTTTATGATGGGGGCAGTCGATAAATGACGTCTCCCACCTGTGTGAAAAAAAAAGGGGGGGGGGTTCCACACATTTGAGACAATGTGTGACGAGGGGGAGGGGGATGTTTAAGAATTGTGACGTCCCGTCAAAACAAGCAATTTTAAATAAAATTTCCACTTAAACTTTGGATTGGTTAATATTTATATAATGACGTTTTACATGGCTTTACGCGTGTTACGATATTTGAGCTGTGACTCCACTGAATAAATACTTAAATGACAAAAAGCGTTATTTGTAAGATGCTAATTTTTAAATAGAAAAAACGATTTTAATGCAGGGGTGGGGGCAAAGCTATGTGACGTAATATTGGAGGGTGGTCTAAGTTTTTGTGACGATGTGTGACGAAGGGTGGGGGGAGGGGATGAAAAATCAGCAAAAATCGCCTGACGTCATTTTTGGACGGCCTCTTGTGCAGTGGCGTAGCAAGGGATTGAGGGGCCCGGGGCACTTGACCTCTTTGGGGGCCCTGTGGCGTAATATTTAATATAAAAAAATTCTGGTTCTCCTTTTGGGGCCCCCCTCAAGTGGGGACCTAGGGGGGCCTTCGAATTTGGACCCCCTCACATAGGTACGCCACTGCCCTTGTTTTTTTCTTTAATAAAGTTTTCAAACTTTTTTTCTGTAGCATAAAGGTACTTCTTTAAAAAATAAAATAAATAAATACATATTTTTTTGGTGTCTAAAATTATCATTTTTTAATGGCCCTATCAACAAATTTTTTAATTTAATTCAGCAATTGGAGACACGAGTTTTTTTTTCAATTCGAAGTTGCAGTCAATATTTCAATATCGTTTATTGTAGGTTATACATAGTCATAGTTAAAGCCTTGAGATATGTATGTGTTAATTCTGAGCTTGACGATATTTCAGACCTGGCCCACTTGTCAAAGAGAGTAAAATCTTCAGCACAAAGTGAAGCATCTAAATTTGATTATGGTAAGTGGACACTTGCAGTATAAAAATTAAATATTGAAGATTAAATTTGAGTCTTAATTTCAAATAATATAAGGAATACACGAATGAATCATGTGTCCGTTCACTTTTCTATTCCATTTTAGGTTTCCATAGACTTAAGGTTCTCTAAAATTATTTCTAAGTATCATTTTAAGAATTTTTAAAATTACTTGTTTGTGAATAACAGCACGCTGTCTTTTAATTTTTCAATACTAAATACTCAATACACTTGATGCAACGTGATATCTAAAACATTTGGCGAAAGGTCGTTCTCTTTTTGTGCCGCCAAACAAAGGATTTCTATACCATTACACATTCGCAATATGCCAACTACTAAGGCCATCAAGACTACACAAAAAACACATTTATGTCTTCAAACTTAACTTTCAAAATTGATTTAATAAAAAAAATTTAAAAAATTATTTAAATGATAAACATAACCTATGTAAACAGTAATGTCGTTATATGTTGTAGTTATGCTATGTATATTTTACACGAACGCATTGATTATTTTATGTAACTATTTTTTTATGTGAAGTGCTGTGCGCCCGGCTTTTTCTGGGTTACAGCGCTGTATGAATTATCAAATTATTATTATTTTTATTATTATCTTATTTGGCCTTAGGTGAAATGGAACCCCTCAGGACTCCCAAAGGAAAGGTATCGGAAACATTCAGCCCGGCGTGCGGCAAAGTGAAAGACCACGACAAGTTTATTCCAATTCGTAAGTTCACCAAAGAGAACCTACCAGCCGGCTACCAAAGCGATGAAATATTTCGCGCGGTGACGGCCCTTGCTGACCTCACAGTGAAAGTTCGCTGTACCTACACGAGCACCCGCCGTCCGGAAATTTACCAAGTCAGCGGGAAAGAGTATCCCTTCTACCGAGACAGAGGGAAGAAGAACTTCATCAGATGCGGGACCGGCCGTGTTTGGCACGTGCAGTTAATCAAGAATGGCCCGATGTGCTCTTGTCGCCAGTGCAAGGGGACGAAGACGGTGAAGGGAAAGATAACCGTCCTCACGGCGACGCACGTCGTTTTCAACACTTCGGAAGCGAGATCCACCTGCGTCGATTTCTTCTTCGACGACCAGGAGAGTCGCTCTTCGTGCACGACGCTAGATGGCGCTGAGGTCTACGTCGCCGATGAAGTGAGCGACAGGTGCTATTTCGATTGCTACACCTGCGACGAGGATCTGGTGCTGGGGTTGATCGAGACCTGGAAGGAGTGGCTGGATGTCTGCAAGGTGATACGGGACGAACACAAGAACCCGGCGTATGAAAACAAGCTGGCTATAATGGTGGCGCATCCTCACGGGATGCCTAAGCAGGTTTCCCTGGGGCGTTGGTTAGAGACCAAAGACAGCTTTGATGCCGTCCATTTTTACACGTACGACTGCCCGACCTGCCCGGGAAGCAGCGGCGCGTACGTGCTAACGCTGGCCAGACAAGGCTGGTGGTCGAATCACGTCCACTCAGGTGCTAACCACAGCATCAACTACAGCGGCAGTGGGATAGACTGGGGCTGGTGTGTAGTCAATGGTTCCACATAATGACATGAGGAAAAGTTAGGTCCAATCTAAGTTATGGCTTGTGGTATTAAAAATGTGATTTTTCAGTTTTTTTCAGATAGTTTGAATGACAACGTTAAGTTTGAATGATAAAGACTATCAGAACAAACATGACATTTGCTCCACTAACACATATATTAAGAAAAGGTCTTATAAGATGATCATGAACAATATAATTTAATATTATATATTTTCTAGTTCTTTCTTAGACTTTTTGATGTTTAAATCCTGAGATGGTATTTTTTTTTCTCTGTCTCGCATACTATACCGTATGTTAATGTGATGTTTTTAGCATTTTAAAAACTCATAATGAACTAGAGTAATAAATGACCAAATATATTTAAACTGTGATGACATAATTATCTTCTCAGGCTTTCTACATGTGAGTTATTTATTTTGCATTTTCTCATTTTTAAATAAAGTTTATAATAATAAAGATTTTTTTTTAAATTCAATTACCCTCATTGTTTTTTTTTGGTGTTATTCTAACGTGTCGATTTTTTAATGAAACTTATATTTTTAGCTGTATTTTTAATAATTTTTTTTCGTTAACTGTGCTGCCGAGGTGAAACGATTTTTTATATGTCAACCAATAACCATGCACTGGGGTCGAGTGCCATGTGCGTTCAGCTGGCGTACCGATGCTCAAGGTTTAAATGCATTTGAAGGCAAGGATTTGTTCCTGGGGCCTAGCTCCGAAAGGGTACCTATAACTAGTTAGGGAAATAAAGGCGGCTGGGTAATTGCGTGAGTAGTTTATTGATTTCCGATAACGGTTAGTATTGACCCCACCTCCCCTGTGACCTTTGACCTACTTTCGGGAGGTGGATGACATCACTTCCGGCTCCACAAACTTCCTGTCAAGACGGCGCCACTTCCGGTTCCAGCCAATGATGGCGTACTTCCGGTTCCAGCCCAAGATGGCGTACTTCCGGTTCCGATCCAAGATGGCTACCATGACACGTCGTGGGGGTGGATCCAAGATGGCCATCAAGACACGTGGGGGCCAGATGGCGACCGGGTGGTCATATGAAGTTGGTAAGGGGCAATTACCATGTAATTGACTAAGCATTTAAACGCCTTCTGTTATTTCCCTTATTTTTTAATTTTGAAAGACAATAAACATGTAATTAATTGCGTACTTACAGAGTTATTTCCCTTTTGTAAGTGTGTGTGTGTCAAGATGGTGACTCGGACACGCGGTGGGGGTGGATCCAAGGTGGTGATCAGACAACGTGGTGTGGGTGTAGCCAAGATGGTGACAGGGTCATGTGGTGTTGGTGAATAATTTATGGACATCAGGTCACGTGATAATGACTTGTCGTATTTTTATAGATGTTTATAAGGCAATAAGCGAGTAATTGATCAAGTATTTAAATAATTTTTTAGTTATTTCCCTTTGTTTTTTAATTTAATTTTGAATTTTATTGAATTTTAGAGTGGTTCTCAATGTATAATAATACTACAATACATCTTTTTATTTTACACATGTAACTAATTACAACAACACAAGGTAAAACAAAACAACGAACTTACAATTTTCATCATTTTAAAAAAAATTCTCTGTATGAAAACAGTTATAAGGTAAGTGGTTAAGGGATGTTTTACAATAACATTTAATTTAAGTTCAAGTAAAAGTTTTATTAATTACTAGCGTACCCGTTCACGCGTTGCAACGATTTCCCAAGAAATGAAATTCAAGGAATCTCGTTAAAATAGCGTTTAATTTACATAGTGTCATAGGTATAAATATATTATTAAAAATTAATGTATCTCTGATTGTCCTCAAAAGCTTAACACATTTTTCATCTTAAGTCGTAAAGGACATCTTTAGGTATTCTTTCTTATAGGAAAACTGGCAAACTTTCTGTTTCACCTACGTGTCATTAGCGGCATGGGACCCAAACTTTCTTTTTTTTTCTTCCTAATATGAGGTGTATATACTCATTGTTTTAAACATTGGTTACTGTGTAAATAAATCGTTCTTGACAAAACGTGGTACATACAAATTGATAACCCATATTAAAATAATATAAATCTTTAAACGCCTCATTTCACTTCCTTCGGGGTCGGGGAATCAAAACTTTTTTCATAAACTTTTTAGATTTAAATCTTTTTTCAATTTGACACAAACTTGAGTTATAATGACACATTTATCCGTCGGGATCAAAACTGAAATTTAAATTGGCTTGATTACATCTTGACCAGGTTATACCCCTGGGCTCTTAAGGGGGGGTTTACAGGTTGCAAACTTGTTTTCTTTAATTACCACATTTAAGTGATATTTAAATGTTGTGTGGGTACATTTGGCTTTCAATAGATGAAAACTAAATTTTAAAAATGCTTTTTGCTTTTGTTGAGTTATCCATGATTACGTAATTTTTAGTCATATTTAAGAATCATCATAACTCAAAATCTATTAAAGATACAATGATGAAACTTTGTAATGATGATCTTCATTCTATTATTATTAATTTTTTACATAGCTTTTTTCCATTAAAACAAATAATTTAAAATATGTGTTACATTCATTTTTTTTTGGTCTTGAAAAATTATTGCATAAATATATAGAATTTAAAATGGTTGTATTTTTTAACAAACAATTAAAAGAGATACAGTTAAAAACTCTCATGAGAACCTAGTAAATGATGTTAGCTACATGTCAGGGTATGAGAATCACTGCGAATGATTGTTGTGAGATTGTTGTGAGATTGTTGTGAGCCAGTGTTGGAGTCGGGTCAAGGCGTTGTTTACGGGTATGAACTCCTATCACGGGAATAATGTCTAGTGAGGTCTGAGTGAGCTTCTGGTCACACGGGATATTTCAGGGACATGACCAGAGGACACGCCAGGGTCAGTTGAGACCAGTTGGGGGGGTTTATAAGAGAGTAGTCGAGACGAGTGCGGTGTGTTGCAGAGAGTGGGTAGTTCGCACAGTGTTGTGCGGTCAGACCGGTCAGGATAGACCGGGGAGCTGCAGGGTTGCAGTAAAACAGAGTTGAGTTTAACGTCGCCAGAAGCGGTCGGTCGGACCGAGGGCATGCTTGAGCATACAGCCGTTATATGTAGATGTATTTATGTCAAGGCAAGACAGCCAGTTGTACAGTCGTTTATAGTAGAATAAACATTGCATCGTTACACAGACTTGTGTCATCTCTTGTGTATGTTGTGTGTAGCGGAGAGCAAGGTACAATCCACCAACGAATGAGACCCTAACACTACATATGTGCCGAATTTCAACTCTTTATCTCTAAAAACAAAAATGATACACCGTGCACTATGATGAAAAAAATACAATAACAAATAACGGAGAAAAACAATTTTGGATCATTAAAATATTTAATTAAATTGTAAGAAAACTATCATTTTAAATTACGGGAAATATAGGCAATAAAGTTGACATTGTAATGAATGTAAAATAATATAAGCAACATTTTGATAAATTAATTTCAAGGATCCCCCCTCCACACACAAATCAATTGTCCAGGAAATAAAAGTTCTTTAACTTCATCCCAAGTAGGATTGCAAGTGAATGTTATGTGCGAACATAAGTCATTGCATCCTTTGCGTATTCAAGTAAGTGCCATATGACTTCCTGTGACTGTATCCGGCAGTATGACTTCCTGTGACTGTATCCGGCAGTATGACTTCCTGTGACTGTATCCGGCAGTATGACTTCCTGTGACTTAAGCTGGCAGTATTACTACCTGTGACTTAGTTTTAGTGAAGGTATAGATTCAATAACTACTTTTACTTTGAAAATTTAAAAAAAGTAATCTTTCTCTTTAAATTTGCAATGGATAATTAACGTTATTAAATATTTGATTTTACCTATTGTTAGCCTTTAGCATACAATGAATGGAGAGGTACATTTAAACACAGAACATGTTTTGACAAAAATAAATAAATACCAGAACTTCTTTTTGGATGAATAATCTCCTTAAAAAAATATAGACAAATCACAAAAAAATATAATTTACGCCAGTAAAGTATGACCAGACAGTTGCCGATTTGAAAGGTTGTCACTGAGACTGAAAATAGATGGGTTAGCATATTTTCTATTTAAGCAAAAGTCTATCTGAAAATATCCATCTCATTAAGGCTTTTTTTCATTTAACACTTAATATTGTTCTTCACCGAAAGTCTTGTACCGTTGCAAAGTTGGGGAGGGTTTATATTTCGTAGAAGAATGATAGGCACGCCTTTTTTAACGTTAAAACGTGCGGTGGCATACCTGGCAAATTCAATGAATTCAAGAATTCCGCTGGGTAATTGACAACTTCGTCTTGATTCATCAAGGTATCAATTGACTTATAAGTTGTCGATTCCCCTGGTATTCCGTTTTGAATTTTGAGATTAATGAAATTGACATCGTTATTCGTAGCAGCTAATATGGCACGTTCACTGAGCCACTGATGATTTTTGTAATTCCCAAACTATATTAGGGAAAACGTTTTGAATAAATTCGTCTTTGTTTGACACCATGCTACAAACATTTGTTGGCAATGAGATACACTGTGTCGTTCTGTCGATTGCTATCGTCCCATTCCCGATATCTAGCAATTGTTTTGAGAAACTTTCGGCGGAGTAATCATTTTGTAGTTGAACTCGCATATTTGTAGTCAAAGTAAATTTCTTTACATGTCGCCATAGAACTGATGATTTGAGACAGGCATTAAGTTTATCAGCTGGTGTTGAACGTGGTAAAACTGGCAGAGTTTGGTGAAAATCACCTGACAATAAAATAAGCACTCCACCGAAGGGCTGACCATTGCACCTGAAATCTTTGCAGTGTACGATCAAGCGCTTCCAATGCTTTTTTGTGAAACATCGTGCATTCGTCCCATATGATAAGTTCACATGTTTGGAGAAATTTTCCCTATTCCTGAGGTTTTTGGTGATATTGCATGTTGGCGTGTCAGTGGTTTGCAAATTCAAGGGCAATTTCAGTGCTGAATGAGCTGTTCGACCACCATCCACAAGTGTTGCCGCAATGCCAGATGATGCAATAGCTAGTGCAATTTTGTTCCATGATCGTATGGTTGCTAAAATGATTGAAATGAGAAATGTTTTGCCTGTACCTCCGGGTGCATCTATGAAGTACAATCCACCGCTTTGATTTTTTAATTGCTTGCATGATTGTGCAATATACAATGTTTTGCTCTGGAACAAAGTTTGAAAGTTTTTTTACAATTGTACACATATCATCAACATCAAAATGCGTTTCATGTTGCAAATAACGATCATAAGAATCATTTGCAGATCGATTCGGTGCACACAGCCCCAACTGCACCAATCCTTTGTTAGCTATTGCCAAACATATATTCTCGATAGAACATAACGCCTCGTTATATACGTTTTGTGTAAATTGCATGTCCGGATTCGTTGCTCGTAAACGAAGTAGGATATCTTCACTCATGTGATCTTTGTATTTTTCCCAAATCGTTCGGATTGGATGGGAAACACGTTGTCAATATTATTGTAAATAACGTGCGTATTTCTTGTGGATGAGCTGCATTCGATACATCAGCGAGCGCTGTGTCCCAATGGGCATCGTTTTCAAGAAGATTTAATTCTTGGCAAGATTCTCGATAGGTCTCACATACATCACCATTTACTGTCCTTAAGCCTTGGAAGGATTTCGGTCCACGTACGTTAACTAATAGTAATCTTAAGTAAAAACTCTCTTGATTGTTTGGGTGAACTGTATAAAGACGGCCTAAAGAGTCTGACGTATATAAATTTTGATATCCTTCAACGCGTTTTCCTTGTTTCCGACGTTTAAACTTTTTAGCTGATGAATTCCATGTGTCATCATCATCATCATTTGTCCTTTGAGTTCCTTGTGGAACATAGGGTCTCTGTCAAAGCTCGCCACTCTACACGGTCCCTTGCCAGTCGCTTCAGTTCTTCCCAGCTCTTCCCAGTCCTTCCAGCCTCGTCCAACATGCTCCGTCTCCATGTACGCTTGGGTCTTCCTCGTTGTCGCTTGCCCTGGGGGTTCCAATCTAAGGCCTGCCTAGTCCGGCTGTTATCTTTCCTGAGGGTGTGACCAATCCATCTCCACTTTCTTTCCATGATTTTTTGTTCTACTGTTCTTTGTCCACATCTCTCCCACAGCTTGGAGTTTTCGACCTTATCGAACCATTTTATTTTCAGAATATTTCTGAGGCATCTGTTAACAAAGGTCTGGAGTCTATTTTTTGTTGTCTCTGTCGTCCCGTCCCCCCCCCCATGTTTCGGATCCATAAAGTAGGACCGTTTTAACATTGGTGTTAAAGATCCTTACTTTTGTTTTGACAGAGATGTGTGTAGATCTCCAGACCTGTTTCAGATTGGCAAAAGCCTGTCGCGCCAAATTTATTCTTCGTTCGATGTCCTCATCTGTTCCCCCTGCTACACTTACCACACTGAAGGTATACAAAGTTGTTAACTTGCTCCAGGTTGCGGTTTTCTACTTGGATGACTCCATCTTGTAGGAAGTTTATTTTCAAAAATTTTGTTTTTTGAATGTTTATCTTGAGTCCTACTCTTTTCCCAGTCTCGCTCAAGGCTGTGACTTTGTCTTGCATTTCTTGGAGTCTGTGGGACAGAATGGCCAAGTCATCCGCAAACTCCAAATCTTCTAGTTTTTGCATTAGGTTCCACTTGATTCCTATTCCTGAGCTTGCATAAGCTTCTTTTGTGACCCAGTCTAACACAAGAAGGAACAGAAGTGGTGAAAGGAGGCATCCTTGTTTGACTCCAGTTTAGACATGGAATTCATCTCTTAGTCTACCATTATGTACTACTTGGCAGGTGAAGTTTTCGTACAGATTTCGGATGATGTTAGTTATTTTATTTGGTATTCCATAGTGTCTCATTATTGGTCATATAGTTTCTCTATTTATGCTATCAAAGGCCTTTTCAAAGTCCACAAATGTGGCATAGAGTGGAGATTGCCATTCAATATATTGTTCTATAATTATCCGGAGTGTTGCTATTTGGTCAATGCAGGATCTTCCTTTTCTGAACCCAGCTTGTTCTTCTCTCAGGAGATCATCGCAGGCATCTTTTATTCTGTTTAGTATCGTTCTGCTAAAGACCTTGCTTGGTACTGATAATAGAGTATTTCCTCGCCATTTCTCACATTGTGACAGATCCCCATTCTTTGGAATTTTAATCAGTAAGACCCTTTTCCATTCTGCAGGAGGGGTTTCAGTTGACCAAATTTTGGTGAAGATACTGTGGAGTTGGTTGATGATTTCAGCTCCTCCTTCTTCTAGGACCTCCGGTGGTATGTTGTCTACACCTGCTGCTTTCCCTGTCTTCATGATTGATGGCCGTCCATATTTCTTCTTTAGATATCTCTTCCATATTTATGTCCAGTGTTTCTCCTGTGGTTAAAACGGGTGGGTTCAGAGGGGTCGGTCTGTTTAGGACTTCCTGGAAATATTCTTTCCATCTTCTAAGCTGGTCATCTATGGAGGAAATGACTTTACCTTGTTTATCTCGGACTGGTACATTGTAGTTAGATTTCTTGCCACTCAAGAGTTTTTTGCTTATCTAAATGACCACACTCTTCTAAGTCCCAATCAGTCGGCCTACAGACCTTCTCACAGCACAGAGACCACCCTGTTAAAGGTAACAAATGACCTCCTACTCGCACTGGACAGTGGGAAAATTTCTATATTGGTCCTCTTAGATCTTAGTGCAGCCTTTGACACTGTCGACCCTCAAACACTGCTGAAAACCCTGGACAATTATTTTGGAATTTCTGGCTCAGTTCTGGCTTGGTTTCAATCATACTTATCTAACAGATCACAGGTAGTATCAGTAGATGGCTGTATCTCTCACAAAGCTGACTTGCTTTATGGTGTGCCTCAGGAATCTGTTTTGGGTCCGGTACTTTTTGTGTTGTATACCAGGCCACTACTTCTACTGCTCGAAAAGCATTCAGTTAAAAGCCAATCATTTGCAGATGATACTCAGCTATATACTCACACAGATCCCTCTAATTTGGACTCCGCTGTCCAATTGATGCAATAGTGCATTGGTGAGGTAAAGTCTTGGATGACGTTCAGCAAACTCAAGCTGAATGATGACAAGACTGAAGCACTTCTATTTTGCAACAATAAATCACGCAGTACTTTGTCTCTTCCGAAGTCAATTCACGTAGCCAGTTCGGATATTCTGTTCACAACATCGACTAGGAATCTTGGCTACATTATTTCTGACAACATGTCTATTAACAACTTCATCAATCACATCTGTCGCTCTGCCTTTACTGCCTTTCGTCAGATCAGCTCAATCCGTCATTACTTAACAGTTAGTGCAACAAAAACTCTAGTCTGTGCTCTTGTACTAGCTCGTATGGATTACTGCAATTCTCTTCTGTCAGGTGCGCCAAAACAATGCATTGAAAAACTACAGAAAGTTCAAAATTCAGCTGCCAGACTTGTGCTCAAGGCAAAAAAAACATGACCATGTTACTCCACTTCTTCACTCACTTCATTGGCTGCCTATACAAGCCCGTATTGATTACAAACTGGCCGTTCTCTTCACAATTTCTTTTCGGACTCATGCCCATCGTATCTTACTGAACTTTTGTCGGTGTACTCACCCACTCGCAAGCTAAGATCTTCTGCAGACACACGCGTTCTCTCTGTTCCTACGACACGCACCAAAACGTTTGGTGAAAGGTCGTTCTCTTTTTGTGCAGCCAAACAATGGAATTCTCTACCATTACACATACGTAGTATTCAAACAACCAAGTCCTTCAAGACTGCACTTAAGACACATCTTTTCAACATTTATTTTCAAAATTAATGAAACAACATTTCTTGTAAATGATTAACGTAGCTTATGTATAATGTACTGTAATTTTTGTGTTTGTTATGATATGAAAGTTAATTTAATATTTATAGGTACGTTATTTCTTTCATGTAAAGCGCTGTTAGCCCAGTTCCTTACTGGGATACAGCGCTATATAAATAATCAATTTACTATTATTATTATTAGTAATTTTATATAACTGTTTTGGATCTCCTTTTCCTGCTGCTTCTTTTGCTTGTTCAGCTAGCTTATTATAAAATATTCGTTTGTCATTTCTAAACATTTTTGTGACCTCTTTTGAAATTGTATGGTACTCTTGTTGAGTAAGTTGTTTATGTTTTCTTGTTTTGGCTTGGTTCTCTTTTTGTTTTGCATGTTTCCGATCTTTAATTCTTTGCCATGTCTCATCGCTGATCCAGTGTTTTTTGTTTTCCGGGGCAGGTTTTAGTATATCCTTGCAAGATACTGTAATAATTTCTTTGAAGTTATCCCAGGTATTGTTTATGTGTCCTTCATTATCATCGTCTAGTTGCAGTGCAGCAAATTGGTTTCCATGTGTAGTATTTAGGAAATTCGGAGTAAAGTAGCGTTCTCGCAAACAAATCATCGTTGCACAGTGAGAAGAACCCAGAAAACGTTGTTTGCGGTGGTGACATTACTCCTTCGTGTACATTTTTCGTTGTAAAATATACGCGCTGTCCATTTTCAAGATGCACTGCCAAATGAATAACCGTTGGATGACGTTCATGAATGGGGAAATGAGAAAATACGCCAGACAGCTTCATTGCTACTAATGTAACGTCCCAATTGATATCGTTCGATTTCATCGATTTGTGCAGATGTACTTCCCACTCCAAAAACTGCCATATCGCTTCCTTTGTTCACATATTTGCAAATGTCTTTTATAGATTTCACTGAATTGCAATACTCGATATTGATGTGCGCTTTGAAGGTCTTTGAGAGCAATGGTGAATACGGCACAACCCAACAGTTATCGACTTCAATGTCATTGTTGCGCACTTTTAGAGTGATGACTTTGCCACCATCTTCAGTTGATCGTCGACGATATTGTGGATATCCATCATTGCCAGTGAGAGTTTCGGTGTGTAAGGCTCTTGGATAGCGTTTTGTGCATTTTCCATCCTTCATGCATGGAGAATCGTTGTTGATCGGACCATGGACCATGAATCATGTTTTTGGTAACGACTTCTAATAAGCCTGGATCAGTGTCAATTTTTGGTAATTCTGCTGAGATGACTTCATCAATTTTATCTGGTGTAATGTTGTCAATCAACCAAATCAGAATGTGTGCATGTAGTAATCCTCTTCTCTGCCACTCAATGGAATACATCCAACATCGTGTCCTACCAAAAACATGATGTTTGATAATGAAATCCATCATAGATTTAAATTTTTGCTTGAACACACGTGCGATGATATCATGGCGATCCGAAGAAACTTGTCCATGCTACAGAAGTTCTTTAATTTTTTCCCACGTATGATTGCACGTGAATATTATGAACAAATCTGGACGCCCGTATGTGCGAACATAAGTCATTGCATCCTGTGCGTATTCATGTAAGTGCCGTGGACTTCCTGTGAATGTAGCTGGCAGTATGACCATTTTCCACAGTTCATTGGGATTCCCGTAGGCAGCTATAGCGTCGCGTAAATGAATGCTTTCTTCTGATCGCAGTTTGTTTTGATTCAATCGAATGAAGAGAAGTCGTTCGGTCTCGATTTTTGCATACATATCGACTATATACTGATGGAACAATTGCCGACATAGTAAAATGTGATTGACTTGGTTCTGGCGAATCATCAATCGATATGAATATTAACTCATGGCACTGACTTTCTTATTTGTCTCCTCGTGTGTTTGTGGATTTCTCATTTTGATATTGAAATGATATCCATCTTCTCCTTGCCAGAATAAAATTGGATATTGTAACGCATTGTATGAGCGATGCGTTTCAGAGACCCGCTGAACATTACCATCTGTGCGATGAAGAACTATATCACGCGAGTTAAATTCTTCACCAACTATGACGATCGCCACTTCATTAATTGTTGGTGCGTTGTATTGTCTTTAGTGTTGGCTGGCTGGTGTTTTGTCAGCTCTAATAACAACACCGTAGTCATTAGTTGGCATTCGCTCGACTGCCGTTCTTAACAGTCGAACTAATTCACTGTGTAGATCGAAAAAACCTTGCAATGCAGCAACGATTTCTCGTCTAGTGCTGGCATTGTATTGACAACGTTGATCAACTTGCTCCTCTGTTGTCCCCCTGAAATAAATGTGGAGAAATTTGTGATCTTAATCCGGAAGTGGTAGAAGAGACCCAGCAAGATGGTAAATTTGCCCTTGAACTTTGAACGTTGGCATGTAATTGTCACGTATTATTTCTGTTGCACCGAATGATGTCATTTGGAAACATGAATTGTACCTGCATATGTTTGCCAAGAAATGTTTCGATTGGTTTGTCTTACCTGAAACCAACGTTAATAACGGTTCGGGTAGTCAATGCAATTCTGGCAGTTTCACTTTTCCACCTGCGCAGCACATTCCTGGAGTTTCATTTTTGAATTTCAATGCTTCGCAAATTTGCATAATTTGTCCATTTTTCCAATATTGACACTTTGATGAAAACTGTAATCATAATCAGCATCATAATCGAACGCAGAACGATTCAAATCAGCGTGCACAGTCCGCCTGACTCGATTATTTCGTTCTCGATTATTTTCCAATCTTTCTCTCCGTTGTTCCATTATTTGAGAAGAACGGGCTTGACCATTGCGTACTCTATTACCTTCCAAACTTGATTCACGTGGTTTATTTGTTTGAGAAGAACGGGCTTGACCATTGCGTACTCTATTACCTTCCAATCTTGATTCACGTTGCTTATTTGTTTGAGAATAACGGGCTTGACCATTGCGTACTCTATTACCTTCCAATCTTGATTCAAGTTGATTATTTGTTTGAGAAGAACGGGCTTGACCATTGCGTAATCTATTACCTTCCAATCTTGATTCACGTTGTTTATTTGTTTGAGAAGAACGGGCCTGAGAAGGTTGTAAACGAACAGCTACTAACCATGCTTCACGTTGCTCATCTGTTTCTGAAGCTCTTAATTTCTTTTTCTTTCGTGCTTCAGATGTAGATCCACTAATAAATTTTCGTTTAGAGGGCATGATTGTTTTATTTTATAATTGTTTAGCATTCACGCCATGCAGGAAATACGTCATTCTCATGACAGACCTGAAAAATAACATGGCCATTCAACAAAGGTGCATGTTAGTGTTTATATACGGTTAGTCTAGAGCGCACCAGAAATTGGCGCATTTGAAACTTTTGAGAATAGAAAAGAATACGAGCGAAAGTGTGGGGCGAATTCTAGAAAACGTAATCTTTAGCAAAGAATTAAAACTATAATCTCTAACCCAAAGATGGTGTAAATTAAACTAAATTAGTGAACTTTAAAAAAAATGTAATAAAACAACACCTAAAATGGGGGAGGGGCACAAAAGGTCTTTTTTTTCTACTTTATATGCGCAAAAATAACAGTTTTTAAATATTGGATAAAGGGTTAATAGATGGATCTTGATGGTCTTTTAAATGTTTCTAAGTGATCTCAGTATAAATGAATAAATACAAAGAAACCAATGAGTGGTACGCTTTAAAAATAATTATGCCAGAAATCTTCGCAGAAGTGTGCTAAAAAAACAACTAAGTTTCATGGCGATTGGATGAATAAAAAATATTTTAAAATCTTTTATACAATAAAAAGCTATTAAGAAAAACGGACCAGAAATGGGTGATAATTGTAATTATAATTTAATTAAATTGGGAATTAACTTATCATATTAATTAATTACATGAGGATTAACTTTGTTGAAATGCCAAAAATCCCTTTGCCGGTGCGTACTCAACAATTACCGAATGTTTTATGTCGAACGGATGAATGGCACCGGTAGCTAATGTTTAAAGAAATCTTTACAAAGTTTATCTAAAAAATGGCATAAGGGGCCGCCGGGTCCATACTGAGCAAGATGTGAAAGCCGTGAAGAGTTTTATCTGTGTTATGATAAAGAAAAACTGTCATTATTTCTTAAGAACGTTTAACATCGAAATTATAAATATATCTTTCAAATAAAAAAAAAGATTTTAGGCCCCTGGCACCGAAGGATTGAACATTAGAATTTTAATTACCATCAATATTTTTTTAATCTTATGTAGGTCAAAATCCATACATTAACCCAGTAGACCATGCTATCAAGTTATTATACACCCAGTTTGGTCAAGATCCCTCCATTTTCCAAGTAGAGTTCAGTAGACCATGCCATCAAGTTATTATACACCCAGTTTGGTCAAGATCCCTCCATTAACCCAGTAGACCATGCTATTAAGTTATTATACACCCAGTTTGGTCAAGATCCCTCCATTAACTCAGTAGACCATGCTATCAAGTTATTATACACCCAGTTTGGTCAAGATCCCTCCATTAACCCAGTAGACCATCCTATTAAGTTATTAAACACCCAGTTTGGTCAAGATCCCTCCATTTTCCAAGTAGAGTTCAGTAGACCATGCCATCAAGTTATTATACACCCAGTTTGGTCAAGATCCCTCCATTAACCCAGTAGACCATGCTATCAAGTTATTATACACCCAGTTTGGTCAAGATCCCTCCATTAACCCAGTAGACCATGCTATCAAGTTATTATACACCCAGTTTGGTCAAGATCCCTCCATTAACCCAGTAGACCATGCTATTAAGTTATTAAACACCCAGTTTGGTCAAGATCCCTCCA
This sequence comes from Ampullaceana balthica, assembly GCA_944989445.1. NCBI lineage: Eukaryota > Metazoa > Mollusca > Gastropoda > Lymnaeidae > Ampullaceana > Ampullaceana balthica. The sequence goes on along the minus strand of CALYLW010000131.1, from coordinate 508,658 downwards.
TTTTCCCAGTCGTGAACCATTAAACAATTTAGTTAGGCTCATATAAGCAACAACGACATAAGGCATGGACATAAGGGCCCTCGGGCCCAATCAGTGCAAGAAATAAACTTTAAATACCTGTTCATTTTAATCTGGATCATAATAAATATATTTGTCACTATTTTTCAAGTTAGTTAAAAGCTGAATAGGAAATACAATCTTAAACATTTATGAAAAAAGACATATGGGCCCCCGGCCTCAAAGTAATGGACATTAATAGTTCAGTGCCCTATAATATTTTAATTTAGGCTATCAAGTTTTCATATACAAAATTGAATCAAAATACATTAATTCACCCAGTAGCTTACAATTAAATTATTTTTATAGTGCATAAATAAGCACACACAAAAAAACGATATTAAGGGCCCCCAGCCCCAACCAGTGCAAGATGTAAATTTTGAAACAGGTTTTAATAACTTTTTATCTTGCACCAAATGGGCCCTGGTGCCCTAAATGTCCATTTTTGCTTATATGGCTATATAAAAATTAGTTTATGCGCTAGCTACTGAATAAACAATGGATCTTAACCGAATTTTGTACACAAAACCTTTGAAGCCCATATTCAAATCACAAAGAGCACTCAGCACATAATGTTTATTTATTCGGGGCTGGGGGCCCAAATGTCTTTTTAAAAATATTTTAGAAATTTATTTCCCATTCTTTTTTAACAATATTTGTATATAAAAATGTAAAAGTCTATATAGATATTACTATGGCGCACTGAACTCCTAATGTCCTTTCTCTCTGGGATGGGGGCCCCAAATGTCTTTTTTTACTAAATGGTTTATATTTTATTTACCATTCAATTTTTTAAGATCTTCAGAAATATAAATAAATGTATGCATTATGAAATTGATTGAAATGAAAATAGGTTTAAAGAATAATCTTTTACATTGAATTGGCCCGGGGGCACTAGATATCGTTTTTTGCTAATGTGAGATATATACAAATTAATTTATGCGTTAGCTACGGAGTAAATGGATGGTTTTTAACATAAAATTTGTATACAAATACTTGGTAGCCCAAAATATAAAACTAAAGGGCACTGAACATTTACTGTTTATTTCTCCGGTGGCCCCTAACGTCTTTTTTTCATTTATTTTAAGATGTTATTTCCCATTCTATTCTTAACGATCTTGAGAAATATATCCATGATGAAGCTGAATTAAAAGAAACAGGTTTTTGAAATTGACACCTTGCACAGGATGGGCCCTGAATCCCTACATTTCTTCTTCTATCTATATATATAAAAATCAAAGTATGTATGTATGTATGCATGTCTGTTATAGCTGACTAAACCATTCATCCGATCGCCATGAAACTTTTGGAGACTTTTGAGTACGCTCCAGGGATGGAAATAGGCTACTTTTTTTTTCAAAATTTAACACTCATGGGGCGCCGGGGCCTATATTGAGATTTTTTCTTATATGAGCTATATAAAAATTAGTTTAGGGCTTAGCTGCTTGGAAAATGAATGAATCTTGACCAAACTTGGTACATAACAACTTGATAACCTATATTAAAGTATCATTTGGCATTGAACTCCTAATGTCCGTTCCTTCGGGGCCGGGGGCCCAAAGTCTTTTTTTTTGGTAAGCGTTAAATACTTTATTCCCGTTAGCTGACTAAACCATTCATCCGATCGCCATGAATCTTTTGGAGACTTTTGAGTACGCTCCCGGGATGGAAATAGGCTTCTTTTTTTCAAAATTTAACACTCATGGGGCGCCGGGGGCCCATAATGAGAATTGTTTCTTATATGTGCTATATAAAAATTAGTTTAGGGCTTAGCTGCTTGGAAAATGAATGGATCTTGACCAAACTTGGTACATAACAACTTGATATCCTATATTAAAGTATCATATGGCATTGAACTCCTAATGTCCGTTCCTTCGGGGCCGGGGGCCCAAAGTCTTTTTTTTTGGTAAGCGTTAAATACTTTATTCCCGTTAGCTGACTAAACCATTCATCCGATCGCCATGAATCTTTTGGAGACTTTTGAGTACGCTCCCGGGATGGAAATAGGCTTCTTTTTTTCAAAATTTAACACTCATGGGGCGCCGGGGGCCCATAATGAGAATTTTTTCTTATATGAGCTATATAAAAATTAGTTTAGGGCTTAGCTGCTTGGAAAATGAATGGATCTTGACCAAACTTGGTACATAACAACTTGATAGCCTATATTAAAGTATCATATGGCATTGAACTCCTAATGTCCGTTCCTTCGGGGCCGGGGGCCAAAAATCTTTATTTTTGTAAGCGTTAAATACTTTATTCCCGTTAGCTGACTAAACCATTCATCTGATCGCCAAGAAACTTTTGGAGACTTTTGAGTACGCTCACGGGATGGAAATAGGCTACTTTTTTTTCAAAATTTAACACTCATGGGGCGCCGGGGGCCAAATAATGAGATTTTTTTCTTATATGAGCTATATAAAAATTAGTTTAAGGCTTAGCTGCTTGGAAAATGAATGGATCTTGACCAAACTTGGTACATAACAACTTGATAGCCTATATTAAAGTATCATATGGCATTGAAATCCTAATGTCCGTTCCTTCGGGGCCGGGGGCCCAAAATCTATATTTTTGTAAGCGTTAAATACTTTATTCCCGTTAGCTGACTGTACCATTCATTCGGTCGCCATGACACTTTTGGAGACTTTTGAGTATGCTCCCGGGATGGAAATAGGCTTCTTTTGTTCAAAATTTAACACTCATGGGGCGCCGGGGCCCATAATGAGAATTTTTTCTTATATGAGCTATATAAAAATTAGTTTAGGGCTTAGCTGCTTGGAAAATGAATGGATCTTGACCAAACTTGGTACATAACAACTTGATAGCCTATATTAAAGTATCATATGGCATTGAACTCCTAATGTCCGTTCCTTCGGGGCCGGGGGCCAAAAATCTTTATTTTTGTAAGCGTTAAATACTTTATTCCCGTTAGCTGACTAAACCATTCATCTGATCGCCAAGAAACTTTTGGAGACTTTTGAGTACGCTCACGGGATGGAAATAGGCTACTTTTTTTTCAAAATTTAACACTCATGGGGCGCCGGGGGCCAAATAATGAGATTTTTTTCTTATATGAGCTATATAAAAATTAGTTTAAGGCTTAGCTGCTTGGAAAATGAATGGATCTTGACCAAACTTGGTACATAATAACTTGATAGCCTATATTAAAGTACCATATGGCATTGAACTCCTAATGTCCGTTCCTTCGGGGCCGGGGGCCCAAAATCCTTTTTTTTTGTAAGCGTTAAATACTTTATTCCCGTTATGATTTACACGATCTTGAAAAGCTTTGACTAATATATCTATCATGATCCAGATTGAAATGAACAGGTATTTTAAAGTTATTCTCTTGCACCGATTGGGCCCGGGGGCCCTTAATGTCGTTTTTGTTAATCTATATATATAAAAATCAAAGTATGTATGTATGTATGCATGTCTGTTATAGCTGAATAAACCATTCATCAAATCGCCATGAAAGTTTTGGAGACTTTTGAGTACGCTCCAGGGATGGAAATAGGCTACTTTTTTTCAAAATTTAACACTCATGGGGCGCCGGGGGCCCATAATGAGATTTTTTCTTATATGAGCTATATAAAATTAGTTTAGGGCTTAGCTGCTTGGAAAATGAATGGATCTTGACCAAACTTGGTACATAACAACTTGATAGCCTATATTAAAGTATCATATGGCATTGAACACCTAATGTCCGTTCCTTCGGGGCCGGGGGCCCAAAATCTTTATTCTTGTAAGCGTTAAATACTTTATTCCCGTTAGCTGACTAAACCATTCATCCGATCGCCATGAAACTTTTGGAGACTTTTGAGTACGCTCACGGGATGGAAATAGGCTACTTTTTTTTCAAAATTTAACACTCATGGGGCGCCGGGGGCCAAATAATGAGAATTTTTTCTTATATGAGCTATATAAAAATTAGTTTAAGGCTTAGCTGCTTGGAAAATGAATGGATCTTGACCAAACTTGGTACATAACAACTTGATAGCCTATATTAAAGTACCATATGGCATTGAACTCTTAATGTCCGTTCCTTCGGGGCCGGGGACCCAAAATCCTTTTTTTTTGTAAGCGTTAAATACTTTATTCCCGTTATGATTTACACGATCTTGAAAAGCTTTGACTAATATATCTATCATGATCCAGATTGAAATGAACAGGTATTTTAAAGTTATTCTCTTGCACCGATTGGGCCCGGGGGCCCTTAATGTCGTTTTTGTTAATCTATATTTATAAAAATCAATGTATGTCTGTGTGCATGTCCTTTATAGCTGACTAAACCATTCATCCGATCATCATGAAACTTTTGGAGACTGGCAACTTTTTTTCTAAATTTATCACTCAGGGGGCGCCGGGGACCCATAATGTCATTTTTTGCTTATATGAGCTATATAAAATTTAGTTTCAGCGCTAGCTACTGTGTAAATTGATGGATCTTAACCAAACTTTGTATATAAAAATTTGATAGCCAATATTAAAACACCAAAGGGAACTGAACTCCTAATAGTCATTCCTTCGGGGCTGGGGGCCCAAAAAATTCTTTTTCTTAAACGTTTAAGATTTTATTCACCATTCAATTATTAACAATATTGACAACTAATGACACATGTATCCATTATTATACAGATTGAAATGAACAGGTATTTTGAACTTTATATCTTACACTGAATGGGCCCTGGGGCCCTTAATGTCGTTTTTTGCTTATACGAACAATATAAAAATTAGTTTAAGCGTTAGCTACTGAGTAAATGATTGGATCTTAACCAAATTTTGTATACAAAACTTGGTAGCCCATATTAAAATACTCAAGGTTTTTGAACTTCTAATGACATTTTCTTCGGTGACGGAGGGCCCCAAATGTCTTTTTTCATATATGTTTAAGATATTTTTGCCATTCACTTTTTAACGGTCTTGATAAATATATCCATGATGAAACTGAATTGAAATGTAAAGGTTTTTGAAATTGACATCTCGCAGCGAAAAAGCCCGGGGCCCCTTTATGTAGTTTTATTCACAATATTAGCTATATTAAAATTAGTTTAAGCGTTAGATAAAGAGAAAATAAATGGATTTTGACTAAAGTTAGTATATAAAAAGTTAAGAACCTATAATATATTACTATAGGGCACTGAACTCCTAATGTCCATTCCCTCGGAGCTGGGGGCCCCAAATGTCATTTTTACTGCACGGTAACAATTTAATTCCCCATTCAATTTTACACGATATAGAGAAATTTAGCTTGAGTACAATGGCAATAAAAAAATTAAATTATCACTCATTTTTTGTCTGGGCCTCTTAATATCGTTTTTCCTTTTGTAAGTTTTTAATTATTAATTTATGTAACAGTTTGCTATTAAACTTGGACTTTTTTTTTCTCACTTCCCCGAAGGTTTATGGCATGATTCTTTTAAAACATACCAATCTTTGGTTTCTTTCAATTTATTCATTTTTAAATAGATCGTTGCAACGCACGACGGGTCTGCTAGTATATATATAAAATGGAAGTGTATTTGTATGTGTGTGTGTGTGTGCATCTTTTTTTGTAAGCGTTAAATACTTTATTCCCGTTTTGATTTACACAAACTTGAAAAGCATTGACTAATATATCTATAATGATCCAGATTGAAATGAAAAGGTATTTTAAAGTTAATTTCTTGCACGTATTGGACCCGGGGGCCCTTAATGTTGTTTTTTCAAATATATATATATATAATGATTGTTTAAGCGTTAACGACTAAGAAAATGGATGGATCATGACAAAACTTGGTGTATGAAAAATTCATAGTAATTATTTATATACTATAGAGCATTGATCCCATTATCCCCAGCCCTTAGGGCCGTGGCCCCAATTCTTTTTTTGTAAACGTTTAAGATTTTAATCCCCTCAATGTGACATGGTCTCAACAAATATTGATAATATTTTCAATATGATACAACCTGAAACGGACATTTGTTTTAAATTTTACATCTTGCACTGGTTGGGCCTGGGGGCCCTTAATATCGTTTTTTGTGTGTGCTTATTTATGCAATATAAAACACTGACAATCTAATACTACAGCGCCCTTGTCTCGTATAAATTTGTCCCTATGCAAAATACAAACGTCAGAGGGGAACCACTGGTCGTAGACGTCATAAAATTCCTGTCTGAGATGGGGCCTAACAGCGTCAGCTAAGTCTTGTCTCGTAAGGGCCAAATACAAACTGTCCGCATCCATTTCAGAGTTGAAAATCGGTCCTATCTATGAACCGATCTATAAAATAATAATAAAACTCTAGCATCCTAAGTTTAGCGTACTGATTTTAAAAAAATCTGGAGAGGCAGATCCCATAAATTAAGTTTTTTAAAATATCTCTATTTCGTAAACGTCGTCACCCAGGTGTGTATTTTTTTTAAATATAGGGTTATTTACCAGGGGGCCGCTAACATTACCACTACAGTACGTTATGTCCGCGTGTTTCGCCTTGTTGGGCAATGTCTTAGGGGCCGTCCATAAATGACGTCATGCACCTAGGGGTGGGGAGGGGGGTCACACTTTTGTGACGATGCGTGACGAGGGGGAGGGAGGGGGGTTGAAGAAATGTGACGTCACATAAAAAGGGTAACTTTAACTAAAATTTCAACTGAAATATTTGGTCGCTAACAATTTATTTAATGATTTATTTTTATTTTTTGTATTATTTTTTTTTAAACCATCAGTTCTTCTCAATGTACCGGTCGGTAGGCCATCAGACGCCGGTTGGTGTAAGTTATTAAGACATGAAAATGAAATCTAATTACAATCCTTAAGTTTGAGAACCCAACGTATGAAATTTTTACCCTGCGTCGTTTGATGTTGACATCAAAGCATTTGTGATAAAACCGCAGCTCTGTTTGGTTCTCTCACGGCAGGAGTCGGCGAATTTTTTTGCCCGTTACCCCAAATATACAAGTTTATGTGTGTGCGTTACCCCCCCCCCTCCACCCCCAGACTCGAGGTCCTGCTCACACGATTCGGGGATTTGGGACAGCGACGTTAGCACTTCCCCCCCCCCTGAAATGCAACTGGTGAGTTTTACAAGCATGACAAGTGTCTAAAATTATCTGAATAGGATTATGTGTTGATATTTTAAGTCAAAATGACACGGAATATCCATTTTACGTTATTTATTCTTTTATTTATTTATTTATTTATTTTTGGGGGGAAGGGGGTTTGGGAATCTATTTGATAAATTTATAACGTTTTAAGTTTGATATAATTGTTCGATTGGTTTTTGGTTAAACGCCCCTGGCCATTCTAGATATAATGAAAAATGAACCAATTTAAAATTAGTCGAACTATTCATTAACTTTATTGAACGCATCAAATTCTTGACATCGCAATTCGAGAGGAGCACAAAACAACTTTTCTTCTTTGCTCAGTTTTTAAGGCATTAATTTTAAATATCACACACAGAAAGGATACTTGATACAGTCAAGTGATGTGGATTAAGATTATTATCTCTGTGTCAATATAATTGAAAGAAGGGTGGATTTAGGTATCTTCGTATAGTACGTAGGTAAGAAATCTACATAGTAGTCAAATTTTAAAAAAATGCATTTTCTGGAAGGAACCGGTTCAATAGTAGGCATATGTTCCAAGCGTACACGTACACATGACATATTTTAATATACCTGGTGCAATGTAGTGGCTGTTATGAGTCTGAATTACCCCCAAGAATTCCCTTTTGACCCCAGATGAGGTAATTTACCCTTATTATTTTAAAATACATTTTTTGTCTAAACAAAGACGTTAAGCGTGGTGATTAATAGTCAATGTTTAATTTGTATGCATTAAAATAAAATATAATCTAAGGATGTTAACACAGTTCGTTTTTTGAAGGCCGGTTAAACGTTTTTAAAAACGGACAATTTCAACGGGATTCTAAAAATTAAAATTATAAAAGTTTATGTTAACATTATTGTTAACCCAAAGGAAGCGGATTCTAGTGAATTTTATATGCCCACAATGATTCAACATTACCCCCAAGAGTTTCATTTTCATTCCAAATGAGCTAATTTACCGCTGTTCACCGACCCCTCGTTTAAACGGCGATGTATTTTTCATTAGTTTATAAATTCCTGAATAGAATGCAACAATTTAAACACTCATCTTCCGTTGGTGACATATTTACAACTCGTGTTTGACGTTTGTGAAATCGTGAAAAAAAGGAAAAAAAAAGCAACAAACCAAAACGAAAAAAGAAAAAAAAACTCGTGAGCTTCGGAGTAAAAGGTTATGATAATATTGGATATTTTATTAATGTCATAGTATTTTTCAGTCTTCAACTTGCAGGAATTACTGTATTTTGTGATGCACAAGACGACACCTTAATTTCATGTACAAATATGGGTTCGTACAGTACTCGCCGTATTCCTCTTCCAGCGCATACCAAATAATTTTTAGAAAACATGAGATTTGATATCAATGTGCTAATTTTAGATCCAATGCCTTTGATGTGCATATACTTAGCAGGAAAACTGTCATTATAAGATCGAAATCAATTTGAGGAATCGTCCTTATTCGTGAACGTTAATCACATCAAATGGTTTTTGACATTACCGCTGAATTGTTCGTTAGCTTACTTGCTATGCCTTGGCAACTAAACAAATTTAAAAAAAAATATATATATAAAACAAGCCGAATTCATTCTTAATCTTATAGGCCTTTAAGCCATGTAGGGGCTCATTTCGCTATCACGTCAGTATAGGGAAAATCACGTAAAAACGGGAAAAGAATGCACCGGTACCTGGTGAAATGGAACATTTCCTGCCGGTCGTCTAATACAAAAAAAGTTTGAGAAGCACTGGCTAACAATTTATTTAATGAAGTTTTACATAGCTTCACGCGTGTTACGATATTACAATGTAGGCCTACACTAAATCTAATATATAAAGCTCAGTTGGTGTTTGTATCTTTGTATGTTTGTTGTATGTTTGTATGTTTCACTTTTCGTCTTTATGTTAGACAGCCACGGAAAAACCAAATGACGGACTTTACCCTGAAAGTGGTTTTAAGTTAGTTTTTGTAATTGTCCCTTTTGCCCGAAAGCCGTAAATTAAATAATCAGAAAATGCAGAGACAAAGAATAAAAAATTTAACCTCATTTCTGTATTGAACAAATTACGCGGACGTTCAAATGCCGTTCAAAGCGAGTTACTTTTGGTGACGTTTTTTCCCCAATACTTTATTTTCAGCGGTGCGCATTCAAAAAATATTATAATGTCTAATTACGGTGCGCACATTTTCGTGTATGCTTCATAATTTGAGCTGTGAAGTACAAAGAATTGTCATTTTTCTTTACTGTTACTTTCTATATATTAGATAGACACGTAAACATATTTAATTACAACTGCTAAACGATGCATTAGATTTAATTGTTTACACGTTTAAATTTAATTGCGAATTTGTTTTAATTATTTTATGTTCCATAACTCTACATTTAATAAAAACCTATTTATGTAATAATTGTGTCAGTATTTTTTTCAAGGCTTCATTTTTAGCGGTGCGCGTTCTAAAATCTTTTATCACCTGTTTACTGTGCGCACATTTTCGTGTACGCATCTTAAATTTAGCTGTGTCCTATTAATATAAGATTTATATTTTGTTTGTCTTTTACATAAGCTATTGTCTTTTACATTACCTATACACTTATACTATTTAAACTTAGGCTACCGGACCTATTAACATAAGTAGATTAAACTAAATAAAGTGATCCTGAAAACGCTTAATTATTTTGTATTGCGAATTGAATATGTTATGTTCATTCCTTTGATGATAGATTAACATTGGCCATTTTTAAAATCAATTATTGTCATGGTTTCACATGCATTTTTAACATAAAATTGATTAAATTAGAAATATAGCCTAATTTCTTTATTTATCTTTATTATCTTTATCTCATAGACGCTGTGCAAATATTGTATTAATTACAATTGTGTTACGATGCAGTGTCGTAAATATATAAGAGTTTTCTAGCAATTTCATAGTTTCACTCTTTATGGTGAAAACCTCATCTCTATTACCCAGTCGTCGCGCGTCATTAACCTTATCACCAAAATTTTTAAGACAAGTCACCGGATTGTATTCAACTATTTGATAAATTTTAGTAACCACCAACCCATGGGTCAAATACCATTTTAATAAGGGAGTAGCTAATAAAAATTGTTCCCCACTATAACTTCCTATCAATGTGCGCCGGGCGCATGTCAATAGGTCGTTTTTACATGCGTACTAACGCATGAAAGGACCTATGTCGTCTCGTGTGACGTTCACATTTTTTTAAAAAATTGGTGTCATTTCACTAAAGTGTTCTTTCAAACTATCGGGACTTTAATGTCGCATTCAATGAGTCCAAAACAAGTGTCGTCCAAAACAGCATCGAAGATCTGTTTTTCCGCCAGGGGCCACCTTTTACCAAAGGAGGGTTTTAGTCGTTTGGGAGTGGAGCGGTCTTTTCGTGTTTTTAATATTTTTGTTTTCTTTCTTTAGATTTTTCCACTGACACTTCCAGATTTCGATAACTTGTACTTTAACGGTCTCGGTCAAATATTTGGTAATGTCCGTCGTCGTTTTAAACAACTCTGTGAGAGGTTTGTTATTAACTACGTTTTTTCCCTACGTCTGGTAATCGGGCAGTCTGGATGCCCATGAAATACGCATCCATGAAATTGGTAGGCGGTTCACTCGGTCACGTCCCACCAATCCACCCTAATATGTCTGCTACCTAAACTCATCTCACCCCCATTAAACTCTGTCTGCAACGGTTTCTTAAAGTCACGGGAAACCCAATCTAACCACTGTCTACTCTGTTGTCCGTAATAGTTTGTCTTTCGGGGTTTAAACCGTCCTCACTACTTCTAATAACGGGAAATTGTGTCGGCATCTGTTATGTCAGGGACCATAAATATAACGCGTTCGCATCGTGCCCCTTAATCCCCTTAACAACTTTATCTTTATTTCCCCTAATGAAAGTCTAACCCTTTTCATGATACACGTACCTATGAAATGTGATGGATGGCCCACCCACTATATTATTGCTAATGGTTTTATGGAGACCCGCATCCCTCTTGGAACATAAAGAAAAATTAACACCAGGCGTAGTATTTTGAAAAGATACTTTAAGGTTATCCCGGGAACGGAAATGGCCTCTTTAAACATATCTACCCCCAAATTTTCATAAAATTTAACCTGTCTTTTCAGCGCCTTTAAAAACGGAACTACATCTTTATTGTTGTATCAAATAAAAAAAATCTTTTAAAGTTGACATCCCTTCCTCCACCCAAAACACTTTGACATATCGCGTAATCGTCTACTGAAATATTTGTGTTTTTAAGGGATGAAAAGAAAGCCGAATGGGGAGGTAACTGCGTTTCATTTAAATTATCTAGATTTGTAATGTACTCATAACAAAAAAAGCCCCTGGTTTCCTTAACTTTATACACCGCTAGGAACGTACTGTAACTAAACCCTGGAGCTAAATAATTTACAATGGCTAAAAATTTTAAAGTTTCGGTGGAAATACACATAAAATTATTCTTTCTTTTCATGGTGTCGTATATCGGTTGCCATTCACGGTAATACCATATCATTTCCTCTGGGGTGGGTTCGACCATGGCTGCTAAATGTGTCAACATCTTTGTTACAAACACGGTCTTCCCGCTCTCGGTTGGACCCACGATAAGAGCCGTAAAGGGATGTTTCCACCTAGGATCCATCATTAAATGTGTTGTCTTTGTATTTGTTTACTCCTATTTTATATGACTTTCATAACTTCATTTTATACACAATGGATTCTTTTTTTTTAAATGTATTATTTGTTATTATTATTGTTATCTTTTTACCTAGAATGACTCACAAATTGATCAAAAATCTGTGTAAGGCAATGTCCAATTAAACTCGCTTTTGTTAGAGTTGTGAAACAGAGGAGGCGAATCAGCTCGTTATTCCTGCCTTACAACACAAACATATGAAGAATTACTCGACAAACAGTTTAAAATTGCAATGGATGGGGTCCTCAGAATGGACGAACTCATTAACGTTGCTTATGCTAAAATTCACTGTCTGCGGTATAATAATAAACAATGGGAGCGGAGAATCCTCCAGCGACAAACACGGAACCAGCACCTGGAAAAAGCATTAATGAAAACAATTTTGACTACAATGCTTTATTCAATGATGATGATCCAGACTTTGAGATGTTGTAAAGTAAATGCTGAAAATTGTAAGATCGTTGTTTTGTTTTACCTTGTGTTGTTGTAATTAGTTACAACAGTGTAAAATAAAAAGATGTATTGCAGTATTATTAAACATTGAGAACCACTCTAAAATTCAATATAAATTCAAAATAAAATTAAAAAAACAAAGGGAAATAACTAAAATTCGTTTAAATACTTAATCATTTACTCAAGTATTGTCCCTTATAAACATATATATAAATACGACAAGTCATTATCACATAAAAGTTTTTTTTAAAATAACGGAAATAACTTAAGGTTTTAAATACTTGATCAATTACTCGCTTATTGCCCCTTATAATCATGTATAAAAATAGGGCAAGTCATTATCACGTGACCTGATGTCCAAATTTATTCACCAAAACCACATGACCGGGTCGCCATCTTGGCTACACCCATCACAAGTGTCCCGATCACCATCTTTGATCCATCCCCACCACGTGTACGGGTCGCCATCTTGACACACACACACTTAAAAAAGGGACATAACTATTTAAATACTTAGTTTATTACACTTTTATTGTCTTTCAAAATTAAAAAATATGGGAAATAATAAAAAGGCGTTTAAATGCTTAGTGAATTACACAATTGTTGCCCCTTACCAACGTCACATGACCAGTCGGTCGCCAATTTGTCCCCCACGTGTCTGGATCGCCATCTTGGATCCAACCCACCCCTTGTCCGGATCGCCATTTTGGTCCCCAGCCACCGGAACTGGAAGTACGCCATCTTGAACCGGAACCGAAAGTTGTGCAATCCTGGGCCGGAAACGGAAGTGACGCCATCTTGACCAGAACCGGAAATAGGGGAACAGGAAGTGACGTCATCCACCTCCCGAAAGTAGGTCAAAGATCACAGGGGGAGGTTGGGTCAATACTAACCAACAATCAATACTACTTTCGTGGAACCCTCATAGCCATGGCCTTTGAAAGCTCCATGACTTGCCAACAGACCGGCATGGTCTGTGGACACAATTATCTTCTGTATAGATAAGACAAGACAACTTAATTTACAAGATATACAAACGAATTCTGTGATTAAAACAATATATCACAGCTTTATTTATGGAATAAATACACAAGTAAACTTTTCGGCTTGTGCCCACGTCAGTACAAATAAATGCAAGTGTTTTTGAATAAATGTACATTATTTATTACTGGGGACCAAGCGGAAACCACTCCGGACATTCACCCCGGCCGGATATCGTGTTTTTCGGAACGATTTGCCTCGGCAAACAGTGCCCACGCAAACAGCCGAATGCCAAATATCTAAAAATACCTTTAAAAAAATACAATTTTGGAATTCGATAAATATCAAGATTGGTGTACTTACAAATTTTAAAAATATAACTAATGTAACTAAATTATAGAAATTAATAATCTGAAGTTATAAATTTAATAAACTAAACGTCTACGACAATTTCTTTTTTACTTCTAGCGATTAGCACCACGCCGCCATATTTAAAGTTTAAATTGTTTAAATATCGAATAAAATAATAAAATAAATTGAAAGTAAAGGGGATACATTAACTAAAATTAGCAGCGACTAAAAGTTACAAAGTAAATGAGTAACATAATAACAAGAGAAACCAAATTTACAAGTAATATACAATGAATTTATTGTTTTAAATTTTAATACATAAATAGTCTCTTCTTCTGGCCAAAATTAAAATATTTTTGCATTTTTATGAAGAGTGTAGACTGTGGTAAAGTAAACATTACAAATACAGTCAATAATAATTTAGTAAACCAACCTAGATCGAATTTGAAAACAAAAATTGCAAAAATTACTCTTGACAATTGTATAATACACATTATTTATAAGCCACCTTTTCATTTACTATGGGTGAGGTCAAGTTTTAGATAATCTTCCAATTATGCAAATTATTAACATAGGATAAGAAGTGACCTCACCCAGTGATTAAATAATAAAAGGAAACAAAACAATCTGACTAAATAAAAAGACTAGATTGACAAATTATGTGACCAACTCTTGTGCTATATTGAATCTGTTTATTATGGTCCTATGAATTATGTTTAATTCAAAAACATTCACTCGACATCATCTTACCAAGGTGAAGTGAAGTGTTCATCTATAGTTACGACTGACATCAATCTTTCACCATCATCGTTTCCTGTAAGGAAAATTGCAGACAAATAAACAGATCTAGCCACTCAACAGCTTCTGTATATGCATTTTCTCTTCTGGCAATAACTTCCATGGGTTCTCTTTGCCTTTTAGAAGCGATTCTCAAAGGACGGATGCATTTTATCTGAGTTGATTCTTGAACAGTTTGGTTGTGCACATACTTTCAAAGTTTGATCAAGTAAGCTGGTTTGCAAAGATGGAAAATATAGATCATATGATTGTACTTTGAAAACTCCTGTTGTTCTCGGCATCAAATTTGAGAGTTTGTGCCATAAACAAGGAAGGAAACATGAGAATCTGCATCTGCTCTTTCTGAAGCTCTAAGTCATCAGTTGTTTCGTTAATTGTGATTAGAGGAGGAAAGAATTTCGAAGGTAAAACGTTGAAATATGAGCTTCGAACTATGTCGCAACATGTTATGTCCTGATATTTCACAATTTGAGTGAAATATTGGCTGATGCAAACCTGATTGTCAAACCATTCCTGATCCTTATATTAGTCCTGCTGCATCCAATTCAGATTTATGAACAACACATTCAGGAGATACGCATTTCATGCTATTTTGACATAAACTAATTCAAATGTTTCACACAAGTCATTTGTAAATTATTTTAAAAAAAATTATGTTCTACTAAAAAATATATATTAAATTATTTTTAAAAAATTAAAAAATAAATGTGTGACATCACACATGGCCGAACTCCCCTCCCCTGTCATAAACCGTCACACTTTCTTACACCCCCCCCACAATGGAGGGTGACGTACTTTATGGACGGCCCCTAAGTTAAGAAATTCGTTCGAAACTAACAGTAATTGCCCATTTCAGCCAAAGCGGGACAGAATGTTATAAGTGGCCTACAGTTAATAATGCGCTGTCTTTTCATTTTGTATGTCAGTGTGAACAATTAAAAATATAATTTTAAAAACCCGTAAAAACAAAGTTTTTGACTATAAATCCTCATATACGAGACATAACTAAAAGTATGTTCATTATAATACGCATCGCACGACAATCTAAAAAATCCAAAATTTTAGTTATGTCTCATATATAAAGTATTTATAGTAAAAAAAACTACTACAGTCTGCCTGCTAAATTTCAGATCGATTTGATCAAGGGAAAAGCGTTATAAAATTATGTTTAATATGATGCGCATCACGCTAAAGTCTAGCATAAACATTTACAGATCGGGAATATATATTTAAAAAAGTATGATCAATATAATACGCAGCGCACGGCGTGAAAAGAAAATATATATTTTTTTCAATGTAATACGCACTGCGACATTCTAGCACAAAGGTTGCCAAACGGCGGCTTGCGAGCCGCATGCGGCTCTTCTGTGTTCACATTGCGCCTCGCAAACAATTTATGAAATAAAAAAATTTCATTTGAAATGTATAACTTAAAAATTTAAGTAATTTAAAAAAAAATATTTTAGAAAATAAATCTTTACCAAAACGAAGGTTTGAAAATAATTTGGGCTAGATCTAAAGAAAGAAATATCAAGCTTGCAGAGTTAAGATCTGAAATGTGTCAGCAGAAGACACTACTTTCTGTTTCAGCAAAGAAAGTGTCACTTCAACCGAGTCAAGTTATGCATTCGCTTGGAATATTTCTCGTGCTAAACAACCTTATTCTGATGGGGACTTCTTTAAGAAGAATATCGAGGACGGAATTTTAATAGTAGATCCAAATAGTTCCAGACTTCGGATACTGGTAACACGAATTCCAATGTCCCGCCACACCACTGAGTGATGTATATCAGACATTAACGCCGATATTGAAAGAAAAATGAGTAACGATTTAAATAACTGTGTAGCATTCAGTTTGACTCTTGATGAATCAACAGATATTCAAGATACGCTACAATCGACGGTGTTCCTTTGTACTGTTTTATTAGACTTGGCTATAAGAGAGGAGCTACCACTCTTACATCCCAGAAGTGAAATATTCTTAACTTAAAAAGATAGTTTCAGACTTATATCCGTTTTCTGTATAACCTACTGATGTACTCCACAAATCAAATCAAAGCACCGAGCAGTAAATAGCAACGCGCCTCTACTACTACTATCTACCACAGCTACTAGCTACCAACCAGATTAAAAGAAACTTGCTAGTTCAAATGCTTTTCAGCAGAATCATAACAATTCAGCTTCACCATAGAGATGGGTCTAAATCATTGTGTTTCTATTCATAAATTACATATTTAAATATTTGTCTATTGTGTAACTGTAAAGCATATATTTCTTCAACATACAGTTAGGACTAAAACAATTAAAATGTTTACAGCATTAAATCCCGTTAAAAATACTTTTAAAACAAATCACAGAAGGAATTTTTTAATGCGGCTCTCAACAATTTTTTAAATTGCTAAAATGGCTCTCGGTTTCTACGGGCCTGGCCACCCCTTTTCGAACTCAAAATAGTACATGCTACATAGAGATACATAGAGATAGTCTAAAAATTCATTAATTTAATTACAGTACATTCGATCGGTGTAAAATGTTGATAGATCATTTTTATCATCGCTACAAGTCTGCCTGCAAAATTTCAGCTCGCTGGCATATGGGGAAGTGGGTTAAAAATCAATCCAAAGTCTTTGCAATAAGCAATCAAGCAGACGCTACGAGTTAATATAAATGATTTGAAAATAATCGAGTATTGTTTAAATAATCGAAATGTTAGATATCAACCTAAACAAACAAATGACCAAGCAATCTACTGTACTATTTATAGCTTTCGCTACACTGTTTCATTTTCGTTTATTTTGTTTCCCCGGACTATTTACAAGAAAAGATTACTTATAGATGTGTTAATATGTTCCATAATTTACATAAGTAATGTCCCTCCACTCTCACACAAAAAGATGTGTCCATTGTGGGAATGGGACACAACTTTTAATGGGTACAGTGTGTAGTCTGCCTCTACAAGGCAAGTAATTCCATTTTAAACTGATGCCATTTTTTTGAATTGTTAAACAAGTGTATTTGTTCCGTTTTTAAATTGAAAGTAGAAGAATTTTTTTTTGAAGAGAAATTTATAAAACACGGGGATTTCCGATTGTGGTTTCATTTCTATTTGTCGTTTAAACTATTTGATTTTGGTTTAAAAGATAAAAGTAAAAGACTTAAAGTGATTACTTTACTTACAGTCTTCATACTGAAACCAGTTCTGAAAAACCTTCCAGACCGATACATAAAATCATCACCTTAAAGCCCCTTATTTAATTATTCCTATTGAGTTGGCGGACATAGCAAGCAGGAGAGGAGGAAATCAGAGATCTAACAACCTTATCAATCAAGAAGAGTGCAATAAAAACAGTTGTTGATGATTACATCATTCAGGTAATCTATGCTTTAAAAAATAAAATAACATAAACAATTTTAATGATCTATACGTCGATGATTATGAAAGATCAGTAACGTTTATTTCATAAAAATTTGTAAAAAATCCTTTTTTTCATTCATTAATGATTATTTTAATGCTTTACTAATAAACTTTTAAAATAAAATAATAATCGTAATTAAAACTGTGTTACATATTTTATTAATAAACTAAATCCCTTTTTCAAAAAAAATTACTCAGTTGCATAAGTCCATAAAAGGAATTAGAAACTTTAGTTATTGAGGAGAAGAAGTTGACATGGCAACAAGTGCAGATATTTCAAACAGGATTAATGAAGTTTCGACTTCTGTCATTGAAAAGTCTATTGCACGCATTTGTATGTTCTTAATTTGTATCAATGCATATATATTTTCGAATTATTTACAGTTATCGTTTATTATGATAAACATAACTTATCTTCTTTTTAATTCCAGACGGCTTTATTTTAAAATTGTTCAGTATTTACTGAAATTATGAAACTTTGATTAAATCATTGCAACAAGCAATCAAGCAGACGCTACGAGTTAATATAAATAATTTAAAAATACTCGAGTATTGTTTAAATAATCGAAATGTTAGATATCAACCTAAACAAACAAATGACCAAGCAATCTACTGTATTATTTATAGCTTTCGCTACACTGTTTCATTTTCGTTTATTTTTTTTCCCCGGACTATTTACAAGAAAAGATTACTTATAGATGTGTTAATATGTTCCATAATTTACACAAGTAAAGTCCCTCAACTCTCACACAAAAAGATCTGTCCATTGTGGGAATGGGAGACAACTTTTAATGGGTGCAGTGTGTAGTCTGCCTCTACAAGGCAAGTAATTCCATTTTAAACTGATGCCATTGTTTTGAATTGTTAAACAAGTGTATTTGTTCCGTTTTTAAATTGAAAGTAGAAGAAATTTTTTTGGAAGAGAAAATTATAAAACACGGGGATTTCCGATTGTGGTTTCATTTCTATTTGTCGTTTAAACTATTTGATTTTGGTTTAAAAGATAAAAGTAACAGACTTAAAGTGATTACTTTACTTACAGTCCTTCATACTGAAACCAGTTCTGAAAAACCTTCCAGACCGATACATACAATCATCACCTTAAAGTCCCGTATTTAATTATTCCTATTGAGTTGGCGGACATAGCAAGCAGGAGAGGAGGAAATCAGAGATCTAACAACCTTATCAATCAAGAAAAGTGCAATAAAACAGCTGTTGATGATTACATCATCCAGGTAATCTATGCTTTAAAAAATAAATTAAGATAAACAATTTTAATGATCTATGCGTCGAAGATTACGAAAGATCAGTAAGGTTTATTTCATAAACATTTGTAAAAAATCCTTTTTTTTCATTCATTAATGATTATTTTAATGCTTTACTAATAAACTTTTATACTAAAATAATAATCGTAATTAAAACTGTGTTACATATTTTATTAATAAACTAAATCCCTTTTTCAAAAAAAATTACTCAGGTGCATAAGTCCAGAAAGGAATTAGAAACTTTAGTTATTGAGGAGAAGAAGTTGACATGGCAACAAGTGCAGATATTTCAAACAGGATTAATGAAGTTTCGACTTCTGTCATTGAAAAGTCTGCGGAACTTTCATGTATGTTCTGAATTTGTATCAATGCAGATATATTTTCGAATTATTTGCCGTTATCGTTTATACTGATCAACATAACTTATCTTCTTTTTAACTCCAGACGGCTTTATTTTAAAATTGTTCAGTATTTACTGAAATTATGAATTTTTGATGAAATCTTTATTTAATAAAAGAATATTGTTCCATTATCATATTCATTAAAAGATTAGAATTTTAATGACACTTTTAAAAAGATATTTGTTTAAATTTTCATTTTGTTTTGCTCATTGCGATGCTTTAAAAAAAAATACTTTAACATTCCTATATCTTGTAACAAGGTCTAACTAGCAATGAAACAGAGTATGAACAGGACCCGTTGTCCAGTATGCACGAATCTTCAAATCCAGTTGCTATGAACAGGCTGAGTACACATCAGTCTGATGTGATTTGGACAAACAATGTAGTCGACAACGAAGCAAAAGAAAAATCCGGTGAGAGAATAACATTCTCTCTAGATCTTTGTCAACTGTCCATGATTTATCTGTCTCAGATTATCTTATCTTATCTATTACAGACGATTCCTCTATACAGAAGATTATGGCAAGCTACGCTAATCCATGGTTTTTGTCTTATCGCGCATTTTTTAAAGAATTTTAAAAGTTGACAATGTGTTTGTTTTCCTGGTTTTATCAGGCAACCCATTCCACGCCAGAATTCCAGACGGGAAGAACGATAATTTGTATATGTTTGTTCTTGCATACCGAATAAGAAAAGTGTTTTATTTCCTATGTCTATTTCAGTGTTGTATTAGATTAGATTTCTGTTTATTGTAAATTTTGTTGTCGCATTTGTTCGGAAAATATGGTCTGTTTCTTTAGAATTTAATATTATGTTTCTTCTCTTTTTTGACGTTCCGTTTCTTACTTAAAACGTCTAGAACATAAACTTGTAGAATTCGAACTAATATTCGAACTATTGGTTGAAAACCTAGATTATAGCTTCCACGGTGCCACTTCCAAAACTTAAATTATAATGAACCAAAACAGTTTTTTATAATATTCCTCAATATTCAACTATTTCCTTCATTATTTAAGAGAAAATAATAGGGAATGAAATTGTGAAATATGAACGAAAGTGCTGTTAATTTTTAAGTTTTTAAAAATTATGAATTAAGTTTCTGATGCACCAACATTGCAACTATGATCTAGGTTTTCTACCAATACCCTAAAAAAATATTATTATTGTCTAATTTAGAAAAACTAAGAGGTTTAAAATAATCACAGAAACAGAAATTAAAACCATTTCATTCCAAAGTTGCATTTCCTTATTATTATGTCAACTTCAGATTCCTTGGCGAAACTTCCTTAAACGACCAAATAAATTTAAAGAGCCTACATTATAAAACGAGGGTTGCGGAAATTAACGATTAATTAAATGATTAATGGCTAAAAAATTAATCGATTAAAATTTATTTGATCAAATAAAATTCGATTAAAATTTATGAAAATATTTAGAATATTTTTTTTCCAATTTATTAATAAATTATATATTTAGGGTAATTAAAATTTACATACTTATCCCACGTATTATTATTATTTATTTAGACGTGCATACGTAAACAAAAAGGTTTTTTATTTTTTTTTCTTCAAATTTTACAAAGCAGAGCGAATTTTCTGTGATTCTTCACAAAATTTGGGAGCCATTGAATCACCGCGACTTAACCGATTTCGCGGAAAATGAATCGCATTTTAACGTGATATATACAAAATATGCGTTTTAAAAATATAATTAATCGAAAAACATCGATTATTTTTTTCCCGATTAATCGAAAACAAAAATTGATACAGTACCGGCCCTATAAAAAAATATTTACTTCAGTGTTTTAACCCACTCTTATGTGAACTCTTTAGCTTATCCCTGGTCCTTTCATGTTCACGTTGCATCAATTTTTACAATTTTTGTTATTCAAATTCAAAGGGACTAGTTGGAATACCCTATTTCAGGGGACGGGAAACATTTTGTCTAAGAGAGCCATAAACACCACATATTTTGAAAAGTAATTCTGTGAGAGCCATACATAATGTTTAACACTAAAAATTTCAGAAAATGACGTCGCGCTATTTTAGCCCATTTTTCACCCCCCTCCCCCTTGTCACACTTCGTCACAAAAACTTAGATCCCCCTTCCAATGTGACGTCACAAAGCTTTGCCCGCCCCCCCCCATAAAAGCCGTATTATTTCTTTCAAAATTAGCATGTTTCAAATATATTTACTTTTTGTCATTTAGTATGGATTTAGTGTAAGGTTGAAATTAAATATCGTAATACGCCTGAAGCCATTTAAAACGTCATCAAATAAATTGTAAGATATCAAATATTTAAACTTTTATGTAAAGTTGCGCGTTTGATGTGACTTCACATTTATTAAACACACCCTACCCCTCGTCACACATCACTAATGTGTGACCCCCCCCCCTAGGAACGGGACTTCATTTATACATGGCCCCCAATTTCAACACTAAAAGTACAATGGTGCTGCATGGCTTTGCTGATGGCTTTGGAGCCTGGTTGATACTTGTTAGGTTAAGGTTCAGCCAGGCTTGGAGACTTTTTATTACTATTATATTTAATGCAATTAATATGTAGATCAAAGGATTGTGAAGAAACTTTTTTTTTCGAACATTTGTCTGCAAGCCAGATTCATCCATTAAAAGAGCCACATCTGGCTCGCGAGCCATGGTTTCCCGACCCCTGCCTATTTGTTTCTCAGAACGGGAAATAGAAAGCTGTTTTCTTTAGCGTGCATTGGTTGCGATAAGTATTACATAAGATTTATTATAATTTTTATGAACAAAGCAACAACATAAAATAAGAAAAACCCGTAAAAAACAAGTTTTTGACTATAAATCCTTTATGTACGAGAAGTAATTAAAAGAATGTTCATTATAATAAGCAGCGCCAGACCATCCACAAATACAAAATTGCAGTTGTGTCGTAAAACATGTTTAATATAATGCGCACCGATCAGGAATATGTTTATAAAAAGAGCTGTCAATAAAATACGCAACTTATTGCGCGACAGAAAGGTTGTTCAATATAATACGCACCGCGACGCTCTATCTCAAAAAATAGCATGATACATAGGAATAAATAAAATAATCTAAAAAATCAATAATTTAATTACGGTACATGCGATCGATCTGAAGTTTTGATACATTGTTTTTATTATCGGTACAAAACTTCATGCAAAATTTCAGCTCACTAGCTTACGAGCAAGTGGGTTAAAAATCGCTCAAAAGTTTTGGCGACAAGGTCGGGCGATCGGTCGGTCGGGCGGCCGCAGACACCACGAGTTAATATAAAGGATTTAAAAACGTGCGTTGCAACCAAATTCTATAACAATATACAATTACTTACGTTTCTTTTACCAACAGGTGTATTAGAAGAAGCTGATATATCTCATTGCACAAATATGAGATTAGCAGCACTGGAGGAAGCCTTGCTCTCACTAAAGCAGACGACAGAAACAGTTCGGGAGAAACAAGAAAACGTAGACACGATATTAAAAGATGTTTTGCTGCAGCAAGAAAAACTTAGGGACACAATTAAAACTCTCGAGGCAAAGAATTCGAGGTTCAAGAAGAAAATACAAAAAACAGTTGAGGAGCTTGATCAAAGAACTGATTCAATTTTTTCAAAAGTCCAAGATTTGCAAGACACATTAACAGGTGTTAACAGAAATCTGGGCAAATTACAAAGGCAAAATGAATCTTCTACTGCATCAATGAATAAAATGAATGAACAGATAAGCTCTGCTAGGATGTTCAAGAACTATGCAAATGTGACCTTACAAGATTTGACAAAGAGAGTCGAGAGTACAGAACAACGCTGTGCCACAATTAACCTCCAAGTGATTAAATTAGTAATTTCCGTCGATTCTCTCAGCGGGAAGCTAGAAAATTCTTCGAGTGTCTTTCAAGATAAATACAATGAATTGGTACGTAACAATAATTAATTAATGTTGGTAGCTGATAAGACATTGTCATTTATTGTTTGCGCTGTGTCAACCATGAAAATACCACCATGCAGGTGCCCCCCCCCCAGACACACATGACACGTTCTCATATGCACACTGCGAATACACTACTCTTTTCCTGAAGATATATATATAATTATTAGTTTCAACTAGGGGTGTACCGGATTTAGCTCCGGCAAATCAGGAATCCAGCAATTTTTACAACTCCGGCTCCGGTCGGATTTCACATCATAAACCCGGCAAAATCCGGCTCCAGCTGGATTTCAAAAGTTTGAATCTGGTACAGACCTAGTAATTATTACTTATAATAAGTTCAACCATCTCCGACGATTACCTGAAATTAGTTGGGGTAAGGTAAATGTGGCTAGGCATTGTGCTAGCCACACAATAGTTTCGTATGCCGTGGCTATAGAAACTTGTTAACTTGTTAACGCTGGTTCACTTGACCCATAGGCCAACATGGTCTGAAACGGAAACCTCACTACTTTTTTTGTGTATCTTATTTTTTTTATTTTAAGACTATATGTACTTTACAATCACGATTATTGTTTTGTTTTTTTAACTCTGGTATTTTTCGGTCTGCTACTAGTTCGGCATGGTTTGTCACACCCTTGCTGGCAAGTTCGCACTTCTGGAGAAGTTAAAAGAGATCCTATACAAGAAGATTGCTACTAAGAAAGGAAATGTTTTGCGGGTAACGTAACATTTTAAAATTGGTTCCATTCAAACATATCTGTATTGCATCTATATATTGCATCATTTATATATTTGACATAAAATAGCCAGTAGGCTCTCATAGTGCTGAGGGGGGGCATGGAGACAAAAATATAATAAGTCAAGATATTCATGTTTTCAATAATTGAGCAGTTTAAAAACATACGTTATCTGTCTCTGAGTGAGAGTTACAAAGACTGTGTTTCATTTGCAAGAAAACTGAAATAATCTTGAAACGATGCAGTAAATCTGTTTAATTTATCTACGATCTTAAGTTTTATGGAAAAAAACGATAACTTCTTTTTTATTCAGAACTAGGTGGTGCTGTGCCGTGGCGCCTGCGGCGCCCACTTTTGTTTAGGGCGCCTACGGCTCCGACTTTTTTCAAAAGTCCAACTAACTTCTCCTTGTTTGATAAATACGTAATATTAAACTTATTGAAATGTACATAAAGTATTTTATAATTTTATAATAATTAGTAGCGTCACGGACAGGACAGACGGGACGTGCAGTTAAAAATATCGTGTGGCTATTAGCACTGTAAAAATAGTATATAAATACTTTGTGTAGATTTCAGGAATATTTCGTTTTTATTATACACTAATTTTCGAAAGCAGCGCACCAAATTACTGCACCAAAAAATAACTCTTTGAGTCAGTCATCACTGTTTACAACAAAAATGCTGACGTCAAAGGTTCGTGCGTTGTTTGGTTAATGTTAATCAGAAAACCAAAATGATTATGATTTTTAAGTATATAATTTCAATTTTTAAAAAACAGAGTGATGTCCCTTGGAGTTAGGCTACATTCAGTCAAATATAATTGAGCGTAAATATATATATGATGTGAAATTGTTTGTTTTTATAATGGCAGATTGGCATAGCATCTAGATGCAAAGCCGATTATGAAAACCTAAGTAACCGTTGAGGGTCGGGTTATTCCGAAGCGACAGTTTCGTCCCACTCATAAGAGCCTTGCTTTACGGCGAGCTGGGAAACTGGTATGCGGAAGAGAGGACGCCCCTGCTTGCGCTTCAAGGATGTCTGCAAGAAAGACATGACTCTGGCGCAGATTGACCATAAAACGTGGGAGACCATTGCTGTGGAGCGCACCTCCTGGCGGGCAAAAGAGCGCGAGGGCATTAAAGTCGCAGAAGCTTCCCTTACAGCCAGGAGCGAGGAGAAAAGGGTCAGGAGAAAAGGGAAGGGGGTAGATGAGCAGGAGGAAACGCCATCATCCCATGAGGATGGACGGATGCCATAGAATCTAACTAAGTAAATTGGCATTAATGCAGACTGTTGTAGGAAGCTCATTTGCTTTAAAAAACAAACCAATACTGGAAACGTGATTTGCACGAGCGTAATTTACCCCCAAGAAGTAGGTTCGATATGTATTACAATATTTCGATACTCAATTTAATGAACCTACATATGGAAGAAAATCAGTAGCCCGAGCCTAGTGCTTCATGGGTCTTCCTGGAAGACACTGTCAGCTATCTGGCCCCATAGGGGACGCAACAGCTGAGAATGCCCCCCCCCCGAGCGGTCGCTTCTGTAGCGGCCACCTGGGCATCAAGGACAGAAAGTAGAAAATTTACCCCACAAGGAGGGATAGAATTCCCTACTACGACCCGCAACCACTTTGGCGCCACCCCGGCAAAGCACACGAGTCTTAATCGTTAGGACCGCCGCTAAGCGGGGGATCATCAATTACCTACCTAGTGTGTGACCCCCACTGGAAAGTTTTATCAGAGCTGGCGTCCGCTGCGTTCTTCGCGGTTCCTTTTGCTAATCCGTACTGGCGCTCCTGGCCTTAAACCGGCACCGCTCAATGGCGTTGCTAGTAAAATGAGGGGGACGAAACGGTCGCTTTGGAATAACCCGACCCTCAACGGGTACTTAGGTTTTCATCATCGGCTTTGCATCTAGATGCTTTGCCTAAGATCCGTACAGCGACTGTAATCATATGTGACTAGCACCTAACATGACCTAACAAATCAGACTTCGGCATTGCTTGCCAGGAGTTGTCGGTTTCGGGTCGTCGTCAGAAACTACAATTCTGGGGAAGGAGTACTGTAATTCCCTTGAACAATTTAAAATGTTACTAATTTTGTTCCAGTCTCTGTAAAGGCACGAAAATGTTCATATGACTTAGAAGAGTCCCTGAGTCCACCCAGCTCTGATGGGCTACTTACATTAACATCTATAATGACTTTAACATCTATCATGACTTTAGCATGTTAATGACTCAGCTTGTATCATGATTTTAAAATATATCATTATTTAACATCTATCACGACTTAAACATCTATCATAAATTTAACATATATCTTTACGGTAATATTACTAAATGTATAGTTTATAACCACGGCACCAGCTATAACGAAAGCTTTAAAGTAGTGTAATGATAGCAACATATATGACCAATGTATCACCTGCATTAATGCACCATCAAAATCAAGCATTATTTTATATATACAAGACATATTTGTAAACAGCTAATTATGTCATTCATCCATAAAAGAAACTTTTTTCTTTTTTTTCTCTTAAATTTGCGTTTCATAAGCTATGATATCTTCTGTCTATTTCATGTTTAAGGCAAAAGAAGGATCACTGTGTGAAACGGATCAAGTTACAAAGATCGGTATGTTAGTGTTATTTAATTATAGTTTGCGTTTGATAAAGGAATTTTTCTTAAAATTATTCATCTTTGGTGTTTGATTTCTTAACATCAAATTAAATTAATGATCTTCCCACTCTCATACTTTAGCAATTTTTCAAATAATATTATATATTACTAGGGTTTGTAGGGCACCTACATTTTTCAAAAGCCCAAGTTACTTATCCCTGTTTGATAAATACGAAATATTAAACTGCCAGAAATGTACACAAAGTATTTTATAATTATAAATCCTCAAATCCTCTTTTTACATCGTTCCCGTTTCCAAAATTAAAACATAAGCTAAAACAATGACGTCATATAATATATTTTACGGCGAGAAACACCACACGCTTTTTTAACTGCTATGGACTGTTTTAAAATTTCCCATATAATCTTTAATTTATAATTATTTTGCACACCTTGTATTAAAATATAAGCTCAAGCAATGAATTCATAGCATTATGGATCCATCCAGTGACTTGGGCTATTATATTGTTTATTCTAAACTTATCGTATGCTTTTTATTGCACAAAATGGAACGGGGGAACTTTAGTTAGATAGCGAGTAGAATGCCACTGAAGGTAACGAGAAAAGTGGACACAAGTAAAAAAAATATTTATGAATGTTTATATCTACCATTTTAAGTCTATGTTATCTCCTATTTTATTTATTTATTTTTAAAATTATCTTTAATGAAAAAGTTAAGGTAACGGAAACGTTTGATGTTAAGTATTTTAAAACTTGAACTTTGAACTCTTGACTTTTCATATATTAAATTCTTGTAATGCAGCTCCTCCACTACCAACGCCGAAAAGTACAGCTTCGAATGTTGGTTTTAAATTTGGTGACCCGTCAGTCCCTGCGACAACCATGACCTTCAGTTATGCATCTAAAGATGGTTTTAAATTTAATTCTACCGTCGCAGCATCACAACCAAAGACCATCAGTACCGCAACACCAACTGTCTTTTCATTTGGTAGTATCACTGGAATATCACAACCAAAGACCATAAGTACCACAACACCAACTGCCTTTTCATTAGGTAATATCCCTGCATCATCACAACCTAAGACCATCAGTACCACAACACCAACTTCCTTTTCATTAGGTAGTATCCCTGCATCATCACAACCAAATACCATCAGTACCACAACACCAACTGCCTTTTCATTAGGTAGTATCCTTGCATCATCACAACCTAAGAACATCAGTACCACAACACCAACTGCCTTTTCATTAGGTAGTATCGCTGCATCATCACAACCAAATACCATCAGTACCGCAACAACAACTGGCTTTTCATTTGGTAGTATCCCTGCAATATCACAACCAAATACCATCAGTACCGCAAGAACAACTGGATTTTCATTTGGTAGTATCCCTGCAATATCACAACCAAATACCATAAGTACCGCAACAACAACTGGATTTTCATTTGGTAGTATCCCTGCAATATCACAACCAAATACCATCAGTACCGCAACAACAACTGGCTTTTCATTTGGTAGTATTCCTGCAATATCACAACCAAATACCATCAATACCAAAACAACAACTGGCTTTTCATTTGGTAGTATCCCTGCAATATCACAAACAAACACCATCAGTACCAAAACAACAGCTGGCTTTTCATTTAGTAGTATCCCTTTAATATTACAACCAAATACAATCAGTACCGCACCATCAGCTGGCTTTTCATTTGGTAGTATCCCTGCAATATCACAACCAAATACCATCAGTACCGCACCATCAGCTGGCTTTTCATTTGATAGTATCTCTGCAATATCACAACCAAACACAATCAGTACCAAAACAACAGCTGGCTTTTCATTTAGTAGTATCCCTGCAATATCACAACCAAATACCATCAGTACCGCACCATCAGCTGGCTTTTCATTTGGTAGTATCCGTGCAATATCACAACCAAATACCATCAGTACCGCACCATCAGCTCGCTTTTCATTTGGTAGTATCCCTGCAATATCACAACCAAACACTATCAGTACTGCAACTACAGCTGGCTTTTCATTTGGTAGTATCCCTGCAATATCACAACCAAATACCATCAGTACCGCAACAATAGCTGGCTTTTCATTCGGTAGTATCCCTGCAATATCGCAACCAAATACCATCAGTACCGCAACAACAGCTGGCTTTTCATTTAGTAGTATCCCTGCAATATCACAACCAAACACCATCAGTACCGCAACAACAGCTGGCTTTTCATTTGGTAGTATCCCTGCAATATCACAACCAAATACCATCAGTACCGCACCAACAGCTGGCTTTTCATTTGGTAGTATCCCTGCAATATCACAACCAAACACCATCAGTACCACAACACCAACTGGCTATTCATTTGTTTTCCCCCCTTCACCAGCACAACCAAAGTCCATCTTAACTGTCTCTTCATTTGGTAGTATCAATGCAAATATTTTTAAAAAAAAGAAAAAAGTTACTTTTATGGATGAATGACATAATTAGCTGTTTACAAATATGTTTTGTAATACTTGTATATAAAAGAATCCTTGATATTGATGGTGCATTAATGCAGGTGATACGTTGGTCATATATGTTACTATCATTACACTACATTAAAGCTTTCGTTATAGCTGGTGCCGTGGTTATAGACTATACATTTAATAATATTACCATAAAGATATATGTTAAATTCATGATGGATTTTTAATTCATGATATATGTTAAATTCATGCTAGATGTTAAATAATGATATATTTTAAAGTCATGATACAAGCTACAGACATTAACATGCTACAGTCATGATATATGTTAAATTCATGAGAGATGTTAAATCTAATATATAAAGATGAAGGTTTGTTTGGGTGTTTGTTTGGGTGTTTATTTGGTTGTTTATTTGTTATCCATATAATTCCACAACATTGGACCTAGGGTGCTGAAATTTTGCATGGGACTCTCATTTGACCCGGGACAGGTCTTAAATCATAGGCTATGTTTCAAACCCAGGTGACCACCCGAAATCCGTCAATTAAAAGATCAGAAAATGTTGAGACAGAGAGAGAAATATTAAATCTTATTTCCACATTGAACAGCTTCATGCGGACATTCAAAACGAGTTCATTTTGGTGCGGTATTTTTTTCCAATACTTTATTTTGAGCGGTGCACTTTCAAAAGTCTTTTATTGTCAAATTACGGTGCGCAAAATTTCGCATACGCATCTTAAATTGAGCTGTGTTATTTTATTATAACACTAGTTCAAAAGCCTGCTGAAGCTGGCAGAACGAAATCCCACAGATGAGATAACAAAGAACTATACCAAATACTGCAATAGAAAAAAACCACGTGGCCTTTATCGCCATGAACAGAATACGATATATGAACAGAAATAACAAAGAAATGTATGAATTACTGATAGAAAATAACATTTGGCCTATATTGCCATGAACACAATACGATATGAAAATAAATAACAAAGAGATGTACGAAATACTCAAATAGAAAAGAACTTGTATCTTTTATTGCCATGAACACAATACGATATGAACAGCTAAATATGAAAGATCTCCTTGTACACCACATTTTTAGTGTAGCAGGTGGAGCTGTCGTGGGGCAGTTTCCCTTGTTTAGGACCATCTGCCACATGGACCTTGACATCTGCTGATCTGCGTACACGGGAGAAAGCAACATATAATTGTCTATGGCTAAACACAGGTAGTGGTAGGTAGATACCGACCTTATCCAGTGTCTGGCCCTGCGATTTGTTTATGGTCATTGCGAAAGCTAACTTCACAGGGAATTGCCTTCTCCGTAGAATGAAAGGCAAGTATGTGGTTGTCGGGGCAATGTCCACGCGTGGAATGAATAGAGTGCGACCTTTGTCACTTCCGGACAGAAGTTCAGCTATGATGAGGTTGGGTTTGAGTTCCCTAAACACCAATCTGGTGCCGTTGCATAGACCTCGTTTAGTGTTCAAATTGCGAAGAAGAATTACAATTGCTCCGAATTTTATTGTTAATTGATGAAGCGGAATTACCGAAGGTGCCAATTGATGTAGAAATTCCACGGGATAATTGTTTTCATCATCTGGCGTGCAGTCGTCGATGGAGTCGGAACTTAAGTATGTCCTGGGTTCTCCTTCAAGTAAATGCAGAACCTGACTATTGATAAGGTCCACATCGGCATTTGTAGGGCAGAGAATAGCCTTATTTGCAAATTCTTCCGCATCTCTGGCTAGAAGTCGTTCACCGAATATTTCAGAAACAATAGATCCTGTGCAGACCATATGGGCTGGAACTTCAAACATTCTCGTTCAATCCATGTTCATTGGTTAATGTTCCATTGCCTAGCTCAATTAACCAAGACGTAAATTCTGGATCAATAGATCGCACATTACTTGTCAATGTGAGAATTGTAAATTTAGACCAAAGATCGGTAAACTTAATACTCGCTTCGACAATGGCGGACCTGGTTCCATGAGCAACAACGGGCAAGGTTTGTCTGAAGTCCCCACCCAAGAGAATGGTTTTTCCTCCGAAAGGTTTGTCATTTTGCATGATATCTTGTAAGAGTTTATTCACGCATTTCAATGCATCCTTAGAGGCCATCGTGGATTCATCCCAAATGATTATTGTGGCTCTTCGGAGAATGTCAGCATCGGAGGAGGTCATTCTCATTCTGGAGGTTGAGGTGTCGATAATTGGGACGGGAAGTTGAAATTGGGAATGATACGTTCGACCACTTTACAGTAAATTGGCCGCGATTCCAGTTGATGCAGTAGCTAAAGCAATCTTCTGTTCCACTCTAATGGATGCAAGCAAGGTTGTGTACAAATATGTTTTACCACTGCCACCAGGTCCGTCAAGAAAGTAACACCTATGAGGAAGATGATCATTGGCTGCGGTTGTGATAATTTCATCAAATGCGTGTCTCTGCTGTTCCTTGAGACTCCGTACCATGTCTGTTGCTTTGCTGAGCTGTTGGACCGGATCAAAACCGCTGTCATGTATGTCTTCCACGTGACTTGGTGGAACTGGTAAACCTAAATTCTCGCAGGTTTTCCTATTAGCAATAAAGATCAATTGAATATCAGTAAGGGCCAAATTGAGGCAGTGTTTGCAATTCACTTCGTGATGAAACTGCAACGTAAAATCTTCATAAAAGTATTCTTTATATTTCTGGAACAATTGTGGAATAATTGAATGAGATGCGAGCAGGCACATATGTGCAAATAATTCCCGTAGGAGAGCGGGTATCTTTTCGGCAACTGCATCATGTAACGTCACATCCCAGACCTGCTTGTCATTGAAGAGGCCTCGGTGTTGTGTAGCTTCCTTGAATGTTGGATATGTAATACCATGGACGGTCCGAAGGTCCTCAGAGGAAGTTGCACCTGGCACATGAAGGAGAAGTAAGCGCAAGCAGAAGCGCTGAATGTCTGACACTAAACTGACAGAGTACATACGACCAATTATTCTGTCAGCATCCCTTTGCCTTCTCTGCCATGTTCTTGTCCTCTCGTGAAAAACATAATGTTCAGGTATGTCCGTATGTATAGTATAGTATACCTGTAGCCATCTGGTATTGTTGATTTAGTTTGAACCATGCCGTTAAAGTAGTGTCTCTCGAAGCTGCGTTCTGTGCTGCAGCCTCAACGTTATCAGTAATAAAAACTACTGATTGCTCGCCAAGGAGATGAACTTGGAGTCTGATAATTGCATGAGACTGCTTGTGCATGTGGAACCCAAAAAGGCTTTCGCGTTGGTTTCGCGTTACACGTCGCCGGGATGCCTCCTCGTGTGTTTCTGTTCTTCTTCGATTCCTGTTATGTTCGTTTCTGCGACGTTTTCTATCGGCAATTTCGGCTTCATCGAATGTTCTTTTTTCGAGGCATATTTGTCTCGTGGCAACACGCGAAGGTTTGTAAATTTGTGGAGTTGAAGAAGAAATAATAAAGCAATGCGAACGTGACATTGACGATGGGTACAGGCGTAGGAGAACGGTGTCGTACCTTGAATGCGGCGCAGCAATGCAGTTGGCAGTGGGTCAAGAACCGAAGACCGACACACCGACATCAACCGGTTGGTGGTGACTAACATCATGATTTATAACGGAGACACACACACGCATAGGCTGGTGGCCGATGTTAGACTCAACACAAATGTGTGTTTGTGTGTACACAAATGCTGACGTCACAGGTTCGTGCGTTGTTTCGGTAATTGACGTTCTAGCTAAAACAATGCCGTCCTATAATATTTTTTTTACGGCGAACATTTTTAATTTATTTATAATAATTTTGCGCGCCTTTTTTTTGCGCGCCTTTCGAGCACCTTTTCGCGCGCCTTTGAACGGGGAGACACACGCATACTTAGGGCGATTATATATTAGAAGATTCATATTTGGCTTGGCTTTGCGATACAAAGCAGTGGCCTTTTATACTAGTACTTTTTTATATTATAGATGGGTTAAAACTATTTCATTGCATTTGTCACACGATGAATGGAATTTATTTTAAAATTAATAATTTAGTTATGTTGTTTATAATAACTCAAAATTTAATTTAAACAAATACTAATTATGTGAGGAAATTTTATGTGAAAGGAAATGGCCCAAGTCAAAAACGCTTAATCGTAAATTAGAGGACTTATACGTTTTGTTTTCCTAAAAATTTAAATTTACTTATTAAAGTTAAGCATCAATGATCTTAACATGCATATAAAAGCCTAGGACCAATGCTGTGATTTTTTTTACATAAGCTAAATAAATTTACAGTTTAAACTTGGCTACCGGACTTATAAACAGAAGTATATTAAACTCAATAGAAGTGAACCTAAAAGCACTTAATTAAGTTGAATATGCCATGGTCATTACGCTGTAGCCATTTTAAAAATAGATTTTCAGTCAAACAGATCATCTTTTTTTTAAATTAGGTAAATAATTTGTTTATTTTTCAGAAACTAAATCTGGTGTTGAAATATAATTTACAAAATATGATGTCTCATCGGGAAACGTGATCCAAAACATAATTGCATTCCTTTTTAAAATTATAACAAATGCATAAAAGCCGTAAATTTAAATCGTATAGAAACAAATATATTAAAAAATTATAGATCTATAGCCTTTCCATATTAAAACACTAATAAAGACTATCAAAAAGTATGTTTACTTTTGGAGCAGTAATTTATTACAAGGCTTTATTTTAAGCGACCGCCTTTTAATTAACTTTCAGTGTCTAAAAACGGTGCGCACATTTTATTGCAAGCTTTTTAAATAAGACTGAGCTAGTTTCTTTAAATTCTTTTGGAAACTTCATTACATTTACAACATTTATAATTTACTTTATTAAATTTATTAGCTCTTTAGTAAAAGCAGCTATTGCCTTTTAAAGAGAAGGTGGGAGCGTAGTTCCTTAAATTATACCTGTTTTTACAAATATTTCATTACTTTGAATAGTCTAACGATGTGGGGTCGTAAATAAAATAAGTTTTTTTTACGTGGCGGCAGTTGTCATGGGGACGTCCATAATTGACGTCACGCGATTTTTGCCGATTTTTTACCCCCCCCCCTTTTCGTCACAAAAACTTAGAACCCCCCCCCTCTGAAAATACGTCACAAATCTTTGACACCCCCCCCCCTAAAAAAAAGTGTATTCACTATTTGAAAATTAGTATTTTTCAAATCACTTTTATTGTCAATTAAGTATTTATTATTTATTTAGTGAAGATCTTCATTGTAATATCGTACCCCGCGTGAAGCTTTTTTTATAAACGTTTAAGCGGCCTTCAGAAAACGAACTGTGTTAACATCCTTAGATTATATTTTATTTTAATGCATACAAATTAAACATTGACTATTAATCATCATGCTTAGCGTCTTTGTTTACAAAAAAGTTATTTAAAAATAAAAAAAATTTAAAAGGTATTTTTAAAAAATCACTCAATTTACTGACGGGCATCACGTAAGAAAGAGGTCGGCGAACAGAGGTAAATAACCTCATCTGGGGTCAAAAAGGGAATTTTGGGGGTAATGCAGACTCATTTGAGACATATAAACATCAACTACAATCCACTAGATATATTAAAATACGCCATGTGTACGTGTACGCTTGGAACATATGCACATTATTGTACCGGTCCCTTCCAGAAAATACACTTTTTTAAAAATTTGACAACTATGTAGATTTCTTACCTATGTACTACACGAAGACACCTAAATCTACCATACTTTCATTTATATAAACATGAGTGACAATAATCTTAATCCACATGACTTGTCTGTAGCACGTATCTTTTCTGTGATATTTAAAACTAGGTTGTGCTGCGGCAGCCACTTTTTTTAGGATTTTTTTTTAAATTTTATAATTTATTTTTAATTTTTTTTAGTAGAATTTAAATTTCTTTAAAAATAATTTTCAAAAATTTTGTGAAACATTAAATTAGTTTATGTCAAAATAGCATGAGATGCGTTGTTCATAAATCTGAATTTGATGCAGCAAGACTAATAAAAGGATCAGCTACGGTTTGACAATCAGGTTTGCATCAGCCAATATTTCACTCAAATTGTTAAATATCAGGAGATAAAATGTTGCGACATAGTACGAAGCTCAAATTTAATCGTTTTACCTTCGAAATTCTTTCCTCCTCTAATCACAATTAACGAAACAACTGAAGACTTAGAGCTTCAGAAAGAGCAGATGCAGATTCTCTTAAGTTTCCTTCCTTGTTTATGGCACAAACTCTCGAATTCGATGACATTATGCCGAGATCAACAGGAGTTTTCAAAGTACAACCATATGATATTTGTTGTCCATCTTTGCAGACCAGCTTACTTGATCGAATTTGCCAAGTATGTCACTTATATTTTGCCTCCGAAACAATGTTGAACAAACATGCAGGACAACACAGAGTTCGGGCTCAGGAAAATGTGCACAAACAAACTGTTCAAGAATCAACTCAGATAAAACGCATCCGTCCTTTGAGAATCGCTTCTAGAAGGCAAATAGAACCCCTGGAAGTTATTGCCAGAAGAGAAAATGCACATACAGAGGCTGTTGAGTGGCTAGATCGGTTTATCTGTCTGCAATTATCCTTCCAAGAAAAGATGATGGTGAAAGATTGATGTCAGTCGTAACTATAGATGAACACTTCACTTCACCTTTGTAAGATGATGTCGAGTGAATATTTTTGAATAATTCACAGGACCATAATAAACAGATTCAATATAGCACATGGACACATAATTTGTCAATCTAGTCTTTTTATTTAGTCAAATTAGTTTGATTCCTCTTTATTATTTAATCACTTCTTATCCTATGTCAATAAATTGCATAATTGGAAGACTATCTAAAACTTGACCTCACCTATTGTAAATGAAAAAGTAGCATATAAATGATGTGTATTATACAATTATGAAGTCTAATTTGTGCAATTTTTGTTTTCAAATTTGATCTAGATTGAGTTACTGTTTCAATGAATAACTATGACAACTGTTGACAATTGAATATCCTATTATTTAAGTCATTTAAATAATCTGATAGTTCTTTTAAGTAGGGGTGTAACGGATTTCGGCTCCAGCTCCGGCAAATCCGGATATTTTTACAAATCCGGCTTCGGCTCCGGTAGGATTTCACTTCAAAAATCTGGCAGGCTGGTAGAGTCCTAATTTATATATATTCATAATTTAATTGAAAATGTTATAATTTAATACAGTTTAATAGGGAAGTGTATTTTAAGCATTAAGTTAATATTTTAATTAGATATTTTTTTAAAAAAGTGACGTACTTTAGGGGGAGGGTCCCAAGATTTGTGACAGTTTGTGACAGGGGGGAGGGGGGGCAAAAAAATTCAAAAATAGCGTGACGCACTTTATGGACGGCCCCTTACATTTTGTACAGTTTCGTTAGCTTTTGAGAATTACACTTTAATTTAAAGAAATAATTATTTCAAACCTCGTAATTATTATTAAAACAATTGAATCTCCGCCTTTCTTTAACTTTCTTCCCCGTGACAAGTTGGGAGACTCAAATTTCTTATTTTAAGTTCAAAGAGCAAAGTAGTAATAATTCATAAGGCAATTAATTCTAACTACGCAAAGATAAATCTATTACAATCCTTATATAGACATTGTGATAAACACTTTTTTATTCCGTAGCCAAAAAAAAACACATACAAAATCTCGTTCTTCCCGTCCGCAATTCGGACGTTGATGGATTGCCAAATGAAACTGGGAAAATCAACACTCTATCAACATTTAACATTCTTTCAAATATGCAGGACTGACACAAACGATGGACACGTGTAGGACTCAATAATTTTCTGTATAGAAGGTGCGTCTGTAAAAAGATATAATACTATAAGATGTAAAAACTGGCATAGCGAGTGCAGCATGGGGAGGGAGAATGCCCTGGGCGTAACTTGGCTAGGGGCGGCAAATTCCTATTAGTTAATTAGTTTGTAACAAAAAAAATTATAAGAAAGTGGAGCTTTTTATCGAAATAATAGAAATGCCAAATATGAAAATAATAAAAGAAATAAAGCACTATCCTAAAGCATGTGAACGTTTCTTCTGCCGAAACTTCAAACTACTTATTGGCTATAAATTATTCTGATACTTATGCTACTGAGCTGAAAAAACATAGAGGCTGAAGTAGTGTAAGAACGTGACACTAATGTACTGGTACATATAATTGATTCAAGTTTGATTTTAACGTAAGTAAACTACTAGAAACACAACTGTTAGCGTACTTAAATGTTTTATTCTTCCAAAGCACAGTTATTTAATTTTAATGTCATTCGTTTTGAGGAATAAACAAAAAACAAAAGCATACAAAATGAACAAAATTGCTTATATAATGGAATTAAAACTTAACACAAATAAATCCAAAAGTAGCCACTTATGAACAAGTGCTCAACATTACCAAAGTTGTTTGCATTTGGAAGAAATCAGAAATCGGATTTAAAAATGAGAAGACTGTTTAATAAAGAACAACAATACATTGTTGTAAAAGGAAAAAAAAAGTGGTAAAAAGTTATTGTTAGAATGTTTGGCATCATTCAATCCTGGCAACTTTAAATTTTCTTTTTGAGGTCACAGAGAGGACGACACTGTTAGTCGCAATTAAATCTTTTTATTTTCTAATTTGTGTTTGTCATTTGGAAATATGTAATTTATAAATTCAGCTATGCCCAACATTATTTAAAAACGTATAGTGCTAACATAGCTTTGTAGTAGAAGCTGCTCACAGAGAAATTAATGGAATACTTAAAGGATGCCTTGACATTCGCTTACATTTTGTGTGGAGACTGCATCTTTTTAATTGAAACTTCCAAAGATCGAGAGAGCGAATGTTTGGTGATCGAAGCGAATATAGTTCCATGTTATGTAAATAAAAACAGTTGAGAAGAAAGTTGTATTCTTTATAAGATGAGATGACTGTAGAAATTCATATGAAGTTTTGGCTGTTATAAAGGATTTGGAAAACTGATATGAGTTTCGTACACCAGCTAATCGTCTGGACTTTGACATTTCACTTTCATATTAGAGTATTCAAAATATCTCACATGACATTATCAAGCAAGGTATATTATCATGGGTTAAAAAAAAACAGTTAATGAATTTAAGACAAGTTGATTTTTTTAAGTTAATTAAGATATTTAGGCTTGAAGTTACCATGTCTAAAATAATATAATTTTGTCAAACATTGCTTAAAACTGTCTAAGTAATGCAAGGTGTTAAATTAGCTTCTCTAAAATTAAGTTGATGAAAAATTAATTACGATCAATGATGAATACACCAAGATTAACTAATCTTTAGCTATTTTGGCTATTGAACATTGATGCATGAAAGGTTGTGCCATAGGAAAAACAGAAATATTCAATTTTATTCTTTTTATTAATAAAATACAAACTATGTAGTGTCCTTATTATTACTTTCTAATAACAACAATCTTTTCTTTATAGTTTTGAAAATTGTAAAAGAGAGGGTAGGGGCAGAAAATTGTGAGCACAGACCCACGCTACGCCGCTAGATGTAAACACATTAATATTATAAAAAGATGAAATTGCTTCCCTGCTGACATAAAGTTACTACGGAAAATCCAACAGAAAAATTTCTCCTAACGCTTGTATTTTTAAACACTTTCAACTATTTATTTTTTGGGAATGCGTCGCTTAATCTGGTTCCCACAGTTAGTAGTTGCTGACATTTGGATTTGCGAACTCATATTCAGAAGTTTTCTTTTAAAAAAATGTCACTTTGGGTTAGCAAGTCCCACATTGTTTTTATGTTCGTCACGGATTTGATCTCGTGTCAAGACGCATTCCACAATGCAACTAAGTTTCTAGCAGTTAATCATCTTCGGTGACCCAAGTTGCACTACAAATGTACACAACAAATTCTGAACATTTTTCTTTCCATAAACGAAATTGTTTTTTTTTCTTTTCGGTTAGGTCAATCATCCTCTAATAATAACATGGCTAATTAATTAAACGAGCTTCATTATGAGGGAATTGCCTTGTAGATATTTGTTTTTTCACACTGGTGCGTCACGGTTCGTTATATGCATCGCCACATAATTGACAGCCTGGTGTGCAGACCTGTGATAAGGGTCTGGCTGCTTCCAGGTAGTTTTTTTTACCATGGAGGCATGAAATGGTAAAAACCTCAAAGCCTTGTCAACGTCAACCAACTCTTGTGGCCATCATATTTTTATAAAAATAAACTGCCTTAAACGTGTTTGCATCGTCATTAAAGTGGTGTGGATGGTATTTTATAATTTTATTTCTAAATTTCAAATAGTGAAAAGAATATATTTTGTTAAACAATTACAATTCATTTTTGTTTGGTCAGACTGAAAATGAGATGTGCTGATTTTTTTTATATGTGAGAAAGGTATTTTTAAATTATTTATTACAGAAGTTAATCTTAAGTTCATCCATGATTTATGTCTAGTATTGCATTTTTATTTTAGTTTTAAATATTGATAGAGCGGTGGTTTTCCTGGTTTGAACAGGCAACCCATCCACGTTTGAATTCCAGACGGGAAGAACACTAATTTATTATGTGTTTGTTCTTGCATATGGAATTAGAAAAGTGTAGCTTGTTAATAGCTACATATTGCATATATTGTTTTATAAGAACACATTTGTGCAGCATAATTTTTTTTTAATTTACAAGATACACACAATAATTGAAAATTTAAAACAATACGTTTAAAGCTTTAACAATTGAAAAATACACATGAAAGCTTTCCGGCAAATGCCTTCATCAATAAATATAAATACATTAAATTTACGTTATTTATATAATACCTATTATACCATCCAAACGTATTAAGTAGAGATAAAAAATAGAGAATTTAAAAGCAAAAAGAGAAGCGCAATTACTAGACAAAATACAGGATAGAAGATGAGAAAGGAAATATTAAAAGTTACAGCTAAGAAAAAAAACAACTTGAATTAAGATTCTACTGTTGCGTAAAATTGTCAACTTTTTTCAAACATTATGGAGCCAATGAACTTAATTTAGTTTGAAACAAGTTAATCATTTTAATAAACTTATAATCACATAATCTGCTTCACTGAGGACCATACATGGAGCACTAGCTTTAAATACATTTCTCTTTTTTAATGTGTTTAGGGAGATGCAAGTCAACACTTTAAAATTTCAACTAAAATAATACAATCTATCAATCAATCTATCAGTCTATCAATCAATCTATCAGTCTATCAATCAATCAGTCTATCGAATCAATCTATCAGTTTATCAATCAATCTATCAGTCTATCAATCAATGTATCAATCAATCTATCAGTCTATCAATCAATCTACCAGTCTATCAATCAATCTATAATTCTATCAATCAATCTATCAGTCTATCAATCAATCTATCAGTCTATCAATCTATCCTTGTATCAATGTATCAATTTGTCAATGTATCAATTTGTCAATGTATCAATGTATTAATCTATTTATGTATCAATGTATCATTTTTTACGAGAAAAAATCTGAAAACTAAAACGATTGAGTGATAAATTATAACATTATTATTTTCAGGCTTTTATTGAACTAATTAAATGTAAATTCAAATTATTCACTCATAAAATCCTTTTTATCTTTTCTGTACACTGTAATGAATAAAGTTCCAATGTTATTCTTAACAGTTTTGAAATTCTTTTATGTGATAGTTATCACCACATGCCACTTACTCTAGATATTCTTATCCTTAATTTAGGTAAATGCCCCACACAGAAAAAAATAACAAGATTTATTACATTTATCTAAAGACAATCAAGCGAGTCTGCGATTGACAGTAAACAAATTTCCGAATCATTAATAATGTTGTAAAATTGCTTTTTAAAAAAAAATGATTGCTGTAACCATTTAAGCGTATAAAAGGCAAGTACTGGTTTGCCGGGCGTACTACTGACATTTGGTAGCCTTATTATTCTATCATTAGAAATACTCATGGAAGCATTAGGTAAGTCATTTGGCAATGTAATTTATGCATTTTACACATTTATTAGCCCAACGTGAAAGTGAAAACGTGTAAAATTTAATTTTTTAAACATAATTTTTAATATCTTAGGTTATTTCTTTCCATTGTCATCGATTTCTGATTTAAGGCCCATAACGTCGTAAGGATACGAAACTAGTAATACGAAGCACATAGTTTTGATATTTTGATTACCTGTAACATTCATATCAACTTTTAATTGTGTATTTGTAAATAAAACTTTTGTACAAGTAAATTCCGCCCCGTTTGTATGTGTAGAAGGACCAGGGTTGGAAATGACAAAAAAAATTTCCTTAAGTAAAAAAATTAATTAAAATTAAAATATTAAAAATTCAAGATGTATTAATTTTTTTAATGAATTGAAGAGTTTTCATATTTTATTTGTAACAAATGTGAAATTGAAGATTACTTTGAAAGTTATTAAAATTTGAAGCCCCATCCCTTTAAAAGGCAAAAGCTAAGTGACTCATAGCGCAAATAAACAAAATTATAAATGTACTTTCTAAAATAATTTTTTTTTAAACCAGTCGTATTAAAATGATATCAAAATAAATTAATTTGAAAAAATGATTTTTAAAAAATACGTTTTTACAAGCGGACTAAAAAGAAGAAAATAATTTAAAACTTGTAAGTTCAAGTACTTTCATTTAATATGACTAAAAACGTGGGGCTGGCGCTTATGAGGTTTAACATATGCGATTCTCTCACTTATAGATCTCTCTTTTGCCTTCTAAATTAGAAATCTTTAATTTTTATACCAAACACCCGCCCCACGTTTTTAGTCATATTAAATCAAAGTACTTGAACTTACAAGTTTTAAATTATTTCTTCTTTTTAGTCGGCTTGTAAAAACGTGGTTTTTAAAAATCATTTTTTTACCTTTATTTATTAGTTATTGCTCTTAAGTTCTTTTTATTTATGTCTTGTAGTATTAAGAAATGTCTACATTATTTTTACAACTACATAAATAAAGGTATGGTATGTTAATAATAATATGCTTTTTGCCTGGGAACGGATTAATCATTTTTCCTGTATTTCTTATGTTAAAAATACGTTTGGTATACGTCTTGTTTGGTGTAAGTCCAAGTGTCTGGAACGGATTAAGGACGTATACAAGGGTTCCACTGTGTATATATTAAAAGTCATCACATAAATATTTAAAATATGTATACAATTTATACCTCTACCAAAAATCAACTGATTATCCGCATTTGTCTTTTAACAATCTTGCATTTTTAATCTCTAAAAAAATGCCACAAAAATGTTTCAGTATTTTTTTTAAAATGTGTTCGGAGGAAAACGTGAAAAAAAATTGTTCTAACATTTCCCAGTAATTTCAATAGCCTTCATGATAACAAAGGTTACAGCTTGCTGGATGCTTTGGGAAATCTCCTGGAAGTGTAACTGATCGACTTTACCTGATCGAGCCCATTTGTCCAACTCCGTATGCACGCTTAAATGCATCTTGAAAACCAATGTAGTAAGACAATAATTGTTAAAAAAGAGACTAAAAAAACGTTAATATAGTTAATATACTTTAATATATTTATTCTATCGATATATATATTAGGGCTGCGGCAATTAACGATTAATTTCTCGATTAATCGTATAAATAGTTTAACGATTAAATTTTTTTAACGAATAATCAACCCCCCACTTATAAATGTACTGGAAGTCAAAAAGTAAAATATTTTGGCCGATAAATATAAACTAATTTCGGACGATTACACGAACATTTCTGTTTTAAACTATTGACTGACGTGAATGTTCAAAATATTGATAAAGGTTGTTGCGTCCACTGAGAGAAATCGTAGGTCTACCATGCAATGTTTCTTCTAAGTCTAAGCTTCATTGGTCCGTGTGCAAAGTTTTTAAAAAAACTAGTTTTTTGTGCAATATTTTACCAAATTTGCTGCGCGGTGATTCTAAAATCCTACGTGGCCTCGGTCAAAGATCTGCGCAGCTGCGCTGCTTAAAGGGAACATTGATACCATAGTTCTAACACTTCCCTTACATATCACCTGCAAACCAAAAATCCACTACAGTATCGGAAACTTCAGCTCAGACCATCTAAAGCTATGTGAACGATTGTTCAGCTCGGCTGGTTACATTGTCAATAAGACCCACTCATCACTTGAATAATTTCAATACTAAATACCTTTGTCTGTTTGCGTTGTTGGTTAAAAGATGTCCTATAAAGAAGACATTGTAGTGTTATTTCGATTTTCGACAAGTATTTTAATAAATGTTACTAATTAAACAATATAATTTGCAATGTCTGTCCGTAACGCTACTAATTTTAGAAAGCAGGGAAAACCAAATTACTGCACCGATGCATCAAAATGTGTGCAAATTAAAGATGCGCTGTAAAAAATGTTATAATGACATCATTGTTTTCGCTCATACATGTATTTTAATTTTGCAAAAGTGATCAATGTAAAAAGAGGATTTGATGATGGTTAATTACAAAATCAAAAAACAAAGGGGGTGCCTTAGGCGCCCTACAACCCCTATTATAAAATACTTTGTGCACATTTCAGAAAGTTTAATATTTCGTATTTATCAAACAAGGACAAGTTAGTTGGGCTTTTGAAAAGGTCGGCGCGGTAGGCGACCTAAAAAAAGTGAATTTTTTATAAAATAAATAGATTTCAGCTGAAAACTTCCGTCACTTTTGACGGGTTATACACTAGTGATACCATAAATTTCAATTTTTGGCTTTAATCGAAATTAAGGATTAATTAATCGTTAATTTTTCAGAAGTCAAGGATTAAATTTAAATTAGTCTTTAATGTATATATATATATATTAGGGCTGCGGAAATTAACGATGAATTTCTCGATTAATCGTTCAAATTTTTTTTTATCGATGCCACAGATTGGACAAGGAATGGTAGGGCTGCCACTATGATGGTTTAATGCACTGTCTTGCCTAGGGTGTCTCCTCGACACGTCAGCTTTTAGTCTGTTTCAAAGGTTTACCCTTTTGATTAGCAAGGCAGCCGGGGTCTATCTCAAATATGAGTGGGAGAGAAGTGTTGTGGTGTTGTATTGACATTGTATGAGCGTGCGAGTTGACTAGTATGAAACACGTGGTTTGTGATGTAAACGGTAAGCGTGTGTGGTCGTGTACTGGGAGAATGGCTGACTAAGACGGTTCAAGTGGTAACCGTATTTAATTGAAGTGGATTGTATAGATTGATTAAAGACAGTTGTTAACCAGAACACAGTGTGTTTAAGTCTTATTACCTGACCTTCAAGTTCTATTACAATGAGTGTAGCAAGGTGGTGTACTACACAATCAATAAAACAAATACATAAATGTAGGTATGGTGAGGAATATAGTTCGTATAATGTTTATCTGAGTAATTTCTTTTCTAAGGTAAACGCCGTTACTGATGTTTAAGTAGTTGAACTAAAACAGAAACCACAGTATAGAGTTGTACTGCAGTCCCTCAGCAATGCCCTACTGACAACCATCTCTCTGCAAATCTAAGCACTCTCCTAAGTATATTTTCCTAATCTAGCTGCTTCGTCCTCTTATATACCTGAGGCACTTGAAGATTTTGCTCCCGACCTCTAGCAAGACTGTCATTATACTGTCAATACTGTAGCCGGAAACA
The DNA here is from genome assembly GCA_944989445.1 of Ampullaceana balthica. Lineage (NCBI taxonomy): Eukaryota > Metazoa > Mollusca > Gastropoda > Lymnaeidae > Ampullaceana > Ampullaceana balthica. The sequence goes on along the minus strand of CALYLW010000131.1, from coordinate 463,699 downwards.
TTCACTTCCGGTCATTGTTATGGAAGCCGGTAACTTTCACTTCCGCCGGAAACACTCATCTCCGGTCCGGTTATTACCAATACGTTCCACGCCACCTCCCGGCAGCGGCAGCTAACGTCCACAAATACCGCCCCGTCACTCCGCGCTACACCCACAACGGTGTGCTGGGCTGGGGGAAGGAAACTTTCACTCAGGTCCCTGTCAGCCCTATGTAATCCAAAAAACCCCAGATCCCGTCGCTCTGGTGGGGTGGAGACAGGGCACTTTGTTTTGGCGTGTGGCTGTGGGATGGAGAGACACACTGCCACGTGAGTGTCCGGTCCTGAGAGTAGAAAACTTCCCACCCAACTAGGGGGGATGCTCCCGTGTACGCGTCATGGGCTTCGTGGCCCACGTCTCGCCTTCGACTAGTCACATGGTGTTTGCACTGTGCCTCTACACCGTGAGCCTCGGGGGGGGTGATGTGGTTGGGGATTGGGGTTTGGATTAAAAGCATTGTATTATGTATTGCATTTTTTTAAAACTGCAATCATAACATAACTATTAGAGTGCTTCTTTGAAACATAACATCAATAAGTTATGATAAAACATTGTTACCTTATGGACCAAATCATCCATGACTTCTTTCATTGCACCACTCTGTACATTCAACACCTCAAGTTGATGTTTTAGAAAAGCGTCTAGCCTATGAGCTATTTCTGTCTTGTTGGCCATGGTTTCTTTAACATATAATGTGGATCTGCAAAAATGATTTAGGCGTAACTAATAAACGACATACTGCTTATCAGCATTTCCATCGCGTGCGCTGTGCACTATTTTTAAAAATAAAGAATTGTTTTCGATATGCCATTTTCACCTTGAACAAAATAATCTTCGTTGACAAAGTTTCCTTTGTAGACTAATTGGGCGTGTAGGGAAGCTCATGTATGTTTATTCAAACTATTTTATTCCTGATAAAGTATTGAATTGATGCTTGTATCATTCTTTGCATGAAAAGTTACAATTTCACATTTATTTTACGTTTAATGGAAATCAAATGAATATTTAAAAAAAATTAAAAAAATATTTAAAAAATAATTTAAAAAAATAATTTAAAAAAATTTTCTACCAAACTATCCAAAAAGAGACAGCTACTTTTTCGATAATTAAAAATTTAAGATAATTGTTTGTTTTTTTTTAAATTCTATGAAATACTGACTCGAAACTAAAGATTTGTACCTTTGTCATTAAAAAGCAAAAAAAACACAAACAAAACAAACAAACAAAATATATTTTTTTAATTTAGAAAAAATAAAATAAAGAGAACATTTTTAAAAGAAAAACAACTTTTATTAGACAAACTAGAATCTAAACATGTTTTAAAACGTAGACGCTATCTAAGATGTGGAAACACCTGATATTTAATATAGGGCGTATAAAATACGTTTCGATAATGTATACAAAATGTTTTCCAATTCACTAATTTAGAGATACATACTAGAAATAATGGTATTAAAACTTCAGACGTGGAATCAAACGATATCAAAACAAAATGTAAAAACGTATCTATCTAAATTTAAATTAAATAACAAACAATCCATTTGAAATACTTAACAGTTACAGATCAACGTGACTAAAAACTATTATTGTTTGCTAAATGACTTACCGTATATACTCGTTCTTAAGCCAACTTTTTAAAAACAAAATCTAGGGGTAAATGTTGGGGTGTCGGCTTATGAGCGGTTCATTGATGATTTATGAATGTACATTGAATATCGGTGTTGTTATTGTAGATCATCAAGTTTTTTGTCTACATTCTACAATATTCAACTGCTCTACCAGAAGTTATAATATATTATTAAACATCAGTACTTACCTTATTTATTCATTTTATTTATTTTTTAGAATGTTTTAATAAATTGTTATACAAATTTTGTTTTCAACAAAGAATTTTAATATACGCGCTTTCGATACTGTTTACCAAAGAAAAGAAAAAAAATGGTAACTCTTGGGGTCGGCTTACGATCGGTTTACAGCACTCTCTATACTATTCTCTCCAAAAAGAGGGGGCCGGCTTATGGACGAACGGGCTATAGAAAGAGTATATCTGGTAATAGCAAAGGTCAAAAAATAAATTACCCTATCTTATCTTATCTGTTTACAGACGCGCCTTCTATACAGAAGAGTATTGCGTCCTACGCTTATCTATGGTTTGTGTTTAGTCCTGCATTTTTATGAAAGATTAAAATGTTGATAAAGTGTTGGTTTTCCTGGTTTCTTCAGGCAATTCATTCCACGCCCGAATTCCGGACGGAAAGAACGAAAATTTGTATGTGTTTTTTCTTGCATACGGAATAAGAAAGGTGTTTTTATCCTTATGTCTATCTGAGGGTTGTATTAAGTTATCTTTGTGTTGTATTTCTAAATTAGAATTAATTGCTTTATGTATGATTAATACTTTGCTCCGGGTTCTTCTATCCTCTAGTGTTTCAAGGTTTAATGATTTAACTAACGGTGCTATTCTTGTCAGTTTTGAATATTATCCAGGAAATGAATCTGGAAGCTCTTTTTTTGAATTTGTTCTAGTTTATCAATGCTTTCCCTGGTGGATGGGTCCCATGCAGAAGATTCATATTCTAGTACGAGTCTCACTAAGAGTGTGAATAACAGGGGACATGCAGAATCGCTATGTCATTCAAGTTTTTTGTTTATCATTAAACAGTGAAAATCATAAATAATAACAATCCATCAAGTCAAATATTATTTCAAAACGAAAGTGAAATTGAAATTGGGGTTTTCCGATATTACTTTAAACTTAGTAACGCCAATAAGTTCGACAGAAAATCTATTACTAAATTAACTTTAATTTAAAATATTTAAATATTAATTTAATATTTTAAAAAAAATATTTTAATGATTGATTTATTATTTAAAATCTACTCTTTTTGTGAGAGAACCCCCTAAAAAGAACCCAAGTTTGTGAGCAGCATACTCGGTGTTTTTTTCTTTCAATTTCATCATTAAAATTAAAGCATTCATCTATTTATTAATTATTTTTATACTCACTCCGTATACAGTATATCAGTGATCGATTAATTGTTCAAAGGAGGACCGCATAAGTAATAATTGAAACTCTTATTTAAAATGCATTCAATGATTTCTTTTCAATACTGCTGAAGACTTTCGCGAGTCACGAAGAAATCTGAAGCAGGCCGAAGTTTTCCGAACCCAGCTGTATAAAAACATATATCAATCAAACGGTACATTCGATCGATCTGAAATTTTAATAAAATGCATTGTCATCCAAGATCTATCTGTGGTAAAATTTTGAGATCTCTAGGACCATCAAAGGGGTTTAATTTTACGTTGGCAAATTAAAAAAATTGCGGACAGACAGGAACGAAAGCAAGTTAATAATAAATAAAGGTAAAAGAGGATTTTTAAAAACCACGTTTTTATAAGTGGGCTAAAAAGAAGAAAATAATTTAAAACTTATAAGTTCAAGTACTTTCATTAAGTATGACTAAAACGTGGGGCTGGCGCTTATGAGGTCTAACATATGCAGTTCACTCATTCTCTCACTTATAGCTCTCTCTTTTGCCTTCTAAATTATACATCTTTAATTTTTATACCAAACACTCGCCCCACGTTTTAGTCATATTACGTGACAATTGCAAATTATATTGTTTAATATATATATATATATATATATATATATATATATATTTATTTATATTTATTAATTTATTTATATATATATATATATATATTTAAATTCAGAATAAATGAAATGAATATGAATAACACCAAATGTATTTAGTTAAAACATTTTAATGGTTGAAAGGATTGATTTTATTTCATTAGTTACCATATTCGGAAACTTCACAAGTCTTTAGTATAGCAAAGGTGATATCCTTCTGGACGATGCTTGACATTTCCTGAAACCTTGACTGGTTCAAGTGACCTGTGCTAGTCAAGTGTTTTGCGTTCCGTCTTTTTTTATAGTCAAATGAATCTGTGTAATAGAGATATTGAAAGGACTAAATCTATATTAAATGAAAGCAGTCTTCAAGAGTTTCTGTTGCTACATGTTCAACATTAATTTCTGTATTTATATAACTTTTTCTTTCTTTTTTGTCACATAACATTTTTTAATCGTTTTTATGTCCAATTAGCTCAAATAAAGTTTATATGTTATCATTAAGAAGATTAATATCTGATAGTACACGTGTCGGACATTAGAAATTACTAGAATTTTATCACCCGTCAAAAATTACGGAAGTTTTCAAAATAAATACACATCAGATTTAAAAAAACGTAAAACAGAACTTTCATTTATTTTTATTTGATTCCTTTATTATCATATTGAACAATTTTATGGGGAACGTTCGAAAAGTGTTATTTTTGGTGCAGCACTTTAAAACAAAAACATTCGCAGCGCCACCTAACAGCATTACAAATTTCGCAGCCTCCCCTAGTTTCATCCACACATACAGACAACGGGAATTATGTATATTGATTTGGGGACTTAGCGGAACAGTGCGGCGTTTTCTGAATGTGTTCCTTAAAGCAGATACAAACATTTTCAATCAACTGAACCTGAACTTGGATTTGCTCGAGTGTAGAAATCCATGTGGGTCTTTTATGAATATATATATATATAAAGATATTTCCTTTTCGTAATATAAAAATCCAACCTTAACATTTTTCCTTTAAAGGGATGAAGTATTGTTAACATATGTAAACATATAAAATACATATAAATTTTATCAATTGCAATATTTTAAACTAAAATGTATGGTTGTGAGGCTTGGACGCTCACTGCATACCTCCAAAAAAGAATCAATGCGCTAGAGATGAGATGTTTCAGAAAGATATTGAACATCTCCTACACAACGCAACATCGGTCATCAACACAATAAGTACTGCCATTGGCCCCTACGAAGACCTTCTCACCTCTATTAAGAAGAGGAAATTACTATGGTACGGACACGTGACAAGAACTGGAGGTCTTGCAAAAACTATAGTGCAAGGCACAGTCTTCACTTGCAATGAAAAATTCCTCTACCGCTGCCACACTTAAAAGTTTATTTAGTGGTACACTAGCATCCATCAGTATTTTATCAAGGGCGTTTTTACATCAATACCGCGAGTGTTATCTTTCAGTGCCAACAAGTTTAATAGCTCTTCATTTACAGCCACGTATAATAAAACATAACGAAAGTGCACCGCCAATTGTGGCGTATCTTGAATATCTGTTGATTCAACAAGAGCCAAACTGAATGCAACACAGTTCTTTAAATCGATCCTCATTTTCCCTTCAATACCAGAGTTAATGTCTTTAAAAAATCTCTCAGTGATATGACGTGACATTAGAATTTGTGTTATCAGTCGCCGAAGTCTGGAATTATTTGGATATAATATTGAAATTACTTCTTTGATATTTTTCATAATAAAGTCCTCATCAGACTAAAGGTCGTTTGTCAATATTCCAAGCGATGTCATAACTTGCCTCAGTTGAAGTGACACCTTCTTTGCTAAAAGCAGAAAGTAGTGTTTGCTGCTGACACATCCCAGACTATAACTCAACAAGCTGCTTTTTTCTCAGTTCACTCTGCAGTGGATACCGCAATGCAAACTCTTCATGTTTTTTTTTCACAGAGACGCTTCAAATTGCTAGCTTTGTCATTTGCTAGTGGTGTTTGGCAGATGAGGAAAATTGGCTTGCCATCTTTATCAATAAATGCAAAATCCTCTTCCCATTCTGGTAGAAAGCTTCAATTTTCTTCTTTATATATTCGTTTCCTGCAACTTGTTGCCATATTTTGTGGATTTTTATTGAAACGGCAACAAAAAATTTAACAGTTTCCATCACCAACCCTCGTGGGAGATGCTGATCTTCTATCGAGCGCCTCCCCAGCCGGCGGATAGGGGAAAGCCCACCAGATATGGAGGGTACCGGGGAAATAAAATACCCGGGGTGGATCAAAATCAGCCCTACTGCCTTGTAGGAAGTGGAGGGATCCACAAAGTCTAGGGACCTAACCCGAACAAAGGCAGCTACCCATTGAGCTGTGAGGGGCAACCCCCCAAGTGGTTGTGCGCAAGGCCAACAACCCTGTCATGTAAAAAAATCATAGTTACAAAAACACCGAAAAGAGTAACAAAAGACATTTCAGTCCTGGGAGAGGATGGATTCCTTGAGGAGGAAAATATGACGCCTAATAGTGAAAGCCAAAACCTGGAAGCTATTAGGCCGACAACCATCATTTCTACCAGGACTACCACCGTCATTGGAGCTTGGAATGTCCGCACCATGTACGAGGCTGGTAAAGCTGCACAAATAGCCGCTGAGATGAGGAACTATAAGCTCACCATTCTCGGAATTAGTGAAGCAAGATGGACTGGATGGGGACAGAAGAGATTAATCTCAGGAGAGATGGTGTTATTTTCGGGACACGAAGAAGACGATGCCCCACATACCCTGGGTGTTGCTATGATGCTATCAAGGGCAGCGCAAGGAGCACTCATTGGATCTAGAATTCTTTTAGCAACCTTTCGAACAAAGAAACGTAGCATCAACCTAGATGTTATACAATGCTACGCACCAACTAATGAAAGTGATGAAGGAGACAAAGAAGAATTCTACAATAGAGTAATGACCATAGTCCAGGGTCGCCCACGGAGGAACATCGTCGTCCTCATGGGAGACTTTAATGCCAATATCGGCAATAGCAACACAGGGTACGAAGAGGTTATGGGACAGCAAGGGATAGGCGAGATGAACGACAATGGTGAGAGGTTTGCTGACCTATGTGCCGCAGCAGACCTGGTCATAGGGCGGAGTATTTTCCAGCACAAGAGGATTCACAAAGCTACATGGGTCTCACCGGACATGAGAACGATGAACCAAATAGACATGTATGTATTTCTAAAAAATTCAGGCGATCTCTCCAAGACGTAACTGTTAAGAGGGGAGCTGATGTTGCCTCAGATCACCATCTTCTTGTGGCCAGGATGAAATTAAAACTAAAGAGACATTATACCGAGCAAACAGCATACAGGACTCGGTATTTTACCTCCCTCCTGAAGGACCAAGCCAAAAAGGAAGAATTAAAAATCTCACTATTCAATAAGTTCCAAGTCCTACAAGAAATACTGGAAGATGAAACCACCGAAGGGAAATGGCAAAGCATGAAAGAAACAGTACAGTCAACATGCCAAGAAGTGCTAGGAAACAGGAAACAGGCACACAAAGAATGGATGACAGCAGGTACGCTGAGTAAAATAGAAGAAAGGAAAAGAAAGAAAGCAGAAGTGAATAACAGCCGCACCGGAGACAAAAAACAAGGCCCAGAAGGAGTATGCAGATGCAAAAAAGGAAGTTAAGAAAAGCATCAAGAGGGACAAGAAGGAATTTGTTGATAAACTTTCTAAAGAAGCAGAGGATGCAGCTCACCAGGGGAACATGAGGGAACTGTTTGATACCATTAAGACGCTGTCAAGGAAATTTAGCAAGGTAGAGAGACCATTAAAGGACAAAATGGGAAACACCATACCAAGTGAGGAGCAACAGAGAGGGAGATGGAAGGAGCACTTTGAAGAGCTCCTAAACAGGCCTGAACCAAGGAATCCACCAGATATTCAACAAGCCGATAATGACCTACTAATTGACTGTAATAGTCCCACCAAAGAAGAGATTAGCAGGGCCATTAAACAACTCAGAAATGGAAAGGCTGCGGGACCCGATGGCATCCCAGCAGAGGCACTGAAGGCGGACTTGGAAACCAGTGTGGAAATGCTGCACCCTCTGTTTATGAAGATATGGAAAGAGGAGCAAGTTCCTTCCGATTGGAAAGAGGGATACCTTATCAAGATCCCAAAGAAGGGAGACTTAAGCTCCTGCTCAAACTACAGAGGGATCATCCTGCTGTCCATCCCAGGAAAGGTTTTCAACCGTGTACTACTTAACAGGATGAAAAACGCTGTAGACCCTCTGTTGCGAGACGAACAAGCTGGCTTTCGCACCAACAGATCCTGCACGGACCAGATAGCGACACTGCGCATCATTCTAGAGCAGTCACTAGAGTGGAACTCACCACTCTAAGTCAACTTTGTTGACTATGAAAAAGCCTTCGACAGTGTTGACAGGCAAACCTTGTGGAGATTGCTAAGGCATTACGGGGTGCCACAGAAGATTACGGAAATAATCAGAAACATGTACGAAGGGATAAACTGCCGAGTTATCCATGGCCAGCAGGTGACAGATGCGTTCCAGGTGAAGACTGGTGTGAGACAAGATTGCTTGCTGTCACCATTCCTCTTCCTGTTAGCCATTGACTGGGTGATGAAAACATCTACACAGAAGAAAAGGAATGGCATCCAATGGACCTTGTGAGATCAACTGGATGATCTTGACTTTGCTGATGATCTTGCCCTTCTTGCACATACCCAACAACAGATGCAGGAGAAAACAAACATTGTCGCAGCCACTTCTGCTAGCATGGGTCTCAACATTCACAAAGGGAAGAGTAAAATCCTAAAGGTTAATGCCACCAGTACATCACCCATTATGCTTGAAGGAGAAGCCCTTTGAGGAGGTGGACAGTTTTGTTTACCTTGGCAGCGTGGTAGATAAGCAAGGTGGTACAGATGCGGACGTCAAAATAAGGATCGGAAAAGCAAGAGCAGCCTTCCAGCAACTCAAGAATGTTTGGGTCTCTAACAACTTAGGCAGCAAGTTAAAAGTAAGGATTTTTAACGCTATGGTAAAACCTGTGCTGCTATATGGAGCCGAGACATGGAGAACAACGGCCGTAAACTTGACCAGAATCCAGTCCTTCATCAACAACTGTTTAAGAAGGATTCTCAGAATTCACTGGCCAGACAAAATCAGCAACCAGGAACTGTGGCAGCGGACAAAACAGAAGCCCATTGAGGAAGAGATTCTCTAGAAGTTGTGGAGGTGTATTGGTCATACACTAAGGAAACCTGTTCCTAACACAACTAAGCAAGCCCTGAAATGGAACCCACAGGGTAAGCGGAAAAGAGGCCGTCCAAGAAACACTTGGCGCCGAGAATCGGAGGCAGACATCAAGAAAATTGGCCATGAATGGAAGATCCTGGAGAAGCTGGCCCAGGATAGAGATGCCTGGAGGTCTCTCGTAGGTGGCCTATGCCCTTGGAGGAATCGCAGACGCCGACGATGATCGGTAGATGCCCCTCATGGACGAGAAGGCTCAACAACAAAAACATCACCAACCACTTACACCCAATCGCTTTCTTCAACTTTAAAATTTTAAATGATAAACCAAAAATATATCGACCTTTTGCCTCTGTCCAGATTTTTTTTAAACCTTAATTTAATTTTGTTATTACAGGGAAAATCATTGAACGACTGAATATTATTTTTGTTAAAATCCAATAATAGATTATGTTTTTTTTTAAAGTATGGTGGTGATGGGAGTGGAAAAGTGTGCGGGGGGGGGGTAAGAAAAACAACATTTGCTCGTCTGTCTCAACCAGTAACTAAATAATTATGTGTATTTGAAAGCGAAGTTAGCGTCCTGTCGAATAATAAAAGCAGGGTTGTTATTATTAATATCACACTACACCAACCCCTTTTAATTCTTTGTGGTGCGGTCGTGTTTTCCTTGATTCAGTCAAAAAACCTAAATCTTTTAGTCTTAATAGATTTTTTGTTTCTTGTTCGGGGAAAAAAGGGTATATCAATTTTTTTTTGGTATTTTGTCGGGACCGTATTTTATTTCCCGTTGACAGATATTTCCTCTTAAGCGTTTTCCTGTTAAGCATATTTCACAGCATATATTTCAAACGAACAATTTTAATTTGATCAATTGTTCGCGAGCCGCAAAGTGAACACAGAAGAGCCGCATGCGGCTCGCGAGCCGTAGTTTGGCCACCGTTGATCTAGATTAATAAATATGTAGCAGAAGAATCGAAATTATACTGATTTAGAAACTAAGCATAAAGCATAAACCCTTTAAATTTGTTTAAGTAAATTGTTGCATTCTAAAAATAAACATACTAATTCCCCGAACATCCTAAATTTTCAGGACCGTAATAACCGAACCTCCCAATAAATAAATAAAATAATTTACTCTCTTTCCATTTAGACTCCAGTCAAATATGAAATCTTTTACATATTATCATTTCATAAAATAATTACACAGCAAATCTTTCATTACACACTTATAAAGATTTGCACTTATTTTTTTTATAAAATCACACTAGTCGAGTATTGTGCCTTTAAATATTGTAAACATTTATTTTCAAAAACATACACACACAGAAACATGTAATTAAAAAAAAATTTAATAATTTATTTTTATCAACATGATACGAGTAAAGAGATACCACATAGACTGATGCATATTTTATTTTTCTCAATTCTAACTTAGTCTGTTTAATGTTGTTATCAATACATATCTGTCGATTCTTATGGCCAGCTTCATGTGATAAGAAATAGTTTACCATCTAATGCATGTTGAAATAGATGCGTATATTAAAGGTCTCTGAAATTACTTAGCTGAGGAAGTGTAGTCTTAATAATATAGATCTTGATTTATTCCGATTTTCGCTTATCATTTTTATTAGGTTAATAACAAATATATTGTTAGCTCAGAGTGACACAATTTATGGTATGCTGGAAAATCAATCACAATTAAATTCAATATAACAGAACCACATGTAAGGATTTTGTTTTCCTTTTTTAATATGTAAAAGTAAATTTGGTAAAGAAAAGAAGAGAACAATGACACAAAAAACCGCAGAATTAACGTTTAAAATGATGGAATTAAAGTTCTTAGTTTCATTTCCGTCTTTGGGGAGCAAAAAAAAGAAGAAGAAGAAACAGCTTCATAATAATAAAAGCTTCAAAAGAATACATCCTTACAACAATATGATTATTTTTTTAAAACTTAGAATCAATATGAGTAAGCGTATTCTCTTCTGCATATGAAACCGGGAGATGATTATGAAATAAAATGGCACCGGTAACAAAACTTATTCTAAGAATGAATGTACAAAGTAAACCGCCTTTGAGCGTTCTCTTGCGGGAGGGGCAGCCGGGGTGGTTACGCAAGGTTCGAAATCGAAAAGTGCTTACTGTAATAAGGCTGCGTCATTAGCTCACAAAAAAAACCATTTAGCTTATAACTGAGTTGTGTTTTTATCTTACCGTCTTTATTTGTAAGGCTTGAACGGTTTTTTTTAATAAACCTTATTGTTTTGCATATTGTACGGCTGTAAAACTAAGCACGAGCCTCGAATATGAATTGAAATAAATTAAAATAAATTCAATATATATATCCGTATAAAATTATTTTTTTACAGAGAATTATATTTACATGTCGTGAAAAAATAATTAAAATTTAAAAGTGCACAGTCAATTATCTTAATACAGGTACATTTTAAAAAATTGATGTACGAAGATATTTTCAAATTACAGTCTTAGAAAATATTGAGAAGAATTCAGATGAAACAGATGCGTCACTAGGGGGGTGCGGGTGTTGGGAACCGCACCGGGTGACACCATCACAAGGGTTGACACTCAAATGTAAAAACCTGTATGTTCCTGTTATTTGGTACTGGCAGACTTGGAGAAGGCCTGTGGCAGTGATGGCGAACCTATGGCACGCGTGTCATAGTCGGCACGCAGAGCCTCATCAGCCGGCACGCGACTAAAGTATTGCTTCCTTAATCAAATTAAACCAGCTAAGTAAAACCAAGATTTTCGGGGTTTCATTGGAGTTTTGGCACTTTGCAATAAATAAGTGGGTTTTTTGTTGAATTTTCGGCCCGCGGTTCCAATAAGTTTCATCGAAACTGGTCTATGGGGTAGGATGTGAGGGGGTGACACCATGACCTGCCGCACTGGATGACACAAACCCTAGTGCCGCTAATGAGATGAAATTATGGGCGAGAAATTGTGGACGGAATAGAAATGAATATAGGAAGATAACGGAGATGCGTAACAGGTTACGTAAATCTAGGTCGTTTGTCAGTGGGTATCAAAAGAAAAAGAGTGTGAGGGTTAACAATGATAAGAAAGAATGTGGGAGAGTTTGAAAGACGGACAAACAGAGAAAGAGAGTGAAAATACAAAATGAGAGTGAGAGAAGAGAAGAGATAGATAGAGAGAGAGAGAGAGAGAGAGAGAGAGAGAGAGAGAGAGAGAGAGAGAGGGAGAGAGAGAGAATACGGGAAGAGAGAAAATATCAGAAGAGATAGAGAGAATACGAGAAGAGAGAGAATAGCAGAAGAAAGAGAGGGGGAAAAAGTAGAAGAGTGGTATACAAAAATAGTTTGAAAACAAGAGCGGGAGACTGTGAGACAGTGAGTGCGAAAGATAGGGAGAGATAGAATGAGAGAGAGAGAGAGAGAGAGAGAGAGAGAGAGAGAGAGAGAGGGGAGAGAAAGAGATAGAATAAATAAATTTGAGAGACACGTGCAATTAGGGCACGTACATATTTCCATAATCACCACAGTCCTGTATCGAGGTTTGGAATTTTATGGGTGAAACGAGTTTACGTGCCGAAATAAAATGGGAACGAGTGTGTGGGGAGAGGTGTGTGTGTGGGGGGGGGGAGGGGAAATCAATCACCCCCAACAAAAACCTTTTCATCGTTTCTGGACACTGTAATAAATAAAGTCCCAGTGTTCGATTTATTTGGTTAAAATCCTTTTACCTGATAGTTATCAGGACACACTAATTACTCCAGATGTTCTGCTCACACTTTTTTTTTGGTTGTTGTTATTAATTCAGATAAATTCTCGTTTAGGGAAAGAAATTAATCATTTATTACATTTCTGTAACGACAATAACGTGAATTTTCAAACAGCGTAAGACTTGCGGTAAAAATGCCTCAAGCAATAATAATATTATTAAAGCAAATTGCTTTTGTTTTTTTTTGTTTTTTTTTAGTGACTGCTTACATCGTTTAATTCTATAAAAGGCAAATACTGGCTTGCAGGGTGAACTGCTAATATTGCAAGCACGAGTTCTCTTTCATTAGATATACCGACGCAAACATTCGGTAAGTAATTTCTGTGTATAGTTAAAGCATTTAAAACATTTTAAACAATAATAAATGGTGAATAAAAGCGTGTAAAATTAGATTTTAAAATATTCATTTAAAAATTTTCCTTCAATATTCATTGATATCCGATGCAATGCGATTTAAATCGTAATGATACTTAACTAATAATAAAGATGTGCTAATGTTCATATTTAATGCTATTTAGAGTACATTTAGATAAAGTTTTTATCGGGTAATATATTATAATTGTATTTCGTAAATAAAACACATTTTCAACTAACTTACGCAGTTACTTATATGTACTGAAAGATTATGGTCTGAAATTGCAACTTTGTATGTTATTTAATTTATTTACTTATTCAATTTAAATCTATTTTTTTTTAAAAAGACTATGTTATTGAATGATGCATTGTTGAAAAAGTATATTGAAGCCTTTTCGCCGATATGCTAATAAAAACGAGATTGAAAAGTGTATTTTTAAAAGTTGCTCTATTCTTGACATCCTAAAAATGCCCCGTTCAAAGATTAAACAAAATAAAACAAAGCCTTATCCGTGATTAATTGCTAAACGTTCTTGAGTCAATTTTTTTTGTCAACTTCAATCAAAACTGCGAACCTTTAACATCTTGTACAAAAAGATCTATTACATACTTTTAAAAACAATAAAATAACCACGTCAAACTTTTTAATTAAATCTCATAGACTATATATAGATATGCATGTGAATATATAGGATACATAGGGAATTGATTATCTAAAAAAATGAGTGTTTTGTGACTTAGTACTATTAGAACTCAATAGCGAAGTCAATAGTGCGCTCGCCTCACAAGCTGAGGGCGTGGGATCGATTCCACGTTAAAGCCACTACAAAAATGTTGATGAATGACTAACGCTAAGAAAGTCCTCCTCTGACCTGGAGAGGGATGGGTGCCGCCAGGTCTTTCAAGCCCGAGAATGTTCTAATGGAAACATTAGAACCCCCTACGACTACGGGGTTATAACGACCACCAGGTTATGGGACTAAAACAAAAAAACTATTAGAACTAAGGTCCTCTACATTTTTTAGTGAAAACATCAACACTTTATCGCTTTTATCACAAACAAATAACTAATAAACAAATTCTGACAATAAAAGAAACATCCGACGAAACACACTCGCTTTTAATGTTCAGTGTTTCAGCATTTTTTTAAATTTCAAAGTGTTATCATATCTGATCAATTACAAAATCTCATTGTAAACAGAAGATTATTGCGTCTTACACTTTTCATGTTTTATGCCTAATCTTGATTTTTTTGTACCAGAGTATCACACCTATACGTACATGTTACCATGTCTACAGATACAACATGTTGCCCTTCGTGCTTCTCACGCTTACCATGATTGCCACAGGCCAAGCTACCGTGCCCGAAACACTGTCTGATTCTGCTATAACTGCCTTCCTAGAGGGTCACAACAAGCTGCGCTCTGCATTGGGCATTCCCGATCTGGTTAGTTCTCATAAAATGTTAATGATTTGTATGATTGTATCTTATTTTCCAACATAAGTCATTTTATTTTCTAAAAATTTCCTTTTTTCTTAAATTTACTGAGCACTTTTATAAATTTTGCTTTTAGATTTTAAAAAAGTGGTGGCATGTCTTAAAACAATGAACTTTCAATCACCGTTTTTGTGATTTATTATTATGTTTTAATTAGATATTTTTTACCTATATTAATTCCAAGATAACTATTATCACCTTGTGATGTTATTATGGAATATAGAGGTTTTTAAAAATAATATTTGTTATTTAAAAAATGTATTTTTTTTTAGTTTTGGCTTTTTTCCGTTTGTACTCACAAATAAATTTACAAAATCTGTTTCAAAAGTTTCGGAATCTCTGCTCCAAAAACCTAATAATCTCTGTACTAAATTTATCTTTGTGAACTAAGACACGTATTGTATTCAATCGTAGTTTAAGTCATCACAAATACCGCGACCATCACAACCATCACAATCTGAAAGACCATCACATCCATCACAAATACCGCGACCATCACAACCACCACCATCTCCATGGCAATCACAACCATCACAATCAACACAACCATCACAATCAACGTGACCATCACAACCATCACAATCGATACGACCATCATAATTACTGCAACCATCACAACCATCTCAATTAACACGACCATTACACTCATCACAATTACCGGGACCATCAAAACCATCATACTGACTGCGACCATCTTTACCGATGACATCTTAGGTCTGGAATTCAACTCTGGCATCTTTTGCCGAAGACCATGGTTCTAATTGTATATGGGAGCACAGTCTTTCTAAGTACGGCGAGAACTTGTATGCATCCTCGCGTAAGTATGGTTTTGCAATTTAACTCTAAGAAAACAAAAAAATTACAATAATAAACAAAATATAAATAAAAAATAAACAAAACAATATATATATATATATTTGTATATAAATTAACTTTGATTAAGTAATTTGCAATCTAATTATTCTTGATTGAAAATTGGTAGACTTTTTTTCTGCGGTTAATAACATTTTTTTAAAAAATTATATCGTTTCATTTTAATGTTTTGTTATCCACAGCTATGACTACGGATAATGAGCAGATAGCCGTGGAGGCGATAGATGCGTGGGCGTCTGAGGTTGAATTTGTGGATCCCAGCTGGGCGTGTATTTTTGTCGATGAAGGAACTTGTGGGCACTACTCGCAGGTAAGTCACGTACGTTCGATAGTGGAGACATGGCTGTTTTAAATTAGGCGACAACAAAGAAAACGCAATATTTATTTGAATAGTTTAGAAGATTATTTAAAAATAAAAAAAAATTTAAATTCCAGAATTTTCCTTTTTTTTTGGTTGTTTTTAAAATTATTTTTTCCACTACGGCGAAGCTATATATTTTTTTCTCATTTTTATTTTAAAAAATTTTATTTCATTTTTATTTTTTAATTTAATCAATCATCGACAAAGTTTAAAGCAAATATTTTGATTAACGCTTGTAATTATATGAATATTTTTCATTTGATATTCTAAAAACATTTTTGAAACTTTATTTTGCTGTTTTCACTTGATTAAAAATAAAAGAAAAAAAAAGATTTTTGTGTGTAAAAATTAAATTTTACGACAAAGTTATTGTGCAAAATACAAAACTTTTTCTTGTAATTATATGAATATTTTTCATTTGATATACTAAAACTATTTTTCAAACTTTATTTTGCTGTTTTCGCTTGATTTTTTAAAAAAAGTATATGCAAAAATAAAATTTTACGACATGGCTATTTTTATTACCACGTTTTTATAAACTCGCTTTCGTTGGGCATTGTCCAAGATTTTTTCAAATCTGCCAACGTAAAATTGAACCACTTCTGATGGTCCTAGAGATCTGAACATTTTACCACAGATAGATCTTGGATGACAATGCATTGTATCAAAGTTTCAGATCGATCAAATGTACCGTTATTAAATTATTGAGCTTTTAAATTTATCTATAGTCTATATAAAAGCATCAGTACCGTCGGCTTTTGTTGACATCTGTGAGTTCGCCCCGTGACCACATCACAATGTTTTTAAAACTTTGGGCGGGCGCTTGTGAGGTGTTTGGTAAAATAAATAGAGGTAAAAAATTATTTTAAAAAACCAGGTTGTTATAGGTGGACTAAAAAGAATAAAATAAATAGAAGTTAAAAAAATATTTTTAAAAACCACGTTTTTATAAGCGGACTAAAAAGAAGAAAATAATTTAAAACTTATTAGTTCAAGTACTTCGATTTAATATGACTAAATACGTTGGGTGGGTGTTTGGTATAAAAATTTAAGATTTCTAATTTAGAAGGCAAAAGAGAGATCTATAAGTGAGAGAATGAGTGAACCGCATATGTTAAACCCCATAAGCGCCCGCCCTACGTTTTTAGTCATATTAAATCGAAGTACTTGAACAAATAAGTTTTAAATTATTTTCTTCTTTTTAGTCCGTTTATAAAAACGTGGTTTTTTAAAATCTTTTTTAAAAATTCTATTTATTAGTTCATATTTTGTGCAATATCAAAACTTTTCTTAGCTCGTGTGGAAGAAGACAAAAATCGTGGGATGCGCTGTGATTCACTGCGACAGCTTCCTGGACAATTTTGTCATCTGTGAATACTGGCCGCCGTGAGTAACTTACTTGTGTTTAATTTAATTAATAAAGGAATGTGTTTTTTTGGAATTTTCTAGCAAAAACAAAACAAACGTTTAAAAAAAGCTTAAGAGGATACTGATCATGAATTATGAAACTGACCAATGTTCCTTTCTTTATTATTATCATTATAAAAAATACTGCTTTTATTGTTATTTTTATTATTGCTGATTATATAATATTATTACTACTAATCTTACTATAAATACAATTGCTGTTGTTAACGTTTTTTTAAATTAATTGCCTATTATTATTATTACTAGATTGTGCTGGGGCACCGTGGCGCCTGCGGCGCCCACTTTTTTTAGGGCACCTACGTCACCCACCTTTTCAAAAGCCCAACTAACTTGTCCTTGTTTGATAAATCCGAAATATTAAACTTCCTGAAATGTACACAAAGTATTTTATAATAGGGGTTGTAGGGCGCCCACTTTGTTTTTTGTCAAAAGCCCAAGTAACTTATCCTTGTTTGATAAATACGAAATATTAAAATTCCTGGAATGTACACAAAGTATTTTATAATTAACCATCATCAAATCCTCTCTTTACATTATTCCCTTTTCCAAAATTAAAATATGAGCTAAATCAATGACGTCATATAATATTTTTTACCGCGCATCTTTAGTTTATAATCATTTTGCGCACCGATGCGCACCTTGTATTTCAAAATATAAGATAAAACAACGACGTCATATAAAAATGTTTTACAGTGCTAATCACCACACGATTTTTCAACTGCTTTAAGACTGTTGTACATCGTTCCTCAGCGTCCCACATCCAGTGAGTGAGTGAGTGACTTAGACTATTATATTATATATTATAATTATTATTATTATTATTATTATTGCAGAGGTAACTATGAGAACCAGATTCCATACTAATAAGAAGCACTTTTATCAAGATGTGTGGCGCACGCTGATAAAGGCAAGATATCGAAGCGTTTGATGATAAAATTGTTTTTCCTCAATCTTGTTCTACATTTTCTCTATCAAGGTCCTTTCATATTTAGTTATTGGGTAGTTATGTGCATGAAACTGTATTAGTTTAATCCCAATAAAACTGCAATCCTTTTATATTTTCGGTAAAGTTTAAAATGATTCAACAACCGTTATTAGAATTTGAAGCTAATTTCTTTATAAAAAAGCATCATAGTCCCTTGAATAAATTTGATGAAATTTATAAGCATGCATCAGTCTTATTGTTTATTTTTAAATTGTGTATAAAAATAAGGAGAAAAGGTGAAATAAATCGTGTGTGTAAATCATCACATCTTTGTTTATACTTTATATTCGATAAAGATTGAAAAACGATGAATACTTCCCTTATAATTTTTTTAAATTTTACGAAAATATTATTTAGGTCATTTGTTACATATGAAGAAATACTCAAACATATCAAAATCTAAATGGACACTCTTTTTTAAAAAATGTGTTTGTAAAACAAAAGGTGCGAATAGGACATTTGAAAAATGTGCATACATCAATCCAACATCATGGAATGTATTGCGAGGATAAACATAAACAACGATTTTGATAGTACAAGATGAAATACAAACAGACGGGTATGGTGATTTCGACTTCCCCAGCAAGTGTATTGTATTCTATAGCATAGAGTGTCATAGAGCGTTCTATTGCACATAGAGTCTATACACACATAAATATTCAAAGTGTTTGTAATCCGCTGACTTACGCAGTACCCTCTTTTAAATCTCATCTCACCCACCAAAAGGACAATTATTTAAATTTGGCTACCACGTCAAAGCTATCTGTATGGCATGTGTTTTCAGGCTAAACAATACAGAACAACGCAGTAGGGGTAAAAGTAAAAGTTGCCTCATTCACAGCTGTGATATTGGCAAGGGAAATGTTGCCACATTCACAGCTGTGATGTTGACAAGGGAAATGTTGTCTCATTCACAGCTAGGATTTTGGCAAGGGAAATGTTGCCACATTAACAGCTGGGATGTTGGCAAGGGAAATGTTGACACATTCACAGCTGTGATGTTGGCAAGGGAAATGTTGTCTCATTCACAGCTAGGATTTTGGCAAGGGAAATGTTGCCACATTAACAGCTGGGATGTTGGCAAGGGAAATGTTGCCGCATTCACAGCTGTGATGTTGGCAAGGGAAATGTTGCCACATTCACAGCTAGGATATTGACAAGGGAAATGTTGCCTCATTCACAGCTGGAATGTTGACAAGGGAAATGTTGCCACATTCACAGCTGTGATGTTGGCAAGGGAAATGTTGTCTCATTCACAGCCAGGATTTTGGCAAGGGAAATGTTGCCACATTAACAGCTGGGATGTTGGCAAGGGAAATGTTGCCACATTAACAGCTGTGATGTTGGCAAGGGAAATGTTGCCACATTCACAGCTGTGATGTTTGCAAGGGAAATGTTGCCACATTCACAGCTGTGATGTTGACAAAGGAAATGTTGCCACATTTACAATAGGGACGTTGACACGGGAAATGTTGCCACATTCACAGCTGGGACGTTGACAAGGGAAATATTGCCTCATTCACAGCTGGGATGTTGACAAGGGAAATGTTGCCACATTCACAGCTGAGACGTTGACAAGGGAAATGTTGCCACATTCACAGCTGGGACGTTGACAAGGGAAATGTTGCCTCATTCACAGCTGGGATGTTGACAAGGGAAATGTTGCCACATTCACAGCTGGGACGTTGACAAGGGAAATGTTACATCATTCACAGCTGGGATGTTGACGAGGGAAATGATCAAGTGTTCATCTGTCGGCAGCTGTTGAATCAGCGGGAGTAGCTAACGCAGTTAAAGTGTAGTACATGATCATGACATAGACCGCCTTTAAAACAAACTTCAAAATAATTATATTTCAAATCAGCTCGTAGTTTACGTGCGGTGTATTCTTTAGACATACGCACATACAAATATAACAATTTTAAGAATCTACAGTTTATATCGAGGCATAATGAGTATTAAACCGAATGCAAACGATCGCGTAGATTATATATAATGTACGTCAATAAATTTCGCTCATGCGGAACTTCTTTTTATTGAAACGAATGTGTAACTGTGTTCACTGTGCTACCCGTTTTGTTTTGTGTCCGGTTTTTGTATGTATGTATTTTTTGAATGTATCAATGATCATTGTTGTGTCTAAATACGTTAGTTTTATTACCCATTTTATATCGTTTTGACGTGTAATATATAAAATTGTACTTTTTGAATATATCTGCGATCAGCTTTCCATCTAAATTTGTACAAAATCGTTTGTCGTCCATTTATTTTTGGTTTGTCAAAGATAAATTCGTTTAACCCGAAAATAATTTTAATGTAAATTCTATTTACTCCTCTATATTCACAATATGAACGTGGTAATTGATCGTGTTTTTTATTATTTATTTGTTTTTATTTTTTTAAGAAGCAGTTTTAATTTCTTCAATCACCTGACAAGATCAACACTGTATTTTTGCAGCGTAACTTGATGAAAGACACTGATAGTCGTATCTCTACTTAACGATCGTTCATTTAATGGATGAATACGTTTCTCATTTAAGGTGCGGGCTGTTGCAAACACTTGTAACATTCTATATAGTTAGACCTACCGATTGCTGTCTTGCCTTGCACAATGTTATGTTAATGAAAATATTGGATGTTGTAAAACTAAATCGATGAGAATATGGATTGCGGTGGTGGTACATTTTTTAAAGATAAGTTTACTCTGTGGCAGGCATGAATAAGGAAAATCAGTTCTCTATTAATATATATAATTTGCTATGCATGTTCGTTCGTTCGTAACGCTATGTAATCAAGCAATAAAATATTTTAGAAAGCGAACCGCTAATAAAAAAAGCCTTGAAAAAAATTACTGCCCCCCAAAAATAATAATTATTTTCAAACGTCCTCATAAAATTGTTTAACATGGAATTAAGAATATTTATAAAAATGTTGTCATTAAGGAATTGTTGGAATAAAATATATGAAAGTTCTGTATTACATTATTTTATATTCTGATGTATAATTTTTCAAAATTAATTGTTTTCAGCTGAAAAATATTTATTTTCAAAACTTCCGTCATTTTTGACGGGTAATAGCCTACACTAGTTTTACTATAATTTAACATCAACTCTGTGAGGATTGAAACAAAATTCTAGATTTATTAATATTTTGAGTGAGGTATAAAGAAATATGATGGAGATTGGTAAGAAAAATATATTTTAAAAAACACAAAAGAAAACAATCAATGATGAAGCCACAAGATATTACAACAATGAGGAATGATTTGCCTTATACAAGTCCTTCTCACTTTTTTCTCTTGATTAAAAAGACCAGGGTTGACTTGAAGTCCTCATTGACCAAGGGTATGTTTAGGGGGGGGGGACACACCTCGGGATGGCTGATCGCTGTCTCGACGTTAGGTTTCGCCTGGATTAGTATTAAGATATCGTAAAACCTTTATAATAATAATAATAAATTGATAATTTATATAGCGCTGTATCCCAATAAGGTACTGGGCTCAAAGCGCTTTACATGAAGGTATTAACATATATATAAGTAATAAATTAGCATTCATATCATAACAACCACATTAATTACAGTACATAACACAAAAAAGCAACGCTAATCATTAAAAGAATTGTTGTTTCATTAATTTGGAAAATAAATTTTGAAAAGATGTGTCTTAAGTGCAGTCTTGAAGGACTTGGTTGTTTGAATACTAGGTATGTGTAATGGTAGAGTGTTCCATTGTTTGGCTGTACAAAAAGAGAACGACCTTTCACCAAATGTTTTTGTGCGTGTCTTAGGAACAGAGAGAATGCGTGTGTCCACAGAAGAGCGTAGCTGACGAGTGAGTGAGTAGACCGACAAAAGTTCAGTAAGATAGGAAGCGCATGAGTCGGAAAAGAAGTTGTGACTTTCACTAGCTACGACTGTTGCTGTGTGTTCCACTTGAGTCGGGAATAGTATACCATACGTGTAATTTGTCTTGTCTCGGCTTTCTCTGTAGGTTACCTCAGAGGCGTCAATAGGTGGGTGGGTGCGAGGGTTTGCGGTATATTTATTTGTAACTATTTTCTTCATGAATGAATAATTTATTTTAGCGCCCTTAATAATTGACAAGTTTCAGATTTGCGATTTTTCAATTATTGTAAAAAAAAATAATTGAATTTCTCTTATTTTATTTATGACAATAATTACGTAGTCTGACAGTGACAGTCATACAAAGTTATTATAAATGATGCAAAAGACAAAAACAATACTAATTGACTGTTTATTATTTACTAAATAATATCAAATAAATTGGCGGATAAAACTGACAATTGTTGCGTTGATACAGACTACAGCAATACTTGAAGTATCATTTCGTATACTTATAAGTAAAACAATAGTGTCAATGTGTCATACTCACTATCTCATACATAACGCTAGAAAATCACAATTAAAAGTAAATTTAAGTAACACTCCACCGATTCACTCCTATGTCCTATATCAAAGGTTCAAAGCTTAACTTTTCTTTCGTTAATGTTTGCAAAATTAATGATTATTTCATCGATGTTTATTTGACCGGTAAGTCCACTTTTGATGGTAAGAGAAGTTAGAGAATACTTACGTTGTTGACCTGACGTCGATCACGAGTAATTTTTTATAATTTTTAGTTTGCAGAAACTGCTTTCAGCAGTGGATACGGTGGTTGTCATTGTAAGAAATGTTTTCAGAGCGCGTTCGATACTTGGTTACGATTCTTGCAATTCCCATGTAGCGAGAACATTTAGAATATCTAAATGAAACATGTCATCGGGTTTTTTGTTTTGCAATAGCTCAATCATTTGGTGTTTAAAGCATTTTATTCCAATTAAAAATTGCTCTTTATTTATTTCAAGACAATAATTTAAACACTGCTTTAATGTTAGCAACACAAATGGACAATTTTGATATTGCTGACATACTTTTAAACGCTGGGTGTGACGTGCCGAACTTAAAAAATGATTTAGGTGAGGTGGTCTTACACATTGCTCTAAAATATCATAGAACACAAATTTTAAAAAGAATTTTCGAGAAAGTTAGTGAAATACAGAGGAATATCAAACGCGTTAGAAAAAGGTAAAATAAAACTCCTAGAAAGTTCATCTCCCCAATTGATGCCTTTAATAAAGATAAACAAACACCACTTCATTTAGCGGCGGCTAAATGTAATGAAGTGATTCTAAATTTGCTGATTCAAAGCGGAGTTTGTGTTAATTTAAAATGCCGCAATGGTAACACAGCGCTTATGTTGGCCTTGCTTCGTGACAGGGAACAAGCTCCAAATATCTTACTAAAAGCTAAAACTGATGTTAACATTCGAAATCGAAAAGGTGAGACGGCGATTCTCATAGCTGCAAAGCATTGTAGTTCGAATCTTGTGTTGGCGTTACTTGATGCTGGCGCAGACGTTCATTCCATAACCAACATCGGAAACTCAGGCCTCGCCTACAGTACCACCATGGCTACAACTACAACTGAGATTTTCCAGCGGCTGGATTTAACGTCAATATCAGAAATGTTCACGGTCGAACACCTTTACATTATCAAGTTGGCGCTTAGTATATGGATGTCGCTGCATTGTTGTTGAGTCGAGGTGCACACGTTAATGAAAGTGATTTTTATGGTGATACGCCCTTGATTCGGGCTTTCAAAAAAAGACAACTCAAACTTCATCCAGTTACTGATCAGCTCTAGCGCTAAGGTGAATGTGCAAAATAAAAAAGGAAAAACAGCTTTGATGTATGCCTCTTTTAAAACTGGGTTGATAACTTTGCACTTTGATTATAGCTTTGAAGCCATAAAAAATCTTCTGGGAAGGGGCGCAACCGTTAACATAATAGACAATTTGGGCTTCACGGCTGCCATGCACGCATGTAAAAAAGATGTAATGACAGCTTTGATGTATAGGTCTTCGGCGTCTGATGTGAAAACGTATATTCAAAACTTTGATGAAGTCACAGAAAGATTTTTGTTGAGTGATTTCTTCAAAGCATGTGAAGAAAATATGCGTCTCATATTCCTTAATATTAACACGCTTCTAGACCATGGGGCTCATATTGATGCCGAGGATTTCCGAGGAAGAAACATTTTGTTTCACTCAATCATATCAAATGGAATTAACCATCTTACTGTGAAACTGTATCAACAGGGAGTGAATCCTGTGCTGCTTGAGGAATATTGCCACTATTTAATTGATCACAATTTATCCCGTATTTCGAAATCTAGTGATTCGGAAAAAGAGTTACTCCGACTTTTCGTTTGTAATGGTATTTTCGGAAGTCCTCTTTAAAATTAGATTATTTTCAGAGGAAGGCCAAATGATGAAGTCAATGCTGGATTATAAAAAAATTGCAGCAAATGAAATGTATAATTGCTAATTGTTTCTTGACAGTCGATGATTTCAATTTTATACGAACTTTTAATCGGATGATTTCTTTTGATGATTCACCTGCATGTAGGCCGCTGGCACAGAGTCTGATAATTTTTGGAAGTTCATTATCTTTTCGCTACAGTACTGAAAAACCTCAACTGGTATTACTCCTCCACGAGGCAGCGCGTGAGCAATGGCCTTTGGTCAAACTTGCATTCATAGCTGTCTCCACCATGATGGGAGACAGCCCTCGAAGAGAAGCGCGCATCCGAAAATCCGAGCTACCCCCCAGGCTGCAGGAACTGTTGATGTTTCAGACTCCTGTCGCCCGTCTGCCTGTCGGTGAGTGGGAGAACATACCGCTGTGTTTTGATCCTGACGTGTATGAGACTTTGCCTCTACCCAAGCCATTCTGATGACCTTCTGGCCATTCAGACGGCATCTTGTGTAAATGAACAACGTTTATCTTTTTTGTGTTATCTTGGCTTGTTTTAATTTCATCCTTGTGTTTGTTTATAGATGTATTGAAACATGTATGCTCTAAGGAGTTTAAGAGGTGCTTTGCACTACTATCCATTGGTGACACAAATATACATGATCTTTGTGGTGCTTTGATTAAACAAACATACATGATCTTAGTGGTGATTTTACCTATTCATTGATAAAATAAACATACATGATCTTAGTGGTGCTTTAAACAATCCAATGATTAGAAATCTACTTGAGAGTTTCTTTCTTCCAGTAAAAATCGAATAAAGCAGAATAGTTTTCTGGAAATACAGATTTTCAGCATAATTTACGTTTCTTAAATAAAGAATGTTTTCTCAGAATCTTTTATGTAAAATGGACATTTTGCTGTATGCTTGTTTGATCATTGTACTGTGCTTCATGCATTTTGCTGTGTATTTTATTGATAAATTTTGCTATGCTGTTTCTTTGATGCATTTTGCTGTGCTGTTGTTTATTTATACATTTTATGTGCTGTTTATTGACATATTGTGCTGTCCTGTTTATTTTTTATACATTTTCCTGGGCTGTTTATTTAATACATTTTACAGGGCTTTTTTATTTAATACAATTTGCTGTGCTGTTTATTTGATACATTTTGATATAGTGCTTATTTGAAAGTTTGTGCTTGTTTTGTTTATTTGATATATTTTGCTGCGCTGTTTATTTGATTTTTTTTATGTGCTTGTTTTGTAATACATTTTTCTGTTGTGTATATTTTAATGTATTTACTTTACTGTTTCTTTAATTTATTTTGCTTTGCAGTTTTTTTTAAATGTATTTTGATGTGATGTTTTATTTAATACACTTTGGTCTACTCTTTATTGATATATTTTACTGTGCTGTTTATTGGATAAATCGTGATGTTCTTTTTATTTGATACATTGTGTTGTAATGTTGACTATTTTAAATAAAAACTTCTGTTTTAATAATCTCTTGCTTTCTTTGTATCTTATACTTAACTGACTTCGTCGAGTTATAAATTACGGTGCATTTTTACTCTATATATTAAGAGCCCAGACCGATGCTCTGATCTTTACGCTCCTATGAATGTTGAGCTTTGGCCTATATACAGGCTAAGATGATTATTTGCAGGGCTGCTCATCAGGGTTTTATTGACTGAAGGTTGGAGAAGTGCACGCAATTAAATGCGACAATGTTTGTCGCCTGAACTGATCCGTATGGAAGCTAGTTCAAATCAT
Source organism: Ampullaceana balthica (assembly GCA_944989445.1). Taxonomy (NCBI): domain Eukaryota; kingdom Metazoa; phylum Mollusca; class Gastropoda; family Lymnaeidae; genus Ampullaceana; species Ampullaceana balthica. The sequence continues at coordinate 437,385 of CALYLW010000131.1, read as the reverse complement.
TATTTTTTTCTTTGGCTAGAATGAGCTGCTATTGTATTGATTTCTTGTGAGCATATTTTTGCGTACATTACAGACGAATATTTTATATAGAGGATTATATCATCATACGTTCATTCATTGGCATTCGTCGCCGTTTTCCAGTGATGTCCCGCCCACAGTTTCCAGCATGCTGCCAACACTTGAAATGTTGTTGTATCTGCTGAAGACAAAGATGGTTGCCCGTCTCTATGCCGCCCTCAACTTGTTTATCATTAATATAATAATATAATAAATAATAATAGTAATAAAATAATAATAATACGGCCGACCCACACTAAATCTTAAAGTATAGCATTGACCTTTTTTCAGGCCCTAATGCCTTTTAACACGTACCAATTGAAATAATAATGAAGAAGCTCAACATAAATTTTAAATTAAACTGGGGGCACGTGGAGACTCTGTATAATCTTGAAATACCAAACCGTTTGCATATGACCCTCCAGGAGGAGGCAAAGGCGGAGCACCAAGCCCGACTACATAACGTAACAATGGGGAACCTAGAGACCCAAGGCGTTGTGGCTGTTCTTATCTATGAGGACAAGGTGGACACGAAAGTCCTGCTACACTGGGTCCCCACCATGCTTGGTGAGGAAGGTGTAGTGGAGATCACCAAGCACCGTGCGGCGTCAAACTCACACATAAGAATATCAAGACACCCTTATAGTGCCCCCGGCTAACGGATAGCGAAGTCAATAGTGAGTTCCTTGGATCCAGCCCACGCTAAGACACAATAAAAATATTGATGAATGACTATTGCTAAAAAGTCCAACGCTGACTTGGAGAGGAGATGAGTGCCGCCTAGTCTACCAAGCTCCGAGAAAATTATAATGGAAACATTAGAACCCCCTACGACCACAATGTCATGATAAAAAAGATAGTGCCTTAAAATGGACCCTATACATCACCCCTGTAAAAGAGATCACCTACTATATTTTAGTGAACGAGGGGATCTTTAAGCAGCACAAAATATGAGTGCAAGTTCCTGGAAGGAGGTTTAACTTTTTTAATTGTCAAATCGTCGAGCACTGGTCGAACGAGTGCAAGCATGAAAAAGTCCCCCCCCCCAAGTCAAATACCATCGGCATCAGCTCCTCCCAAAAGCTACGCCATGGCCACATCCCGGAAAAAAACACCACCTCCGCCAGTGGCCAAAAAGCTATGAATTAGGGCTGCGAAATTAACGATAAATTTCTCGATTAATAGTTAAAAATTTTAACGATTAAATTATTTTTTAACGAATAATAGACCCATCACTTACAAATTATTGGAAGTCAAAAAGTAAAAAAAAATTAACAATAGCGACCGATAAATTAACAAATTTCCTGACAATTACATGAACATTTTGGTTTTAAACTATAGGCTGACGGGAATGTTCAAAATGTTGATAAAGTTTATTGTATCCATTGTGAGAAATCCTTTGGCTACCATGGTTTTAAAACTTCGCTTACTTATCAAACCAAATGAAAAGCGAATTAAGCTATGGCTTATAATGTTAGTAATATAGTCTGAATCAGTGACAGAAAATGACGACAGCTCTTCTGATGAATTACTGGGTTACAAAATGATGAAAGTTCCTGAATCCATTGAACCTCTTCAATGATGGAAACTTAATGAACACCGATATCCAATAATGTCATTCCTTGCCAAGACCGTTTTGTGTATACCAGTTAAATCAGTTCCATTACTTCCATGTGAATGATTGTTCAGCTCGGCCGGTTATATTGTAAATTAGACCCACTCATCACTTGAACCAAATAATGTCAACACACTTGTCTTTTTTCGTAGTTGGTTAAAAGATGAAATATAAAGGAGACATTCCAGTGTTATTTAGATTTTCAACAAGAAAGTTTAATAAGCGTTACTTATGAAATCATACATTTTTATTTTTGGACTTAATCGAAATTAACGATTAATTAATTAATCGTTAATTTGTCAAAAGTTAACGATTAAATTTTAATTAATCGTTAAAAGCCCTACTATGAATACAAAAAATGTGGAAATGGAAACTAAATTCCAAGCAAAAAATAAATAAAAGAAACAAAAAAAGAGGCAGGGGATAAAAAAGTACAGTTAAAGAAGACTATTGAGATGAGGACAGAGCACCAAAAAAATTCAGTCAAGGAAGCGTTTTTCTTAGCTACAAGGAGGAGACGCTGGACTTCCCAAACTAAACCATCGTATAAACGCCAGAACAGCCAGGAAATGGAACAAACTAGAAGTAAAGTTTTGAAAAGTGACATCAACCAAAGCTTCAACAAGCAAGTCTAGACACCTAACCTAATATACACACCACACCCCACCCACTTACACGCACTATCATGGCAGACACTACACTATTTATAATCTCCCTTAACATTAGGGGATGTAGGAAGAAGTTAATTAAAGATCACTGGGATCTGGATTTGAAGAACAAGTCTTGACTCGATCGATCATGTTATAGTTAAAGTCTTTATTCACTATAGAATACACATATATAAATTCAAGGATTCTGGTATACACATTATTCCACCTCACTTAGTGGTCTCCAGCACTACACAGTAACAATCCTGTCACTGATTCATTCAAAGAACCAAAATCTTTTTTTGTGTTTTATGATTTTTGTTACATATTCAGAGGGAAAGGTTGTATCAAAATACCTTGTAGTTTGTCAGAACTGTGAAAGATAACACGAGTGAAGCCATTGCAAACGTCATTAAATCAATTGCAAGCAATGAGTTAGTTAAGTGGAAATTTTATTTAAATAGGCGCGTTCTTTTTTTGTTGATGTGACGTCACATTTCTTTAAAACCCCCCCCTCCTCCCCATCGTCACACATCGTCGCAAATGCTTTGACTCCGCTCCCCCCCCTCTCCAGGCGCGTGAGGTCATTTATGGACGCCCCCCAAGAGGATAATGGTTATGAGGATAAAAGACAAAAGTTGGTTCTTTATTATTATTATTATTCTGTTAATATTTTTTCAGAGGTAATGTCGAAGACGAGATTCCATACTAATAAGAAGCACATTTATCAAGATGTGTGGCGTACGCCGAAAAGACGAGCCATCGACGCGTTTGAAGATACATTCTGTTTTTCCTGCACCTTGCTCTACATTTTCTCTATCAAAATCTTTTTACATTTTGTTTTAGTGTATCCCAATCAAACTGTAATCTTTTTTTAAAAAAGTTTTCGGTAAAATTTTAAACGATTTGACAACTGTTATTAGAATTTGAAGCTCTCTTCTTTATATAAAAGCATCTTAGTCCCTTGAATAGATTTGATGAGATTTATAAATATTAGGGATCCGCCGGATATGGTTTTTTACTATTTGCCGGATGTGGATAGTTTGGCCCTAATATTTGCCGGATCTGGATTCCGCACATGTCCACATTTAAGTGTAAGAGGTAATAGGGTGTACTTTACTACTTTATATCTAGTATTTAATACTATTTATTAAACTAATTATTATCCTACAAAAGTAGAGTATCTGCTATCTACGTTGTGACATTGTCAACGTCAACGATGAACATTTTACAATGAATTGAATGAACGAACGTGATCGAAGTTCAACGAACTTTCTAGTGTGTACCAAGCGAACAGTGTTGTACTGATTGTGTAGTGTGTTGTACAAGAAATCGTGATCTAGAGCCATAATAAAAACTGTTCTTTTATTCAGACGATTTAAGTTTAATATGTCGTTAGTTAACTTATCTTACGTAGTAAAGAAATATCTATACTTGTAACTTTTTAACTTAATATTTTTTTCTCGTATTGAGATTGATTGTTTTACTATATTTTGCATGGATTTGAATGATTTCATGATCAACGCTTGTTAAGTTGTTTAATTTGTTCTATATTAATAATTTAATGTATAACTTAATTTTTTACTTAACTTATTTTGTATAATTATAATATTCACAATAGAATATAGTTTTCAAAATTATAAGACTGAATAAGATATAACACGTGAGACAAGCAACATTTTTATTTTTAAGTTCGTAAATCAAATCACAATTGCAACTGCCATTTAAAGTTTAACGGAAAAAAACAACAAAGGATATAAAATTATAACAATGATAGAACTGATATCATATAAGTAAAATGTTTAAATGTAAATACTTAATTGAAAGTATTGAATGATTGACTGCTGTCAACGTATTGGTCAATAACAAATAAATTAAAAACGAAAGCCAACAATTAGCCTGTCCCAGTTTCCAAGACTCCTGTGTAACTATAAATAGTATAGTATAAACTAATAATTACAAATTAAACTTAAAATTATTATGTTTTAACATAAAATTATTCTTTTTAACAAAAAATTAATATATCAGTTATAACAATGAAAATAATTTAATGACATGAGTAAATATAATAGTTAGTAGTTACTAGAAAGTTGTAAAATGGTACTCAGCAGTACCTGTTACCTTTAGTTTGTAGTTTGTTTTTTCAATTTTTGTGTATAAAAAGAAGGAGAAAAGGGAAATAAATTGTGTGTATAACTAATCACATCTGTGTTTATACTTTATATTCGATAGAGAGTGAAAAAAGATGACTACATATATTTTTTTTAAAAAATTTACGTCAATAGTATGCAGGTCATTTTAATAAATGGGAAATTCTCAAACAGGACAAATACATAATGTACAATATTTGACAAAAACAATTTTTTCTTCAAAAATGGGAAAAAGGGAAAGTTGAAAAATTGTGCATACATCAATTTCGTATGAGAGTGTGATAATTCAGCAATAACACGTGTCTTAGTTTCATTGGCGAGCTTGCCATATAGATAGTTATCCCACACTGGTGCGTCACCGTTCCATCTGCATCGGCACATAATTATTATTGACATCCTGGTGTGTAACTCTGTGTGATAATGATCTGGTTTTCAAAGAGGTGGTCTTCACCATGGGAACTAAAGCTCAGCTGTGGCATGAAATGGTTAAAACTTCAAAGACTTGTCATCATCATTCAAGCCCTGTAGCAAATTCTCTCTTTAAAACAAACATTCATAAACGTGTTTGACACGTGATTAAAGTTGTGTGGATGATTATTTTCTTCGCTTTGTTTATATAGTTCAAATAATGAAAATAACATATATTGTTAAACAAATACAAATGAGTATTAGTTTTTGTTTTTTTTTGTCAGACTAAACATGAGATGTGCTGAAATTTTTTAAAAAAAGTATTTAGATTGTGTATAATTACAGCTAGCCTATAATCTTTTCTTAACACAATTTTGTGTTGTATTAATCTTCTTTAAGAAAAATACAAGGTACATAACGAAATGTGTGGTTATAATAATACATTTAAAGCTTTATTAATGGAAAAATGCAAGTGTTAACGTTCCGGCTAATGGCTTCATCAGTACGAATAAATAAAATTAAATCTACTTTATATATTACTTAATATACCACGGAAACATAATTAAGTAGAGATTTAAAAAGTGTAATGAAAGGCCAAAGATGGGCACACACCCTTAAAAAACACAGGGCGGATGATGAGGAAGAAATTATCAAAAGTTACAGCTAAAAAAATAGATAAATTGAAACATTCTACTGTTGCGAAAAGTTGCAAACTAAGTTTAAAACCGTATGGAGCCAATATACTAAGACTTAATCTTATTAATGTTAATCTCTCCAATACAGTTATAATCAAATAATCTGCTTCGCCGTAGACCAAACAGGGCCATTAGCTTTAAATTAATTGTTTTTGTTTTTGTTAAATGTATTTGGAAAAGCAAGTCAACAAAAGAACCTGCAAACTAAAATAAGATCGATTGATCGAATTATCGTTTTATCGATTTTCCATGGAAATTGTCTTGAAAGTAAAACAAATGATTACTACTTTTTTCAGACTTTTTAAAAACTACTTTATATGGCTATTCAAAATAAATAATATTAGTATATCTATTGCAACAGTAAAATTTGCTGACTTCTCATAAGAAACAAAGATGTCAGCCAGTTTTGTTTCCATCTTGTAAGATAATATTATATATAGAAAAATTCACAACAAAATGTTAACATCACTGATCTAGAAACATCTGACGCCGCACCGAATTTGGAGGGAAATATGGAGTGGGAGAAAATAAGTAAGCAGAGCGAAAGAGAGAGAGAATGAGGGGAGAGGTAGACAGAGAGAGGGAGAGAGAGAGGAGGAATTGCGTAATGTAGCCGTCTGCTAGAGTTGACCTCAGCAGTCTGCTGTAGTGACCTTCACGGGTCAGTGCAGATTTACTCCAGCCCTCGAGGCGACTGGAGTTCACCCAGAGTGACTGACCAACTACCGGTGTTTTAATGCACGGGGGGTCAGTCACGTGATTAGCAGGGACACACCGGTGGGCGAGTGACACACTGCACCTGGTCTGTGTGAGAGGAGAGTGTGCGAAAAATAGTTTTGAGGTGGCGCATGGATGACGGATGTGTTAACTAGTTCATGGCCCATTCTAATTGTAATTCTGGAATAAACTGTTTGAAATCCTACCGAGTGAATGGAACTTCATTGTTGTTAATTTAACTTAGCCACCACTCGGCTACAGTTTGGCGTCGTCGGCAGGATTCACTTGAGGTAGGAATATCAGTTTTACAACAGTGTTTTCAGTTCCAGCAAGGATGGAGCAAGTTGAAAAAATAATACAAGTCAACAGATGGCCAAAGCTACCACGGTTTAATGGAGACAGTGGTGCGGAGCAATTTGTAAAAGAGGTCCGACTGCTCTTGCAGTTCGAGCCTATGCCCCCCGCCTCAGCAGTCACCTGGATACTTGGTGCCTTGGAAGGACGGGCCCGCCAAGACATATTGGACAGGGCACCGACCGAGATTAACACCCCTGATAAACTTCTCAACCTAATAATGAAGAACTGGGGAGATCAACGAGATGGCACCACCCTGGCCTCGGCTTTTTACAGACGGCAGCAGGGCTTAGGTGAAAGCGTGGAGGACTATGCGGCTAATTTACACAGCCTCTTTACTCTAGCCAACAATGCACGGCCTGGCACGCTGGCGGATGACATGCTGAAGAGTGCATTTGTGCAGGGCCTACAGCCGGCAGCACTACGGCGGGACGTCAAGGCCTACACCAGGCTACACGCAGACAGCACATTCGAAGATGTTTGTAGGGAAGCCCAAAGGTGGATGAGAGAGGATTTCGCTGATGTCGCCACCAGTTCACAGCTCTCAGCAGCGCCTCTCCCTGACTGGACCCAGATGATGAAACAACTGATGGTCCACATAGAACAGCAGGTAGCAGCTGTGGCAGACAGGATTAACGAATCGATGCATCGATACCAACGGGACACCGACGCCGGGGTCAACCATGGGCAGCCAACCTTCAGACAACACCAGAAACACTATCGTCGAAAACTGGTTTGTCTATGGTGTAGTCGTAAGGGCCACGCTGAAGAGGTCTGTCGTGCCAAGAAGAGGTATGTTGACCACCACAATGGGAAACCTCATTTCCTGTCAACCCCAGGTCCACCTGGTAGCCAGGAAACTATGGTTAAGACAGGCCGAGGGTCTGAGAGGTGCACTGCAGCCCAAAATATTGTCACTCCACCCATTTACACCGAAAACGTCACTGCAACGTCACGCTCCGTGACAGTGTCCTCGAGGTTACGACACAAGGAAGACAGAGACACAAGCAATGTGTTAAACAATCGTTATTGGCCACACACTACACGGGTGCAACCGTGTGTGATGGAGTGGTCGCCTCGTCCACGGAAGGCCAGTGAAAGCATGAACTGCCGCAACGAATACACAGCATGGCCCAACCAGCGCCGTAAACATAGGAAGCATTGCAAACCGCAAATTCTGAAGGACAGAGTGGCTACCGGGACTACAGTCATAGACAAAAACAAACGTGACCACCTACTATCAGTGAGACATGGGTACGAGAGTCCAACAGACCTGACCCTTACCCACTCAGACCAGCCTTACAAGAACGCGAGTGAACATCCGCTATCCGTAAGGAACATGGTTTATATGCGTCATCCGGGTAAAGGGGAAAATAAATTTAAAGATTACTGGCACCCAGCTTTATACTGTGTCACTGCCCGCCTACCAGACAAAGATATGTACAAATTACTACCACTGGTCGGAGGTGTAGAGAAAACGGCAAACCGAAAAGATCTACTTCTGGCGGAGGCACCTCTGTGGGATCTAGTTCCAGAGGCAGAGATAGTTCCGCTTAGTACCACATCGGAGAGCGAAAGTGACGATGAGGTTATCGTCATCTCTACAGGGCGACGCAGAGACCAGCAACCCGATGCAGGAGTGGACCTACCGCCACCCGGGGTACCTCGCAGGTCAGCTCGCATCGCCCAACGTGCCAAAACAGCAAGTTCTTGAAATACTATTTGTAAATATGTGATGACTGCCACTGGAATTTTCGTCTTTGTTGACACTTTGCTGATAATGTTTTTCACTTTAATAATGCGTTGCAAGAAAATTTAGTTAAGGTTAATTACCTTTTCATTAGTGGCAGACAGAAGAGCTAGTGTGAGCTATGATGCATTGGTCATATACTAAGTACATGACCTGGTATAATCATTAGATCAGGTAGACCTGGCAGTGACTAAGACAGTTATCACTGACAAACTTTATTTGTTATGTTTATTCAAAGTGTTCTTTTTGAGTCAGGAACAGTCTGTCCATTTATTCGCTTTGTTCCATGCATCATGTACATTTTGCTCCCATTTACACGTGTAAATGTGCACTGTGTAATTTATGATAGCGTTCAAAAGAAAGCTTGATTGAATGACTAAATACACATCCATCTCATCTGTCAAATCATTCATTACAGACTGCCACCATATACTTCATTCTCATGATTGTCATTATGGGTGATATGCTCTTCTTTGTTTGCTTCGGCAAAACATATTTTGACCAGCGAGGGCGCTGGCATTCAGGGGCCTGGGGTAACTGTAGCCGTCTGCTAGAGTTGACCTCAGCAGTCTGCTGTAGTGACCTTCACGGGTCAGTGCAGATTTACTCCAGCCCTCGAGGCGACTGGAGTTCACCCAGAGTGACTGACCAACTACCGGTGTTTTAATGCACGGGGGGGGGTCAGTCACGTGATTAGCAGGGACACACCGGTGGGCGAGTGACACACTGCCCCTGGTCTGTGTGAGAGGAGAGTGTGCGAAAAATAGTGTTGAGGTGGCGCATGGATGACGAATGTGTTAACTAGTTCATGGCCCATTCTTATTGTAATTCTGGAATAAACTGTTTGAAATCCTACCGAGTGAATGGAACTTCATTGTTGTTAATTTAACTTAGCCACCACTCGGCTACAGTAAACAGTGAGCTAATTAAGATTTAAATGAGGGTATATGGTATCAGAAGAGCTAGGAGAAATGCCAAAACATTGGGAAGCACAGAACTCGTGTGCAAAAGCTGTGGTAAAGTCTGTCACTAAAGGATAGGACTGCTCAGCCACACGAGGAAATGCAACCCAACCCAACGGTGATGCACCATCGCTTCTCGAGAGGGACGTATGCCGATGATGGTATCATTGTCTTAGATTACTTCTTCTTTTTTCCTATTCACAGCCGAACATTTTGTTATTTCAGTTGACCTAAAAATGTCTTTAATTTTAGGCTACTATAAATAGGTCTAAAGCAGTGGTTTCCAGAGCTCGGCCCTCGGGCCAAAACCGGCCCGTGAAGCAATTTTTAATGGCCCGCGGCCTCATCTGAAATAATTAATTGACTGACGTATTTTTTCTGTAACGAAATTATATTTATAAGAAAAGTTGAAATATACTGTTTTGGGTACGTCAAATGAGGGCGAAAATCTCAGACGTTTTATTTTTTAACAACGTGGAAATGGATTTTTTTAAAAATCCGATGTCGTTAAGTGTACGAAATTCATTGACCACCTACCGAATATCGATTACGTCATTTTTTTTAACTCGGTGAACCTAAAATTTTTTAATATTTTTTTTTGTATCACAATTTTTGAAACAAATTTTCGGCTTTTGTTATGTTTAAAAAAAATTGTTTATTGTAAGGTACGTAGTACAAAAGTACCATTTTTTCCATAACTTTTCCATGATTGTCAAATTTTAATCATTTTTTTAAAATCTATTTCAGACGCTCCTTGCATACAGAAGATTATTAGACTGCGTCTAATTATTCTAATGTTTGAATGAATTAATGAAAAAATTATGTAATTATTTATAAAGTCTTGCAAATCGCTATAAAAGTGTGATAGTATTGTCTCATTTTAACTCCATTGTCCTAAAATTTTAAAAAATATATATAAAGACCAGTAACTCAGTCTTTATCTAATCTTCAGAAAAAAATGTTAAGATCTATAAATTATATAAATAATGTAATTGCTACGGTCGGCAAAATTTTTTTTAAACTTTTTGGGGGAAATTATAAATTTAAAAAACGTTTAGGCATACTCCAATTTTGTCTTGTTGTTAGTGAATGTTAAAATTTCATGTTTAAATCCATTCTGAAAATATAAAAAATCGACTTTTCTATATGTATGTATTTGTCTTAAATTGATAGTGAAGTTACTGTTATTTAGACATTTTAATCATTATTTTAGAATGGAGAAGGCACGTAAAAAAAAATAGAAAGTCAATGACAAAGCACACAGCTACAAAGAAAAGTGGAGAAGGAATTGATGGCATGTGTGTGAGTGAAGAATTAATTGACCTTCAGAATCTTAAAAACCAAACAAAAGGAAAAGATCTACTTGCTTCCGTTTGTTCTGCTGTCAATGACAATAAATTTAATAAATTAACATGGAAAAAATATCTGGAATTATTACTGAGGGTGCCCCTGCTATGACTGGTGAGCATAGTGGACTAGCAACAATTGTCTGTAACAAAGCCAGCGAAGAGGGGTGAAAAGCTTTTAAACTTCACTGCATGTATCATTCACCAACAAGTTCTTTGTGCCAAACATCTTAAATGTGATCATGCCATTAAGCGGAATTAAGCCAGTGATAAAAGCAATAAATTCTATTCGCTCTAAAGCCCTGTTTCAACGCCAGTTTCAGCAGTTTCTTCTTGATCTCCAGGGAAAATACGGAGATGTTGTGCATGTATCACATTGATGTAATATGGCACTTCAGCGCTTCTGCGCACTTAAAAAAAGAAATTGGGCAATTCATGGAAGTTAAGGAACAACCAATTCTAAAATTATCTGATACTGCTTGGCTGGCAAATTTTGCATTTTAATTGATGTGACAATACAAATATACGTTCTTAACAAAAATCTTCAAGTGAACCAATTATATTTACATATCAAGGCTTTTGACAACAAGCTGCACATTTTCAAAGGCAACTGTATCAAATGTAGCCTAATATCACACATTACGCCTCACTACAGGAAATCACGACAAGTTTTCCAAAAATAAGCTTCAATGAGCAAATGCAGAGGTATGTTGCAGATATCACATCCCTGGCTGATGAATTTCAAAGACGCTTTGAGGACTTAACAACTATTAAAGTTGAAGAGGAAATCATGTTTTTTCTAAACCTATATCTGTTGATCCTGATAATTCTTCAGGCAATCTGCAACTTGAACTCATTGTGTTTCAAATTGATGCTGAAAGTCGCAGCAGACAACAACAGCTTTCTCTCATTTACTTTTATCGTCTGCTGGATATAGAGAACTTCAAAAAGATTAGAACATTTGCTAAAATAATTCTCAGATTGTTTGGCTCGAAATACTTGTGTGAGCAGACATTTTCAGTTATGAATTTTAACAAGATCTGTGTGAGGACGAGAATAAGTGACTCTCAACTACGCGATGTCATACGTATCAAAACCAGTGGCATTCAGCCTGACTACACCTATTTACTGCATTTAAGATCTCAGTTTCACCCTTCACATTAAAATTGTGCATAAAATCTTCTCAACGTATGTCACTTTTATAATACTATTTTTATCTGGCCCGCGATTATCTTTACTTCAAGTTATATGGCCAGCCATGCAAAAAGTTTGGACGCCCCTGGTCTAAAGATTTATTCATTTTTAATAAAATGCTGAAATATTTTTAAAAAAAAATAATGTTAAAAATATATAGATGTAGTATGAATAAAATATGTTCACATAATGAGTGTACATTTAGTTTTTGTTACAATTACTTTGCATGAAGCACGAAAAATAATGAAACAAGCTACACTTGTCAATGACTCTTCGGATTTCACCGCAGATAAGTTTTTAATTGTTATTTCTTTATATTCGTTTTATTTGTGTACCTTTTGTTCGTTGAGGAAGGCTCTTTGCTGAAACGTTCGCTGTTTTGTTACGTCCTGTCAGGCTAACTCATACCCTGTTTACATGTTATCCATTTACTAATCTATAAGCCTGATTGCAGTCTCACCCCACATTATGTAAGGCAAAGAATTGTAAGTTTTGCAAATTAACATAATTCAATTTCCTTCTCAGTATCCACCAAAGTCCTCTACAGTAACAATCCCTCAGCCCATCATAACATGAAAGTTCGTGTGTAGTTCTATAGAACTATCTATAGAAATCATCTCCACTAGGGCTGATAAGAAATGGGATTTCAAATTAGTTTCATAGATATCGTATCTAGAGATTAATTTTAAAAAACACAAAAACAAAAAATATGAAATCACGGGATTTCTCAAATCGTGTACCCTTGCTGCGTGTGCAAAAACTATGAAGACTAAAGGCAATATTTTATTTGATGCATTCAGTAAAGTTAATAAATACTTGACTAATTTTAAATGGACTCATTTACCACTATATCTAGAATAGTGCTTCTAAAACTTTTTAGAATGGTGGACCGGCAGGAGTTTTTTCCATTGCACCGGGGACCAGTGCACTATTATCCCTGCACTGACATTTTTTTTTCTGTCCTTTTTTTAGAACATCTGCGGACCAGCAGCGGATGGCCAAAGGACCGGCACCGGTCCGCGGACCACCACTTTGAGAAGCACTGATCTAGAAGACTAGAATGCCAGGGGCGTTTGACTAAAAACCAATCGAACAATTATATCAAACTTAAAACGTTTTTAATTCTATCAAATAGATTCCCCCCCCCCTTTTCCCCTTTTAAAGAAAAAAAAATCCGTGTCGTTTTGACTTAAAATATCTACACATAATCATATTCAGATCATTTTTAGACACTTGTCATGCTTGTAAAACTCACCAATTGCATTTTCATGGGGGAGGGGCTAACAATGCTCCCCCAAATCCCCGAGTCATGTGAGCAGGACTTTGAGTCTGAGGGTGGAGGGGGGGGGTAACGCACACATAATCTTGTATATTTTGGGGTAACGGGTAAAAAAAATTCGACGACTCCTGCCATGAGAGAAACAAACGGAGCTGCGGTTACATCACAAATGCTTTGATGTCAACATCAAATGACGCAGTGTAACAATTTCATATGTTATCTTGTGGATTCTCAAACTTAAGGATTATAATTAGATTTAATTTTCGTGTCTTGATATCTTATGCCAACCAGCGTCTTATGGCCTACCGAGCGGCATATTGAGAAGCACTGATTTTTTTTTAAAGGCATGACATAAATTGTAAGCGACCAAAAATTTCAGTGGAAGTTTTATTTAAAGTTACCCTTTTGATGTGACGTCACATTTCTTCAACCCCCCTCCCTCCCCCTCGTCACGCATCGTCACAAAAGTGTTACCCCCTCCCCCTCCCTAGGTGCGTGACGTCATTTATGGACGGCCCCTTAGTCTTTTGGGGCTATAAGTAATATGTCAAAGGTAAAATTCATTATATATCAAAATAATTTGAATTTAGATTTTCTTACTCATCCGTATTCAAATTATGACCATTTTAATTGATTGTGTTTATTGTATTATTATTGTGTTTTATTTTTAAGAAGCAGTATTAATTGCTTCAATAACGTGACAAGATCTGACACTGTAGTATAGCAGCGGAAAGAGATGCAAGACACTGATACGTGGACGTATCTCTTCGTGACGATCTTTTACTTAAGGGATGAATGACTTTCTCTATTAAGATGCGGGCTGTTGCAAACAGGTGTGGTATTGCACATATATGTAGACCTGCCAATTGCTGTCTTGCCTTACACACTACTATGTTACTAAAATTATGGGATGTTGTAAAGCTAAAACGAGGAGAGTATTGATTACGATGATACCGTTTTCTATTAAACTATAATTTAATACCAACTGTGTGTGGTTGGAAACAAAAGTCTAGATTCTTTATTCTTGCTAGTGAGGTATAAATAAATATGAGGGAGATTGGTAGGAAAAAATATAATTAAAAAAATTAAAATCAAACAAACTATAAAGCCACAAGATATGAATAACAAAAGGGAATGATTTGCCTTATACAGAACCTCACCTTCTTCGCTTCAATAAAAAGGCAGTAGTAGGCTGTAAGAACTCAGTGACAAAGGGAAAGTTAGGAGGGAAATGTTACAATCTCGGGAAGACTCATTGCCTGCTCGACTCTAGGTTTCGCCAGGGAGACAGTATCAAGAGATCGTCTGCACTTTCATTAATTACGACTGTTGCTGTGTGTTATACGTGAGTCGGGTACACTATCCGATACTGGTGTTTTTTCTTCACTGTTTTCTCTGTAAGCTACCCCAGAGGCGTATGTAGGGGGTTGCGGGGGTTTGCGCAACTAACCGGGTGACGCAATCACCAGGGGTGATACCACATTGTAAACCTTTGTATTTTCCTGTTATTTGGAACTGGGAGACTCGGAAGAGGTCTATGTGTTAAGACGGAGACACCATGAGCTACCGCAATGGGTGATACTAACCCTAGTGGCGCCCCTCGGGTCTTACTCGATAATTTAGAGTAAAAACTCCCAGACAGCTACAGCTAAACAGCAATGTTCATTCAATTTCAGTGGATTTATTAGTCAGAGCGTGTAAACGTGCAGCAGTGACGGTGAATTCTGAGGACAAGATCGGTGAAATATCACCACAGCGGCCAAAAAGTCAACAGCGGTCGCCTGAGAATCTACAAACAAAATTCGGGCAAACTACTCATAAAAGGGTGGTGAGTAACGTAAAGTTATAACTGCTAATAATGAGAGTAAAAGAGGTCACTCCCCAATGTTTCCCCACGGGGAAGATAATCCCGTGAGAGGGTTCAAACGACCAGGCTACAGAAAAAGCCATGTGACACGGTTCACATCGGGGCAGAATAGCCCAACACTCGGTCTGTCACCGCAGACCAAGATCACAAAAGTTGACAAGACGTCGGCCAAACCGCCTGGGCAGCCGCATCGTCCAGCGGTCAAATGCAGAATTAAAAACAAAATGCGGACAGTCCAAAGGGAGCGAGAGAAGGGCAGCGGCACGTCGCAACCGGAGAACCGCTCAAGTCCATCTGTCCGACTTTGGAACTCATAAAAGACATATGAGAAAAATTATTGAGACTCCTTGGCTACAAGAAGTCTACAAGGGCATGGGCAGTCACCTGGCTATGACTGCTTGAGTTGAGATTAAATTGATTGGGTTTTTGTGTGTGTACACATATTTTTAAATCCTTTATATTAACTCGTGGTGTCTGCGGCCGACCTTGCTTGCTTGTCGCCAAAACTTTTGATCGATTTTTAACCCACTTGCTCGCAAGATAGCGAGCTGAAATTTTGCAGGCAGTTTCGTACCGATGATAAAAACAATGTATTAAAATTTCAGATCGATCGCATGTACCGTAATTAAATTATTGATTTTTTAGATTATTTTATTTATTCCTATGTATCATGCTATTTTTTGAGATATAGCTTCGCGGTGCGTATTATATTGAACAACCTTTCTGTCGCGCAATAAGGTGCGTATTTTACTGACAACACTTTTTATAAACCTATTCCTGATCGGTGCGCATTATATTAAACACGTTTTACGACACAACTGCAATTTTGTATTTTTGGATGGTCTTGCGCTGCGTGTTATAATGAACATTCTTTTAGTTACGTCTCATACGTAAAGGATTTATAGTCAAAAACTTGGTTTTTTACGGGTTGTTTTTATTCTTAATGTATTTCTGTCATAATGTGTAACATGCTGTGTTTAAACATGTTGTGGTTCAATTTTTGTTGCGTGTCAATCTTTGGATTTACTATGATGAATTAAGGTTGTACAGATTGGAACACATTTTTTATTTTTTGATTTTGTGTATGTCAATTTATAAATGTGTTATGAGCAGGTTAAGCAGCGGTGACATGCTTACAATCTGCAGATGAAGGTTATGCCAATATGAAACATTATTTTGGTTCAATTGTTGGGTGTGTATCTTCTTGTGAAATGAGGAGAGTGATGAACATTTGAAATGATTGCAATTCTGTGATGAAGTAATGTGGTACAACTTGACGAAGTTGTGTTTTTGGTAGCATTGCGCTGGGGGACTATTTTATGAATTTTGTTTGTTTATGTGTGAATTTTTTTTTATTTGAACGATGACCATGATTTCCTACCGTGTTTAAATTGCCTTATGTTGTATGTAAATCATTCTTTACCTGTGTAATTCTTTTCCTTGTTGTTTCCTTTTTACATTGCCAGGGTCAAGGTAACTATGGTTATGCGCTTTAGGCCAACTAAGGCGGGTTACATGATGTTGAGAATGGTGAAATGATTTATTATTGTTTTGTGCTGTCTTATCTCTTACCGGATTGATGAGATGATTATGTTGGTAGTTGTGTAATGCTGTTACTGGAATTTTGAGACTGGTGAATTGATTGAATATGTTTTGCTGCCTTATGCTATTATTTGATGATGATGAATTGACGCATTGCGTTTTGTTTGTGTAATGCTAGTACATGAACAATGATAATGATAAAATGACTATTTGCTTGATTGTCTAATGTTATTACTTGATGATTATGATAAAATGACTATGTTTGTTTTGTTTGTCAGATGCTATTATCTGAAATTCTCCCAATGTGGGTTTAATTTCATCATAAATTGATGGTTGTAGGAAAATGAAGATTTTGAACTTGTTTGAGACGCTTATGTATTTTTGTCAATTATGTGTTTCATGCATTATTTGTAAAATGTGTATGTCTTTTTGAAAAATTTATGTAAATTTTATCAATTATGTGTTTTCCATGCCTATAATTTAAAATGTTGATTGCAATTATGTTTGATTGAATTGACAATGTTAAAAACGAGGCTTGACTGACAGACGATTAGAAGTTTGACGGGGGGACACAGTACAGCGGGGTAGAAGGAGTAATTTTAGGATTGGTGGGGATGAAATGTGGGGTTGTGGGTAACACTAGAGCGTTTCGGTGTATTTGTTTTTGAATTGTGCCAGATGGTCTTAGTCACTCAAAGCCAACTGAAGACAAACATATGCCGAGATGTTACGTCATGTCGAGGGTGACATGTTTTTGTAAGCAGCGGGGAACTGTGTGGAGATCCTAAGGGCTGTTAGTTAGCATTCAAAGAGACATCTGGTCCTTTGAAGGTGCGGCGTGGGCCAACAGAGGCTGACCAGAGGCGTTAAAATTGTAGTCTGGTGTTAACTGGCCCGATCAGTAGATTCTGAGATGATAGTAGTAGCCGTCCACGGGAGTCCGCTGGACTGGGCAAAGGTGTGAAATGCCTCGCAGGGGCAGATGATGACCAGACCTGCCGGTGGTATGTAAGTGATGGGGGTCTCACCAGAGACGGTTATGTCAAACCGGCCCCACCCCCGGTCTTAATCTAGGGAGGGCGTTACTTGATGAGTGATGAACTGGACACAAATGGACTGTGTCGGAAGTTGTTGGACATAGGCGTGGAATCGGGACTGAGGAGTTGGTTATAGGTGTAACTGTAACTTGTTTTACTTATTAATATGTAACTCTTGTAGGCGTTCTCTCAATACAAAACCTTGTACACAATAATCCACTGAAGAACTTGTTTCAGTAAAACAACTTTAATATTTATACTTTGTACAAGAATCATAATTTGAGATTATACAACGTGGAACACTGGCAAACATGCTGCCATGACACCAGCCAACACTAGCTCTGATCTCCCAACCTTCTTAGCCAATGGGAACGACTATATCTTCCCCCGCTTTTGCTCACGTGACCTCTCCGTTACCCAATCACGAAAAACACTCGGGATGCATCCGTGACAATAGGACGGGACCAACTACGTACTGGGACAGATAGGAGAGGGACTTGGAGATAGAAGAGACTCCTGGAGACGGACCGCTAGGGAAAGTGTAGACTTGCAGACAGTTGGACAGTATAAATTAGTGTTAAGTGAGAAGTAACTAGAATTGAAGAAGTGAAGCAATAAACAGAATTAATACGTGTTCTAGTCGTCTTAGAGTATTTGTGTTCGAAGTGAGTGAAAGCAGAGAGTTTAGTCACACGCGTACCACAGGTTCTCCACAATATTAACTCGAGGTGTCTGCTTGATTGTTTGTTTGATTGCTTTTCGAAAAAAACTTGAGATCGATATTTAACCCAGTTCCCAATATGCTAGTGAGCTGAAATGTTGCAGGCATACTAGTGGCAACGATAAAAATAATCTATCAAAATTTCACTTCGATCGAAAGTACTGTAATTAAATTAATGAATATTTAGATTATCTATATTTATGTCTATGTACCATGTACATTTTTGTGCTACACTGTCGCGGTGCGTATTATATTGAAAAACCTTTTGAATATTTTCCAGTCGCGCGGTAAGGTGCGTATTATATTGGCGATATTTTTTTAAATATATCCCCAATCTGTAAATGTTTATGCTAGTCGGTCGCGCGGAGCGCAATATGTTAAACATGTTTTGATTACCCTTTCCCCGTGATCAAATTGAGCTGAAATTTAGCAGGTAGACTGTAGTAGTTTCTTTTTTATTACTATAAATCCTTTATATATGAGACAACTAAAATTTTGGATTTTTGGATTGTCGTGCGATGCGTATTATAATGAATATACTTTTAGTTATGTCTCGTATATAAGGGATTTATCGTCAAAAACTTTGATTTTTACGGTTTTTTTTTAATTAAAGTGTTCAAATTTATGTTTTAAATTTTAAAATATGTATTATATGTTATTACATAAACATTCCATAACTATAATAATTAAATGTATAATTTTACGCCCATTTCATCAAAATGTGGATCATTCGCTCTTTCCTCAAAGTGAAAAATATTCTCAATAAATGTTCAGATAATTTTACTTAAAATCAATCATTATAGATAAATCGATAGACAAGCATGGTAGTTGTTTAAAGTTTGACGAATTTATTGATTAAATCATTCTATAGACATACCAATTTAAATATTTTAAGTCATTGATTAAACATAATTTCTTTTTTTGATTTTAAGAATGAAGAAAAGAAAATACATTGCAGAAAAATATTCATATTCTTGCTTGATAAAAAATTTAAATAAAATATATCTATGAACATATTTTTTAGTAACCTTAGGGCCCAACAACTGCATCACTCACAAATCTTATATTATTATTTACAGACGTTCCTTTTATACAGAAGATCAATGGCACATGTCTTCCACACTATTACAGACGCTCGCTCGATACAGGACAATGACAAATGGCCTTTCTCTCACTATTACAGACGCTCGTTCTATAGAGAATATCAAAGCTAAATGTCTTCCTCAGTATTACAGACGCTCGTTCCATAAAGAAGATCATTTCCAAATGTTCCTTGTCACTTTATTGCCTTCCATACAGAAGATCATTTCCAAATGTTCCTTGTCACTTTATTGCCTTCCATACAGAAGATCATTTCCAAATGTTCCTTGTCACTTTATTGCCTTCCATACAGAAGATCATTTCCAAATGTTCCTTGTCACTTTATTGCCTTCCATACAGAAGATCATTGCCAAATGTTCCTTGTCACTTTATTGTCTTCCATACAGAAGATCATTGCCAAATGTTCCTTGTCACTTTATTGCCTTCCATACAGAAGATCATTTCCAAATGTTCCTTGTCACTTTATTGTCTTCCATACAGAAGATCATTTCCAAATGTTCCTTGTCACTTTATTGCCTTCCATACAGAAGATCATTTCCAAATTTTCCTTGTCACTTTATTGCCTTCCATACAGAAGATCATTTCCAAATGTTCCTTGTCACTTTATTGCCTTCCATACAGAAGATCATTTCCAAATGTTCCTTGTCACTTTATTGCCTTCCATACAGAAGATCATTTCCAAATGTTCCTTGTCACTTTATTTCCTTCCATACAGAAGATCATTTCCAAATGTTCCTTGTCACTTTATTGCCTTCCATACAGAAGATCATTTCCAAATGTTCCTTGTCACTTTATTGCCTTCCATACAGAAGATCATTTCCAAATGTTCCTTGTCACTTTATTGCCTTCCATACAGAAGATCATTTCCAAATGTTCCTTGTCACTTTATTGCCTTCCATACAGAAGATCATTTCCAAATGTTCCTTGTCACTTTATTGCCTTCCATACAGAAGATCATTTCCAAATGTTCCTTGTCACTTTATTGCCTTCCATACAGAAGATCATTTCCAAATGTTCCTTGTCACTTTATTGCCTTCCATACAGAAGATCATTTCCAAATGTTCCTTGTCACTTTATTGCCTTCCATACAGAAGATCATTTCCAAATGTTCCTTGTCACTTTATTGCCTTCCATACTGAAGAACAATGCCAAACGCCCTTCACAATACTGAAAGACCAAAGGATTCACGAATCATTCCTAATTTTAAGAATTGACCCGTGTGTTTCTCCAAATGCTGAAATCTCGTGCTTTCTTATTATTCAAGATGTTCATTATAGAAAAACATAGAATAGACACATGTCTTGACAAATGTATAGAAAAAATTAAAATGATGCATTATTTAAAAATAATACTTCTTTTGTTTAAAAAAAAGTGGTTTGCCTTTAAATTAATTTTTAAAAATGTTCTTATGTATTTAATCTTTCAATATCAAAACTTACTTGAAAAATTTAATTTAAAAAACACTTTCCATAAAGTACGTCACGCTCCGAGGGGGGGGGGTCTAAGAAAGTGTGACACTTTGTGACAGGGGGAGGGGGGTCAGGCCATGTGTGATGTCACACATTTATTATTTTTAGTATTTTTTTTCTAATTTATTTATATTTTTTTAGTAGAATTTAAATAGCTTTAAAAATAATTTTCAAAAATTATGTGAAACATTAGAATTAGTTTTATGTCAAAATAGCATTGAAATGCGTATCTACTGAATGTGTTGTTCATAAATCGGAATTGGATACAGCAGGACTGATATCGAAGGATCAGGAATGGTTTGACAATCATGTTCGCACCAGCCAATATTTCACTCAAATTGTTATTAAATATCAGGACATGAAATGTTGCGACAAAGCACGAAGCTCATATTTTAACGTTTTACTTTAAAGATTCTTCCCTCCTACAATCCCAAACAACCAAATAAATGTTGGACTCAAAGCTTCAGAAAGACCAGATGCAGATTCTCATAAATTTCCTTCCTTGTTTATAGCACAAACTCTCAAATTTGATGAAATTATGTCAAGATCAACAGGAGCTTTCAAAGTTCAACCATATGATTACATGCTTATTTGATCGACTTTGCAAAGTATGTCACTCATATTTTGCCTCACAAACAATGTTGAAGAAATCTACAGGACAACACAGAGCTCGGGCTCAGGAGAATGTGCCCACCCAAACTGTTCAAGAATTAACTCAGATAAAACGCACCCGTCTTTGAGAATCACTTCTAGAAGTCAAAGAGAACCCATGGCAGTTATTGCCAGAGGAGGAAATGCACATACAGAGGCTGTAGAGTGGCTAGATGAGGACGAGTTGATCTGTCTGCAATTATCCTTCCAGGAAACGATGATTGTGAAAGATTGATGTCAGTCGTAACTATGGATGAACACAGATGATGTCCAGGGAATACTTTTGAATGAAATATAATTCATAGGACCATAATAAACAGATTAAATATAGCACAAGAGTTGGTCACATAATTTGTCAATCTAGTCTTTTTTTTTAGTCAAATTGATTTGTTTCTTTTTTATTATGTAATTTTAAAAATCCGGCTCCGGCTTCGGCAGAATTTCACTTCATAAATCCGGCTGGCCGGTAGATCCCTAATTTATATATATATTCATAATAATAATGGCCCCGGAAAATCCGGAATCCGGCCATTTTAACAAATCTGATTCCAGGTCCAGTCGGATTTCACTTCATAAATCCGGCCCACTTTAGCTCAAGTCGGATTTCAAAATTTTCAATCCGGTACATCCCTACTTTTAAGTGGAAATTTTATATTTTAATACAATTTAATAGTGTAGTGTATTTTAAGTATTAAATTAAATATTTTAATTAGGTGTTAATTTTAAAAAATGTGGAAAGTGTGACGTACTTTAGGGGGGGGGGTCCCGAGATTTGTGACAGTTTGTGACAGGGGGGGGGGTCAAAAATGGTCCAAAATAGCGTGACGTACTTTATTAGATTAATTAGTGGAATTTTTTCTGTGAAATTTTCGTTTATCTTTAGCCACATTGATGTTAAATAGCCATTAAAAATTGAATTTTATAGTTAGTGATTTAAACATTAAAAAATAAATTTGAGAATATCTTTGAGCTGGCGTTATTTAGATAAAGGTTTCAAATGTACAGCTGCCATAATTATATATGTCATATGTTTTTTTAAAAAAAAATACATCAAAAATATAATAAAAATTTTTCATGGACTAACATGCAATTCTTTGAACGTTTCTCAAACAAGTCTAACATGCAATTGAACAACTTACAAAAAATCTAAACAAGTGTTATGCTGCATTCTTATACAAGTTTATGTATGTTTTTAAAAATACTTATGTAATTTGTAAACTACCAACATACAGAGTCCCCGCTAATGTCGAAGCTACAAAGAGTCTATTCAGTTATTGTGCATAAAAGTTTTTCCTATAGAGTCGAAGAGAATCTTTATTGTGCTGTTCCTTATTATTTTTTTAAAGAAGGCATTCATTTTAAATAAGTAAAAATTATGTCACCTTAAAATTGCGACTGATGTGTTGTTTTTTTTTAAAGAAAGTACATTTGCGGATAATTAATAGTATATAACAATAAACCATTTTGAAAAATCTGACATTGTTTAATACTAATTGTATAGGCTTTGCTTAATATATATTGTACTGCCCGTGTGAGTGTGAGATCTTATAATTAACACGTTCAAAAAAATTGTTTGCCTAAGGAAAATTTAGAATGAAAAATGCAGCTAAAACCAAGACAGGGTTACCGAAATAAAGAAATAAAAAAAACATGGAGAGGAGGGAAGTGATAAATTTAGAGCCTTAATGTGTTTTATAATACATTTATCAAGCAGGAAGAGAAATCAACCCATGTTTTTGTCTCCACTTCCCTTAGAACTATAGTCAAGTAAATTGTGTCCCCTTTAATTCAGCTCACGACAAAAAGTGACGTTTTTTTCCCTGTCAAGGTACAAACTTTAACCTCACAGTGACAACTATATAAAATAATTATGGAACTTTTATCTGGAAGCTTCGTAGTGATGCTTACCAAGTACAAGCCACAGATGGGAGCTGTGAAGTTCCCAGATGTTGGATCAAAGTGATTCCCATAATTACCATGCATTCTCTCAAAGTCTTGTATATCAAATCATCCCTCAGAATAATTCATTGACTTAAAAGAATAGAAACCTACATTCGGTTGACAGCATTTAGATTCTGTGAAGAAAAGAGTCTGTATTGTATGATATAATTTAAAAGGCACATTTTTAGTAAATTAATTGAAAGACCATAAGAAACTAGATATCTTTAATGAGTTGTTAAATCCTGGAAAAAATCGGCTGTCCCCCACATCTACTCTCCATCATCAGAGAGTTCCATGAACATATGCAGGGCGCAGTGCAGTTCGATGGAGCTACGTCAGTAGCCTTTCCAGTCAGCAGCGGAGTTAAACAAGGTTGTGTACTCGCACCTACACTGATCGCAAAATTCTTCTCTGTACTGCTTCGATACGCATTCAAGGATAGCAGTGATGGAATCTGGTTACACACCAGAGGTGATAGAGGACTTTTCAACACTGCCCGCCTCCGAGCAAAAACCAAAAACGACAGATGTCCTGATTCGTGAGCTACTCTTTGCGGATGATGCGGCACTAACAGCTCACTGTTAGATCGAAGGGTCGGGGGCCCAAAATGTCTTTTTTTTGGTTGTATACTCTAAGATATTATCTCCCACTCAGTTTTTAAAGAACTTCAGAAATATAAATGATGAAACTGAATTTAAATGAACATGTTTTCAAAATGTACATCTTGAACTGAATGGGCCCGGGGGCCTCTTAATGTATTTTTTCCTCATATTAGCTATATAAAAATAGTTAAAGTGTTAGATAATGAGAAAATAACTGGATTTTGACCAAACTCCGTATTTAAAAACATAAGACATATAAACATATTAAATTACTTAGGGCACTGAACTCATAATGTCGATTTCCTCGGGTTTGGGGGCCTTAAATGTGTTACTAAACTTTTAAAATTGTATTCCCCATTCAATTTTACACGATATTTGGAAATATAGATAAAAATATTTATATATTTGTTATGAAATTGATTGAAATGAACAGATTTTCGAACTTCATATGTTAAACTTATGGGTCCGGTGACCCTGAAATTAATTCCTTTTTTAGCTATATGTATTCCTTTTTACTGAGGTCGTTGCAACGCACGACGGGTCTGACAGTTTTAAATAAAAAAAATATTACAAGTATTTGTGTTAATTAATGAGTTACAGTGTTGTACACGCTTTTTTCCTCCTTTTATTTTTGTTTCGACGTTTGCGAAACAATATTTTTTTTAAAAGCCATATAACTTTTTTTTTAGCTTACTTACACTATACTTACTAGGGGCGCACCTTTTTACTTAGCACGAAACGGTTAAAAGGCTATGTCCGGCTCTGCTTTAAGAGAGGTATAAATAAAAAAGAAAGATTGATGAGAGAAATATAATGGAAAAAATCCATAAAACCAGAAAGATATGACCAACTATAAGGAATGATTTGCCTCATACTATTTGCCATTTATGGGGACGCGGTGGTCGAGTGGCAGCGCTTTCGACTGGCGTACCGATGGTCACCGGTTCGAATCCGTGTGAAGGCGGTTTCTTCCCGGGGCGTAGGGCGTCTCTGAGTCACCCAGCTCCGAATGGGTACCTAACACTAGCTAGGCGGCTGGGTAATGCGTGGAACCCACAAAGCCGTGGCCTGCATAGCTTGCCAACAGATCATCTGTCATGGTCTGTGGCCACAATTATCTTCTGCATAGAAGGAGCGTCTGTATAGATAAGATAAGATACTAGTCACCACCTTTAATCTCTTGATTAAAAAGACGGGGATTGACTTTAAGAACTCATTGACCAAGAGTAAGTTTGGAAGGAAACGTTACAATCTCAGGAAGACTAATAGCTTGCTCGACGTTAGGTTTCGCCAGGAATTAGATAACTGTTTTCTCTGTGGATGCATGGGTTTGCGGACCGCATTGGGTGACACCATCACAAGGGGCGACGCCAAATTGTAAAATTCTGTATGTTCCTGTTAATTTGGCGCTGAGACACACAGGAGAGGTCTATGGGGTAATACGGAGACACCAGGAGCTATCGCACTGGGTGACACCAACCCTAGTTGCGCCCCTGGGCTACCTTCCTCCATGTGCGATAGGGTGTGGCTTAGTTTGTAATATGAAATAAGGCCCTTGTAAACTTGGGTCAGGTGGTAGAAACGTAGACGGAGGTGAAAGGTCAAAATCAAATTGCATACAAATTATACGCTCTTGCGTTTTTAATAGGAAGGGTTCCTAAAAAACGGCTTATACGATTTCACTTGCTCGTTTATTTGTTTAGTTTTCTTTTGTTACACCCTGTTACACCCGCTTACACCCTGTTACACCCTGTTTCACCCTGTTACACCCGCTTAAGATTTGATGGATGTATCTTTCATTCCCACTCCATAAATACTCAGAATAATAACAAATAACATTTTCTGCTTATTTGTCAATTTTAAAATACACTTGTTTTTTTTTAAGTGTTCAAATTTATGTACTATATTTTAAAATATGTATTATATTTTATTTTGTAAGCATTCTTTAACCATAATAAAAATTTAAAAATATGTATTATATTATGTGATTATTCCATAAATATTTAAGTTTATAATCTTCTTCCTATTTCATCAAAATGTGAATCATTCGCTCTTTTCTCAAAGTGAAAAATATTCTCAATAAGTGTTCATAGAATTTTATTTAAAATCATTCATTACAGAGAAATCGATAGAAAAACTCGGTTGTAGTTTTAGGTGTGACAAATTTAATGATTAAATCTTTCTAGAGATATGACAATTTAAATAATTAAAATTATTGATTAAACATAATTTCTTAACCAATTTCAATCATAAAGTAATTCAAACATTGACAAAAAAATATCCCTTATCTAGCTTGATGATACATGTAATTGTAATAAAAAGTAATATATGAAAGAGACCACTAACTACATCAATCAAAAATCTTATCTTATTTTTTTTACAGAGGCTCGTTCTATTCAGAAGAAAAATGCCAATTGCACTCACAACACGTTCTATACAGTTATACAGAATATCAATGTCAAATTCCTTTTTCGCTCTAACATATGCTCGTTCTATACAGAGGATTAATGCCTAATGTCCTTCCTCGCTATTACATACTCTCGTTCTATACAGAGGATTGATGCCTAATGTCCTTCCTCACTATTACATACTCTCGTTCTATACAGAGTATTGATGCCTAATGTCCTTCCTCGCTATTGCATACTCTCGTTCTATACAGAGTATTGATGTCTAATGTCCTTCCTCACTATTACATACTCTCGTTCTATACAGAGTATTGATGTCTAATGTCCTTCCTCACTATTACATACTCTCGTTCTATACAGAGTATTGATGTCTAATGTCCTTCCTCACTATTACATACTCTCGTTCTATACAGAGTATTGATGTCTAATGTCCTTCCTCACTATTACATAATCTCGTTCTATACAGAGTATTGATGTCTAATGTCCTTCCTCACTATTACATACTCTCGTTCTATACAGAGTATTGATGTCTAATGTCCTTCCTCACTATTACATACTCTCGTTCTATACAGAGTATTGATGTCTAATGTCCTTCCTCACTATTACATACTCTCGTTCTATACAGAGTATTGATGTCTAATGTCCTTCCTCACTATTACATACTCTCGTTCTATACAGAGGATTGATGCCTAATGTCCTTCCTCACTATTACATACTCTCGTTCTATACAGAGGATTGATGCCTAATGTCCTTCCTCACTATTACATACGCTCGTTGTCTACAGAAGATCATTGACAAATGTCCTTACCCATACTGAAAGACCAAAGGGTTCACGATTCATTTCAAAGTTTTTTAAAGAATTTACCCGTGTTTCCACAACAGCTGAAATTCAATATTTTCTCTTTATTCAAGATGTGCACTATAGAAAAATAGACAATTCCACTGAAAAGGTAAATAAAAATATTTTAAAAAAAGAAATATTAATACATAAGATTTCTTTAATATAGAACACATTATTCGGGTTTAAATCAGTTTTGAAATGATTCATCCATTATTTTATTTTACACACTTATCTTATCTTATCTTATCTGTTTACAGACGCTCCTTCTATACAGAAGATTATTGCGTCCTACGCTTATCTATGGTTTGTGTTTAGTCCTGCATTTTTATTAGAGATTTAAACTTATTAAGTTGCATAATGTAAGTCAAATACTCGATTAAAAGTCGATCTCGTGTATAAGTCGACCCACTGATATGTCATTTGAATAGTAGAATTTTACATTTCTTCAATGATCGCTATGGTGACTCATGGCGTCTATAAAATGAGTTACGCGTGTATAAGTCGACTCCATGACTTTTGCCTTGAAATTTGAGAGAAAAAAACTCGAATTTAACTCCATTTAAAACAGTCATTTAAACATCTGTTTTGGTTAATGCATGAAATTGATTATTTTAAAATATCATATATGTTAGTGTACAATAATGTTAAAATTGTAACAAAAATAAATTGTACATCTTATCTGATCGTTACAGCACTCCTTCGATACAAAAGATTATTGTGTCCTATAATTATCCATAATTTATGTCTATTCTTGCATTTTGTGTTATTACTATTGTTTTTTTTTGAGTTTTAAATGTTTATATTTATAGCGTATGGTTGCTTTTTTTTTGTTTCTATTGCACAACAGTCATAAGTATATGTGAAATTGTTTTCGCAGATACAACCATAAAAATAAGATAATATTTCAGGTACCAAAATGTAATTTTGTACACGTTTCTGAAACGAGTCAAACACACAAATTAACTGCTTGAAATAATCTTAAAATTTTACAAGTTCTTATACACATTTTTGTGATTTTGTAAACTACAAGCATACATAGTCCCCATTCGATGTATACGTTACATAGAGTCTATTAAGTTATTCTGCATAACCAGTTTTCCTATAGTGGCACAGAGCATGTTTATAATACAGCTATTTTTTTTTAAGATGTAAAATTAGATAAGTAATTCTGCAACCCATATAAAATTTAAACAAAATTATGCCACTTTAAAATTGAGATAATATTTATTTTAAAATAAATACATAAATAACAGTTGTGTAGAATTTTCTGTGTTAAATTTATATTTAAATAAACAATAAATTTTTATTTTGTTATTGTATAGTCTTGTCTTTATATATATTCTACTGACTACTACGAGCGCTTACAATTATCACTTTCAACAAAAAACAATTACCTGAGGAAAATTTATAATGCCGAGTGTAAGGTAATCAAGATAGTGAATAATGAAAAATAAAATATTTTAAAACATGGAGAGAAGGGGAGAAGTGAAAAAAAACATAAATAGGTTTCAAAAACCGTTTATCAAGCAACAAGAGAAATCAACCCAGTTTTTGGCCAGCTCTTTTTTTACATTCAATTGCAAGGAAATTGTGTCCCCTTCATTTAGCTCACAACAACAAGTGATGGTTTGTTTTCCCATCAAGGTACAAACTCCATCCTCACAGTGACCAGGATGTAAAACAATGATGGAACTTTCATCTGGAAGCTTCGCAGTGATGCTTACCAAATACAAGCCACTGATGGGGGCTGTGAAGATCCCAGATGTTGGATCAAAGTGATTCCCATAATTTGCATTCACTCCCTTAAAGTATTGTAATTTGAATTGTCCCTCAGAATGACTTAGCATGGTGAAAGCATAGAATCCTACACTCGGTCGACAGCATTTAGATTCTGTGAAAAAGTGTTTGTATTTCAAAATAAAAATTAAGGCAAATTATTGGAAAGACGATACAAGAACCAAACATTTTTTAGGGTAGACAAAATAAACCCAGACTCTGTTTGATTAATATGTGTTAAAACATATATATTCTGAATTAAAACATGGACAATAAGACTTTGTTTTGTGAAGTGAAAAATAAAAAAAAACATTAAAAATAATTAAAACATGATTAATATTTACTAACCTTTAAATTTTAGCATGTTGTTTTAATGCATCCGGATGGAATGTGTACCAACATATTGCAAAGAGTGTTGTTTTTTGTAAGTAATTTTTTAATATAAGAAATTTTATTGAATAGTTAGTCTGAGATAGGCGAGAATAGAATGTGAAGTTTCAGAGAAGATCACACTCTCCCTATACATTCCCCTCGTTCTTGTCACCATAAGGTGGCAAATATTAAATACCATTTTATCTAAAGTGGAATTTTAAAATTATTTATCTATTTTGAAAATTTAAACAAAATTAGTGTTTTTGTTAATTGAAATACATATTCAAAAGTAATATGGTCTAAGTGATAGTGCGCTGGGCTGTCACGGGTTCGATCTCCGGTGCTGCCATCAGGCACCCCTTCGGGTAGATGAGGCTCGTTAACCTTGGCTGGTAGCTCATCTATCCAGGAAAAAATCAGCTGTCCCCAACACCTGCTCGCCACCATCAAACAGTTCCATGAAAATATGCAGGGCACAGTGCAGTTTGATGGAGCTACGTCAGAAGATTTTCCAGTCAGCAGCGGAGTTAAACAAGGTTGTGTACTCCCACATACCCTATTCGCAATATTCTTCTCTGTACTGCTTCGAAACGCATTCAAGGATAGAAATGATGGAATCTGGTTACACACCAGAGCTGATGGAGGACTTTTCAACACTGCCCGCCTCCGAGCCAAAACCAAAATGACAGATGTCCTGATTCGTGAGCTACTCTTTGCGGATGATGTGGCACTAAAGCACACACAGAAACTGGTTTGCAACAACTCGCGTCAAGATTCTCCAACACCTGCAAAGAATTTGGTCTGCAAATCAGCTTGAAAAAGACAAACATCATGGCTGAAGACACACGTTCTCCTTCTGCCGTCAATATCGACAATGAAAATTTGAAAGTTGTGGAGAGCTTCACCTACTTGGGATCCAAGCTGCCAAAATGGCTTAACTAATTAAGCGGGTCTGGCAAAACACCAAGCTAACTGAGGAAACCTAATTGTGTATCTATCGAGCTTGCGTCTTCAGTACGCTGCTATACGGGAGCGAGACATTGACCACTTATACATCCTAAGAGCGCAAGCTTAATAGCTTCCACTTGAGGTGCCTGCATCGCATCCTGGGCATTAAATGGCAAGACAAAGTGCCAAATAGTAAGGTCCTGATGCGTGCCAATATCCTAAAGCATGTTCTCAATCCTTAGTGAAAGACGCCTCAGATGGCAGGACATGTAAAAAAAAATAGCCCTGACCGCATCCCCATGGATGAACTGGCATTTGGAAAGAGGAAAACAGGTCGCCAAAGATGTCTGCCAAAGGGACATGAAAGCAGCCAGAATACACACAAGCGACTGGGAGTGTAAGGCAGAAGACCGACTTACATGGCGCACAGTTGTAAAAGAGGGCGTCATAGTTGCCGAGGAATGAATGATGGAGGAGGCTACAGACAAAAGAGCTAGGAGAAAGGCCAAAACATTGGGAAGCACAGAACTCGTGTGTGAAAGCTGTGGTAAAGAATTTCACTCAAGGATAGGACTGCACAGCCACTCGAGGAAATGCAACCCAACCCAATGGTGATGCACCATCATCTTGCGAGACGGAAGGATGCCAAATAATAATTAGATAAAACCCTGAGATTTACTTACTAATTTCTGTAACTTTGTTGGATAAATCCATGACTTTACTTGTGAGATCATCTCTCTTAAAATGGAAGATATCACACAAAAATACATAACTATTTATGCCAGGTGCAACGTCTAAAATATTAATTGATTTTTTTAAAAATATATAAACTGAAAACATATATACGATAGACAAATAGTTGGTTGGATTTATCTCTCTAAGTCTAAGCATTTCTGTTAAAATGAAACAATTTTAAGAGGATCCCCCTAAAAACAAACAAAGATAATAAATAAAATTATCTCTAATTTATGTTACATAAATAATTAAGGGTAAAAATATGAACGTTATTACTTTAAAAAAGTGATAAGTATAATAATTAGTTTTCTATCAATAAATGTAAACTTAAATGTAAGATGGTCATGACCTATTGAAAATTGCAATCCAAATACAAGTACCATGATTTAAATTAAATAATTATAGGTGTCTATTTAAATGCTCACCTTAATTTTTTTCATCAATTAATAATAATAGAGTTAAATACTAAATCACATTTCAACAAGAAAAAAAGAAGATTTTTCCATTAGGCAATTTTTTTTTGGCCATTTCTCTCAATACAATTAATTTCTTATTGAAATGTTAATTCGACTAGGCATAGAAAACTGATGAAACTTATTATTGAAAAATAATGGTATGAAATGTGACTTCAAAAGTACGGATATTTTAAAAGAAACTACATGTAATTCAAAATTAAGATTTAAGTCATGCAATAATATAGTACCTAATATATGTTCGTTCGTCCGTCAATACGACGAGGACCACTCTAGTCATTAATTAACTAATTAAAAACACTTAAAATTATTAACATAATTATTTGGTTTTTTTAAAGCTATAGGCAAATATATATATTGTTTTCAATAAAGTGGGACATAAAATAAATTTTGGCTTGAAAATAAACTACATGAGAGTAAGGGGATAATTAACTTTTATTTTTATTTCTAAATATAATTTCTTTTCTTAATCAACTTTATTTTATTTGCTTTCAATTTGTCTATTGTACTTAGAGAATTTAGAATTTTTATATATCAATTAATGCTCCAGTACATTTAATTATTTGGATATTTATTCATACATTTAATAAAAAATATATTTAAAAATTATTTTAATTATTAACACATATAAAACATTTTTATAATTGTTGAAAAAAAATATGCGGGCTAAAAATTGTCATCCTATTCTTGCATAAGGGAAAAAAGGGGTGCAAAATAAAATTCTTATTGTATTATAATAGTTTTTCATTGCCTATAAATCTTCAACTTGATGAAAAAAAATATGCATTTAACATCAGTTTGGAGAACTTTCAAATTACTCACTTTCCGTAAAAAAAATTAATTTTTACTTTGAAATTTATTTCAATATGTATTTGTATTTAATATTTTTGAACAGACTTTTAATTTTTAATCTATGCAATTTTATTGCATTTATGATAACAAATTTATTTTTGAATAATTTAGTATAAATCTTTTTAAAAAATTAACAAACCATAAAACTTTAAATAAAAAATTTATAATTTTATTGTGAAAGTAGAGAAGGGAAAGATCTGGAAAGAAACAAACAAATAGCAACAATCATGATACTTACCAAATTGCCCAATGTATCTTTGTTTTGACTGTACTTTTTTACACACACCTCTTTATGCTGAGTTGACAAAAGATCAACTGAGACTTGCAGTTTCTTAATTTTAGAAGACATTTCATTATAATGTTCATTTGCACTGTGAACTTCCTTTGAGAAATTTTCAATTGATATTAGATCATATTGGGTTTTTGTTCTGAAGAAGGTGAACTCTCTACTCACATCATTTATTGCCACATTTATAGTTTTTTTTTCCTCATCTAATTTGTTTAGCCTGTTTTCAATATTTGATATGCTTTCAAGCAAATGAGCAGCATTTGAGGCATTTTCTTGGATTATTTTCTCAAGTTCTGTTATGTTTTTTTTAACATTTTCTTGTTGAGTTACAAAATTGTCTAACATACTCTCCACATTTTCTTGATTTTGTTGAACTTGTTCTGTTTTCTTTTTAACTGATAAGACAGCCTCCTCTAGAATTGATAATCTCGTAATAATATGGGAATTGTCTGCTTTTAATGCTGCGCCTGTAATCAATAATAGAAACATGCATAATTGTGCATATGACTAGGCTTAAAGCGAATAACAGTTTCATAGTCTTTTCTTATCTATACAAATGCTCCTTCTATACAAGATTATTGCGCCCACAGACCACGCCAGTCTGTTGGCAAGTGATGCTGCATTGTCAGGCCATGGCTATGAGGGTTCCGCGTATTACCCAGCCGCCTTTATTTCCCTAAACAGTGTTAGGTACCCATTCGAAGCTGGGTGGACTCAGGGACACCCTTGGCCCCGGGAAAAAATCCCTGCCTTCAAATGGATTTGAACCCGTTACCATCAGTACCCCAGCCGAGTGGACATGCCACTCGACTAATGTGTTGAAAAGGGACTGGAATAAATTTGCTTTTTATTATGGTTGTATTATTAACTCCCTAAATTATTTTGTAATTTTTTCACTTTCATATGGTTAATATTATTTGTTTTCATTGGTTGGCTTGTCAATATGAGGAAAAAATAAGCCATAACTCTTTTAAGTTATACAAAATATAAAAAGCTGCACTTGCATTTGAAATTGAAAAGTGCCAAATCTAAATGGAGACGAATTGATTACGGTTAAATTCATATGCCAAAAAGTTAAAAACAAATACAAATGTAAAGATTGTTTCTTTCTTAAGACAATTGTGTATTACCTTCCTTTTCTTTTAACATCATATCTGATTGCTCTGCTCTTTGCTTATATTTGAATGCTGGTGAAGGGTAAGGTAGATTTAGTTCTTGAATATTTGAAACAGGAAAGTTTTGCCTTTCACCAGATGTTTCACTATTCTGTAGACCTTGAGGAAAAATGTGTGATTAATGCATAAAATTATGTTATTTTACAAACATCAATATTTGAAATCAAAGAAATTGATTTAAAAGTATGCAGTAATAAATGCAATGCATTATATTTAAAAATAAATAAATAATAACAAATTCATCTCTTGCTAAAGTAAACTATATTATATTAATTATTTCTTCACTATTTAAATATCTAAATTTTAACCAGTTATTTTATTTTACTTTAGATAAACATTTAATTTAAATGTTGCGTAAAAAGCATTTTACTTTTAATGAAACATTTGTTTTATCATTAGAAGTATGTGAATTTCTAAAAGAATGTAAATTGATAAAGGACGAAAGGGTTTTAAAAATTTTAATTTCTTTTAATCATTACCTATAATTTCCACTGACTTCGCTATAAAAAATGTCATTGATTGTTGAAGCACATTGGAAATCTTAGAAAAAGTTTCCTGGTTGATTTGTCCTCCTTTAACCCAATTATCAACTTCAATTTCCAGCTTTAAATGCATTAAATGTAAAAACAAAAATGAATTGAAATTACAATTTTATTCATACTGTAATACTATATTTTAAAATAATAAGTAAGCAACACTTGTGATTATTTGCTAAACTTATTTCATTAAATTCATTAAAAAATTTGACTTTTTTTTTACAGAAAATTCTTGCCACAATTCTGCATAAATTGTCAAATTATATTTAATCAATTTTTATATTATTTTTTTTAAATTATGTTTAATATGACTTAGCTTTATGATTTTACACCATAAAAACCATTGATTAGTTTTATAATTGAATTATTAATTGATATAATCATATTTGTGTCTTCCCTATACTATTAAGGCTTAACTTAAGGCTAATAGTTTATCTGAATCTTTAAGTACTTATAAATGTAAACAACAAAGTTAACAAACTTAACCAAGGAATAAAATATATTTTGTCAATTAACTTTTGTTCATTGGTTTTAATTAGTATAATAGGCCTAATAATAATAGTAATAATTATTTTACTTTTACCTGTTTTATGTGTTCATCTGCTGCCAATTGCATTGTAATTCTCTCATCTTTCAGTGTATCAAGTTGACGATTGATAAATTGGAGAAATCTATGAGATTTTTCTGACACAAATTTACTTTGTGATTGTGTGTTGCGCTTGCTGCTGTTCATTTTGGCAATTTGGAAGTCTCAAAACTTAAAAGATTCAAATTTTTTTTTAAAGAACAAAATATTCGAAGTGTCTACGTACACCGCGGCGGTACACCCAGCTAAACCATCGCCTTTGGCCTGCCTATACCGCCGCGGTATACCTAGCTCAACAATTGGCTTTGGCCTAGGTACACCGTGGCTAAAAAATGAAGTTATGGGGGTGAGACTGCAATCAGGCGTTTAAATTAGTAAATGTATAACATATTAACAGGGTATTAGTTAGCCTGACAGGACGTAACACAACACCAAACGTTTCGGCAAAGAGCCTTGCTCAACGGACAAATAGTACACAAATAAAACGAATATAACGAAAGAATAAAAACACTTAGCCGTGGTGAAATCCGAGTAGTCTGGTAGAGATCATCTCTACTGTTCTTGCATACAGAAAGGTGTCTCTATCACCATCATCGCTATGAGTTTGATCTCTATGTCTAACAAATGTAGTGTATTAGTATTAGAATTAGATTATCTGTATGTCTTATTGACTAGCTAACTTTTAAAAGTTGAGAGCACGTTTTTTTTCCACCCGAGCCTTCCTCCATTTAAATAATATAGGTAAATACCCCCCCCCACCTCACACACATACCAAAAGAAAAGAACAATTCATTTCAATTTTCATTTTTAAAATGTGTATTAATTCAAAGATATTAATAAATACATACTATCAAAATGTTTACCTCATACGTACGGGGCGAAGAAAGTGATTTTAATTTTTGTCATTTTCAAAAAGAAATTACGACTTTTAAAAGGGGGGGGGGAACAGCTCTGTGAGATCATATTGAAAAAACAAATTTGGTTGGGGGTGTTTAAGTTTTTATGACGACGTGTGACGAGGGGGTGAAAAATCGGCAAAAATCGCGTGACGTTATTTATGGCCGATCCCTAAGACATTTTTTTCCACTTGATTGACAAATAAGATAGCCTACGCCTACACGCACAGGTTATAATTTGTACAGGTAGACTGTAGTATTTAATTTGAACTTTAAAATGTATTTGTAAAATGATACTTGTTGATAATGTTGTGAGTTTCCATAGCTCATACTTACAAATGCCTGAAAGAAGAAATAGTGGAGTTCCTCGTTGCCGTTAAATGAAGAAAGATAGGGGAGGGGGGTATGAAGAGTCAAAGATATAGAGTATTATTTCGTGGAACGATAAATTTTGCGTTGAATGGAAACTGTATAATCCCTTTTTAAATCTAAATAGTTTTTGAAATTTGAGTATCGACAAGTAATGCCATAGTGGTGGCAGTGGTGAAAGCACTAAGGGGCTATCCATTGGTTATGTCGACAAATTTTTGTCGATTTTTACCTCCCCCTCCCCTTTTGAAACTTTCAGAGGAACCCCCCACCCCCCAAAAAATTTCGTCAATATTTGATTACCCCCCTCCTTAAAAAATAAAAAATATTATATAAAATACAAGAACAATATTTTAAATAGACTAGTTTGAAATGACATCAAAAAAGTGAATGAAACACAGCACAGTTTTAAAAAGTATGAATATAGTTAGTTTAATTAAAATACTGAAGGTTAGACGAGTGTTTAACACAGGACTACACACGCTGCCTGCCTAATGTTCCTTTGTTAAGTAATTACATTTATTTTGAAAAGTAACATTGTTGACGTCAACTTTTCTTGACCCCTCCTCCTTCTTGTCAGCTATTGTTAAACATTTTCAGACCTCCTCCCCCAATATTATTGACATAATTAATGGATAGCCCACTAACACCCGACAACTTTTAGGCCTGTTTTCCACTGAGACAGAAGGAAATAATATATATTTATTAATGCATGTGATGTATATATTTAAATATATTTTTTAGAATCCCTTACTAATCAACACCCAAGAACTTCATGTCATACTTAGGCAAGTGCAGCGCATAGTAATTAATCGTTTTCCCCGTCAATATATTTTTTTTTCAGCCGCGGTAAACCTAGGCCACAGGCCACAGGCCATAGCCCATGGTTTGGCTAGGTTTACCGCTGCGGTATACGCAGGCCAATAGTAATAGCTAGGTACACCACCGCGGTATATGTAGTGCCGTAAAAAAAAATGATTTACTTTGAAAATATTTTTTTTAAAACATTAATTGTAAGCATATAAATATAATCAAAATTTTAAGGAGATAATTTTTTTTAAAAATCAGTGATGTTTATAATATTTTATTAATAGTATCGTATAAACAAACACTATCAATATCATTGTTTTATAATTTAATAATAAGAGCAAAAATGTTTAATTGGGAAATCCTACAATCTTAGAATAGCATTCAACCTATTTGGAGAAATCAAGTGGATTTTTCCAATGATCAAATCGATACAGTAAACATTTCTTTAGCTTGGTGTGCATAAACGACCTATGGCTATAGGTCTATACAGGGAATTTCATTTTCGGGGGAGCTGCTTCAGTGGCGTCACTAGGGGGGTGCGGGGAGGGGCGGGCCGCCCCGGGTAACACCCATCAGGGGGTGACACCCCAGCCTAAAATTTTACTGTGTACGATTTTATGTCAGAAAACAAAAGATGGAAAAGAATTTATCTAGAAAGAAATTAAGAAATACAATGAAATACGTTAAACGCGAAAATTTTTATTTAAAAAAATATCAGTTAACTTGCAATAATAAAACAGTCCCAACACACGAACAACATTAAAACAAATTAGGAAAAAAAGAAAAGAAATAGTCGCAGCAGAGAGATCTTTAAAAAAGGCTGGAATGAAAGAGGACGTGTCTTCTGTTTAAAAAGATATAAAGCCATTTGGGCTTGGACACACCGACAGCATGAACGAATCCCACCTCACGACTCCCTCCACCACAGTGCGGTGGGGGGGAATACGATTTTTATCACTCCCCCCCCCCAAATAAATAAATCAAAAGATGTGTTTTCTTTGTTGATGTTTTTCTTTAAGAAAATTATGATTTCAATGTCTTTGAGTTAATATTTTATATATATATATATTTATTAAAGGCGTGAAAGCATATATATGCATGTTTATATATCGGTAGTCCTCCGGTTACGACGGTCCCATCCCGACTTACGCTGTTTAATGCTTACGAACGCGCCCCCGTAAAGAATAGTATTACACGTTATTCCGTATTTAAAAAAAAATTCATGAGGTAACGAATTCTTTTCATTATTTGAAATAACAAAAAGTATTGAAAAATATGTATGATTATTATTTCAAACTACAACTTTCGTTTGCGAATTTTTCAAATGGCGAAGTTTTCAATCAAGTCAATAAAGCTGAGTAAGCTTACAAGTTCCTTTCCAATGCTCATTATAGAGAGCATATTCAGCCTTTTTCGTCCCATGCAAATTCTAACTCATTATATATTCTTTTCAACTTTGAAAAGGATAGCTCTCAGCTGCAGTTTGATGTCATCATTGAAAGATAGATGCGAAGTGCGATGTGTACATTTGTAAAGGACTGTGTCAAATATAGCTTATTCAAAAGTAGCAACATTTTTAGCTCTGTGCAAGTTTTTTGAGTTTCGCTTTGTGCTAACTCCTTTTCCTTACCCTGGGGCTGGACAATAACTTTTTTAAGAGTTCTAAAAATTTGACTAATTCTGAAGGTAAGCAGTCTTCGAAATCACTCATGAACCTACATGTGGAAGAAAATCAGAAGCCCGAGCCAAGTGCTCTATTAGGGTCTTCCCGGAAGACCCCCTTAGCCATCTGGCCACCAAAGGGACGTTGGTTGGCTTTCCTTATGTCTCGTGAGATTATGGAAGATTCTGTGCTCTTGTTGGATCCTCGCGCATGGCCCTGCAGCTTCTGCTGTGGCTGTACAAGCCAACTCGCGAATGGCAGCCTTTGCCGCACTTCTGGCACTGAAAGGCAGCACATGTGGTTGTCTGATTAGCTCTCCTTTTCCTCTTTTGGCGGTCCGCATCTGCGACCTGTCGCAGGTCTCTTGCTTCTAACCCGGCAGTCAACGATTGTCTCCATCTGTGTCTGTCAGTCATTAGGAACATGCTTTTTGCGGATGATGCTGCCATAGCTACCCACAATGGACCACAGGGACGTAACAGCTGAGGAACCCCCCCAAAGTGGTCGCTTCTGAAGCGGCCACCTGGGCATCCAGGACATACAGTCGAAGATGCCTCCCACTAAGTTGCCCTCACAAGGAGGTGGTGGAATTTCCTACTACGATCCTCTACCACTTTGGCGCCTTCCCGGCAAAGCACATGGGTCTCCATGGTTAGGACCATCGCTGACCGGGGGATCATCAAAGACCTACCTAGGGTGCAACCCCCACTGGATGGTTTTCTCAGAGCTGGCGTCACTTCGCGGCACTTTTTGCTAATCCGTACTGGCGCTCCTGGCCCTAAACCGGCACCGCTCGATGGTGTTGCTAGTAAATTGAGGGGGGCGAAACGTTTGCTTCGGATGTACCCGACCCCTACTTCGAAATCACTTGAATGTTCTTCCATTAACTTGGCTGCTGCACATCGGGTGGCGAAAGTGCTGAGCTCAGTTAGGTTTGTAAGAAAGCCAAATTTCTCATGGATGTATTTATATGCACCTAACCAATGTTGTAGGGCTTAAGAAAGTTTGTCAATGGTTACCAGAAATACCTCAATCTTGAATATTTTTCTCTCCAGGAGAATACTGTTTTGTTGATGTTCCTTTATCAAACTGACGCTTTCTTTTTTGTTTGATAGCATTGAAGATTGTTTACACTGTTTTTACCACCAACTTTTCATTTCCTTTGTCTTCATAGGAATAAAATTAAGAATGCTATTTTTCAACAAACTCAATGAGAGACTTCCTTTCTAAAATTGTTTCCCAAATTTCAAGTAAAATAGCGACTTCAAGTTGTTCAATTTCCTTTAGAAATCCTTCTTCTTCAAGTCGTCAGTCACGTGGCTGATTTTCATTCGTTGCTAATTCTTTCAGTGCTGCGATATTCTCATGGTATGAGCTATTAACAGACCTTACAGCATAATGTCAGGCTGACCATCTTGTGTCAGACAAGGCTTTGTTAGTATGTATCAATTTCATATGTTTTTTGAAGTACCTGTCAACGATGAGTAGATGCAACAAGTCGGGTATAAGATTTTGCAGAAAACAACAAAATCTGACCGCAGTAGGACAACATACTGCTCTTTTCCCAACCAAATTAAAGGAATGAGCTGTGCACGGCACATAATGAGCTACAATGCACTTCTCACGAAGAATCCTGGTTTCCGTTATTTTTCCTACTCATTTGCAGCATTGCCGTATGACAGTCCAAGGCATTTCCAGGGATTCGTACAAACATAATGGCCTGCATCTTTATTATGCACTATAATTCATAAAAAGTTTTGGGGCCCTTAAATTATTGGGGGCTTTAGCCCGTTCAGCACCCCCCCCCTTTAATCCGCCATAGGGGGGAGGTCACGCATCTGTGACGATGTGGTACGAGGAGGGGGTGTTTAATAAGAAATGTGACGTCACGTCAAAAACGCGAAACTTTAAATAAAAGTTCCACTTAAATATTTGATTGTTTACCATTTATTTAATTACGTTTTCAATGACTTCACGCGTGTAACGATATTACAGTGCAGACTTACCCTAAATACATATTTAAATGACAAAAAAATAATTTGCAACATGCTAATTTGTATTGAGAAAATACGGCTTGGGGGAGGGGTGTCAAAGCTTTGTGACGTCATATCGTAAAAAAGGGGTGGGGTCTAAGTTTTTGTGACAAAGTATGACGCTGGGGGAGGGTGGGGTAAAAATCGGCAACCTCGCGTGACGTCATTTATGGACGACCCCTTCAGTCGTGAAGGGGTGACACCATGAGCTACCGCCCCGGGTGACACCAACCCTAGTGACGCCTCTGAGCTGCTTACTAATTTTTTATTTCAAATGTGTGAGGAAAAAAAATGATAGCCACCAATAATAATGAATTTACATGTCATGAGCCATAA
This sequence comes from Ampullaceana balthica, assembly GCA_944989445.1. Classification (NCBI taxonomy): domain Eukaryota; kingdom Metazoa; phylum Mollusca; class Gastropoda; family Lymnaeidae; genus Ampullaceana; species Ampullaceana balthica. The sequence goes on along the minus strand of CALYLW010000131.1, from coordinate 396,185 downwards.
TAAAGGTTCATCAGGAAAAAGTAGACTGTTCACTGTTGTCAATCGCAGGGCCGTCCTACATGTTACATACCGTATATATACTCGCATATAAACCGAATTTAGAACTATAAAATACATTAATGAAATCATTTGATTGGCTTATATGGGACAGGCGCTAATGCAAATTTTCAAGCCACACATTTGCATCGCTATCTGACTCTTTATTTGGTTGTGTGTATAGGGTTAATCATCACTTGTGAACAACAGAATGAGCCGGTGTTCAGATGTTTTCATAGCAAACAATGTGGAAAGAGCAGAACACATTTTTGGTTATTCCAA